>JAQQAC010020896.1:5967060-6027340 GCA_029783875.1 Phataginus tricuspis | reverse complement strand
GCCTTTATGATGTTGAGGTACTTGCCATCTATACCCATTCTGTTGAGAGTTTTAATCAAAAATGGATGCTGAATTTTGTCAAATGCTTTTTCAGCATCTATGGAGATGATCATGTGGTTTTTGTTCTTCTTTTTATTGATGTGATGGATGATGTTGATGGATTTTCGAATGTTGTACCATCCTTGCATCCCTGGGATGAATCCCACTTGATCATGGTGTATGATCCTCTTGATGTATTTTTGAATTCGGTTTGCTAATCTTTTGTTGAGTATTTTTGCATCTACGTTCATCAGGGATATTGGTCTGTAATTTTCTTTTTTAGTGAGGTCTTTGCCCGGTTTTGGTATTAGAGTGATGCTGGCTTCATAGAAACAGTTTGGATCCATTGCTACTTTTTAAAGGCTGATGAGGACTTATATCATGCCATAGCTTTTACAGATATCAAATGGTCATGGCTGAAAATGTTGTTCCGAATTTCTACCTAGTTAGCAGCAGAGTGATGGCTCATTTCGCTCTATTGCTATTACTTCTCTAAATACTCTAAACATAACTGTAAGTTTTGACTTCGTGAATATCGTATCTTGGGTAGAAAATACGTGGTTTATATATATAGAATCAAATATATCACACAGACCATCAGAAATAAGACCACTGCCCAAGGTCAAAGATGCAGCTCACCTTCTATAGGAATACCATTAAAGGGGAGAAGTAATATTGTACAAAATTCATGACCATGTTAGAACCCACTGCCCACATCTTCAGAAGCAGTACAGTTTTTCTAAAACGAATGGATTTTCAGTATATTAGTTTATAACTAACCTCTCTTCTTTTAACTAAAGCATGTGTCATCTCTAGAAATCTAAGATGTATTTTAACTTAGAAGTCTAGAGAGTTACCATGAGATTGTGTACATTTTTAAGGTGAAGGTCAATTTTTTCCACTAAAAAGTTTGCCTGACAGAATGTTTATGCCCCAAATCTTGAGAGATATCTTTATTCAGGATAGGTTAATACTTTCATATCTCAATAAATATAAAATGGACATTGGAAATACTATTATAAGTTTGTCTAATTCATAGACTTAAAAATTATTTTTGTAAGAAAGCTTTGAAATAAAAATAACAGGAAAAAAGTAAACTTGGTTCAAAACTAGAATCTGAACGTTGTTCATGTACAATGCAAAATATTTTAAATTATAGACATGCATATGTGTTTGTTTTATTTTCTAAATAAACTGTAATTGTTAACAAGTGTGATATTCATTTGGGGTAGTTATTTACTGATGGGTGAATTCGTATTCTTTGATATGGTTGTATATCTTATGATATGGAAAGTTGGCTGATTTAATGAGCATCCAATTCAATTAGAACATGGTATAAACCTATACTTTACTACATGTAGGTATTACTCTAAGTGATATTTATTTGCTGTTCTTTATTACTCATGCTATTTTACTGTAAGTTGAGTCAGATTCTCTTTGTAAGTACAGTGAAATCAATTATTTCACAAAACCTGCTCAGCAGGCTTAGAGAATTGTTTGCTCTTTACTTTGGGAACATTTAACATTTAGAGTCAAAGAAGATGCTATTGTGAATCTAGTGCTGATGCTGTGAAAACCAGAAACATGAGGTGGGTCTCATATTAATGTTCTCACTTATATTTCATAAGTGGTTGACTTAGTAATTATGTAAATAATGGAACAGAGTGAGCTAGTTGATGGATGCATTGTTCGTGCCCATAGCTTTGGGTGTGTTCAAAGAGTGCTTGTTTTGTTGTGCAAATTCCCTTTTTCATAATACGAAAATTTTTAATGTGTGAAACATATTTTATTACCTTATTTTGTTACTTTTATTAATTACAAGAATTTTCATTGAGGGACATGTATATACTTTTTGTGAATGAGTTACTGAAAAATATTTGAAAAAATTAGTAAATCAGGAGACAGTTGGAAGAAAAAGTTGAGAAAGTCATACACAAGAAAAGACAAAGAGCTAGGAAAGAGAAAAAAAGTAAAATTAGGGCATCAATCTAGGAAGTCCAATAGCTTACAAATAAGAATTCAATAAAGAGAGAACAGGGATAATCAAAGGGAGAAAATTATCAAAGAAACAAGAAAACTTCACTGAATTGGAGGTCATGTGTTTCCAGGATGAAAGGAACCACAAAATATCCAGGCACAATGAAAGACCCACCCCATGACACATTAATAAAATTTCAGAATGTCAATGATCAAAAGAATATCCAGAGAGCTTCCAGAGAAGGAAGAAACAAAACAAAACAATTCAGGGGACAAAAGATGAGGAATTAAGGTGGCATTTCTTAATAGCATGATTGAACTTAAAAGAAAATGGAATAACACCTTCAAAATTCTAAGTGCAAAAAGGCTTTCTGATAGAATCCGGACCTGAGTGCCACCTTTCAAATAAGCCCACCCACATCACAGAGAGACCTAACTGTCATCTTACCTAGGCTACAAGCATTCTCCAGAGGACACGTCAACAAGCCACAAGCCCACCTTTCCCCTGACCCCTCCCCTCAAAGAGCCTGCCAAAGCCCAGGCCATAAAAAGCCTCTTGACCTGTTAGAGACTCTCTTTTCCTTTGTTCTGCTAGCTAGGACAGAGGCGGCCCTCTCAGGTTCAGCAATAAACCTGCTTGGACTGTTGAGTTCACATATCCCCTCTTTTTTCTTTAATCTATCCCCTTTCCCTTTCACTTTCAATCTAAAATTCTAGACCTAGCTTGGGCAGATGTTATAGACTGGTGCTCTCAACACCCACTCCCCCTTTTTATAGCCTTTCTCTGCTTAAACACTAGAAGCTAAAACCCTATTTCCCAGCCTCCCTGACAGCAACAGTTCTGCATGTTACCAAGGTCCCATCAAACAAATTAACAAACTCACCCATGAGACTTGGAAGGTGGAGATGTGTGAAGTGGCAGCTACACAGGAGGAGTATGAGATATTCTGGGTTGTCTGGGTAAAGGTGGTACTATCTCTGTGTTTCTCAACCTTTTTTCTTTTTATTATTCCTCCCCTGAGGAGCCCTTTTTGACATTTTTTCCCCAATTACCCCTAACCATGAAATTTTAATACCACAGATATGTTGTGTATATGTTTATGTGTGTGTGTGTGTGTGTGTGTGTGTGTGTGTGTGTATACACACATATGTTCTATTTTTAAAAAGTAAGATTTTTTTTGGCCTCTCCATTCCTCCAAAACAATTGTGCCCCTGTTGGGGCAACATTGCACCCATTGAAAATGCATGTAGTATCTGGTCCTCAGAAAATATAAGTACCAAACAGCAGACGGCAGTGGCAGTGAGGTTACTATTAGAATAGTCCAGTGGTGTGATTGTTATTGAGTGTTGAGTGGAACATCCAAGTGTTTCAAAACAGAGGAGAGGTGAAAGAAATCCTTACATGACACCAAAGGAAAATAGGCTGAAGGTTTGCTTTACAGTCCAGACAGCAGCCAATCCAGAATGCAATAGGAGAACAGAGGGTTCCAGAACATTTGGAAAAACATAGAACAGATGATACCATGCATATGATCATGTTGATAGGAATTTTAGACTTGTGTGGTAGAATTTGGAAATGAATTAATGATAGTTACATAGAAAACAGAATGAATTTTTTAAAAAAAGGCAAATGTTAACTGCAGGAAAAAATACAAAGTAGTAGAGGGTTAGAAACATAATCATAGTGTATGTGACTCATCTTTGAACAATATTTTTGAGGTCATAATAATGGAAACTCTGAATACTGATTTAATCCAAAATAATGATATAACTTTATTGTGAGAATAGGATTGAAGAGGGAATAGGAAAAGAGCTGTCATCCATAGTAAGGTGGTCAATATATATAATGTTTAAAATGAGAGTCTTGAAGTAGCAATATAAACATCATTTTTAAAGAAAATGTGAAAACAGAGATAGTTTGTAAGAGTTGAAAATGTTTAAAATGAGAGTCTTGAAATAGCAATATAAACATCATTTTAAAAGAAAATGTGAAGAAAATGTGAAAACAGAGACAGTTTATAAGAGTTGAAAATGTTAACTAAGGGAAACAAAAATCACGCATGGGCAGAGGCAGGACAGGGACTTTCCTTTTCTGTTAGCATTACAGTGCTATTTGATTTTTTTACTTGTACATGTATTACTTGATAAATAAAAATGAAATGAAATTCAGAAAAAGCAAGTTAAAAAGAAAAGCCTATCCTAGGCAGAGGCCTCTTAACTGCTTCTTTTTTCATTTTCTTCCCAGATATTCTTTTCAATATTTGTCTATAGTTGCTTTTTCTTCATAGAAGACCTCACTCAGATATAACATTCCTTGGCGAAGGCTTTAGATATGCATATTTATAGGTTTTGTTCTAAATAAGCCTCTTAAAACTGGAAACTCTAGTAACTTAATTAGCTCTACTTCCCAAATTCTCTTCCTGGTCTAAATGCTCTATCACTTGACTGATATATTGGCCAAAAAATATACAATCAAAAGGGATTTACTCCAAGCATTTCATTTAAATAGAAAAACAGATCTAGTAATTTAGTTGTCATAGTTACTAGTACTAATTTAGTATTAGTGGATTTAGTTAATGTTTTGTATGTTTTGACATAGGAAAAGGGTTATGGATTTATTATTTGTAAATTGGAAAAACATTTAATAAAACCTAGTTAAATTACTGGTTTGGGTATAAAAGTCAGCACCTGTGAATTATTTTTGTATTTACTTAATTAAAATGAAGTTCTTAACACAGTAAGAGCCTACAGCAATGGTTCTTAAACTTCAGTGTGTTCTTAGGAATTGCTCAATGGAAGGTGGTAAATTGTAGATTCCAGGTCCCTGACCTAGAAATAATTCTTTTTCTCTTTCTCCTTTAAAACAAACAAACAAACATGGATTCTGCATGTGTTTGGTATTGTCCAGGAATTTGGATTTTAAACAAGTGTCCTGGGTAATTCTGATAAAGGTGGTCCTGTGGAAGCCAATGGGACACACTGACTTGTTTGTTTTTCCTTTAATTTATTTCTCAATGACATGTAGGGAACAGTTTTAAGTGCTCTCTCAGATAAGTGCCTAGGGACCAAGTTGCTGAATATATTCTACACAAAGAGGAAGAGTAAGATCAAATTCCTGGCTCCTGTCCTAGAAAAATGTAAGATCATTTCACTGGTTACCAAACTGGATGCTAGCCAAAGAAAGATAAATATTTGTGGATTCAGAGATGTATTTAAAGAAATACTGCACAAAAGTATAATGGTACCTGGAATTTTCAAAATCATCAGAGTAATAATTTTTAAATATGTCACAAGGTAATACTCCAAATTTAAATTACACATCACTTGCTTAGTTCTTACCTATGAAATCCTTACATAAACTATTCTTTGTCTTTTTTTTTCATCCTTTTCTACTGTGTAGGTTGTAAAGGTTCAGAATGGATACTGACAATTAAAAAATGAAAAAATCGAATTTACCATGGTATATTCCAGAATTTAAGAAGAAGAAAAAGTTTAAAACTAGTTGCCATATTACCTATTTCTGCAAATATAAATCTCCGTTAGTTCTTTCAGGTGAAGTAGGCCATTTAAATTAATGTCTTTATACTTCCCATTTTAGCTTTTTTTCTCTCTCTCTCTCGACTGGAGGGATAACCTGTAAACCAAACTTTTGTTTTTAATCTACACTTCTACTTATAAGAATGTATGTGGTACATGTGGTCAGTGTGACCACATACCGTGAGACCTGCAACCTATAATTAGTGGTGAGGGTGATGATGCTGGAGGAGGTGATGATGGCTGATATTTATTGAGAGCTTACAAAGGGATGAGCATTAAGTGCTTGATGTGCATCAAAGTATTTGAACAGCAGATTACTATTCCCATTGTACAATGAGAAAATTGAGGTCCAAGGAGGTTAAACAACTTGCCCAAATCAAGTAAGTAGTAAGTAAGTAGGCTTCAAATTCAGGTAATCTGGTTCCAGAGCCTGGTACTTTGTGTAATCCTACCCCCCTACAGAATGCCTCAACAAAGTAATGGATTATATTTCAAATGAAGAATCTAAGTAAGGGGCTTCTATCGGTAGTTGCTTCCACCTAATCTGCATCCTTAGTTTGGAAGTGGCAATCCATTATTTATGAATCTAATAATACAATTGGTTTACGTACCTACCTGTCTTGTAATACACAGTATTTTAAGACTAGATCATAATTTATGCACACAAACCCAAATAAGAGAGAATAACTGTTGGCTTTCAAATGGAAATAAATTAAAAGATAATTTGATGAAATCGAAACCAGGCTATATTATCTGATTATAAGGATATTCTTTAAGAGGTACCTCATGTTTAACCAGAAGAGTCACCTGTTCAGGAGAGCAAGTCCTTTGGCAAGGAAACTGGATTAGATCTGATGACCACAGACTTTATACGTAAAGGTGACTCCCTTTCCGAATTCTTCACAGCTTAGAGCTCTAGCATTGGTATAGTAAACTGGAGCAAAACCCAGCATCTGAAATGACAGGAATGGAGGAAGGGTTTAAGCAGAAAGTACTTAAAGCAAATTATGTTGTATTCTGACACATTTACCCACAGAGGGAAATTTGCAAAAAGTGATAGGCTTCTGGGGGACTACACAGAACTCTTTGGTGGGCTGGAGAGTCACTGAGGCTTTCTCTTCATTACAGAGCTGGCAGCTGAAGAGGGGCTACAACTGCCCCTAGCAGTCAGACTATCCAATTGAGAAGAACAGTGATATGTCAACATATTTGAAGAAGAGGATTCTTAACTATAAACAGAAATAACCTGAAATATTAGTCAAAACTCGAAGATGAGACTTTTTTTTACCCAATGCAGTACCCAAGCAGATGCAGTGAGTGCATAGTGGTGATGGTGGTTATGACGAAATCTGGGGTGGATATTGTGACTTACATTTAAGATGTTTCATAACGCAGATGCAAATGCCATTATGCAAACAAGTGGAAGCCTGACAATTTGTACTTTGTTTTGGGGATCAGAGGTTTCAGATGACTTACTTACAATACATAAAGCATAAAGGGGGTATTCTTTTAATTGAGACTTGCCTCATATAAAGGTGAAAGAGCCAAATAAATCTTTGAGGAAAATGAAATATTTCCCCACAGTGCACAGATAAAACAAAGATCATCACAGGTCACTGAGAATAATAGGCATTTTAAAGAAGAAAGGTTAATTAGAGACACAATACATCAGAGGTAGTTCTGAAGCCAGTGGAGCAACTGGAAAACAATGCAATTCTCAGACTAGTGAGTAATAATTTTGCTTGCATTTCCTAGTCAAAGAAACCTAGACTGAATGTAGGCTCAGGGAAACAAAGTTCTAGGAATTCTTGGGAATCACATAATTTTAGAGGATGATGGGAACTTTGAAATTATTTGTTTCTTTAATCTCCAAATGTAGAGACAATGTAACTGAAGATAAGTGATTTGTTCATTGCTGCAAGTCTCATCAGCTGTGGAACCAGAAACATCTGAGCCAGGACTTCAGTGCAAGTCTCCTATATCTGTTTCCTGTGTTTGTTACTTCTTGTTCAGCGTACTTTATGTCCTAATTGAAGCATGTTAAGACATTAAAGGGTGATTTTATGAATTTATTTTCTTGGTTTCAGTTTAGGGTTAGCTTGTAAGTGCTTAAAGATGCCTATCAGTTAACTGGGACTTTTATTATGTGTATGGTCCAATGCCCAACATTATCAAAGTTTTTCTAAAATATAAGGGCACAGAATAGGCAGGATAATTGCCTGAGTACTCCAATTTCATGACACATACCATTTTTATGAAACAAAAGCAGTTTGTCAGATTATTCATTTCTTCTGAGTGGTTTATTCAAAGTTAAAAATAAGTTGGGAAGGGAAGTTTTCATTTTAGCAATCTTTAATTACCATAGCCATTTTAGGAGGGGACAGCAATGAAGCCAGGAAGAGAACACTGGTAAACACTTTATTATGAACTCTACTCAGTGCTCATGCAATTTGGTGTAAGTTAGTAATGTCAAAATGTGGTTGCTATATTGAAATCCTTTTCCTAAGAGTTATCATTTCTAATACCAATATTATTAGCATCTTTAAGAATAATTTAGCCTATTATTAATTTCATGCTCATAGTCACAATACTCCTGTGAGGTAGGAAGAACAGTTACCATTATCTATATTTAACAATGAGAAACTTAAGGCACAGAAAAGTTAAGCAGATTTCTCAAGTTCACAGCTATTTGGTGGAAAAGTAAGGACTAAAATTCAGGTCTTTTGACTTCCAGCCAAGTTTCTTTCTCCTGGATGTGTTCACCTGATTTTTAACATTAAAAAAAGAACCTTATTTGGTACTGGTCTTTTAGCACTTTACTCTGTTTTGTGTATATGGCTGTTTCTTCTTTAGATTATAAGCATCATTTATTCTTTATAGAGTCTTCCCTCCTCCCTGCCAGTTTGTGAAAATAGAAAGTACTCAATAAATGTTTGTTTTTAAGAATTAAGAACATGAGAATCAGTTATAGGATGGATATTATTTGAGGTAGGACAGTGAGGCATTATATATAATTAGCTCAATCATTTCTCCCTTCATCACAGTTTAAGAGCTTTTGGTATAATTAGCAGATACTGGTCAGAAGGCGTACATCGAATTTAGGCTACTATCACTGAGGTATTAGCTTAAAATATGGGCCTCAGTTTCTTCATTAAAAAGATGAAGATGTGGTATTTTTAATATGAGAAAAAGTTTCCATTTTCAGAATTTCATTTCTCAGATGGTAATTAACATTTCCTAAGTTTTACCATATACCAAGCACAGTGCTGAGTGCTTCATTTAGGTTAGGTTTTACAACCTCATAACCCATGGAGTTGGTGCTATTATTATGCTCATTTTTACACATGAGAAAGAAATTGAGGCTTAGAAAGGTTAAACAACTTGCCCAAGATCTTGGCAGCTAATAAAAGTCAGAGACAGCCAAAAATGGGTCTGACTCCAAAGTCTAAGCTATTTTTAATACTACACTATATTATACCTATAGCTTTACAATTCTGACACAGCTAAATTTTCCAGATGGCTAAAATCCTTCCCTTTGCAAATGTTAATTTCATGCAGTCACCCCAAATAGAGAACTATGTTTTGTCATGTCCTACTAAAATAAAAATTCAGTCTAAGGAAACTCCTTTTTGTAGACATTATTTGTTCTAGACCTGAGATTGTATCTTTATGTTACTTACTTCAGGTTGCACCATGTTCCCCATACCCACCTTTTAAGTTTCTTAAATCGTATTTGTTATTCCTTCAGTTTGTGTGTACAGACACTGTATGCTTTCTCTATACTTTCTCAAAGCAGAGAAAAGGAAAGATTTTCTAACATTATATTAATAGAAAGCTCTGAATTATTGAGATAATGTTTCAATGAGTGGCTCATTGAACAGGTTTGCTCTCTGATTGCAACTCTCATTGGAACACTACCCCAGGGAGAATGGAGGTCCTGGCTTTTTGATGCTTCCTTCTATCCTTTTATTTAGTTTGGTTTTCAGGATCATAGGAACCAAACAATTAAAGAATGTTAGGCAGGATAGGATTGAACCCAATTAGTCCAACTGCTTTCTTTTCAGAGTGACAACTGAGGTCCAGAGTAGTGATTTGCTGAAGCTCATGTTTTCTTATCTGTGTTGTCTCATCGTCCAAGACTCTACAGTAATAATCAAGTATATCTGAACACCTGACAGCTGATGAAAATTTCTGGACTGGGTGTAAATGTTAGGAAGAATAGGATCTGCTGTTTAAGAAGTAATCTCTGAAGGTAGATTACTTGGATCCCAATCCTTTCTCTGCTGTTTACTAGCTGTGCCCTATTGGGCAAGTTATTTTCCTGTGATTCTAGTACCATCTTAAATGGTTTGCTGTGGAGATGAAGTTACACCTTGAAGGCATTTAAAGCAGCCTTTCAAGTATTTAATGCAGGCGGTTTAACTATTATTAACCATTAGTTCTTTCTACCAAAAATTTCAACTGTCGGGTTGTTGAATTTTGAACGCTCCAGGTATTGTCCAGCATTCGTCCTCTTTTGAAGTCTTATAAATAAAAGCTGACATTTGCATTTTGAAGAAACTCAAATGGCTTACTTTTCTTACGTTTGGGCAAACAGACTAGATGTACACGAAACCACGACGCACAGTGAAGGTATGTGGAAACTACACCTGATTGACAGTCTGGAGGAGAAGGCGATTCTTGAAGAGATGTTGGCAACGGCGTTTTCTTCTGAAATGGGTGCTGGCGGTTGGCCTCCAAGGGCTTGGTGTGACACCGAGGGTGCTGGTACGAGGGTCTGCCTCCTTGGTGTTGGGGCCAGTCGCAGTGTCGAGCTGGACCAGCTTCACCCCTAAAGGTGCAGGTGGGCTTGAGGGTGACTTAAGAGGCACATCCATCTGGAATTGGCCTTTAGTTTGGGCTTTTTCACAGAAATCCTTAGAAGACAAAGGGACTTCTTATCTAGGTCACTTCTTTGGCATGTTGCCCGCCTCCCAGCCCCCGCCTTTGTCCCCAACTTCCCCCGCACTGGCTCGACGGCGCCCCCCACGTCGCTCCTTTGTCTGGCGGCTACCCCGCTCCCTTTTGTTGTCCGGGTTTCTGATAGAGGGGCGGGCTGGCCGCCGACCCCCGGGGAAGGGGAATAAAGGATGAAGGGCGAAGACTCCCTTCACAATCAAGCAACGCGCAGCGCCGCCTGCCAGCCGCAACCCGTCGCCTCTAGGGCCCTCGGCCGGACCTGGCATGGGGGCAGAGCGCGCGCGGCCGGCTCCCTCTGATTGGCTGAGGGCGTCGGGGAGCCGCGCGGCGATTGGGCCGTGGGGCTGTCTGGCGCGAGGGCGCGCGAGGTGGGGAGGGGGCGCCTAGAAGCTGCTGGAAGTCAGGGGGCGGAGCGGGGGCGCGGACGGCCGGGGCGCGGGCGCGAGCGCGGGCGGGGCGCGGCGCGGGAGGAGGGCGGAGCCGGTCACCGCCCCCGGCCCCTCCCCGGCTCCGCCCCGCGCCGCTCAGACCGCGGGCGGCCAAGGGGCAGAAGCGCCGGGCGCATCCTCATCCTCGTCGTCGCCGGGCACAGCGCGCGGGCGAGCGGCGCGGGCGGCCGAAGGGCGGCAGGCGGAGCGCCAGGCCGGCCATGGCCACCACCAGCACCACAGGCTCCACCCTGCTGCAGCCCCTCAGCAACGCCGTGCAGCTGCCCATCGACCAGGTACCCGAGGCGCCCTGCTGGCATCGCGCCCTCGCCGCCCCTTCCCCGGCCGTGTGCCATCCGCGCGGGCGCCAGGACCCGGGCGCGGGCTGGAGCGGGGGTCAGCCCTGAAGGGAGGCGGCGGTCCTCCGGTCATTGTCCTCCTGCCGCCTTGAGCCGGCTGGCCCTCCCCGGCGTGCCCACCCAGCCCCCATCCCGGCCTGTGCCCGTGTCGCCCGGGGTGGCGCCGGGCACCGACGTGCGCGCGTGCATGCCCGGCCCTGCTCCCGCCACAGCACCGCCCCGCCCCGGGTCGTCTTGCACCGGGCAGTCGGGGATCCGGACTTGCGAAGCCGCTTCCAGTGCCTGTGGGCACGGGTGTAGACAGTATCGACAGGCTGTGTTTCGGGGCAGCCAGGGTGTCCGTGCCCTGCGCGCGTGGCAGCGAATGCCCACGGGGAAGCAGAGTGGGTGCGCCCAAGTGGAGAGAGCTGGGTACGGCGCGTGGCGTGGAGGGGTCAGCGACCTGCACCCTGGGATAGTTTGCGTTGAAGTGTGGTTCACTTACAGAGAGGCAGCAGTTTGGGAGAAGGCAGAGGTTATGCAGAAGTAAGAGTGAGTTAAGCCAGGATTTTTAGCCGAGAAAGTTACAACGTTGATGGAAGAAGCCATCCTACCCCCTCTCTCTTACCCCTCAAAAAAGCATTGATAGTGTACGGGGAATATGGGCCTTTAAATGGGGCCAGTTGAGTTTGTATGAAAGGCCTAAGGATTGTTTGAAAAATAAAGGGTATTTTGATGGGCAAAGCAGGGCCATTTTTATTCAGAAAAGAAAGTTTGGAAGTATTTTGTCATAGCGACATTTCGGGAGGTTGTTGATGGGGGTTGGGATAGATAACTGCTCTTGCCCCAGGCTACAGGTAATTAACTGAAAGTTTTGCTTCAGAATTTTTCAAGTGTATTTACAAGGGATCCTGGTTCACTGTCCTCTTGAAAGTGTTGCTGTCATTCGATGTCATCAGGCATTTCATTTATAATACAGGATTCCTCTGTGTCCAGACCGCGTCTCATAGCAGCAGAATTGGAAACGTCTCCCGTGCCTAACATGACACTGACTGCTTTGTGCTTTACCGTTTAAGAAAAAAAAAAAAAAGACTGAAGTGTGTCCAGCGAGTATAAAAAAAATTCTTTCTGTTCAAATCTGAATTCTTTACTTACATTTCAGTCACCTTTTCGTTCATAGTAAAATACCTATCCCCACAAATCTTGAACAACAGCGACAATGTGTAGCATGCTAATGAATTTAATCATGTACTGTAAGAAAGTAGTCTTCTCTGTTTATTAATAAATTGATCAGAATTTAGGATTTTCATTTTCTCAGTCCTGTGAAGGATGCTCACTTTTCCAAACTGAAGTACAGTGAGTTTTTGGTGTATTACACCCCAGGCTAAGTAGGATACTCCCAGGGTATCAGCAAATGCAGGGTAGGTATCTGTTAAAATTTTTCTTTTTGCTCTTGAGGAGCAAGAGAAAGAGGCCTATAGCTTTTTATTTATTTTAAGGAACAGGCATATTCTTTCTCTCTCTCTCTGCCTGATGAAAACTTTCTTTACTATGATGAAAACTTTCTTTACTATGCTAATACCTTTTAATTTACTATACAATGCTTATGACGCTTTAAAGTGATGGAATGTTAATGAAGTCGTTTAAACATATCAGCCATCCAGAGCAAGTTCTTTTCAGTACTGAAATAAACAGGAGAATCTAGGGAAGGTGACCAGACTTTAAATTTTGATTTCCTTCCTTATTATCTACAAGTCTTGATTCGGTACTTTAGACAACCATCATCTTCTTGGGACTACTCTGAATTTTTATAGCCATTTGCATTTTGAGTTGCTTTTTCTGAGCTAGTCTTAAGAATATTGGATTAATATCACACAAGCCTTAACTTTTTATTGTGAGAATAAGCTGTTTCTTTGAAGCACCAGAGAATTGATTTTTTGCTGATAAAGCTCTTGGAATAACTAAAAACTCATATTGTAAAATTGGTTGAATAAATATTTAGCCATCATTTTAAAATTGAGCAAAATAGAAAATAATTTTTGTACCATGTAAATAATTGAGTCCAGGTTGAGAGAAAGCCTAGGAATTGGTTTTAATCAGATAGTGTGATTTAACAGGAAAAAGGAAATCAGGAGATAAGAAGTATAAAAATGTAACTTGTTAGTATGTTAATTTGGTATGTGTTAATTAACAATGTTTTGAAAATTTAGGAAATTA
Organism: Phataginus tricuspis; assembly: GCA_029783875.1. Lineage (NCBI taxonomy): Eukaryota > Metazoa > Chordata > Mammalia > Pholidota > Manidae > Phataginus > Phataginus tricuspis. Next base: position 6,013,845 of record JAQQAC010020896.1, on the reverse strand, counting down.
TAAAAGTAGTTGTTTGATGTCACAGGAGAAGAAACTTAGGACCAGAAAAATAGTTCACTAGTTTTTTTACTAGCATGTGTACTTTATGAAATGATAGAAATTATTGGCATGTGTGGAATATAAAAATGTACATTGCAAGGTAGGTTGAAGAGAAAGGAGGAAATGTTTTACAATAAAACCAGACAAGAAAAAGGAGCAAAAGATTTTGCCTTAGACTCCTGTATTGTTTAATCTTTCCTGAGAATTCCAGAGTGACCTTGGGATAACCATAGTGTTTGTTCAATGGGCCTTAAATTTAAATAAAAATATAAAATCTATCTAGTGAAGTTAAGTGATGCTTTAAGACAGGAAATACCTAACGTCTGATGTTTCCCCCTCTAATCCTTGTGTTCCAGGTGAATTTGTTCTAGGGTGGTGGTTCTCATTAAAGGGATATATGAAGGGGGCTTCTGAGGAGGATTTGGATAAGGGAGAGCTGTACCAAAGACAAGGGCCAGACAGCTGCTATCAGGCGAGACTGGCCTCATCAGACAGTCCTTTTGGGGACAGGGTCATTGTTTAGAGATGATGGGCTGAACTTTTAGGGTGAGGAGAGGGGCAAGAGGAAACTCAAGAATTTTGAAAGCTTTGGAGGAGGGAGGAAAGATAGGTGGGGTCAGGGAGGGATGACAACCTGCTGTGAGTTACTGATCATGCAAAGTCAGGTGATAATTATCTTGGGCAACACCTTACAGTTTACACATATCTCTCATACATTATATTATTTAACTGAATCTTCACAGCACCTTATAAAGCCAGATGAAATTCAAGGCCTGAAGTTCAGTTATATATGTATTTATATATATATATATACTTACATATATGTATTTTATACATAATATATGGTATTAAGCATTTGAATAAAAGATCAATTTCAATTCATAGTCTTAATACCAGGCAAATAATTTTGATAGCTGGGTTGTTTTTTTTTAGATCTGGGTTACCATTGTATTTTTGGAGGAGAAGGTGGCGAGAAAGAACTTGGCAAACACTGTAGTGCTGGTGGAAATAGTTGGGATAGGGAAAACTGTGTGTATGTAAGAGAAAAGGAGTGTGGAGGCTTATGAAATTGTATTTTCTTTTTGGTCAGTTTGTTGATTGACCTTTTCTGTATATTTCTCCTGTGTACCATATAGACAACCAATGAATTGAAGTAATATATTAGGAAAAAGAATAGTGTAAAACATTAACTTCTTCAGTGCTCCTATATTTCTGTACTATGATGAGCTCTATATTATAAATGAAGAGATAAGTGACGTTCCCAGTAGTGAACCTTAAGAATATGACTCCTCTTTTAGGAGATGGAGGTGAATAACAACAAAACAAGCAAATCAAGGATTTATTTTATTTTAAAGTTGCCGTTTGAATGCTCTCGGTTTAGGACATAAATACTGAACTTGTTTGTCTATCCTGTCTGCCTCTCCACCCGTAATGAGCATGTCTTTATCATAAGAACCCTGAAATGCTGACAATCTGCCATGGAAGATTCCTTTTAATAAGGAAGACATATGGGACAAAGAAGCTTGAATCTGTATTTTAGGCCCTGTCAGTTAACTAATTTTAGATATGTCACTTTACATAAATGAGTTTTCTCCTGTGTAAAATGTGTGTTGTGCTTAGTTTTAAAATTCCATGTGTGTTGTGCTTTGTTTCACTAACTGAAGAAGCTGCCCCAAATTCTTTTTTGACTGAGTTGGAGGGATTATAAATAACAATTTAAGGGAGGAAAATGGGCTAATAAATTTTGTAGGTGTTTTCAACAGTAAGAATTGAGACTGCCTCTCTGTTAATCAGAAGCAGCTAAGCAAAGTACCACATACCCTGAAAATGGCAGTTAATGTTGGTGTCCTGTCTTCTGTTGGCCTTTATCCATAAAGGAGGAGTGTGGTGGTGTCTTGGAAATGGCACGATTGGGTTTGAAACCAGACTCTGCTGGTCTTGTGCCTTTGGCAAATTACTGTATTTTTCTTTAAGCCCAGTTTTCTCATCTGCAAAGTAAAGATAATAAATAGTATTACTTGTAGATTATTGTGAATATTAAAACAGATAATCTATGTAAAGTGCCTGGCTCCTAGTAAATGTTCCACACACAGTCCTTTACCCTTTACAAAATATGAAATATTTGGAGTTTATTTTTTTATTGTGAGAAGTTAATATCTGTTCATATGTATCCCATTTTTAATCTTCAGGACTTCCTTTTAGGAAGGGAAATAAGAGGCTGAGGTTCAGTGGTTTGTCCACACAGTGATTAAACTAGGTTTAAATCTAGTTTTGAATTTGGAGTCACAAATGGTTTTTGTGCTTCTTTACTACTTCAAGAGTTCTTTGTCCCCCTGCTTTTAAAAAAAACTTCCTGGTTGTCACTGCCTCAATAGGTACAAATAACCCTTGTCTCTGTTTATTGTGGTCCATCAGGATTAACTTTCAGGGAAATAATGAAAACGGCTCACACACAGCTTTTGCCTGAAGTCTGTGTAACAGGTAGGGTTCTATAATCATAGAACTTGGCAAGATTTCTTTAAAGTAAGACAAGCCATAAACATGGCCCCCAGAAGAGTGATCATTTAATGGTTTTGTGAATGCCATAGGTGAAGCTTGGAGTTATGCTTTGGTAAATAGGTAGGGTGTGGAAGTGGGGAGACCAGCTAACAGGTGAAGAGATGCAATCAAGGTTCAGGAGATCTGAGCAGGTGCTACTGACACAACCCTTCTTCCTTTGCTTATCAAAATCCTGACATGCTTCCAAGCCTGCTTCCAGTGCACCTTGCAAGTAAATTTTCCTGTGAATCCCACCTGATGTGCCTGATTTCTTATTTGGACCACAAAAGCATTTTGGATTTTGCACTATTCTGGTATTTATATTTTGCTTAAAGTTATATGTATCCATCAGGGTTCTGATAGGAGACAGATTGAACAGGATAACCAAGGAGACTTTAAAAACTATTTACTAAGATACTGGCAGGTTTAGGAGAATCTGCATGGAGTACTAGCTCACTAGGTCTGGAGGGGCAAGAGTCAGGAAGGAGCAGAATCCCAGGGGGATTGCAGGGGTTCGGGATGAGGATGAGTCCCAGTCCCTCCTTCCCATCCTCCACCTCCTTCTGGGTCCCCTTCAGAGGGCACAGGGTACAGTGGAGGGTGGATCCAGAAGGCTTTTAAATACCCTCCAGATCATCATGATTACTAGTAGGTATTTTAGAGTGCCATTCATTCCCCTTTGATGTGTGTTCACATATAAAAGCCCTTTGTCAGGCCCCTTATGCACATCTCATTCTTTTTCTTTTTAGTCATGCATTTTGAAGAAATAGTACGTTCTTGCTCTTTCTTTTTGCCAATGCCTGCTCACTCTTACAACCATTGTAACCAGGCTCCTGCCGGCAACATTAATAGCCAGATCCATTGACAACTTGGAGAAATGTAATACTAAGCAGTTATTTCCTTGCTTAAAACTCTTGCAGCTTCCATGCTGCCTATTGCAGTGTTTTTTAAGTGGCTTTGAGACCATTTGTATCAAAAAATCACTTGGGATTGTTATTAAAAATATATGGTCTCCATGTCTACCCAGACCTACTGAATGAGGGCCAGGGAACTTGCATTTGGACCAGGAGCCTTCCTGTCCCCTTCCCTCCCACCATCAGAGGTAGATTGCTACCTGCCACATTTTTTAAGGTTCTCCATATTATTAAAAGGTCATACAATGTGATGTATTTTTTAAGTGTTTTCATATAACCACTTAACATGTAACCTCCAAAATATAATGCAGTGTAATTGTACAAAAGATTTGGGAAAATAAAGTTCCAAGTGTACTTTAGGTGGCATGGCCCTGAAATGGGACAGGTGTTTAGTTGAATGATGTGCATGTCTCTTCCAGCCCTATCATATCTCTAGTCAAAAGTCTAAATCTGGGGTCCTTCCTGAATGTGAGGCCTGCCTTGTGAGAGCCTTTTCCACCTGGTCTTGCTGCATGCATACCTGTGAGGACCACTGACCTAAAGGAGAGACTTAGGGCCTCTTACTATGGCTGCTAGCTCCTATCAGACCCCCCCACTCCTCACACTCTCACAGGCTCCCAGGACATGAGCAGAAATTGCTTAAAGCCACACATATAGAGGCGGTAGAGCTGGAATTTAAACCCCCGGCCAGTGCTGCTTGAAGTACTCAGTTACTTAGAGTTCCCCTCAACACATTTTCCTGTCTTTTAACTCAGTGTCTTTGATTGATTTCCTCAGCCTGAGATGCCTCCCACCCTTTTTTTAGCCCAGGAAGCCGGTTCTTTTCAATATCCAGCTAAAGCCTGTGTCTCCTTGATGAAGCTTTTTAAGATGTGGCACATCCTTGCCAGTCACTTGGCGCCCCCTTTTTGGGCCTGCGTTGTGTGTATGACATGCACGCTCACCATTCCTGAGTTTATCCTTCCACCTGAGGTGGCCTCCCGCGTGAAACCAGGCAGGGAGCTGCCTTGAAACCGCTGCAGCATTTCCGTAATGAGGCTGTGCCCTGGAGGAGGCTCCGGAGTCACTCCACTCAGCCTCTCCTCCTTCTGACTCCAGCCATCTCCGCACAACCGCAGCCCAGGATCACCCAAATCTCTGTCTTAGGAAGAAGATAATGGGTACATTTTGGGGGTCTTCACCCTTCCCACTGGCAGCTTGTCAAATGTGAGTATCTTTCCAACTCTAGGAAGTAGTGGTACGATAATCCCCCTTTGCTTTCTGAGTGATTTGGCCACCCTTGTTGGTAGAGCCTCCCGAGCAATCAGTTCCCTCATGCCCCTTAACTGCTTTAACTGGCTCTGATACCATGTGTAGCACTTAATTTTTTTTTTTTTTGCTTATTTTCTCCTCCTCCCTGCCGGGCTGTAAGTTCCTCAAGAACAGGGTCCTCTTCTTACTCATGTTTGTATCTCACCGGCACAGGGACAGTGTTGGCATAGAGTGCGCTTGGAGTAAGCAGGACTGATGTCGTGAAGAGCTGGGCTGGCTCAAAGTCTGATACCACTTCTGAGCTGTGTGGTTTAGCCTTGACTGGCCTTACGTAAGCCTCAGGGTCCTGTCTATGAAGTGGGCAGACTGTGGGTCCCGTCTTGGAGGGTTGTGGTGGGCATTAGGGGTCAATGCAAGTGAGATTGGGCCAGCACTCACGGAGAGCCCAGTCAGTGTTGGGGGTTACTAATTGCAGGGGTGCTTCCTCAGGGGCTGTGAAGGCCCATCCCACAGGATTTTCATTATCTATCAGCACGTTTTCAGCGATCCATTTTGCAAGTATGTGAGCATGTCCTGTATGCCAGAGAACGTGCTGGACACTCGGGATGTGAAGGAGTAGCTGCAGTATAATACAGTGGTTTTCAAACTTTTTGAAACAATAGCTACTAAGAGGAACTGGCCAGGGGTTTGGCAGAGGGTCCTGCTGAGGAGGGCCAGTGGTGGACCCATGAGGGCCAGAGTGCTCCAGTGGAGGGCTGCTGGAGGGCCCCTGGGAGATCTTGGAGATCTGTTTCCTGGGAACACCACTCTTTGACAGTCTATCTTTGATTTCACACCCTGCCTTGCTGGAAGGCAGATTGTGGGGCTGGGAAATCTGTAGTGACCCTTCGCTGGAGGAGGTTCTTCCTTGTCTTTGCAGCTCAGCTGGCTGCGCTCCCCAAATCAGGTTCAGGTCACTGTGACTCGCTTTCCTCCAGCTGCAGAGCCTTGGGAGTTAAGGGGCTTGTGGTGAGGCCCACAGGGGCTGCACAGCAGATTGTGCATTAGGAGGAGGCCATGCAAATCTTTTCAGCTGACTTTTTATTTTCTTCAGAGGGTTACTTAAAAGAAGACATGCAAAAGCATTGAAGAATTTTCTGGGAATGTGACTGATTATTCAAAAGGACATAAAGATAGCTCTGAGAAGTAGCAGCATTTTCAGCTAGATGATTACAGTGTCAGGTGATAAAGGGTGATTGGAAAGAAGCTTTATCAGCATTGTTATCAAGAGACTTAGAAAAAAGAAGCCTTCAGAGTATGTAATGGTCTGTATCCATAAAACACAAAGTGCTGCTGCTTTTAGTGCTCTGCCCGCTCTGCTTTCAGGGAGCCTCCCAAAGCCCTCCTTTGGGCTATCCTCCATGCTCCCAGCCAGCTTCCAGGTACCATGAGCAGATCCTCCCTGGTAGCTTGTGTCCTTGTGGAGTGAGGAAGCTAGGGGATCCCCCAACCTCAAAGCAGATGGACCCCACTCTTCTGTGAAGGTCCAGGCCTCTGATGAGCTTGCCCTGCTCTGGTCTGGACATGGGACCAAAGGTAAAATGCTTTCTGTTTTCATCCATAGTCCCGTAGAAACTTTATTAGTTTTTAGAAGGTTTTCTGTGTCAACCTAGGTGTTTGCAGAAGGCCAGAGTCGTAAATAATAAATAGTTAAGTTACTCAGTTACATGTGTATTAAAATAAAAGAAATACCTCCCTGCTTATACAAACAAATGGAAAATTCTTAGTCCTTTCATTATCTTTTTGAAACTAAATTATATGTAGATACAGGAAAGACATTCAGGTGATACTTACCTTGTTGAAACTGAATGGAGAGAGGCTCTGTCTTTTGTAAAACCATTAGTTTCAAAACCATTTATCTCCTGGGTGCTCCATAAATAGTGATTGAATTGAATGCATTTAATTTAACAATATAAAATTTCAAAGATAAGTCTAAAGACCTGCAATGAAGTTCTAGAAATTAATTGTATAGAAGGCGAATTGCTTGAAACCAGCATTGAACTTTATGAATTGACCCTAGGAGTTCTCATTTATTGTAAGGTGCTATTTAGCTGACCAGGTCATGGGTTTGGTGAAACAGTTGATGCCAACGTACATTACAAATTCAGATGTCTAGAGGGCACCAGGCAAAGAACATAGTGAATATACATGTAGGTGCAGCCATCTTCTGAGGTATGGACAGCATGACTGTCTGGAAAGCCCATGCCTAGCCTAAAAGGAAAACCCCTGCTTACTTTTGCTGATGATTACAAAAGCTGATTAATTCAAGGGAAGCAAGGACTCCGTAATGAAAATGTTATTAAAAAAAAAAAAAATATATATATATATTTTTTTTTTTTTTTTTCTGAGCTCAGATAACATACCTAGGGCTAGATTTAGAATACTGGCCATCAGGAAGTAGTAGTTTCCTTATAGTTGATGGAAGTTACCAATCTGGAGTGTTCTGAGACTTCAAAGGAACATGGACAGGTCAAATTAGAACCATAATGGGGCAGTCAAGATCATGGAAGGCTTGGAAACTGTGCCAGGCAACAGTTGAAGATATAATTCTTACATTTCATCACTTAGTAATTTCATCTTTAAATTGGTCAGCAGAATTTCAGTTTTATCTGACTAGCTATTTTCATTTGGAGAGGGTCAGGTCTTGGAAATAATCTTGCAAGTTAATATCCCTTTAAAAATGGGAAGGCTGGAATTTCATTTTATTCTTTTTGCAGTTCTGGTATTAACAATTATTAGTTGGTCTAAGTTGTCAAGGCTATTTTATGGGGTGTGACATTTAAAAAAATGTGTAGCTAGTAGAGAATAAAATAGTACTTGGAAAGGTCTTCACTGCTTTATAAGCCCCGGTCAGTTTCTCAGTTTTTTGGAGTGTGTATTGAATTTGGGCCAGAATATTTTATGTTATAACTCTTCAGGCTTTGGAGATCAATCTCAGTAGGCTTCACTGTGAGTGTTAGCATGCCTTTTCTAATCCTGGGACTGGCACTGCTGTTCAAGTTAGCTCCGTAAAAGAATAGATGTGACAAAGATTTTTGGCGTCTGAGTAGGCCCAGAGGATGAAGGCAGAGGACAGGGTGGAGGCACCCTTGCTAGTAGTTAGTAACCGAAGGGATGGTTTGGAGGACCATAGGCTAAGGTTATAATCTTGTTGTAATATGGTCCCTGTATCTTTCCTGTAGTATGAAACTAGTTATGTCTTCTTTTGTTCTTGGAAAATATTTTTAAAAGCCACACAGTAAAGGAATATCTTGGTATATTTGTCATTACAGCATTGAGTGTCAACTTTCCATTAGATTTGAATGGAAATTTTGATGAACTAATCAAAATCAAAGAGTAGAATTTGGGGTATTTTTGAACTGCATATTTATTACAGTTTCTGCGTAGATTGGAAGGATTCATTTCTAAAGCATTAGGTTTTCTTTTTTTAAGGTGTAGGAGTATAAATTAATGGAGAAATGTGCTGTTCCAAGGTTTTGGGCATAGATTTAGAGCTTTACCACATAGGACTGTAAAGCAATTTATAAAGTATCTTTGTTAGGAATGTGGCTTGGTAGGAAAACTTCAGAAGATGTAAAAAAAAAATCCTGCTTGGAATATTAAAGACAAAAGGATGCTGGGTCCATTTCAGGAAAGACAATGCTTGGAACTAGTACCAAAAGGCTGCTCTTGGATTGCTCTCCTATTTGTACTGATTGCATTGGAAGCAGGAAACTCTAGAAAATAATGAAAATCTTGACCTGCTTTTCCCTATTTTGTCCCTAACTTTAGATTTGGTAAATTCATGATTCTGGAGTTTTAGTTCTTGTAGGAGCTGAAGGAAGAAGGGAGTCCGGGTTGATGTGCTTGGCTATGTTTGTAATGTGGATTAGTATAGATTAGTCATCATATTATGTTGGGTAATAAACGGAGTGAAGCAGGGTGAGGTAAGCAAAGGAAAGCCAAATGTTTCATGTATCACTGTAAGTTACACATCATAAGGGGAAGACGGACTGTGATCAAAAATCAAGAATCTTTTCTGAATTGGGAAATCAAGTAAACTAGGTATATAGTGTAGAAGACAAACCTTTGACAAATTGGCATCAATCTGGGAATCGTAGAATTGGAAAGTTCTATAGTGAATGTTGGTTCTTTTAGAACATTTTTATAAAAAGAAAGTTGCCAGGTTATTGGTATCACTTTAGATGTAGGGAATTACCATTTTGATAGTAAACATAGAAAGGGATAAGCAAATACCATTGTTCTTCAAGTAGATAGTATTGGCCAGGGTTTTTATTAGATCCTGAGATGCATATTTGAGTAAGAGCTCTTCTGGCTTTTGAGCTTCTGGTCTACTGGGAGGAGAAAGACTGCCAAATATTTACAGCATGTCAGTGAGTGTCAGAAATCAGAGATGTTGGAATTAGTTTGGATAAGGTTGCTGCAATAGAGTCCCCACAATAAGTCAGTGACTTAAAGATAATAGAAGTTTATTTTTCTCACATAACAGTATTAGTGTAAATGGTCCAGGTGGGTGGATAGTTCTGTCCCACCTGGTCATACAAAGACCTGTGTTCCTTCCAACACATTGTTCTGGTAACTGCGGCCTGATTATTGGCCTGGTTGAAGCCAGATTGCTTAGGTCATTGGTTCTTATGCTTGAGGTTGCCTGAGAATCCTCAGCAGTATTTGTTAAAATACAGATTGCTGGGTCTTATGACCGGCTTTTTATTCAGTAGGTTTGCATTGGGGCCCAATAATTTGCAAGTGTAACAGGTTCACAGGTGATGTTACTGCTGCTGGTTGGGAGACCATACTTTGAGAACTTGGAGGGCTCCAGTCATCCAGCAAACAAGGTGGAGGAAGAACCTCTGTGGTCGCAGCCATTGGCCAGAAGTGGCACATACATATCACTTTGACTCACATTCCTTTTGCTATAGCTTTGTCACATGATGACAGTTCACAGAAAGGACATGGGTGGGGTTGAGGGTGCAGTGCAGTAAATGTTGCCTATCTGGGCAGCCATGCCTAGCTGGTTCTGCTGCAGTGGGGGAGCAGGGCAGGCCCCATCACTCTGTGGGCACCTATGGAAAAACAGCTGTGGCTTGGGGTTGGGTTGGTTAGGGCAAGGTAACTTTTCAGCCAAAATTTGAAGGATAAGATTCCCCGGCATCTCCCAGAGCAGAAATGGAGCTTGTAGTTGAGGAAACAGTGTGAAGGAAATCAGGGGCAGGCCCACTCCTTCAGTAAATAGGGATCGATTGCCAGGCTTTGTGTGAGCCTCCAGGTCAGAGATGAGAGGGCAGGTGGGCAGGGCAGGTGATGTAGGTGATAGGAAAGCAAACACGTTTCATGGAGTAAGACTCTAGTGCTTAAGATCATGGGTTCAGGAGTCAGCTGAGTGTTAGGTTGTGGCTCTGCCACTGAGCATCACAGCTGGTGAGTCGCACGAGCTTTGCTTTGCGTGGCAGAGCCTAGTGCATAGTAAGTACTCTATAAATGTCAGCCATCACTGTCATTGCACCTTTGGTGCAAATTGCTAGTGTGAAGTAGAATCTTCTCTGGGAAATCTCTGGTGAATGGTCAGCTGGCTTCTCCTCGAACATGTCTGTGATGGAGAGTTGCTCCCTTTATTAGGGCAGCAAGTTCCATTTCTGAATAGCTATAGTTGTACTAAAAATAAAAATAAAATTGCTGATTGGTAATAAGCTTGTTTTCATAAACAGTACAGTTGAGACAGGGATGGTAAGCACTGGGCATGCCACAAATACCACTTTAGACTCAGTGGGCTCACTGAGCACTCAGCTGGTTGACCATGTGTTCAGGTATGAGAAAAAGAGCATGTCCAAGCAGCATGGGTGAGATGCTGGGAATGTACCTAAGACTGCATTTAAATAAGGGTTGAAGGGTAAATTTAAATCCAGTCACATTTTTGGTCAAATTCTAATGACTGAGGGTTAAAATCAACATTTAGTTAAAGCTGAGTATTACCTAGGCAAATCTCAAAAACTTCTTTGTCTTCAGCTCCTGAAAATTATTGACAGTGTACTCTGATCATTTCAGCCAACATGTTTCTCTCTATAGATTGAAAACAATAGGAATTCTCTTCTACAACATTCGTATGAAGACTGTTGACCTCAGGTTTAATTAGTGAGAACAAACATGTTTTGTATACTCCAGTTCTCTTTCAGCCTTACTTTCCTTTTTTGTTTCTTTTTTCATATTCCTTATGTATTTTTATTATCTATGTGTGATTCACTATGGCTATTTTTGTGTGTGACTGTAGGGTTTTTCTCCTTGTGAAACTGAGAGGGCAAAGCTAATTGTTCCGCTTTTAGTTCATTCATACAAGATGGGTAGAGTCCCCAAATACAGCTTTTCATTAAAAAACATCTTTTTTTGTGACTTAAGTGAAACTAAATAACTGAAAATCAAATCCAGTTCTTAAAGTTTATTTTGCTTTGTGTTAGCACACTAAACAATTTTACAAAAAATAGAATTATGAAAGAATCTGATCTCTTACTGACTTCAAAAATTTATAAATATTTGGCTCAGGATACAAGGTTGTCCCTATGATTGTCATATAAATGCACATTTCTCAGTGCTCATGTTAATTTATTGTTTTCCTATTAAGTGTTTTCATATCCATCAGTTATAATGGCATTTTAATTTTTAATAATAAACATGTATTTATATTTTAAGTGATAAAATATTAATATATAAATCACAGAAGGTGATATCTCTCCAAGTTAAATACAGAATGCTTGTCTATATATTTGAAAGTTAATATTCATATATGAACAGTAAATATGAATGACATGCATTGTTTGCATTATTGGTGTTATTTTGCTGGTCAGAAAGGACAATAGGCTATCTCAAGTGATAAAATTGAGATAAGTGACAAATTCAGGGACTCTGGAAGTGACCAGGAGATAGTCCTTAGGCCATTCAGCCTTTTCAGGCCAAGATCCCAACTAAAGCAGAATAGTTTGGGCTTTGGGCTTTGGGCTGAATAACAAGGTAAAACTGAACTTCAGTTCATCTGTAGCTTGAAAAGTGAGCGAAATTAGGTATTTCATAAATTTTTTGCTCTTTGGTAAAACTGATTATTTCTCCTTTTATAACATATAAGTGTATTTGAAATTGTGCATTTCCAATTTCATTTGTTTTTTCACTAATGTGTTATGTACCTTAATAGGAACTGAATTTAGTTTGTATGTTTTCTGCTTTAAAAAGTAATACATATTTATTATATAAAATTTACAAAATACCAAAAGGTATAAAGATAAAAAATTTAAAATCATCCATTTAAATTCACCAAAAGTCAAAGACAACTTTTTCTAACTTTGTGTGTGTGTGTGTGTCTGTGTGTGTGTATTTAAAGTTGGGTGCATACTGAATATAAAATTTTTGTAAACTTTTGTTTTTACTTAACATTTTGAGAATCATCTTCAATTTTATTAAATTGATTTCCAAAACCTTTATAATGTTCAATCATTGGATATATCACAGTCTAATTATTCCTTGGTTGTGTAATTCTTTGCAGTAAATTTCCTCATGTATACATTTGGTGCATATACCTGCTTATTTCCTTAGGGAACCAGGTTTCTTGAGTCTGAAACAATATGCAGAATCATGGGTTTTTAAACTATTAGAACTTCAACTTCTTCTTTTAAATTATTTATTTTCTCCTTTAATATTTTAAATTATATTTTCATTTCTTCTATTTCTTCATACTTACACCCTTTACCTTGGCTTGTTCTGGACTTGCAAGTTCTCCCATACACGTTGGAAAGTCACCATTCCTGCCTCGCTTGGGTGAGTGGCAGCTTCCAGCATGGATGTGCTTCCCCCACTTGCTGTGCCATTATGATCTGTCTGAAAGGATTGAGAAGGTGCCTTATGAGGTGCCTTGTGGTCTCCTTGTATACCTTGCCTCTGGCTGTGACCAGGTGAGGGCTGCACACTGTTTTTCCAAGTGCTGCTCTACTAGGTTATTTCCCCCACAAAACTGAGCTCTTTGGTACAGGGACTAGATCTTCCTCTCCTCTGTATGGCTAGTGCCTACTTCTGCAGGCAGTTGTCAGATGTTAGCATTGCATATTTCTGGTTTTTAGAAAAATGGTACTAAATTAATGTTTTAGTTTCTAAATCATTTGGAAGTCTACCAGCATTTTTAAAAAACAAATCAGTTACTTAAAAGCACTTCTAGAATTTCTCCATTATGCTTAACCTCTTCATGGTATTTGCCTACAAGTTCTCCTTCCAGTTTGTTTCGTGTTGACAGAGTCAGACTGAACATGAAAGGAACCACTTGTGGGCTGCGTGGTGCTGTCAAGGGATGCTGACGCTGGCGCTGTGCCTCCAGACAGCCTGTTGATGCTGCCTGCCTGCCTTATGCTCAGAGGCCGCCCTAAGCCACTTCAACGGAGGTGTCGTGGGTGACTCAGCAGATGCTCCCATTTTTCCTTCCTCCTCTTTATAGAAAGCCCTATGTCTGTTCCTGAGATCAGGAAAAATTCCACTCTTCCTTGATTTCTTTACCTATAGGTGAAAAAGAAACAAAAAATTGTCATATTACTTAAGGAAATATATTGTAAAGAAAGTGAAGATAGACATTTAGTGCAAATCAAGGATCATGCCCTGCTCAGAGCCCTCTGGGGAATCCTCTCCTCACTTAGAATCCCAAGTGCTGCCATGATTTGGCCCTACCAACCACTCTACCTTCATTTCCTTCAGTTTTTTCTCCTTTCTGTTTCATCTACACTGGCCTTCTCACAGTTCTTTGAATATTTTAAGTGTGTTCTAACCTCAGGGCCCTTGCATTTCTTCTTCCTGCTCCCCAGATATCTGTAGGTGGCCTCACTTAATGTGGCTTTCTGCTCCAAAGCTAACTGTGCATAATTCATCAGTAGCAAAAGATAGGACACATGGCTGGTTTAGCATTAACTTTTGTTTGCTTTTTGGAATTTCAACTTAAGGTCAGTGCCCTATCAATTTGGTAACTTAGTTTTCTCTTGTTGGGAGGCATCGATTTCAAACGGTGATAGTGCTGCTTTTTAGGTTGGAAACCTGGAACTAGTTACATAACCTTTCTAAGCTGAAGAAGCCTCTCAGTTCCCACTTTTGTAAAATTGAGATAATGGAGTTTTAGGGTTCTAGTAGTCAATAAACCTCTCTTGGCAAACTTAGAGATACAACAGTCAGATAGACATGGATCTGATTGTCAGCCTTCCTGATAAAAGCTGGGCTGGAGGATGTCACTTGGCTGTGCTGACTCATGGAGTCCCAGGACTTTACTCCTGAGTTAGTGTAACTCATCCAGCACAGGCCGAGCTGGGTGTCTGCTGGTTCCCCGGAAGGAATACAGCTTCCTCAGTCACTGCCCGCACAGTGAAGCTGGCTCTGGGCTGGCAGGTCCAAAGAAAGCCAAGCCTATTTGGTGAAGTTGTTCCTCTTCGGATTGGAAGTGGGGAGGGGAGGGGCACGGGCCAATGCTACTGACTAAGTTGCTATAGCAGTTGGCCCATTATTAATTAAAGAATAGAGTAAGTTGAAATATTGGGGAATTTATAGTTTTTCCTTTTCCCTTCCTTCCCCCAAAGTTCTTTACTTGTTTCTATAGCCTTTTGTATTACTCCATCCTCTGTTTCCTGGGGAGTTGATTTTAAAAGCCATATTTGCAGGAGATTATATGCAACCACCATGTGCTTCTGGAGGGTGCTGAAAACCTCAACCATCCCTGCAAGGAGACTTTTTCAAGCTCCTGGATGCCCCTCTCTCTTATCCAAGAGAGGAGTGATTTCCAGAATTTTGGGTTTATCTTTCCTTGCTTTTCTTCGTAGTGTTAACCACAAACGTAGGTATCTTTGAACAACATGTGTTGAGTTTGGTTCAGTTTTGACTTTGACCTGTATCTAAATGATTCATACTGAATTTTCTCTTCCCAGTCTTGCTTTTTAAATTGATAGTATGTTTGCCAGATGTATTTCTATTGACAGCTGTAGCGTGGTTCTTCCATTTTCACTCCTGCTGGGTGTGAATTACCCCAACATGTGGTCTCCTGTCCACGGCCGTTTGGGTACTTTCCAGTGTTTCGTTACTTAAAAACAACGCTGCTCTATGTGTTTTTGTCCATGTCTCTGTCACATAGGCAAGAGTTTCTCTAAGGTTTATCTACCTAGGGGTGGAATTAATGGTCATGGAGAATGTAAATTTAACTTTACTAAATAATGCCAAACTGCCTTCGCCAGTATACCCTCCATGCAAAAGTGTATTAGAGTTCTCTTGTTCTGCATCCTCTCCAGGATCTAGCACCTATTGTTATCAGGTTGATCAATTTTGGCCAGTCTTCCGGGTATAAAAAGGTATTTGTGATTTCCATTTTCATTTCGCCTGAGCACAGTGAGGTTAGTGTGTTTTCATATAGTTCCTGGCCATTTGTATTTTCTCTTCTGTGAAATATTTATTCCTGCCTTTGTTTATTTTCAAATCAGGTAGTTTGTCTTTTTCTTACTTATTTTTAGAGGTTCTCTGTATTCTTTATCCATTATGTGTTGTAAAGTATCTTCTCTGAGTTCATAGCTGATTATCCATTTTCTTTATGGTGTCTTTTGATGAAGAAGTTCTTGTTTATTTGTTTTTAAAGTAATTAAAATTTAAAAAAATTGTGATAACATATATACATATATAAAACTTCCATTTTAGCCATTTGTAACTGTATAGTTCAGTAGTGTTAAGTATATACACCTTGTTGTACAGCAGATCTCCAGAACTTTTCATATTGCAAAATGGGATCTGTATACCTATTAAACAAACAGCTCTCTATTTCCCTGTCCCCCAGGCCCTGGCAACCACTATTCGGTTTTCTGTGTCTATGAATTTGGCTATTTTAGATGCCTCATACTAGTGGGGCTCCCCTAGTGGGTCTGAACCTGCTCCACTTCAGTCTAGCAGGCCAGGGAGGCTAGCAGACCATGGCAGATAAAGGATCAGAAGTATGTATAATGTTTGTTGTTCTTTCTCTTTTGTAAAGTTGGTAATCCACAAATGTAGATAGAGGTTATTCTTATTTTCATATTAAGAGTGTACAGCATACAGAGGTTATAAATGCCAAAGGTCGCTTGGTTAGAGCTGGAGCAAGGATTTGTATTTATAGTTTATTAGATAGGAACGTGCTGCCTACTTTTGATCCACAGTTGTCAGCCTGCTGTGATGTGCTAGGTGACATTCACATAAGACACACTGCCATTTCTGTACACCCTGTTACATGTAGTTCCCAGGAAACTAGTTGCCTCTCTGCTGCAAACTTTATTAAACTTAATTGTTCACAGACTCTACTATTTTAGCTTTAATTAGTGATAAATTCCTTGCAACATACCTCAAAATTGGGCTACTTTGTTATGATTCAAAAATGCTGCTGTTGACGGTGACTTTCTTTATCAGCTGTGTGGAGCTACTTAACATTCACCTCAGAGTTGGTGTAAATATTTGATAATCTGAGATGTACAGCTGGGCTTCCATCTGTGGCTCCTCCCTAGCCTGAGAGTCAGCTCACTGACTCTTGTTAAGAGTTTGGTAGTGGGGTTGTTGTATCATGACTGTGTGGCGTCTCCTCAGCACACCCCACATGAGATGATCAATGTTGGTCTCTTGTGATCAATTTACCACGTGTCACTATACAGTTTGAAAGTCAAATGCTTGTGATTTATATCAAAGAATTAATTACTTTTTAGCCCATGCTTCATATTAAATTGGTATCAAGCAATAGGAAGAAGAGACTACACATAAATTAGGAATATTTTTGTGGTCTGAGTAAGATAAAACGAATGTGAGCGTGCAAGTATGTAGCAGAACACATTTGTTAAGTGCTGGTCATATGCCAGAAATAGGTGCTGGGGGATACAGTAAACAACATAGAAACCCCTGTTCTCATGAAGTGTACATACTAGTGAGTGTTTTAATGATTTACTACAGGATGATGAGTAGTGTGTGCATCATGAGGCACAATGATCACTTGTGATTTTTTTTTGGTAGCAGTGTCTGAAACCTTTAAAAGTTCTAAAAAAAATGTGGGAATGGGAAATTAAAAATGCTTACATTGGCTCAATTGGATAATGTGTAAGTGCTCACTAGTGAAGGATGCTAAGGCAAAGTGTCTCAGATCACAAGTTAATCATTAAAGGTAATGCTTTTTTTGTTGACATGATCTTTGTTGAAAAGTATACTGTTTTTGGTGGGAGGCAGTACAATTTCAAAATGAAATCAACATATTTTTAAGTTGATACTGTACTGACCTGAAATCTGGTGATAATGAGGCAGCCCAGGAGAACAGTGAGTTTTTAGCATAATTTGAAACCTTATAAAATTAATAGGACAGTTGAAATTGAATTTTTTTTAGGATGGGTGCTTTTTACCCAGTAGCACCTAGTCGCCTGGATATCAGTGCTTTCAAGTTAAATTAGGAAAAGGTTATTCTTACTTGGGGTAATGCTTTTGATAGTCATAGCAGGAATGAATGAATGAATAAATTACATTACTTCTAAATTAATAAATAAATCCATTTTATTCACAGATATAAGTAAGTAAACAAATTTATAAGATAATGTTAGTGATAAGCTCTGTAAAGTCAGCAACATGAGAGAGACGATGAATGACTGGAGATGCTGCTTTAGCGTGTCTGGTCTGCAAAGCTTTGAAGATGTGAGGTTTGAGTTCAGATGTCAATGGAGAAGTACCTGGGTTCTGTGCGTTCCAGGTCTGGGGAGCAGGTTTTGGCCTTGAGGAGGAAATGAGTTGGTGTTACAGAAGTTGAGTGTGGTTTGAAGATCAGCAGTGAGAGAAATATAGCAGGGTTAAGGTTTTATTTTAATGATGGCAGGTGGTCTGCTAGAGTGTTTTAAGGTTGGGGATGCATGTGGCTGCGTGACTGGCTGCTGCATGGTGACTGACCTGTGGAGGCAAGAGAGGAACCAGGGAGACCTTGAAGGTGTGGTTGTTCAGCAGGAAATTCTGTAGCCATGAGATCAGGGCCAGGGCATGCAGAGCAGATGTCATGTGAAGATGGAGCAGAAGGACTTAACAGTGGATCCGATGTGGAAGGGGAGGAATGAGTAATCATCAGGGGTGATCGCTAGGATTTTTGGTTGAGTGGCTGACTTGGTAACAATGGTTTGTTCACTGAGATGGGTGCTTTTGAGGGAGAAAGTGGAGGGAATGGATCAGAGTTCCCTTTTGACCACGGTAAAGTTTAGAGACTTGTTAGATGTTGGGATGAGGAGCTTTAGTGGGCGACTGACTAGAGGAGCCTGCAGTCTAGTGGAGAGTCAGGACTACAGATATGAAGTTAGGCGTCAGGAGCACAGAGATGGACTCCACCAGAGGATGGGCCTCTTCGCTTTACTTCTCTTCTGATGACGTTGGGCTGGATGGCCTTTATTCTCCCTTCTTTCTGAAAACAGGCATTTCTTGAGTCACAAGGACTGAGGAACTTGAAGTGATGGGAATTTTCACTAAAATACATCTAGCTTTTTATACCATGAATATGATGAATGGAGAGGAAATACAGGCATATATGTTCCACATCTGTGTTCATTGCAAAATTGCTTTCAGTTCCTTGTCCACAAAGCATGATAATGTAGCTGAAGTGAAATACCCTCCCCAAAGTAAAGGTAGTCTCACTCACACTTCTCTTAGTATTATTTTGAGATTTATCCATGTTGTGTGTGTCATAATAGTGCATTCCTTTTCATTGCTAAGCAACATCCTGTTGTGTGGACATAGTAGGATTATGGCTAGTCATTGTGAATTTAGACTCCTCTTACTTCCTCCCTTTAGCAAGTCTTCTGATTTGCTTGTTATTCATAGCCACCTAAGAGACAAATACTGAAGTGTACACACACATGCTCCAAACCCTCTTAATAAAAGGAGAGATGGTTCCTTGTTCTTACATTTATCCCCCTTTTTCCTTTTCAAGGATGAGCCCCTTGTGAGTCATTTGTCAGTGAGTCTGACAGGTGTGTGGACATTGAGCAGACGAATCCTTCTTTTGTGTGTTGGTGTTCTGTGTGATATTTTAAGATGTGTGTATGGTGAATTTTTAAATTTATTTTTAACTGGATTGAATTTATTTCAGCAGATCGCTTTTACCTCAGCTTCACAATTTAGCAGTTGCGGATACAGTTAATCTAGCACCTTTTAAGTGCATGGGCAAATACAAATAAATTCCTTCTTAGTTCATAGGAATTTTATATGGATAGTGAAGACTAGAATTAAATGAGATAGCTCTCATTAACCTGGTAGGTAGAAAATACACACTTTCAGCCTTTGTGGAGCTTGATTAAATCATTTGCTTTCCTCTTCTTTTCGGTGCACTTGGAAAAGCTTACTGCTTTTTGATTTCTATGGATGATCTGAGAATACACCTCATGACTGGTCACTTAATAAACCCCTGGGAGTCTGGCAGTTTTTAACGACCTCAAAGAGGAGAACGCTTGGTGTCTAAGGGACAGGCCTGTCCTGGTAGAGCAGCGTCTTTGCTGGCTAAATCCAGTGTTTATGTGGGATTGCGATGGGAAGTTGCCATATAATTCAGGAGGTAGGACATAGTCCCAAGAGGCATGCTGCATACATCCCACTACATTGCATTCTCATGACTCCAGTCTGTGCTGCTGTGCTACTTAGCAACCGTCTTCTTGTTCATTTGTTGGTCTTCTTGTGGGCCTATTAAGTCTGTGTGTGCAGGAACTGCTATGTCTGTGTTGTTCATGTACCTGAACAGTAAATATTTACTGAATGGTGAATAGACTGCATCTTTATACTTATATATACATATTTTTTACTTCTGGTTATCAAGTTTCTAACTGTAGGAGTTACTATGAAGAGCTTTAAGCCCCTAAGAAGGATGGAAGATAAATATGAGCTGGTATGTTCTTAATAGTCTACTCCCCTTGACTTTAAGCAAACTTTTAAGGCATGATTTTTCCCCCTACTTTTTCTTTCAGTGAATTAAAAGCACAGATGGAGCCAGGCAGTCTACTCCAGGATGGGTAGAAATGCATAGAAAAAAATTTGTTCCCAAGCCTTGAGAAGCTCACAGCTTAAAGGAAAAGACTAATAGACTAGTAAGTGACAAGTGCTGTACTGAAATGATTTTTAAAGTGTTTTTGGAAGCCCCAGGGTATGAGTAGAGGTTCCATAGTTTCTACTGAGAAGTTGGGTGGAAGTAATCCCACTGACTGAGATAGGAGGCCCAGGAGGAAAGAGGCAGATCTGGGAGACTGCTGAGATAGAGGAGGTGCAGTAAAGGGCAGTTTGTGTGTCCAACTTGAATTTTGTGCGCACTCTTACTTTATTGGGCAGTCTGTAGATTTTTATGGTGGTTTATAAGTTTCCCAAGTTTTTGATTTGAATTCATTTTTATGATTTGTGGGGAGGTTGGCAGTTCTTGGATTAAATGAGCTCTGTATCACCAATTCTGTACTGTCAATTCTGGCAGTAGTGGAGTTTATGCTTGAAAGAGCTGTTTTTTCCCATGGCCATGGCCTAATCATGTTTAAAAATGCTTATTATGTCCTCTAAGACATGGCTGCCATTCCATACTCTTAGTGAGATGAAATCAGCAATACAGATGCAGAGGAGAGGGAGGAATTAATTACCATCTTCAATCTTGCTGCTCAGCTTTTTGTTTGGAAATTGGAAACCAAGCATGTATCACTTTTTAATTTGGGGGTAGATAATAAATGTCCATAGTGTAAAATAAAAAGGTATAAAGGGTGTATACAGTGAAAAATAAATCTCCCTTTACCCCTGTCCTCTACCCTGATTGTTACCAGTTACTGGGGTATCCTTCCAGAGACATTACCAAGGAGATGTCTGTTACCTTGTGGCAACCCAGGTATAGCGTTCTTCCAGGATGTGCTCGCTCAGCAGCATAACAATGTCATCAAGGCCTGCTTCTTTGGTCTTTCACACAACATTGTATGTTGAGTTTAATCCAGATCTTGTAAGAAGCTATAATTCTTTTATTTTCATTGTTGGGTGTAGTTCCCTGTTGTATAAATACATCACAGTATATTTAGTCATTTTACTGTTAACGGGCATTGGGTTTGTTCTAGCATTTGGCTGTTATGAACAATGCTGTTTTGAACATTCTTGTACATGTCTCCTGGTCCCCATGTTATGCCTCTGAGTAGTAGAGTAGCTCAGTCATAGGGTTTGAGTCTCTTCAGTCCTATAAGAAAACACCAAGCTGTTTTCCAAAGTAGTTGAGTTAGCCAAGTGTGAGAGATCCCACTGCCATGCCGTCTATCCTTGGTATTGTCAGACTTAGAGACTTTGGCAACCTAGTATGTATCTAATGGTATCTTATGTGGGTTTAATTTGTATTATTTACTAGAGCTTGAAAAAGTAGTTCTTTGCTTCTCTTTGGGCCCTGTCATACCTACTTAACTTTGAGATAGGTTGATGAAGACACATTTCCCAAACATAGCTGTTTATAAGGTTTGCCTGGGGAATTATAAAGAAAATAGAATTTCCAGGTCCTCTTTCAGACTACAGACTAGGGGAATAAAAATTCCAGGGCTAATAGCAAGATCTATCTCCGACTAGCTGTGCAGGGGATTATTGCACAGCTGGGCTTACACAGGTAGATTTGAGCACACGGCTGGTGATACTAGAGGCATCGTATCTGCAGGCCTTTGAGAACTCCTTTGATCCTTGGCCATGGTGTCTCCGACCTCCACCAAGGCGGGGCCTCTGGTACTATTAGAAAAAAGCCACTTGTACTATTAGAAAAGTAACATTCGCACATATTAGAACATAAGAATGCTTAATTCTGATAGATAATTAGCAAAATCTTGGATAGCATATGTATATACTTTTCATAACAAAATTTTTAACTTTTAGCCATAGAGTCATTGAATGGATAAAAAAGCAGGACCCATCTATATGCTGCCTACAAGAGACTCACTTTAAATGCAAAGACATACACAGACTAAAAGTGAAGGGATGGAAAAAGATATATCATGCAACTAATAGGGAGAAAAAAGCAGGAGTTGCAGTACTTGTATCAGACAAAATAAACTTCAAAACAAAGAAAGTCACAAGAGACAAAGAAGGACATTACATAATGATAAAAGGGTCAATCCAACAAGAAGATATAACCATTATAAATATCTATGTGCCCAACACAGGAGCACCTACATATGTGAAACAAATACTAACAAATAAAAGGGGAAATAGAATGCAATGCATTCATTCTAGGAGACTTCAACACTCCACTCACTCTGAAGGACAGATCAACCAGACAGAAAATAAATAAGGAGACAGAGGCACTGAACAACACATTAGAACAGATGGACCTAACAGACATCTACAGAACTCTAGACCCAAAGCAGCAGAATACACATTCTTCTCAAGTGCACATGGAACATTTTCAAGAATAGATCATATACTAGGCCACAAAAAGAACCTCAGTAAATTCAAAAAGATTGAAATTGTACCAACCAGTTTCTCAGATCACAAAGGTATGAAACTAGAAATAAATTATGCAAGGAAAATGAAAAATCCCACAAATACATGGAGGCTTCACAACATGTTCCTAAATAACCAATGGATTAATGACCAAATAAAACAGAGATCAGGCAATATATAGAGACAAATGACAACAATAATTCAACACCGCAAAAATTTATGGGACGCAGCGAAGGCCATGTTAAGAGGAAAGTATATTGTAATACAGGCCTACCGCAGGAAAGAAGAACAATCCCATATGAGCAGTCTAAACTCACAATTAATGACACTAGAAAAAGAAGAACAAATGAGGCCCCAAATCAGTAAACGGAGGGACATAATAAAGATTAGAGGAGAAATAAATAAAATTGAGAAGAATAAAACAATAGAATCAATGAAAGCAAGAGCTGGTTCTTTGAGAAAATAAACAAAACAGATAAACCCCTAGACAGACTAATCAAGAAAAAAAGAAAGTCTATTCACATAAACAGAATAAGAAATGAGAAAGGAAAAATGACTATGGACACCACAGAAATACAAAGAATTATTAGAGAATACTGTGAAAAATTATATGCTAACAAACTGGATAACCTAGAAGAAATGGACAACTTTCTAGAAAAATTCAACCTTCCAAGGCTGACCCAGAAAGAAACCAAAAATCTGAATAGACCAATTACCAGCAATGAAATTGAACTGGTAATCAAAAACCTACCTAAGAACAAAACACCTGGACCAGATCAGATGGCTTCACTGCTGAATTTTATCAAACATTTAGTGAAGACCTAATACCCATCCTCCTTAAAGTTTTCCAAAGAGTTGAAGAGGGAATACTTCCAAACTCATTCTATGAGGCCAGCATCACTCTAATACCAAAACCAGGCAAAGACACAACAAAAAAAGAAAATTACAGACCAATATCCCTGATGAACATAGATGCAAAAATACTCAACAAAATATAAGCAAACTGAATTAAAAAATATATCAAAAAGATCATCCATCATGATCAAGTAGGATTTATTCCAGGGATGCAAGGATGGTACAACATTTGCAAATCCATCAACATCATCTACCACATCAACAAAAAGAAGGACAAAAACCACCTGATAATCTCCATAGATGCTGAAAAAGCATTCAACAAAATTCAACATCCATTCATGATAAAAACTCTCAACAAAATGGGTATAGAGGGCAAGTACCTCAACATCATAAAGGCCATATATGACAAACCCACAGCCATCGTTACACTTAACAGTGAGAAGCTGAAAGCTTTTCCTTTAAGATCGGGAACAAGACAAGGATACCCACTCTCCCCACTTCTATTCAACATAGTACTGGAGGTCCTAGCCATGGCAGTCAGACAACACAAAGAAATAAAAGGCATCCAGATTGGCAAGGAAGAAGTTAAACTGTCCCTGTTTGCAGGTGACATGATATTGTACATAAAAAACCCTAAAGAATCCACTCCAAAACTACTAGATCTAATATCTGAATTCAGCAAAGTTGCAGGATACAAAATTAATACACAGAAATCTGTGGCATTCCTATACACTAACAACAAACTAGCAGAGAGAGAAATCAGGAAAACAATTCCATTCACAGTTGCATCAAAAAGAATAAAATACCTAGGAATAAACCTAACCAAGGAAGTGAAAGACCTCTACTCTGAAAACTACAAGACACTCATGAGAGAAATTAAAGTAGAAACCAATAAATGGAAACACATCCCATGTTCATGGATAGGAAGAATTAATATTGTCAAAATGGCCATCCTGCCTAAAAGAATCTACAGATTCAATGCAATTCCTATCAAAATACCAACAGCATTCTTCAACAAACTAGAGAAAATCGTTCTAAAATTCACGTGGAACCAAAAAAGACCCCGAATAGCCAAAGCAATCCTGAGAAGGAAGAATAAAGGTGGGGGGATTATGCTCCTCAACTTCAAGCTCTACTACAAAGCCACAATAATCAATACAATTTGGTACTGGCACAAGAACAGACACATAGGCCAATGGAACAGACTAGAGAGCCCTGATATAAACCCAACCATATATGGTCAATTAATATATGATAAAGAGCCATGGACATACAATGGGGAAATGACAGTCTCTTCATCAGCTGGTGCTGGCAAAACTGGACAGCTATATATAAGAGAATGAAACTGAATTATTGTTTAACCCCATACACAAAAGTAAACTCGAAATGGATCAAAGACCTTAATGTAAGTCATGAAACCATAAAACTCTTAGAAGACAACACAGGCAAAAATCTCCTGAATATAATAAGCATGAGCAACTTCTTCCTGAGCGCATCTCCTCAGGCCAGGGAAACAAAAGCAAAAATGAACTTATGGGACTACATCAAACTAAAAAGTTTCTGTATGCAAAGGACACCATCAACAGAACAAAAAGGCATCCTACAGTATGGGAGAATATATTTCTAAATGACATATCCGACAAGGAGTTAACATCCAAAATATATAAAGAACTTACATGCCTCAACACCCAAAAAGCAAATAACTCGATTAAAAAATGGGCAGAGGATATGAAGAGACAGTTCTCCAAAGAAGAAATTCAGATGGCCAACAGACACATGAAAAGATGCTCCACATTACTAATCATCAGGGAAATGCAAAATAAAACCACTATGAGATACTACTGCACATCAGTAAGGATGGCCAGCATCAAAAAGATGAAGAACAACAAATGCTGGAGAGGATGCAGAGAAAGGGGAACCCTCCTACACTGCTGGTGGGAATATAAGCTAGTTCAACCATTGTGGAAAGCAATATGGAAGTTCCTCAAAAATCTAAAAATGGAAATACCATTTGACCTGGAATCCCACTCCTTGGAATTTACGCAAAGAATACAACTTCTCAGACTCAAAAAGACATATCACCCCTATGTTTACTGCAGCACTATTTACAATAGCCAAGATATGGAAGCAACCTAAGTGTCTATCAGTAGATGAATGGATAAAGAAGAGGTGGTACATATACACAATGGAATACTCTTCAGCCATAAGAAAGAAACAAATCCTACCATTTGCAACAACATGGATGGAGCTAGAGGGTATTATGCTCAGTGAAATAAGCCAGGCGGAGAAAGACAAGTGCCAGATGATTTCCCTCATTTGTGTAGAATAACAACGAAGCAAAACTGAAGGAACAAAATAGCAGTAGACTCAGAGACTTCGAGAAGGAACTAGTGGTTACCAAAGGGGACGGGTGTGGGAGGGAGGTTTGGGAGGGAGGGAGAAGAGGATTGAGGGGTATTATGTTTAGTACACATGGTGTTGGGGCTCACGGGGAAAACAGTGTAGCACAGAGAAGGCAAATAGTGAATCTGTGGCATCTTACTACACTGAAGGACTGTGACTGCGTTGGGGTGTGGGTGGGGACTTGATATGGGTGGGTGTAGTGGCCACATTGTTTTTTCGTGTGAAACCTTCATGGGAGTGTGTATCAATAATACCTTAATAAAAAATTAAAAATTTTTTTTAACTTTTAAAATAAAGTATATCAGATTTTTCAGTGCTGTCTAGTAGAAATATGTGAGCCACAAATACTAATACATATGTCATTTAAAATTTTCTAATAGACACATTAAAAAGTAAAAAGAACAGGTGAAATTAATGTTCATAACATTTTATTTAATCACCATACTAAATATTATTTCAATATGTAACCAATATGAAATTACTAATGAGGTATTTACATCCCTTTTTATGCCATGTCTTCAAAGTTTGGTACGTATGTGACAGCTCATTTTGGAGTAGCCACATATGGCTGGTGGTATCATATTGGACAGCACAGGTCTGTTCAGAAAATTGTTTAGTGATAGATGTATAACTTGATATGCATTTTAAACACTCCAGAAACTATCTCCTCATATTCCAGTAAAAGGGAGGAAATTTAAAGCATAAGAAGAGAGAAAACACAGTCTCTTACACATTTTTACAAAAACTTATTATACGCACTTTAACGTCTAGTGATTAGTCTTGACGGGGAGGTCGGGGGAGAATGGAAGGAATAGGACTGGAAGGAGTGGTTTATAGAGAGGGCTTCATTGTGTGTGTAGCATTGGACATACTGGAATATTTCAAGGCCACGTCCTTCCCATTGTCTCCTCCTTAGAGGTGACCACATCTAACAGTCTGATGTTTGGTTTTCCTGTGCGTGTGAACATGGAAGCAGAGTGGCATGTATCAAGTAGCATGGACTCTTGAGTAAGGTGGCCTGGTTTCACAAGACGGTTGTGAGGGTTATGTGCCGCTGTCCTGAAAAGCCCATGGCCTGTGCCTGGAGCTTATCTGGTATCTCTTGAACACCTGCAGTTAGTGAAGTGTGGCATATATGAATAAGATGTATGGAGACCATTCAAAGGTCTAGTACATTGTTGGTGCATTATAAGCTCATAAAAAGTGCAGGATAAATACATGGTTAATGAATGAATGTATACTGAACAGTGAATAAATAGTTTTTGTTTTTCTTTCGTTCTGGAACTTATACTTTCCGTTTAATATATATCTTGGTGATCTTCCATGTCAAAGCATACAGAGCTACACAATTATTTTAACCACATTTTAAAAATCTAATTTTATCAAAATTTTATTTTTTTCTGAGAGTTGTGTATTAATGTCTTTTCCCATTGACTTAGGAATTATTTCTACATTTGAATACTAACCCTTTTTATGAATATCATACATGTATTTTTTTATTCCAGATTTTTACTTATAACATTATTTTAGTATTTTTTGATATGTGGAAGCTTTTAATTTTTTGCATAGCAGATTTATCATATAAAAATAATATTTAATTAATTATATTTATATTACATAAAATAAGATTCTGTAATCTCTACATTCTTATCAGGACATGTAAAGTAAACTTGTCATGAAATGAAACATAATTTTAGTTATCATACCAAGTCCGGGTAAGCTAGATCATGCTCTGATAACAAACCATCCCCCAATCCCACAGGCTTAAAATAACAAAGTCTCTAATTTCCACTTGGCAGGGGGGGGTCTTTGTTCATCATTTCTGGAACATTGCAGACAGACAACTCTGAAGGATCCTGTTCTGGTAATTTAAAAGAAGTGACACACATCACTTCTGCTAATAACTCACTGGCGGAGGCTAGCACTGCAGGGAGTCAGGAAAATCAGTCTTCAGGTCCCCAGAGGAGCAGAGAACCAGATGGAGGTGAATAACACTAATGACCACCACAATGGAGGACCATTAATCTGTGGAATTTGTTTTTCAAGGTAGGAGGCAGAATCTGGTTTCTCGGTTTCTTCATCTGTAAAATGGAGAACTAAAGCTTCTCACATAGGATTGTTGTGAGAATTAAATAGATCATTTAAAGGGCTTCGAGCAGTTGTATCAGTTTGGATCCTCTGCAGAGCAGATGCCAAGGAGATGAGCAGAGATCTCCCTGGGGAAATACCTGGGGGAGGAAGAGAGGAGGGAGCTGGAGGAACAGGGAGAGCTTCCTATAAGCCTGACCCCTGTGCAGGAGATGGGCTGGATAGGAAGAGCCTGGACTGTGGTGACCTTCCAGGAAGGTTCTGCAAAGCCGCAGTCCCCTGTGTAGGGGAACTGGCCTGCCTTAGAGTCCCTACTATATCACTTACTGGGAGCAACCCATGGGAGGTGTGGCCTGGGCAGGCAGCTGGCAGTGAATTTTGAGTGCAGGACTGCTGGTCAGGCGGGGATATCTGCGAGGCGTGTACTACTCGCACCTGCACAGCAGGGCCTGACACATGGGAAAATGCAGTCAGCGTTAGCAACAGAGCTTAGGAAATGGGCTATGACTTCAGTTTTTCCAAAAGAAAAGTCCTTACCCTAGTTACAGTAATTGGGCTATCTAGCCTTTTTTTCTACTGATGGTAACTGCTGCTTTTCTACAGATGGGAAATATACCCTTTATTGAACATGCTGCTGGACATTGTTCGTCCCTATTTTGAACAGTGCTGTGGTGAACCTTCTTGTATGCTACCCCTGTTTGTGCTGCTTTACTGGGGGTCAAGGTTGAATCTCTTGGTAAAGGATACATTTTAAGGTTTGATGGCTATCATCAAATTCCCTTTTCAGAGATATGCTGAGTTACAGTGCACCAGCTGTAGAGTACTGGCATCCTGACGCCTTAGCAGCACTCAGGGGAAGCATGCTTAGGGCCTCCCTGACTGTTAAGTTTGCACTTCTTATGCTTGAGAGAGATTTTTCTAATCTTTATTGTATATTTATAAATGTTCATGCCTTTTTCCACTGGTTAGTTCATAGTTTTCTTGTGAACATGCAAAAGTTCTTTTATATTAAGTAAATGACTTTTTTTTTCTGTAATATTTCAGAAAATATTTTCCCCCGCTTTCTGTCTTTTGACTTTTTTTTTTCCATTTTGCCATACATACAAAGTTTTCTTATGGAAAAATCTACTGGTATTTTCTTCCATAACATGTGTATCTTCTCTTTGAAAAAGCTTTTTAATCTAAATGCTTTTTTCTCTTGTTTTAATGAGATGTAAATGACATACATCTAAGTTGTACAATATAATGATTTGGTATATGGATATACTGTGCAAACGATCACAAAAAGCTAGTTAATAGCCCTCACCTCATATAGTTACAAATTGCTGTGAGTAACAGAGGAGGTGAGTTGATGACTTGTCTGCCACTCTCTTGGACCCCTGCCTCCCTGAAAGCTTTTACAAATTTATTTTGGGGTATAATTAAAAACTTCTTTGTCCTTAAAATAAGTTAATCTTATTGCTGTTACTATGGAGTGCCATCCATGTTTGAGCAGTTAGACTTTCAACCTTAGTGCCTAGACACTAACTTAATTGTGTGGTCGAGCCACTTGGTGTTGAAGAAAGTACTTCTTTCACCACCTCCTGTACAACATGCTCCTTAAAGAGCATCTTCTGGTTTGTCAACAACTTTTGCTTTTATAAGTACTTCTGTGTGCAAGTTTTCAAAAAAGGCCTTTCGTATAAAGCGAGGTGTGCTATAAATAAATCTTTAATTAGCTAAGCTTTTTTTCATCCTTGCTTCTTTCTCCCCTCCTGCTCCCTGCCTGCTCTCCCAGGCCCCACTCCCAAGTTACTGGGGGCAATTTCTTTGAAGCCTGGCAGGTCATTTGTATAGGTATATTTTCAACAAAATAGTTTTGAAAAGAGAACATAAAATCTTTTTCATCTAAATTTCTTCCCTCTTGGAAGAAAGCTTGTATACAGTTGACCTGTAACAAGCCAAACCAAATGTACAGGAACTCCATATAGGATCTTTGTTATGAGTTTATCAGCTGTGCGAAGTAGCCGTTTGCTGCTGTTTTGTTACCTAGGATGGCAGTATTTTGAGATAGTATGTTTTCTAAAGTTTTGCTGGTAGCAATCAAGGCTGACCTTCAGACATTCTCTGAAACTAGAGAGGCAGCCATTGAACAGCTTGCAGTCAGTCAGACTTGGATTTGACTCTAGATCTTACCTGTTGCTATCAGTGACCTGAAGTTGGTTGAGTGAGATGGGGATGAAATGGCACCTTGCTCTAAGGATTAAGTGAGGCAATCTGTAAAGTCACATTCTGTGGCTGCAATGGCTGCCCACACTCCGTGGCTGTGTTAGTTTTCCTTGCATCTTTACCTCTCCAGTGTTCTTTGGCCTCCCCAACTCTGCCCCACCATG
Source organism: Phataginus tricuspis (assembly GCA_029783875.1). Taxonomy (NCBI): domain Eukaryota; kingdom Metazoa; phylum Chordata; class Mammalia; order Pholidota; family Manidae; genus Phataginus; species Phataginus tricuspis. The sequence goes on along the minus strand of JAQQAC010020896.1, from coordinate 5,983,895 downwards.
AAAGGATGACTGAGATATGGTTTCAGTTTGGGAAAGTTTAAGGCCTTTCAAACATTTATTTGAATGTCCAGGTGTGTATGTATTCTGAAAGTAGGTAGTCTGAATTCCACATCTGGGTGTCCTACAGCTTTTTTCTTGACATGAGGTGTGTTAAACAGTCCTAGTGTTCCTGCCATTGTCTGCCTGTGCCAGTCCTTCTTACCCTTCATAGCCCGGGTTGTAAGGCCCAAATACACAGTGTACCTTTGGGGTGTTTCTCCAGATCACGGGATGGGAGTGTTCCTCTGGGCTCTCCCGAGATGGTACCTTAGCATTTACGTGGTTCAAGGTCTGTCTATGACTCACCCCTCTGGTTCTGTGGGAGCAGGACCATATATCATGCCTCTTTGTATCCCCACTTAACGTGGCTATTAGTGGACATTGCATGAGTCATTCTTAAGCTGTATTATTTTATAGACAGGTCACCTCAACACTGAGACTTTGTTTCTCATCTGTAAAATGTGGCTTTCTGTTCTAGACATTCTACTTCAATGTTCTCACCAAAGCCACCAATTAAGTAGCGATTGCCAGATTAGGTGGCTTGTTTTGGACCTCATGCCCTGTGGACGTCTGACAATGACCATGGCCTCTTGTGCCTCCCTCCCTCGCCCACACACAGCCTTCCTGTCCTGCCAGCTCCTGTTATTGGCCCCGTGTGTAAGGGTGGCAAGGTCTGTAGGATTCTGCCCTGGGCCTCTTGTCTTCGTAGCTTGTCCCTCAGCTGTGCACCACTCCCGGGACCCATCTGCCTGCGAGCTCTGGGCCTGTCTTGCAGCCCTCCTCAGAGTTCTGGGTTCCTGGGCCTCCCTGAGAAAGGTCCCTCTCCTCCTAACCTCTGCTCCTCCCACACACTGGTCTGGCTGGATCCTGTAGGCAAGTAGCACCTTGTTGCCTTTCCGTTTTCACATCCCTGGTCTAGTGAAGGGCCTGTCAGTCTGGGGCCTGCATGCCTTCGAGCTGATTCTCTCTGTCGCCCTGCAGCTCCAGGCCCTCCTTTCTTGTGGAGGCCAGCCGAGCACCTCCCCACCTGCTCTAAACACTCATTGCTCTGTTCCCTTTGCAGAAGAAGACAATGGATTGCATCATTTTCTTTGAAAAATCTTCCATGGTTTTTCAGTGCTTATGGGCTCAACCTACAAAGGCCCCAGCAGGACACACAAAGCCTCTCACTTTCTGAACACGCCTGGCTCCTAACCTGCCCTCCCAGCTGTGCCCACACTGCGTCCTTGGGCATCTTTGGGCCCAGTGTTTCCTTTACCTTGGGCTGTTGTTTTGCTTTATTTCTGCTTAGAATGACCTTTCCCTAATTTTCCAACACAGTAGTTCTCACATCTTGAGGATTATCAGGACCTATGTTTTTTGTTTTTTTTTTTAATATTGACTATTGGCCCACCCCCAAAGATTTTGCTCAGTGTCTGGAGTGAGACCTGCTCTCACAAATTTCTTTATCTGTAAGATGACAGTGTTGAAGCGTATTTACAAAGATATAAAATTCCATATGTCATTAGTCCTAGAATGCTGATCTAATAATTATCACACTTTGTTTTACATTAGACAAAAACAAAATGAGAGAGAGAGAAACTGCTTGGATGGTTGTGGAAATCAGCTATGATTGGGAACTCTTATCCTTCCTTCTTTGTACATTCACTCCTTCATGCTCTTTCCTTGGGGGTTTTCTTATAGCACTTTCTATATAACCTTTAAAAGACACTTTAACAGTTGAGTTGAAGTTCTTTGTGTATGTGTTTGCTTTTTTCATTAAATTGTAAAGTCATCCGAGGATGGTTCTAGGACATGTATGTGTTTCAGTTTCCTATGCTTTGCCCATGATTGATGCCCATGGTTGATACATTTTTGTTGAATTAAGAGATATTGGAGAGAAATATTTTAAGTAGTAAGAAGTTTTTTAGATGTAACTAATATCAAACAGTATTCGTTTTTCTGATGTATTTACTTTGTGCTTATTAAAAATAGATTGTTAGAATTCTTTAGGAGGGAAAAGTGTACAGAACCTGTTGGAATTACATTTTGCTTGTATTGAGTCTGTTTCAAGAACAATGATCTCTTAGACAATGTACAACAATGTGCAAGTGTTTTTCTTTTTGTAATGCAAGAAAAAACACATAGTTGTCTGTGTCTTCAGGGAGAGATAGCTGTGGATCTGGGGCAGCATCTACATGTAAATAGTGTGACTTATTTTTCATCATTGAGGTGTCTGAGACAGTCATCTTGTGTGTGTTTTTTACCAGTTCCTAGTGTCAAGTGAATTTTTTCTTTCATTTATAGATGTAAGACATACTTTTCCTTAACATTCTATGAGAATATACTGCATAAAAGAAAAATGGAGATTTTTCTTAATTCTTTAAACTCCGTTGTGAAATTCTTACTCATAGCCTTTTACTTTATCGGCTTTACCAGGGCAAAAGAAACGTCAAGGGAGTGAGAAGAGCAGCAGCACTAGCCCAGCGTCTTTTCATTCCTACCAGCCAAGGGCGGTGTAGTCCTAGTGAGTTACGGAGAGATCTGGAAGTTGGCATTGGTGGACTTGAGAATGTTTTCCCTGGTGGTCTGCCACCCTTTTGGGCCTTTATCTCCGTTGTCACTTGTTATTTGCCTCCTGACCCAGTCCTTGAAATCCCTAGAGTTGAGACATTGGGCTCCCACTGTTTCACAAGCGGGTTTTCAACCATCTGATGCCCCTTGACGACCCCCACACCCAACCCCCCTGGGGTGGCTGGGGAACTCCAAACAGAAGGATGTACTCCACCAGCCCCTCGGGGATCTTGGCCAGATCTTGACCTGGGGGATTTTTGAAGAAACCCAAAGCTCCTCTTTTCTACCAGTTACAGGGTCACCTAAGTGATGAAAACATGTTTCTCTTTTCCTTAACCACAGGTCACCTTGCTTTCCATTTTATGTCTGCAGCCCATGTCCCCCAGGTTCTTCCAGCCGCCCCCTGTGCTGGGCACCACCCGACCCAAAGCGCAGATGCGAGCACAGGCCCTCACTTTGAACTTGAGGTTGTCATCCCTGGGAAGGCCCCTCATTTTTGTTTTTGTTTCTTTGTAAACCGGAAGGTCTTAATTTTATACAAGCTTGATATTTTTGTCCTGAGAATTTAAGTGTGACATCAAATGAAAAATTCAAGTCTGTGTTGCTAATGTGAAATTTTAATTTTTCTTACAGGTCAACTTTGTAGTGTGCCAACTCTTTGCCTTGCTAGCAGCCATTTGGTTTCGAACTTACCTACGTTCAAGCAAAACTAGCTCTTTTATAAGACATGTTGTTGCCACCCTTTTGGGCCTTTATCTTGCACTTTTTTGCTTTGGATGGTAAGTAATTATTTTGATCATATTTAAATGAAGACTTTGGACATCTTTGTGAATCGAGTGTGTAGAAAGATACGTTATGTAGAGTTTTGTTCTTATATTTATTTAAAAGCTTTATATTTTTTATTTTCAGTAGAAAAAATAAAGAGTGGAGAATGGGCTCTGTCCCTCCAGTTTGGACTCGGAGGGCAATTTACTATTTATAATTTGTGAAAAAGGCAATATGAAGAAAAAAGACATATAGGCGTTTTATTCTGTCACCAGTAGTTCTTTTTACCTATTTTGTGAACTCTTATGTCAAGACAAACCATTTAACATTGTTTTTTCTTTCTGTGCAAGTGGCTTTTAAGGTCTGGTGAAGTCCATTGTGAGAGCTCTATTACCATATTTTAGATTCTATCATTATTGAAGAGAGGTTTTTTGTTTGCATTGGATGGGGAAGCATTATTTATGATGGAAAGCTTTTATTTGTAGCCCTTCAGATGTGCTGTGGTGTGTGTGTTCTCTAGTTAGCACCCTTCTTAATCGTCAGGGTCACCCTGAGAGCTCTGAACACAGAAACATTCTTACCTACAGGTGACTGTGGCTGTGGGACAGAAGAAATCAGGAGAAGAGCACGCTTTCTTGGTGAAGCAGCAGAGACCGAGTGGAAGGCTTATGATTTCTTCTGAATTTTCCTTTTTTAGTAGAGCTTGTGCAGCGTGCTCATTTGCTTCATCGTTTATGTGCTCACAGATGAGGCTTTCTAGGACTGCTCTTTTGCAGACTCTTGTTTGAGATGAAAATTCCCTGAAAGGATGACAGTGCGCGCCTGTGGTCTGTGGTCTAGGAGTCTGATGAGGATGTGGAATCTCTGGGACTCTCTGGTGATGCCTCTGGGTTTGTTCAAGGATGTTGTGTTTGATTCTTCTGAGGGTTGGAATATACTAGTATATCTTAATCTAATTTTTGCCTCCAGCAATTGCAAGTGTTTCTTAGAAACTCATGAAAAATCAATCCGGGATAATTTAGTCACTCTCTACAATATTGCCAAGTGATCTGATAGGCACTGCTAGGGTAGGTGCGTGTAGTCCTGGGATTTAACTAGGATCTCTTGAATGAAGTCTCTATATGGGCTTTTCTGCTTCCTTGGTAAAGCCAAATTTACATAATCAGAATTTTCTTAGGTTTCTCTGGTGATTCTGTTTAAACTCATAAGTCATGCCATGGGGATAGTGTATGTGTGTGTGTGTATATATATATATATATATATATATTTTTTTTAAACTTTTTATTACGGGTCTTTTCAAATAAGGAAGTATAGAGGATAATATAATGACCCCTCATATACCCATTAGCCAAATTAAACAGTTTTTAAAATTCTACCCTTCTTATTTTATCCTTTCTCTGCTTTATTTTTCTGGATTATTTTGAAGTGTGTCCCAGTCCGCACATTTCACTCCAGTGCTTCAGTACGTAGTGTGTATGTGGATAGCATATTTTAGGGAGGGGTTGGGGAAGGCTTGTAGTCCAGAGTGGCCAACTTCAGGGACGTCATTCATGGGGCAGTCTGTGTAAACAGAGGAGGAGATTGAGTTAAGTATTATCTCCTGAGATTGTGCAGCCTGGAGCATGCCGGAGGTGAGCATGCAGCTCTTTCGGTGCAGGTCTTTCCCAAGGAGGTGTTTTCTTGCTGTGAAAACTTTTCAGATACTTTGTAGCACACGGAACCTGACCTTACTGTTAAGAAGTCCTAAGTATTTCAAATTATATGTGATAACTACAATTAAAAAAAATAAGAGTTCTCTATTTTTTTTTTTAAATAGAAACTTTTTATATGCCTTTCTTTGGGAAGAAGGATTGTTTTTGTCTCTATACCAGGTCTAAGATAACTCCTTGCTAACTGGAATGAGTGGGGAAGTAGAGTATTCTTTTGATTTGCATTTTAGCACTTTGCTTTTTTAGGCTCAAAGGAAATCATACCTGCTATTGATTTTGACAACTTCCCTTTTGGAAGATATAATGTTAGTACTCTGTAAATATAATTGATCATTTTACCTATGTCTGGCCTCAGCTCTTTTTAAAATTGTCATCTGCAAGTTTCTTTTAACTGAGAATTTGCTTTTACTTTTCATTATTTATTTTACTATCTTTGATAACAGTCTAGGTAGTGGAGTAGAGCTTAGACTCTGGAGTCAGGCAGGCCTGGATTCCACTCTGGGTGCCCTGCTCTTGTAGCTCTGTGGTCTTGGACATATTATTCAACCCCTTTTAGTTTTACTATCCTCATCTGTATAGTGGAGCCAATAATTATTGCAAGAACAAAAAGATGTAATACAACGGAAAAGGGCTTATCACAACAGTGGCCCATTGTGGGCATCAGGGTTACGCAGGGTCAAGGCCGTTGTCATGATTGTCATTATCACCTCCAGGTAATGGTCCAGGTTGGAAAGTTTTATGTTTTTCCAATCTCTTTCTTAGTATTTATCATACACTATTAAGGTAGTGTGTTTGTGTGTCTTTCTCTCTAGACTGGAAGCTCTCTGAGGACAGAGACTGTCCCACTGACTCTATTCCCAGGGCCCAGCATGGTGCCTTTCAGAAACAGGCATTCAGTAAAGCTCAGTTGAACTGAAGAGGTGTTTTCAACCTTTTTTAAATTTGTGCTCTTTTTTGCTAAGAATATATATATATTTTTTCTCCTTTTTTAAAATTTTGTTATTAATATAAAAAAATCACATGGGCAATATTGTGGTTACTAGATTCCCCCCCACTATCAAGTCCCCACAACATACCACATTGTAGTCACTGTCCATCAGCATAGTAAGATGCTAAAGAGTTACTACTTGTCTTCTCTGTGCTATACTGCCTTCTCCGTGCCACCCCCTACATTATGTGTGCTAATAATAGTGCCCCTTAATCCCCTTCTCCCTTCCTTTCCATCAACCCTCCCCAGTCCCTTTCCCTTTGGTAACTGCTAGTCCATTCTTGGGTTCTGTGAGTCTGCTGCTGTTTTGTTCCTTCAGTTTTTGCTTTGTTTTTATGCTCCACAGATGAGTGAAATCATCTGGTACTTGTCTTTCTCCACCTGGCTTATTTCCCTGAGCATAATACCCTCTAGCTTCATCCATATTGTTGCTAATGGTAGGATTTGTTTTCTTCTTATGGCTGAATAATATTCCATTGTGTATATATACCACATCTTCTTTATCCATTCATCTACTGATGGACACTTAGATTGCTTCCATTTCTTGGCTATTATAAATAGTGCTATGATAAGCATAGGGGTGCATATGTCTTTTTGAAACTGGGATCCTACTTTCTTAGGGTAAATTCCTAGGAGTGGAATTCCCGGGTCAAATGGTATCTCTATTTTGAGTTTTTTGAGGAACCTCCATACTGCTTTCCACAATGGCTGAACTAGTTTCCATTCCCATCAGCAGTGTAGGAGAGTTCCTCTTTCTCCACATCCTCGTCAGCATTTGTTGTTCCTAGTCTTTTCTATGTTGGCCATCCTAACTGGCGTGAGGTGATATCTCATTGTGGTTTTAATATACATTTCCCTGATAATTAGTGATGTGGATCATCTTTTCATGTGCCTGTTGGCCACCTGAATTTCTTCTTTGGTGAAGTGTCTGTTCAGATCCTCCACCCATTTTTTAATCGAGTTATTTGGGTGTTGAGGCATGTGAGTTCTTTATATATTTTGGGTGTTAACACCTTGCCGGATATGTTGTTTACAAACACATTCTCCCATACTGTAGGATGCCTTTTTGTTCTTATGATGTCCTTTGCTGTACAGAAGCTTTTTAGCATGATGTAGTGCCATTTGTTCATTTTTTATTTAGTTTCCCTTGCCTGAGGCGATGCGTTCAGGAAAAAGTTGCTCATGTTTATATTCAAGATATTTTTGCCTATGTTTTCTTCTAAGAGTTTTATGGTTTCATGACTTACATTCAGGTCTTTGATCCATTTTGAGTTTACTTTTATGTATGGGGTTAGAGAATAGTCCAGTTTCATTCTCTTGCATATAGCTGTACAGTTTTGCCAACGCCAGTTGTTGAAGAGGCTGTCATTTCCCCATTGTATATCCATGGTTCCTTTATTGTATATCAATTGACCATATATGCTTGGGTTTATATCTGGGCTCTCTAGTCTGTTCCATTGGTCCATGGGTCTGCTCTTATGCCAGTACCAAATTGTCTTGATTACTGTGGCTTTGTAGTAGAGCTTGAAGTCAGAAGCATAATCCCCCCCACGTTATTCTTCCTTCTCAGGAATTGCTTTGGCTATTCAGGGTCTTTTGTGGTTCCATATGATTTTTAGAACTATTTGGTCTAGTTCATTGAAGAATGCTGTTGGTATTTTGATAGGGATTGCATTGAATCTGTCGATTGCTTTAGGCAGGATGGCCATTTTGACAATATTAATTCTTCCTATCCATGAGCACAGGATGTGTTTCCATTTATTGATTTCTTCTTTAATTTCTCTCATGAGTGTCTTGTAGTTTTCAGAGTAGAGGTCTTTCACTTCCTTGGTTAGGTTTATTCCTAGGTATTTTATTCCTTTTGATGCAATTATGAATGGAATTGTTTTCCTGATTTCTCTTTCTGCTAGTTCATCATTAGTGTATAGAAATGCAACAGATTTCTGTGTATTAATTTTGTATCCCGCAACTTTGCTGAATTCAGATATTAGATCTAGTAGTTTTGCAATGGATTCTTTAGGGTTTTTTATGTACGATATCATGTCATCTGCAAACAGGGACAATTTAACTTCTTCCTTGTCAATATGGATGCCTTTTATTTCTTTATGTTGTCTGATTGCCGTGGGCAGGAACTGTGTTGAATAAAAGTGGGGAGAGTGGGCATCCTTGTCTTGTTTCCGATCTTAAAGGAAAAGCTTTCAGCTTCTCACTGTTAAGCGTAATGTTGGCTGTGGGTTTGTCATATATGGCCTTTATGATGTTGAGGTACTTGCTCTCTATACCCATTTTGTTGAGAGTTTTTATCATGAATGGATGTTGAATTTTGTTGAATGCTTTTTCCGCATCTATGGAGATGATCATGTGGTTTTTGTCCTTCTTTTTGTTGATGTGGTGGATGATGTTGATGGATTTGCGAATGTTGTACCATCTTTGCATCCCTTGAATAAATCCTACTTGATCATAATGGATGGTCTTTTAGATGTATTTTTGAATTCGGTTTGCTGACATTTTGTTGAGTATTTTTGCATCAATGTTCGTCAGGAATATTGGTCTGTAATCTTCTTTTTTGTGGTGTGTTTGCATGGTTTTGGTATTAGAGTGATGCTAGCCTTGTAGAATGAGTTTGGGAGTGTTCCCTCCTTTTCTACTTTTTGGAAAACTTTAATGAGGATTGGTATTAGGTCTTCACTAAATGTTTGATAAAATTCAGCAGTGAAACTCTCTGGTACAGGGGTTTTGTTCTTAGGGCTAAGAATATATACTTGCCATTAGTGTGATTTGAAATTCAAAACAAGTAAAATGTGATACCTAAAAACAAACTGAAGTTTGGGATAATGGACTGCTTTGTTTTCAAAGTGCTTGGGCTGCTGGAAGGATTACGATGCCCAGCCCCAGGCATTCTGCCCCATGCCTTGGAGGATAAGCCAATGGAAGAGTTACCCGAAAGAAACAGCTTGGGTTTTAAATCGAGTGAGGAAATGAACTAGGTATATGACTTTAGGACTTAGCTTCCTTAACTCTGAAGTGGTAATGGTTGGATTATAATAGACTTAAGATACCGTCTACTTTGAATTTTTGCTTTACTAATAATACTTAATAATTGTATGCTTACTGTGTGTCATGTAACCCAGTTTCATGCATTGTTTCTTCATCCCGAAAAATTAGTGGCTACTGTGTATTTATTATGCTCATTTTACTAAGGTGGTCAAGTGGTGTTGCTGCAGATGGGAAACTAGGTAGAAATGGCCAGCACAGTAAATGAGTAGAAAGGCAATTTGATGCTTATCACAGAGATCAACAAAACAGAGGTGAAGGCAGATTCCTTCTGTTCGGATAAACTTATATTGTCACAGTAACAAAGGCTTGTACAGTGGGAGTCTGGCAGAGTGTTATGTTACACCCCGAAGACTGTCAAGCATATCCTCTGAACAGTGATGCCAGGGCAGTCGGTGTCTGTGATATAAAGCGCTTTGAGAAATAAACTCTTGACTTCTAAAGTTGTCATATATTCCTCATGTTCCAAGGAAATTTACTTATAGAGAAGGAAAAATATTTACACAGAATCCTTCGAAATTTTTTGAAGACAAGTTCTCTCAATTAGTAAAGCCATTGAAAGTATTTTTCAGCCCTCTTCAGGGTCTTCACATCAAGTCTGTTAGTGAATTGTTAGTGCTGGCAGCAAATAAGAGGCAGGTAATTAATTTGAAAGGTGTTTGTTCTGATCTTTTTTTTTAAGCTTTCTTCTGTTTCAGTTTATACTCATGTGTGTTTTTCTGCTTCCTCACAGCCCTCTGGTTATAATAATACTCCAGGCCAACATTGTTTTTGTATGTGTGTGGGTGTGTGGGTATGTTAGATGGAGGGAGAGACAGACAGACAGACTGAGCAACATACTCTGTGTAGTGGGTAAAATAAGTTTCTTTCACGGGCCTGCCTTAGAGCCTGCTTCCTTCCTGTTTATAATATTTCTATGGAAAAATTTGTTCAGAAATTTAAGTAGCTTTTTCGAATTGAAGGTACCTGCTATTCCATAATGATTAGGTTAAAAAGTAGTTTTAATCATAGGTTAAGATCCTTACTAATTCTTTAAATTGTGTATAACGATTTGAAATTATTTTCATAAATTATTCATGCCATCAAGGGAGAAAGAAAATTGAAAGTTTGTGTGTGTGGACATGTATGCATAATCTTAGGGATAGTTTAATTGATTTTCAAACCAGAAGTCCTAATCACATTTTGCCTGAATTTTGTAAAATAAGTAGATAAATTAGTTCTGTCATTTAATGATAGATTTCTGCATTGGAACATTAGAAAATACTGTGTCATCTCAGCCAGAATGTTTTGTAGATCAATTACTGCAAATGAAGGATTGACTGGGAAACTTAGTTTCCTTGAGCCATCATGTTTTCAGAGTAAATAGATTTGGGTGTACCTGCTTTTTAGTAAATTCTAAAATTCAGTACTTTTTGTTGATTTTGGTGAGTAATACTTGAAATGATAAGCTGAAAAGTACAAAAGTGCTTTGGAGAAATCCATTTGGGTGAGCAAGTAACCGGTGCTTTGTCAGACTCTTCTGAATCCAGATTTATTGCTCCCTTTCGTCACTGTGCCTTGAGTTATGGAAAAAGCTGTCATCCTTGAGCCACATACCCACACTGTGCTTTCCGGTCGCCAGGAGATGGAGTGCTGGGGCACTGAATGTGGCTTAGGGGTTTCATGTGGTGTTTCCCACTGTGTTGGGGCCTGCTGTTTGGGTTCCCTCTCTAGGGTATTGGGTATTCACAGAATTCTGAGCTTCGGAGGTTAGAGTCTTCTTTGTTATCTGGGAATGTCCTGTGTTATACATAAACACTTTTTAGCCTAAGTTGTTTCAACTTGAGGTATGTGAGTGGGTATCCCTCTTCTAACAACACTCTTACTTTTTGTAGGTATGCCTTACATTTTCTTGTACAAAGTGGAATTTCCTACTGTATCATGATCATAATAGGAGTGGAGAGCATGCACAAGTAAGTGTCCACTTTATTCACATATAAATATGAATCACTATAGTAGAATTAGATCAAAATAGAATTTTATTATGCTAGAAATTATTCTAAATTGTGATGATTTTCTCAAGAACTGTCACAAATACAAAAATAAATTCATTGATGTCCACCACTCTGGTTACTTGAAGCAGGATTTCTCAGCACTGTTGACATTTTAGGCCGGATAACTCTTTGATGTACGTGACTGTCCTGGGTTCTTCTGTAGAGTATTTAGCAGCATCCCTGGCCCTACACACTAGTTGCTAGTAGCACCTCCCCCAACTTGTGACCGCCATGAAAGTGTACAGGCATTTTCAGATGTCCCATGGCAGGCAAAACTGCCTTCTGTTAGGAGCCACCTGCCTGGTCTTAGGGTGATGGCAGTGGAGAGAGGGAGTGAGGTGAAAAGACTGAAGAGGGATTTAGAAGGTAACTAGGAAGGACTTGTTCATTGATGGGAAGTGCAGCTAGGAAGAAAGGTATACAGGTGTCACAGATGACTGGTTCCTGGCTTGATCAATAGGGAATATGGACATACCATTTTCTGAGGTGTGGGGTGTATTTAGGGAATAAGCAGTTCTAGCTGGTATATATTCAGTGCTTATAACAGCGCTTCATATGAAGTAAACACTCAGTGAATATTGGCTGAATTAGTTTATGCAAACTCTAAGCTATCTGGAGACACATACTAGGAGCTGGTAGCTGGGTGTAGAGGTGTGGGCCAGAGATTGAAATTTGGGAGCATTGGTGTGTAAAACATATTTGGTTGACCCCCCTGCAAGGGGCAGGCCCTGCTGGGGCTGTTCATAATACCTGTGGTGGCATATGCGCTGTGTTTTTGAATTCTGAAGTACATATGGCTTGAAGAGTTTTGCATGAGGAAACATAGAGCTATAGTTGATTAGCTTTTTTCTAAATCTCACTCTATTCTGCATCATAGGTGTTTAAGTTGCTGGTCAGTCCGTTTCTATGTGCTGTTTTCTCTTGGTTTCCACTGACATCACCTGCATTGGCTTTTCTCTGCCTTCTGTAAACCAACCCTTACAAGTTGTTGGTGTTTGATTTTAATTTTTGTAAGGGGAGGAAAATATTTTGATGGTTTTTCAGGTGAAGCAGTGTTTGTACAACTATGGTCCTATTTTTAAAATCTCATACAAATGACAGGTTCAAAGTGAGATCTGATTTTAAAAAAGAGTTGTATGTCTTTAACCTGCCTAATAGAAGGAAAACCTGATTAGATTAGGGCTTCTCTATTAGTACATAAGCTACTTTGTATCATGCTTTTAAACTGGAAAGTTAGTAAATTCATATCTAGTCAAAGGAAATTGTTCTTTTTCCTGAAGGACAACGGCCATCTGTGAGGTTTCCTTTTACACCTCAGCCATTAGCCACATGTGCCTTTGTACATTTAAATTAATTAAAATTTAAAATTCAGTTGTTCAGTTGTACTAGCCATAGTGCAGCACATTCTATTGCGTACTGCAGCTTTAGAGACCTACAGCTGATAAAATTAGTTATGTCACTCTTACGCAGTATTTAAGAAAAAAGTGCCACTTGCATATATGCGTATGCTGCTGATAGTTAGAATAGGATTTCAGTGTGTGCATTTGACGCTGTTGATGAGCATGTTAGAGTGAGTAAGTTTTGCCATATTGGTTGCTAGGGTTGGCAATAAACAGGAGGTAGGAAATTAATTTGAAAAATCTGTATTTTAATCTCTTTTAGCTCCCTTTAATTTTAGTTTATAACCATATATGTTTTCTTGTTTACTTTTTCTTTCTTTTAGTACATGTATGCTTTTTCTCAAAACGTAAGCCTTTATGTTAATTTAAAATGTTTGATGGGTTAGATCTTAAGAATTTCACTTGACCGCCCTGGATGGGCCTTGCATCATTCGTACATGCTGTCCAAAGTTACTGGTTACATGGAGTGCAGTTCTCTTGATTTCCTTCAGTCTAGCTTTACATGGTATGTGTAACATATTTCTTTGAACAACCAGGGTTTATGTCTTTATTTTATTTTATTTTATTTATTTATTTTTTTTACAATTTATTTTGGTATCATTAACCTACAATTACAGGAGCAATATTGTGGTGGTTAAACTACCCCCTTCCTCAGGTCCCCCCCACCAACCCTATTACAGTCACTGTCCATCAGTGTAGTGAGATGAGAATCACTACTTGTCTTCTCTGAGTTGTACAGTCCTCCCCGTGCCCCCCACCTTATGTCTGCTAATCGTAATGCCCCTTTTACCCTCTTATCCCTCCCTTCCCGCCCTTCTTCCCCAGTCGCTTTCCCTTTGGTAACTATTAGTCCGTTCTTGGGTTCTGTGAGTGCTGCTGTTATGTTCCTTCAGTTTTTTTCTTTGTTCTTATACTCCACATATGAGTGACATCATTTGATACTTGCCTTTTTCGGCTTGGCTTATTTCACTGAGCATAATACCCTCCAGCTCCATCCATGTTGTTGCAAATGGTAGGATTTGTTTTCTTCTTAAGGGTGAATAATATTCCATTGTGTATATGTACCACATCTTCTTAATCCATTCATCTACTGATGGACACTTAGGTTGCTTCCATTTCTTGGCTATTGTAAATAGTGCTGCAATAAACATAGGGGTGCATCTGTCTTTTTGAAACTGGGCTGCTGCATTCTTAGGGTAAATTCCCAGGAGTGGGATTCCTGGATCAAATGGTATTTCTATTTTGAGTTTTTTTGAGGAACCTCCATACTGTTTTCCACAATGGTTGAACTAATTTGCATTCCCACCAGCAGTGTAGGAGGGTTCCCTTTTCTCCACATCCTCGCCAACATTTGTTGTTGTTTGTGTTTTGGATGTTGACCATCCTTACTGGTGTGAGGTGATATCTCATTGTGGTTTTAATCTGCATTTCTCTGATGATTAGCGATGTGGAGCATCTTTTCATGTGCCTGTTGACCATCTGAATTTCTTCCTTAGAGAAGTGTTATTCATGTCCTGTGCCCATTTCTTAATTGGGTTATTTGCTTTTTGTTTGTTACGGTGTGTGAGTTCTTTGTATATTTTGGATGTCAACCCCTTATCAGATACATCATTTATGAATATATTTTCCCATATTGTAGGATGTCTTTTTGTTCTACTGATGGTGTCCTTTGCTGTACAGAAGGTTTTCAACTTGATATAGTCACACTTGTTAATTTTTGCTTTTGTTTCCCTTGCCCGGGGAGATATGTTCATGAAGAAGTCGCTCATGTTATGTCCAAGAGATTTTTGCCTATGTTTTCTTCTAAGAGTTTTATGGTTTCATGACTTACATTCAGGTCTTTGATTCACCTTGAGTTGACCTTTGTGTATGGGGCTAGACAGTAGTCCAACATGTAGCTGTCCAGTTTTTCCAACACCAGCTGCTGAAGAGGCTGTCACCTCCCCATTGTATATCCAAGGCTCCTTTTTCAAATATTAATTGACTGTAGGTGTTTGGGTTAATGTTTGGATTTTCTATTCTTTTCCACTGGTCTGTGGGTCTGTTTTTGTGCCAGTACCAAATTGTCTTGATTACTGTGGCTTTGTAGTAGAGTTTGAAGTCAGGGAGCGTAATTCCCCCTGTTTGATTCCTCCTTCTCAGGATTGCTTTGGCTATTCGGGGTCTTTTCTGGTTCCATATGAATTTTAGAATTATTTGTTCCAGTTCATTGAAGAAAGCTTTTGGTAGTTGGATAGAGATTGCATTGAATCTGTAGATTGCTTTAGGTAGTATAGCCATTTTGACAATATTTAATCTTCCTAGCCAAGAGCATGGGATGCATTTCCATTTGTTAGTGTCTTCCTTAATTTCTCCTAGGAGTGTCTTGTAGTTTTCAGAGTACAGGTCTTTCACTTCCTTTGTTAGGTTTATTCCTAGGTATTTTATTCTTTTAGATGTAATTGTGAATGGAATTGTTTTTCTGATTTCTCTTTCTGTTAGTTCATCATTAGTGTATAGGAAAGCAATAGATTTCTGTGTGTTAATTTTATATCCTGCAACTTTGCTGAATTCAGATATTAGTTCTAGTAGTTTTGGAGTGGAGTCTTCAAGGTTTTTTATGTACAGTATCATGTCATCTGCAAATAGTGACAATTTGACTTCTTCTTTACCAATCTGGATGCCTTGTATGTCTTTGCTTTGTCTGATTGCCTTGGCTAGGACCTCCAGTACTATGTTGAATAACAGTGGAGAAGGTGGGCACCCCTGTCTTGTTCCCGATCTTAGATGAAAAGCTTTCAGCTTCTCGCTATTAAGTATGATGTTAGCTGTGGGTTTGTCATATATAGCCTTTATGATGTTGAGGTACTTGCCGTCTATACCCATTCTATTGAGAGTTTTAATCATGAATGGATGCTGAATTTTGTCAAATGCTTTTTCAGCATCTATGGAGATGATCATGTGGTTTTTGTTCTTCTTTTTATTGATGTGATGAATGATGTTGATGGATTTTCTAATGTTGTACCATCCTTGCATCCCTGGGATGAATCCCACTTGATCATGGGGTATGATCCTCTTGATGTATTTTTGAATTTGGTTTGCTAATATTTTGTTGAGTATTTTTGCATCTACGTTCATCAGGGATATTGGTCTGTAATTTTCTTTTTTAGTGAGGTCTTTGCCCGGTTTTGTAATAGAGGGATGCTGGCTTCATAGAAAGAGTTTGGAAGTATTCCCTCCTCTTCTATTTTTTGGAAAACTTTAATGAGAATGGGTGTTATTTCTTCTCTATATGTCTGGTAGAATTCAGAGGTGAATCCATAAGGTCCGGGGGTTTTGTTCTTGGGTAGTTTTTTGATTACCGATTCAATTTCGTTGCTGGTGATTGGTCTGTTTAGTTTTTCTGTTTCCTGCTTGGTGCGTCTTGGAAGGCTGTATTTTTCTAAGAAGTTGTCCATTTCTTCTAGGTTTTGGAGCTTGTTAGCATATAGATGCTCGTAATTTTCTCTTATAATTCTTTGTATTTCTGTGGTGTCCGTCGTTATTTTTCCTTTCTTATTTGTGATTTTATGTGTGTAGAGTCTCTTTTTCTCTTAATGAGTCTGGCTAGGGGTTTATCTATTTTGTTTATTTTTTCAAAGAACCAGCTTTTGGTTTCATTAATTTTTTCTATTGTTTTATTCTTCTCAGTTTTATTTATTTCTTCTCTGATCTTTATTATGTCTCTCCTTCTGGTAACTTTGGGCCTTATTTGTTCTTCTTTTTCCAATTTCAATAATTGTGTCCTTAGACTGTTCATTTGGGAATGTTCTTCCTTCTTTAAATAGGCCTGGATTGCAATATACTTTCCTCTTAGAACTGCCTTTGGTGCATCCCACAGAAGTTGTGGCTTTGTGTTGTTGTTGTCATTAGTCTCCATATATTCTTTGATTTCAGTTTTGATTTGGACGTTAACCCATTGATTCATTAGGAGAATGTTGTTAAGTCTCCATGTATTTGTGAGCCTTTTTGATTTCTTTCTAAAATTTATTTCTAGTTTTATACCTTTGTGGTCTGAGAAGTTGGTTGGTAGGATTTCAATCTTTTTTAATTTACTGAGGTTCTTTTTGTGGCCTAGTATGTGGTCTATTCTGGAAAAAGTTCCATGTGCTCTTGAGAAGAATGTGTATCCTGCTGCTTTTGGGTGCAGAGTTCTGTAGATATCTGTTAGGTCCATCTGTTCTAGTGTGTTGTTCAGTGCCTCTGTGTCTTTACTTATCCTCTGTCTGGTTGATCTATCCTTTGGAGTGAGTGGTGTGTTAAAGTCTCCTAAAAT
>JAQQAC010020896.1:5852627-5948892 GCA_029783875.1 Phataginus tricuspis | reverse complement strand
AGAGGGTATTATGCTCAGTGAAATAAGCCAAGCTGAAAAAGACAAGTATCAAATGATTTCACTCATATGTGGAGTATAAGAACAAAGAAAAAAAAACTGTAGGAACATAACAGCAGCAGACTCACAGAACCCAAGAATGGACTAATAGTTACCAAAGGGAAAGGGACTGAGGAAGATGGGTGGGAATGGAGGGAAAAGAGGATAAAAGGGACATTACAATTAGGAGATGTAATGTTGGGGGGGGTCACAGAGAGGGCTGTACTAGTCAGAGAAGACAAGTAGTGATTCTATAGCATCTCAGTATGCTGATGGACAGTGACTGTAATGGGGTTGGTGGTGGGGACCTGAAGAAGGGGGTAGTTTAATCACCATAATATTGCACATGTAATTGTAGATTAATGATACTAAAATAAATTATATAAAAAAAGAAGAAATACCCTAAAATCTATAAAGGAGAGGTGATGGGAGCCAACCCCAACAGAGTCAGTGGTTTGATGTGTTTGTTACTTTTCCCTAAAGATGAAGATACCTTTAGCCAAAAGGATGCAGTGGCCTCTTGGCATATTGTGCTTAGGATCTAAGGTTTTTAAATATTCTCATTTCCCATAGGAAGGAAATCTTGTACTTGGTGACAGGGAATAAATAGGATGTTCAAGGCCTGATGGATTTCTGAAAGTCTTTAGACATAGCATCATTCCATAAAATCCCGTACTGAGGGAACGGTGGGATTCAGATTCCTGTATACTGTTAAGTTAGTATTGTATCTTTTTTGGAGCTATTTGAATTCTAAGTATTATTTCCAACTTTATAGTGGATCTCTGTTAAGGAGGTTTTACTCATCCTTGAGTAATTAAGCAAAGCTTATTTTTCCTTGGTTTAAGGGTTTTTGTATGAAGTGGGTGGATTTCATTAATGTGGGCATTCTAATAAGACTAACCCACAACACTTAGTAATAAAGGTATTAACTTTAAGTTTGCATAGATTATTTATATAGTGGGGTTTTGCCAGGTCAGGTCAGATTGATAGCTGACGCTCCAAATTAATCAGTTAAAAAACAAAAGAGAGTTCTGAAGATACTATCCAACTAGGTGATATATCTTCCTTGTTTTAAAAATAACAACTAATGTATTATTAAAAATAAACATATAGTTGTAACAATTATAAATAAGAATACTTACTGGTAAAGTGTAAGGACTCAGTAATTCTGGAAACTAATCTTTTACAACAAGATCCTAATCCTTGCCAGAATGTTGAAAGAAAAATTCAGAACCTCCCACATAACCATTGATGAGAATGAACAAAATCATTCAGTTTTGTGTCCTACACCGTGCCATCAATGTAAGGTATGCGGTCCATTGTTGTAGTTCTGTGAGGAAAAAGATGTGTGTGACTGGGCTTTCTTTTTTTTTTTTTTAACTTTTAAGTAGGAAACAAGGACATTGTTTTGAAAAATTAGGGCTTGCTAAGTGATGACTCTGCCTGTGGTGTGTCGTGATGGTGAATGTATTGACATGCACAAGTTTGGTCTTCACTATGTTGGAAACAGTACAGTCTAATAGAGTCTTTGGACTTTGACTTTGAAATTTGAATAATGGAGTGACTTCCAGGCACCAGTCTGAGCTGAGAATTTTTTTTACCATCATCCTATGTAACAGTCCCAACAATCTAGTGTGGAAGGTGTCATTGTCTGGTGTTGAGATGAGGAAAGTGGGGTTCCAGAAGGTGAAGTTACTTGAACAAGGTCACAAAACCAGAAACTGTCAGCCCTGGAATTCGTGTATGAGATTCATATGTGTTGTAACGTTGTTTATTTACTGAGGTTCTTTCAAAGGTTTTTTTTTAAGTTGGAGAAAGAAAAATCTTTTCACCTGTTTACCAGATGGCATAAACATCCTCATTTATTTTTTGAAAGGATAACAAGCTCCATTGAGATACTGTATTGTGACTGGCTTTTTCATAGTCTTTATTAGAATGCAGTGTTGGGTCTTTTAAAAGGATTTAATCTTTGAATAAATATCTGAATAATATTTTAACCTCTAAACTCTCTCCCTTTGTTTAAACTTGTTCAGATGTATGTAAGTGCTATGCTTGAGGTTAATATTCATTAAAATACATAGTATGTCATTACTGTCATTTGATGAAAAATAGAATTTAATTTTAAAATACTTTCAGATGTATTTATTTGTGTAGGGAAGGAGTACTGACCTCCTCCTCTCTGTTGCTAGTTTATTAAGTAATTCTTAGAGCAGTTATAGAAGGACAGACCAAGGGTCACAGAGGAAGTGTCTGGTGACCTGGTAAACTGCCAGGCATTCTGGGGGAAGGATATCACGGCCAGTGAGCCTGGGCATCTGCTTCTCACAGTGAGATCTGAGCTTGTGCTTAGACTCAATGAAGCGCAGAAGAGACGGGATTGCTTGTCTTTTCTGGCCTAGAAATTAGCATTGGCCCATTACCGAGTATATGTCTTAGCCTGACTTGATTTAGGAAGAAGGTGACAGGATCAGGATGGGCTGGGCACTATTTGATTTTCAGAGTTTTGAAAAATCTTATATAGAACTCATAGTGTGGGAACATAGTCTCCTTTCAAAACTCCAGTGATTAGAGTTATTAGGTGCAAAGCTTTTTTTCTTAAACATGAGAGCTATAAAATGTTTAGAAAACAGATTTAAAGAGTTCAAAGTAAAATCCAACCTAAGAGAATGGTAGAATTAAGAAGTGAATAAGGTGAAATCCTTGAAGGACAACAGAGAATTTTAATCCCATTATTAGCAGTTAAACTACCACTAATAGCTAACATTTATTAAATGCACATTCTGTCAATAACATGTTAAATGCTTAAGTGCACTGCTGTTTGAGCCTTACGACTGCCCTGTGCTGTCATACGGTTATCTCAGGTTTATCATTAAGAAAACGGAGACTCAGAGAGGTAGATGTCTTCCTCACGTCCATACAACAGGTCCTCGGGAGGTTCAGATTTTGAAACCACATCTGTTCAATGCCAAAGCCCCATGGACCCAGCCCCTTAACTCAGCTCTTCCCATCATTTCAGGGTGTGGATTTTCCATGGAACTGATGGGCATTCCACCCCATTTTATTTTGGGCTTGTTTTTCTTCATTGTTAATTGGTGTATATGCAAGTAATATAAATTAATCTTAGTGTGAAGACTGAATTGGGAAGCTAAAGTTTTTAATTCTAATTCTTGGGTTAGTTTCTTAATTTATCTGGGCTTCATTTAATGCATCCTAATAAGTGTAAGAGCCATGCCTAAATCATTTTTCTTGTCACCAATACACCTAACAGAACATACTTTTATTAGTAATAGTGTTTTCTATCACAGTAAGTTTCCCTCTTTGTAATAAAGGGTTATATCAGAATTCAGGGTAGTAGAATCATGACTCTGATATATCACACACCTTCACCAAACAACAAAACAAAAAAGGTGACAACTGAATTCGATATCTGATTTAATTTTCGTGTCGCTAACCTGTCAGGGGGAAGTTCTGCCTCCCCGCCTGTTTTCCTTCCAGTCTTGGGGCTAATCTCGCTGCTCTGTACTCTGTCACTCCAAATTGCCGTCATCTGCCATCCTCTAGGTCAGGAGTTTGCAAAGTGTGGTCCAGAGAATCCTGGGAGTCCCTGAGATCCTTCTAGGAGGTGGTAAGGTCAAATCTATTTTTATAATAACGTGTAGACATTATTTAACTTTTTAATTTTTGTTGTCTCATGAGTGTATGATGGGGCTGTCCAAAGCTATGTGGTCTGTGGCACTGCAGTGGAGTCATTTGAGAATCCAGCTGTCTGCTATTGAGCCAGACATTGAAGAGATTTGCAAAAGTGTACAACATTCACTCTTCTCCCTAAATTTTTTTAAATACACTTATTTTTCTTAAGAATGTTTATGTTGGCATGAAAAGGTTTATTATCATTCTTGAATTAAGTTTTATCAGAATTCTCAGTTTTATTGTAATGTGGTAACATCAGTGGTTGTTGTGCACGGGTTTATGCTTCATTAGTTTTCTCAGTAATTATTAAGAGGGGAAAGGATCACGAGACCAAAAAATTGGAGAACAACTCTCTAGAATTCCTTCATTCCTTTCGGAGCTGACCTTGCAGACCACACGCCCAGCCTCTGATCAGAAGCAGCTGAGCTCGCAGTGTCCTTCCTGTGTGCACCTCGCTGTCCACTTGTCTGGTGCCACTCTGCTTCTGAAATCTAACTCCTGCACCAGCTGAGACTACAGCCCTCTGTATGCCCACTCTCCTACTCCCTTGCTTCTGCTGGATCCTCTACTATTGGCCTCTGCCTGGTGGGGCAGTGGACTGACAGACACGAGCGGAGAGCCTAGAAGCAGTGCTCCAGTGACACTCTTCCCACTTTCACTGCTTCTGCCTGTCAGGGTCTTCCTGGCTGCACTTCCCTGGTGGACTTCGTCCCTGCCATTCTTGCTCCCTCTTTGTCTTTCCATACACCACCAGGCAGGTGGACAATCTTGGATACACACAGACCTCTTCTTGGATGTGGCAGCCAAGTGTCTGCAAGACCCACAGCTTAATGGTTTCTTCTTCATTTCAGGCTTCACGTCTCTTGAAAATTATTTTAATCGATGTTTTTCAGTTCCCTTTCCCATTATTTTCAAAGATTAGTCTAAATCTTAGCAACCTTTAAGTCCATTGACCTTATTTCTATCCTCTCACACTTAACAAAACATAAATTCATAATTGAAAGTTCTAATATGAAGATAAAGATAATTCTTGGCAATAATCATTGAAGATGCAGGATAAAGTGTTTAATATAGTAAGAGAAAGGGAGAAAAAGGAGGGAAAGTGACCCCTGGAAGGAGGAGATGTGTGTTGACATGTAAGGCATGTCAAGCAGTGCCTACCCTGTAGTAAGCACTCATTAGTTATCATTTCCCTCCTGACCCCACAAGCTGGCCGCTGACCCACAGCTGTAGCCCTGTCACCGTCTCTTCCCTGGACTCACCCATTGGCCTGCCTGTTGGCCACCCTACGCCCTGCTCTGTCCTGTCCTCTGCTGCCCAGATGATCTGCTTGAAAACCTTCCTGACCCGGCTCTCTTCTGCTTCAGACTCTGCATTGGCTGCCACTAGCTGGGCAGACTGGCAGGCTCTGCGCCATTGCCAGGCCTTCCTTTCCACAGGCAGTTACAGGGCTCACTCCTCATCCCAGAGCCCAGCTATAATGAGCCATCTGTGGTCCTTACACACACTCTACCGTCTCACACTTGGGTCCTTTGTGTCTGCTGGGAACCGTCCACCCCAGCATGAAGTCCTGCTGGCCTTTCAGAGCCCTGTTCATATGTGACTTCTGGACTAAAGCCCTTTCCCCTTCCTGATGAATTAGTTGCCCTCACTTTGTACAACTTCTGCACTTCACATGTTGTGCTGTTCAGTGCATGTTTGTTCAGTCAATTTCGCACTGCAGCCAGGGTCCTGACTCGAGCTGCTGCCTTCTCATCCTGCTCACCTGCTCATAGCTCTGTCATGCCTCTCTGCCTCAGTCTCCTCATTGGTAAATCCGGAATAATGATAATACCTACCTCACAGGATTGCAGTGAGAATTAAAGGAGATAATATACTGTATTTCATTAGCTATAAGACTGTTGATTAAAGATGTGTCATTATTTTATGTACCACTAAAAAGGATGATAGGCCCTCAGTTGTGAGTGAGTTCTTGATTTCAGGAATGTTAAAATGTGAAAATACACGATCAGATTCAGTGAGATACGGTATGCAGAGCCCCCTGGGATGGCGCTGTGTGAATCAGGCCATGCATATGGTAGCCAGTATGTGTTGCCCTCCCACACTGGCCTTGGAACCTGAGAGGACAGGGAGTTACTCAATTTTGCACCCTCAGAACCTTGCCACAGTACTAAATGATTAGAATGTGTACTTCAGTGCGGCTTAATGACTCTGCTCACTAGCGGACTATTCTCTCAGACCTATAAGTAGAGGGCAGACAGAAATATGTACCTTTTGTCAGGTCCCAATTTCTGCGAGGTCCTGACCGGCTGAGCTTTTACTCAGCTGTGATGATGTCTTCTTCCTGTTGCTACTTCTTCAATCTTCCATGTTAATATGGATTATGGAAAACTGTAATTCAGTCTTTCTTTTTGTTCTTTCTTGTAAGAACTTTACAGAATTAATTGAATCACTTCTTTTTCTGCTTTCCATCCAAATATTTTTCACACTGAAATATAATAAAAGAATGAATGGTCTTCTCTGCAGGTAAGGAGTGCAATCAGGACCCTTTATTAAAATGCAGCCCCTGGGGAACAGAAAATGACAGGTTCCTAATCTGCTTGGTAGAGGCCCAAGATCTTTGTATTGGTACTGGTTGGATGATATGAAGCCTTTTTCAAAATGCTTCTTTTGTGGATAATGATCTTTCTCAGTTGCTCCAAGATTCCATCATTACATTGCCAGATGTAGTTTTGATGTTATTAAAAGCTTTACATTTTTGTTTGGTATATTTATTGACTTACTAGGAGAGGCTGAATTAGGGACTATTAATCAGATGATATTTTGAACTAGAATCCAAATGCCTTAAATCTTGATGTAAACTTTAAAAGTATGTATTTTTAAAAATAATCTTAAAATTATCTAAAACCCAGTTTTATTTGTGTATTTGAGTCAACTTTGGAAAGAACAATTAAGTACAACTGCATTATGTTACTGAGCCAGGTGTGGGAGCAAAAGTGGGATTTTGTAAGAAAGCAGAACACTAGCTGGGTGGTGTGGTTCCATTCCTGCCATCTGTAAACAAAGTGAGAACAGGAAAGAATCGAGTGGCTGTATGTATCAGTGTCACTATTCATGTCTGGTGTGGTGAATACAGCTAGGCTCCTTTCCTTTTCCTTTCATGAATAAGGCTTTGTAAAAGAATAAGCAAAACCCCTCACGACTTCTGTTATATTTGTAACTCATTGAGATTTCTTTGTTCCCGTTGAGAGGACACCTGGTCAGAAAGGCAGCGCAGATAAGAGAGCAAGCCCTGACCTCTCACAAAGAGCAGAGTTCTATTGAGGAATGTCATATTACCTGCAGGTCTATAAGGCAGGAATTAAGAGTATGTTCTGGTCCCCGGATGCCAGAATCTGGTACATCTGTATTCAGGGAGAAGCCTAAAGTGGGGATCCTGGAGAGGTGACTACTTTACCCTGCAGAGGACAGTGGCACCCTAAAGTGACGGAGCAAAAGGAGATACCTAGGAATCTTCTGTGAAAATGGCATGGCTGTATTTTTTTGGTAAAGCAAATGATTTTTTATAGTATTTTTAAATTCTTCTGATGGAGTAGTAAATATAAGCTGATTTCCTATTGACAGAAGTCAGTTCACCCTCCTTAGTGAGGTCTGTCAGTCTCCTCTTGCCACCAAGACTTCTCTAGGTTCAGATAAGTTCCTGATTTTCTGTGTTGGAACTTTGGCCTCCCCTTCAGAAATAATGTTTCTGTGCTAGCCCACAAAAACCCTACAAAAATCAATGAAATTTCCAGCTATTGAGGAATGAAGAAGTCAATGCATTTTCTCCCTAAAAAAAAGCTATAAAACTGGACCAACTTGTCAAAACCATTTTAGGGCTCTGGAAATTGACCAAAAGCAAACAACAGTTTGAGAAGCATTTATTCATAAAAAAACTGCTGACCTTTGAGTAAGAACAGTGGGAATCTTATATTCTTGCTTGGGGTTACCTCTATTCCTCATGCCTTGGCAAAGTAATTCTACTAGTGGAGGGCTGGCCATGAAAACAGCAGCTTTGATACCAGAGGTGATTGACTCGGTTTGGAGTAGAGAGCAGAAAACCAATTCAGTGGCTAACAGAGAATGCCTCTGGCTCTCCTGTCCTGAGGATGTGGGCCAAACATTTGAAGAGAGACCCTGAAAATGAGAGAGCCATACTGACTGGAGGCTGCATTTATGCCCAGGGGAGGCCCAAGAAGGCCTAGGGGAAATAAAGGCTAGGACAGACTTAAAAATAATTTGACCATTGAATGAGCTCTCCAACCAACACCTAGATACATTGGCAGAGGGCAGAATCCACACTGGCTGAAGGTGTTTGAGCACAAGCTCTGACTACTCATTGGCTGTCCACTGAAATATGCAGACACAGGGGTGACCACTAGAGCAAGGGTGAAAAATAAAACCAAGAATTTGAAAAACAACAGAGGCATCGGCTGCTGCATTATCATTGATGAGAGATTCAGCAGATGAAGTCCTAGCTAAAAAGCAAACAACAGCACTACAATCAAGCTTAAGAAAAAAAAAGACTATCAGAATTGAGTTACTATATTGAATATTTCACATGTCCAGTTTTAGATAAAAAATTAGAAAAGGGGAAAAAAGCAGTCAGTTGCAACTCTCTAAATGGATCCAGATGTTGAATTTACCAAAGTTGTCAAAGCAGCTATTATAAATAGAGAATATAAAAAGGATGAAAGGAAGATATGACCATGACTCAACAAATAGGAAATATCAATAAATATTAACTATTAATGAAAGTCCTAGAGTTGAAAAAAAGTTAATAACCAAATTGAAAAATTTATTGGATATGCTACATAGTGATTTATGATGGCCAAAGGAAGAATTAGTGAACTGAAAATTGAATCCATAGATATTAGCCAGTCTGTAAGAAATATTAAAGAAAAACAAACAGCCTGGAGACCTGTAAGACAATATCAGGTATACCATCATGAGTACTGAGGGTTTCAAATGCAGAGAGAGAAAGGAATAGAAAAAGCATTCAGAGAAATAATGGTCAACAGATCCCAGATTTGATAAAAAGGATTCATCTATAGATCAGAGAAGTTCAACAAACCCCAAGTAGGATAAAAAAAAAAAACATATCTTTACCAAGATACATTATAGTCATGCTATTGACAAAAACAATGAGAACATCTTGAAAGCAGCAAGAGAATACTCTACATACAGAAGAACAATACAGTCCTTGCCAGAAACAGTGGTGGCCAGAAGGAAGTAGAATGGCATATTCTAAATGCAGAAAAAAAATTTCAACCACAAGCTCTCTATCCAGCAAAATTATCGTTTGAAACAGAAGGTGAAATAAAGACATTCCCAATTAAACAAAGACCTGCCTTACAAGAAATTCTGAAGGAAATCAATTTTGGTTTGAAAGTGTAACAGATGGCAACTTAAATCCACGAGAAGAAACAAAGAACTATGGAAATGGTAAATATAAAAGATGGTATATAAATACATATGTGTATATATATACATTTTCTTAATTTCTTTAAAAGACATAAAACTATATAAAGCAATAATTATAAGTCTGTACTATTAGGATTATAACATGTAGGTGTCATATGTATGACAAGAATATCACAAAGGATGAGGGGGGATATGGAGCTGTATCACAGCACACTGGCTATATTTTATTAGAATTAAGTCAGTATTAATCTGAATTACATAGTGATAAGATGCATATTGTAACCCCTAGACAATCACTAAGAAAATAACTAAAAAATATACAATGAAAAAAATTAATAGAGGAATTAAAGTAGTATACTACCAAACTTTATTTTTATTTTTATTTTATTTATTTATTTTTTTAGGAGAGCAAGGTACAGGCTTTTATTTAGAAATAAAGTGATAGGACAGAGCTCCTGGCTCACGCCAGGAGGGGACAAGAGAGTCCGGTGTGCTTTGTTGTCTAGGGGTTTTTATAGGCAAATGAGGATTTTTCAAGAACATGGAAAAAAGGCTTAGGGGTGTGGACTTGTACCACTTGCCCCAAACTTTATTTTTAACACAAAAGAAGGCGGTATAGGAGGAACAAAAAAGAGCTGAGACAAAGCTCAAACAGCAAAATAGCAGATGTAAATCTAGCCATATCAATGATTACATTAAGTGAATCAAAAGACAGATTGGATAAAAAAGATATAATCATATGCTCTGTATAGACATTCTTTAGATGAAAAGACATGAATAGCTTACAAGTAAAAGAGTAGAAAAGATAAATCTTGCCAACAGTAGCCAAATGAGTGCTGGAGTGGCTGCAAAAAGATATAAGATCAGTATACAAAATCAGTTGCATTTCTATATATTACAAATAGTCCAAAAATGAAAGAGCAAAGACAATTTTATTCCCAGTATATCAAGAAGAATAAAATACTTAGGAACAAATTTAATAGAAGAACTGAAAGTACACTTAAAAACTAGGAAACATCCCTGAGAGAAATTAAAGAGGATAAAATGGAGAGGTAGTTCAAATTCATGGGTTGGAAGACTATATTGTTAAAATGGTACTTCTCTCCAAATTGGTCTACAGATTCAGTGCAATCTTGAACAAAATTCCAGCAAGCTTTTGAAAATAGAAATTGGCAAATCAATCATAAAATTTATGTGAAATACAATGGACCTTGAATATCCGAAACGATTTTGAAAAAGAACAACAAAGTTGGATTTACACTATCCAGTTTCAAAACTTACTCTAACCATACAGTCATAAAGGTGCTGTGATAGTGGTGTAAGAATATACATGTAAATCATTGAAACAAAACAGAGTCTAGGAATAAACCCTTATATTTATGGTCAGTTGATATTTGACAAAAGTGCTAAGGCTGTTCAGTTGGGAAAGGAAGGTCTTTTCAGCAGATGGTACTGGAACAGTTGGGTGTGAGAAGAAATGAACCTAGACCTCCTACCTCATACCATACATAAAAATTAATTCAAAATGTATCATCAACCTAAATGCAATAGATGAAACTATAAAACTATAAGAAAACATAGGAGGAACCCTTAATGACTTTGGGTTAGGAAAAGACTTAGATATGACACCCAAAGAATGATCTATTTAAAAAATTGATCATAGAATGAAAACTTAGGCTCTTCAAAAGATACCTTTAAGAAAATGAAAAGGCAAGCCACTGGGAGAAAGTATTTGCAAAACATGTATCTTATATAGAACTTGTATCCAGAATATGTAAAGAACATATACAACTCATAGTAAGACAAACAACCCATAGTCTGTCTATTCTGGATGTTGAGGCTCATGAACTGTCTGCCTTCCTGGAGTTAATATTCAAATGTGGAAGAGAGACAACAAGCAGATAAACAAATATACAAGCAGTTATTTCACAGAGTGATATGAATGGAAACAGCAGGGTGCTATTTAGGTGAGTTGAGAACCAAATGATGGGAGTGAGCCAGCTATTCATGGAATCAGAGGGAGGGCACCAGAGGCTGATGAAGGAGCCTGTGTGAGGCACTCTGGAGTGTTTGCTGTATTCTGAGACTGTAAAGAGGTCCGGCCTTGCTGGTGCCTGGTGAGTAAAGTCACCTCTGGTATCAGATGCAGTCAAAGAGGCAAGCTGGGCCAGAATGTAGCTTTACGTGCCATGGGAAGCCCCCCGGGAGCCCCACCACCACCCCTGCCATGGGAATTGTAAGCAGGGGGACATATTTTGTCAAAGTATTACTCCTACTGCTCAGTGTAAACAGGATTATTAGAGATGAAGAGTGGTAATAGAAACGCAGTCAGAGCATACTGGAAGTCAAAAAGAGATGTTGGTAGCTTAAACCAAAAGAACAGCTGTGGACACAGAAAAGTGGGTAGATGAGTATACTTTAGAGGTAGAACTAGGATTGGTAGATTGATGTGAGCTTGAAGAAAAGGGAGGAATCACCTTTTCTGATTTGAGCAGCTGGGTTGATTGTGTTTCAGGCCATGGGGAAGGCTAGGGGAGAGACAGCTTATTGATCAAGAGTGCTTCTTTGGGCAAGTTAAGTTTGAGAGGCCTTGTTAGACATTCATATGAACTGGCTGACTGGCAGTCAGACAAGTCTGGTGTTCAGGGTAAAGTCTTTCAAGCCTTAGAATTAAATGAAATCATGTAGGGAAAAATGTAAAAAAAAAAAAAAAAAGCTGCTGCTTGAGGCTTAGTTTAAGCAGCTTGCCTAAAGTCACAGAGCAAGAGAAGCCAGCATTCCATCCTTTATTCCAGAAAGGATGTTTTCTTGAGGCACC
The DNA here is from genome assembly GCA_029783875.1 of Phataginus tricuspis. NCBI lineage: Eukaryota > Metazoa > Chordata > Mammalia > Pholidota > Manidae > Phataginus > Phataginus tricuspis. The sequence continues at coordinate 5,936,885 of JAQQAC010020896.1, read as the reverse complement.
TTAATTTTAAAACCTGACTTTTTCTTCTCAGTTTCTATAGGCAGTATTATGAAAAGTGTTTTGTCTTTTCCCTGGAAATTCTCAGCACTTTCTTTCACATCCTCTGCCTTAGCTAGGAACTTATTTACTTATTTCCTCATGGTGTTTAACTGTTCTTCTGACTTCCAGACTTTCTTAGAATCCATCATTTATGTAATGGTCCTTATTATTCTCCTAAAAATTATTTAATCATGTTACTTCTTAGCTGAAAGACCTTTGACTGTGTGTAGGAGAATAGCCAAAATACCTATTCAGGAAATTCATGACCCTTCAGAATACTTTGGACCCTATTTTACTAAATAAGCTTGTTTTCTGTTGTTTTTCCCAGTTTTTGCTAGATAGATGTCATTGCTGACCACAACATGACATGCTGACTCTTGGTTCTATGCATTCCACTTCCTGGGAAGCACATCTGCCCTGTGTCGCTCATACTCTGTTTTTGGAACCTACATTGATGTCACCGTCCTGGGAGGAGCCTTAGTTAGTTCTGTCTGTGGTGATCTTCTCACATTACTTCAGTTCTGCCACTTGCCCATCTTCCCATTACCATTAACTCTTACCTGCACGCGTCACAAACTAGAACTTCACAGAATGTCTTCTTTTTGTCAGGCTCAGTTCTAGACACTCAGAAACTCAGACATCTGAGATTTTTGAGGAGCTCAGTCAAATGAAGAACATGAACTTCTAAGAAACCAGTTTTAACACAATGTGATAAAGATATTCTGAACATAACACTGTGGACATACTGAGAGTAGTTGGCATTTAGATAACGAATCCTTTGAAACCCAGCATTATTATTCACAATTGGCTGTCAGACATGGTGGCTAGGATCCCTGACTCAGTGGCAGGTTCTTGAAATGAAGGAGGCTTGTTTTACTGTTCTTTCTATTCCCTCTGTAAAAGGCAAGTGTGTTGAGTCAAAGTGACATCTTTAACAAACTTCAGGAAAAGATGAGACATGTGATCTTAAAATGTGAAGAATAGCTATTGTGTATTGTATCTTTTTTTTGGTATCATTAATATACAATTACATGGGCAACATTGTGATTACTAGATTCCCCCCATTATCAAGTCCCCACCACATACCCCATTACAGTCACTGTCCATCAGTGTAGTAAGATGCTATAGAATCACTACTTGTCTTCTCTGTGCTGTACTGCCCTCCCCGTACCCCCAGCCCCCGCTACATTATGTGTGCCAATCGTAATGTCCCTTCTTCCCCTTCTCCCTCCCTTCCCAACCCCCATCTCCCAGTCCCTTTCCCTTTGGCAACTGTTAGTCCATTCTTGGGTTCTGTGAGTCTGCTGCTGTTTTGTTCCTTCAGTTTTTGCTTTGTTCTTAGCTCCACAGATGAGTGAAATCATTTGGTACTTGTCTTTCTCTGCCTGGCTTATTTCATTGAGCATAATACCCTCTAGCTCCATCCATGTTGTTGCAAATGGTAGGATTTGTTTTCTTCTTATGGCTGAATAATATTCCATTGTGTATATATACCACATCTTCTTTATCCAATCATCTATCGTTGGACATTTAGGTTGCTTCCATTTCTTGGCTATTGTAAATAGTGCTGCGATAAACAGGGGTGCATATGTCTTATTGAAACTGGGATCCTGCATTCTTAGGGTAAATTCCTAGGAGTGGAATTCCTGAGTCAAATGGTATTTCTATTTCTAGTTTTTTGAGGAACCTCCATACTGCTTCCACAATGGTTGAACTAGTTTACATTCCCACCAGCAGTGTAGGAGGGTTCCCCTTTCTCCACATCCTCGCCACCATTTGTTGTTTCTAGTCTTTTCTATGTTGGCCATCCTAACTGGCGTGAGGTGATATCTCATTGTGGTTTTAATTTGCATTTCCCTGATAATTAGCAATATGGAGCATCTTTTCATGTGCCTGTTGGCCATATGAATTTCTTCTTTGGAGAAGTATCATTTCATATCCTTTGCCCATTTTTTAATCAGGTTATTTGCTTTTTGGGTGTTGAGGTGTATGAGTTCTTTATATATTTTGGATGTTAACCCCTTGTCAGATATGTCATTTACAAATATATTCTCACATACCGTAGGATGCCTTTTTGTTCTGCTGATAGTGTTTTTGCTGTACAGAAGCTTTTTAGCATGATGTAGTGCCATTTGTTCATTTTTTATTTTGTTTCCCTTGCCTGAGGAAATCCATTCAGGAAAAAGTTGCTCATATTTATATTCAAGATATTTTTGCCTATGTTTTCTTCTAAGAGTTTTATGGTTTCATGACTTACATTCAGGTCTTTGATCCATTTCAAGTTTACTTTTATGTATGGGGTTGGACAATAATCCAGTTTCATTCTCTTGCATGTAGCTATCCAGTTTTGCCAACACCAGCTGTTGAAGAGGCTGTCATTTCCCCACTGTATATCCATGGCTCCTTTATTGTATATTAATTGGCCATATATGCTTGGGTTTATATCTGGACTCTCTATTTCTGTTCCACTGCTCTATGGGCCTGTTCTTGTGCCAGTACCAAATTGTCTTGATTACTGTGGCTTTGTAGTAGAGCTTGAAGTTGGGGAGCATAATTCCCCCCACTTTATTTTCCTTCTCAGGATTGCTTTGGATATTCAGGGTCTTTTGTGGTTCTGTATGAATTTTAGAACTATTTGGTCTAGTTCATTGAAGAATGCTGTTGGTATTTTGATAGGGATTGCATTGAATCTGTAGATTGCTTTAGGCAGGATGGCCATTTTGACAATATTAATTCTTCCCATCCATGAGCAGGGATGTGTTTCCATTTATTGGTATCTTCTTTAATTTCTCTTATGAGTGTCTTGTAGGTTTCAGGGTATAGGTCTTTCACTTCCTTGGTTAGGTTTATTCCTAGGTATTTTATTCCTTTTGATGCAGTTGTGAATGGAATTGTTTTCCTGATTTCTCTTTTCTGCTAGTGCATCGTTAATGTATAGGAATGCAACAGATTTCTGTGTGTTTATTTTGTATCCCGCAACTTTGCTGAATTCAGATACTAGATTTAGTAGTTTTGGAGTGGATTCTTTAGGGTTTTTTATGTACAATATCATGACATCTGCAAACAGGGACAGTTTAACTTCTTCCTTGTCAATCTGGGAATAAAAGTGGGGAGAGTGGGCATCCTTGTCTTGTTCCCAATCTTAAAGGAAAAGCTTTCAACTTCTCACTGCTAAGTATAATGTTGGCGGTGGGTTTGTCATATATGGCCTTTCGTATGTTGAGGTACTTGCCCTCTGTACCTACCCATTTTGTTGAGAGTTTTTATCATGAATGGATGTTGAATTTTGTCAAATGCTTTTTCAGCAACTGTGGAGATGATCATGTATGTGGTTTTTGTCTTTCTTTTTGTTGATGTGGTGTATAGTGTTGATAGATTTTCAAATGTTGTACCATCCTTGCATCCCTGGGATGAATCCCACTTGATCATGATGGATGATGTTTTTGATGTATTTTTGAATTCGGTTTGCTCATATTTTGTTGAGTAATTTTGCATCTATGTTCACCAGGGATATTGGTCTGTAATTTCTTTTTTTGTGGTGTCTTTGTATGGTTTTGGTATTAGAGTGATGTTGGCCTCGTAGAATGAGTTTGGGAATATTCCCTCCTCTTCTACTTTTTGGAAAATTTTAAGGAGGATGGGTAGTAGGTCCTCACTAAATGTTTGATAAAATTCAGCAGTGAAACCATCTGGCCAGGAGTTTTTTTGTTCTTAGGTAGTTTTTTGATTACCAATTCAATTTCGCTGCTGGTAATGGGTCTATTCAGATTTTCTGTTTCTTAGAAGGTTGTATTTATCTAGAAAGTTATCCATTTCTTCTAGGTTATCCAGTTTGTTAGCATATAATTTTTCATAGTATTCTCTCATAATTCTTTGTATTTCTGTGGTGTCTGTAGTGATTTTTCCTTTCTCATTTCTGATTTTGTTTATGTATGTAGACTCTTTTTTTCTTGATAAGTCTGGCTAGGGGTTTATGTATTTTGTTTATTTTCTCGAAGATCCAGCTCATGCTTTCATTGAGTCTTTCTATTGTTTTATTCTTCTTGATTTTATTTATTTCTGCTCTAATCTTTATTATGTCCCTCCTTCTACTGACTTTGGGCCTCATTTATTCTTTCTTTTCTAGTTTTGTTAATTGTGAGTTTAGTGTGTATTGTATCTCTAAAAGAGTATGTTTATAAATGTAGTAATAGTGGAAGAAGCCTTTAAACTTGGATCTTACAGGGACCATATGGCTAGGTAGTTGATTATTCACCTGTTGGTTATTTGAGGATAAAGTAAACTATTAATTGTAATACCTTGGCAGAAGCTATCTTAGAATGTATTATTGCATACAAAGTAAAAAGAATGAGAAAAGTATTGTGTGTGTTAAAATTCCATTAAATCATAACTGGACTATCATGATAAAATTCAGGAAATTATTGAGATTTTAGAAACATAATGTCTTGATAATGGGTTTAAGACTACATTTTGAGAATTCAGTTACATGTAGCAAATTGAACACACATTTATCTGTGCTCCCTTCTGAAACTCCACTTAAATGGTAGTAAAATCCTGGGGTAACAAAAGTTCTTAAAGAAGCATTATTTTGTTCTGGGTGTTGTGGGTAGCCATTGGTAAGTCTTGAGTACTCTGGATGCTGTGTTTACAAAAGACGAAGGAGAGAGACTAGTCAGGATGCTATTATAGTGGCCCAGGCCTGGACCTACTCCTAGGCGGAATTACTCAGTCCAATGTGTATTTTGAAGATAGATTTGGATATGAGTATGAGTCCTGCATGATGTGAGATATAAAGATAGATTTGGAGATGTTGGGTATAGGATGTGAGTCATAAAGATTATCAAAAATGACTTTAGTTTTTTGGGCAAAGCATCTGGGTGAGAGATTGTGCCACTTACTAAGATAGAGAAGACTTGGGAAAGAGTTGTCTTGGTGGAATCAGAATTTCTATTTTGAACATGTTAAGTTTGAGATCTCATTAGGCAACCAACGAGAGAGGTTAAGTAACTTGTTCAAGTTTGTAGATTAGGAGACATATTTAGACTCCAAGATTAGAACCTGGGAGCTATCATTTCACAGTTGATATTTAAAATGATCAGACAGCATGAAATCCTCTTAAAAATAAGCGTAAATGGAGAAGAAAACTAAACCCTAGAGAAGACTCTGCACAGGATCTTTTGTAAAATTTGTTTCCAAGTAAGTTTTATATCAACTTTAGGTATAATTTACCTAAAACAAGATTAAACTACCAGTTCAATGAATTTCGACAAATGTATTGACCTGCGTAACTAGCACCCAAATTGAGATACAGAACATTTCACTCATCCCAGTAAGTTCCCTCAATCAATCAAGCCAGTAATCTGCTTTCTATTGCTATAGATTGGTTTTGCCTGTTTTAGAAATTTTGTAGAAATGGAACCATCCAGGGTGGGAGAAGGGGACTGTGGGGTATTATGTTTAGTACACATGTTGTGGGGAACCACGGAGAAAATAGTGTAGCACAGAGAAGGCAAACAGTGAATCTGTGGCATCTTACTACACTGATGGACAGTGACTGAATTGGGGTGTGAATGGGGACTTGATAATATGAGTAAATGTAGTAACCACCTTTTTTTTTCATGTGAAACCTTCATAAGAGTGTATATCAATAATACCTTAATTTAAAAAATGGCAAAAAAAAACAACAACAAAGAAATGGAACCATCCAGTATTTAGTCTTTTGTGTCTGGCTTTTTAAAAAACAGTTTAATGTTTTTAAAATTCATCCATATCATTATGTTTATCAACAGTTTTTTCCTTTTGTTGCTGAGTAGACTTCTGCTCTATGAATATTACCACAATTTACATATCTTTTCACCTGTTTATTAATGGACATTTGGATTGTTTCAAAATTTGGGCTATTATGAATATAACTTTGAAAACATTTTTGTACAAGTCTTTTTATGAATATATATTTTCATTTCTCTGTGTAACAGGAAAGGAATTGCTAGGTCATAGGGTACAAGTATTTTAATTTTACACTCCCACTGGCAATGTAGGAGAGTATTAGTTACTTTACAGTCTCACCAGTACTTGGTTTTATCAGTCTTTCCAGTTTTAGTCATTCTAATGGGTATGTCTCACTATGACTTTAATTTAGATTTCTTATGGTGATGTCAGGCATCTTTTCTTGTGCTTCTTAACCATTTATACATCTTCTGGGACATGTCTGTTCCAATCATCTGCCTTGAATTCCACTATCTTATAATTCATTATTTTTATATTCTAGATATAAGTCTTTTGTCAGATATATGAATTTTGAGTATTTTCACTTTTTTTAGTGGTGACTTTGGAAGAACAGAACATAAAAATTTTGATGGAAGTCAATTCTTCAGTTTTTTATCTTATAGTTTAGAGCTTTTTGTGTCTTTTCTAAGACATCTGTCTGAATGTTACAAACATTTTCTTCTGTAAGTTTTATAGTTTTTATCTTTATGCTTAAGTCAGTGATCCATTCTGAGTTAATATTTGTGTGTTATGAGGTAAGGGTTGAAATTAAATTTTTTCTATGTATCTGTTTGTCCCAGAACAATAAAGATGGGATAAATAAAAATAAATAAAAGATGTTTATTGCAAATACCATGTTTTCTTTAATGAATTGCAATTCACCATATATTTGTGTCTTTATTTCTTGACTCCTTATTCTGTTCACTGACCTATGTGCCTAATCTTGCACAAGGCTTGCATATCTGAATACTAACTTTACTTTCTTCTTATTTTGCCTTCCCTTTCTGTCTATGTCTATACTTTCCAAGACTGTTTGCTCATATACTTATTTTATAGTGTTCCATGTATTTTTAAAAGTTGCTTCAAGAAGTATATAGAAAAGCAAAGACTACAGAGTGGCCAACAGTGTTTGAAAGAGAAAGGCAGAATTTCAAGATTTCAGTACTGAGTATTTGATTTCAAGAGTAGGTATAAGCAAACTGAGTCTTGGAGAGTACAGATGGGGGAAAGGCAAAATAAGGAGAAAGTAAAGTTAATATTCAGATGGCAGGCCTTTCACGCATTTGAGCGACAACCAAAGCTATCTGAGCTCAAGCGCCTTGGGAAGTGAACAGTTTGATTTGATTTCAGCACATTAAAACAAACACTCATTTGTCAGTTTTTGTCTTTATTCCTACCAAGATTTTGAACCTTTTGGTGATGTTACCTGTTCTCATTTGAGAAGATTCTTTTTCAGTTCTCTGAGCATTTTTAGTTCATTGATAACCATCCCTGAGTGCTTTTTTTTTTTCCCTGAACAATTTCCACTCTGCATCTAATACCTAAATGAATGGATATTTTAGATGTGATTTTTCATTTTGAAATAAGACATTTCAACATTTATATTTTGGTGAATAAGAAAATGTTCTGTTCTGGAACTCTTCAAATGCTGTTGATTTAATTTTGATATGAGTGATAATTGTTCTGGATGCTTTAGGTTACAAAGAGCAGAAATCCCAACTAATAGTGCTCTAATGGTATAAACAGTATAGAAAGATTTACCTCCAAAAACAAGAAATCATGAGGCAAGGCAATGCATTTTGATTAATTTAACAACTCATTCTTCAAAAAAGTTCTGTTTTGTTTAACTTTTCAATTTTGCCATCTTAGTATATTAACTTTGTCCTTAGGCTAGCTGCTTTTATAAGCTAAATATGGCTACTGTGCCTATAGACCTGACAAGACAAAGTGTCATACATTAAGAAAGAGAAAAGCCTTTCCAAAAGCTCTGTGTTGCAGTTCATTGATCAGACCTAAGTTTTATGTGTACCCAGAAACCAGTCAGTTGCATGGAGGACAAGATCACAGTGATTGAGTTAGAATAGTCAGGATCTCTGTGTGTCTACATTTTGTGAGAGAAGCTGGTTTCAGAAATAATTTCAGAAATAATTCCTTAACATCACATAGGTGGGAATAATAAAAAGTTATGGGGTCATTATTTAAATCTGGGTCAGGTCTGTCTGGGCTTTATTTTCCATGTATGCTTTTCTGTTTGAAGAATTCAGTGAAATTCATATATCGACCATAGCTCTTACAGTAATGTCATGTGCATACGTATTGGTGTGTATGTCTGCTTTCCTCTGCTTTTGTGTGATTATAAAAAATCAAAGGCTTTCCCCTTCATTCTTCCGTGCAGTCTGACTCCAAAGAAAACAACAGAAGTTTAGCTCTGATATCGGTGAGGAGTACATTTTTCAGTCGCAGATGATAGGGGGAAGCTTGACCGCCTAGGATTCATTCTGGAGTTAGGTTGTTCAGAGCCAGTGTTGCACAGCTCAGCAGGGGCACTGGAGAAGCCGTTTTCTTCTCTTGTTCTATGGTGTTAGCCTTAGCCTGTTAGCTTGCTACCTCATGGATACAAGATGTTTGCTTCAATAGCCATCACATCCGTGCTCTAGGCAGAAAGAATTCAAAGGTGTGAAAAGCCACACCAGCTGTGTCTATCCCCTTTTTCTTCAGAAAACTGTCTAGCTGTGGATTGGAAAATATTGTGAGCCACAGATGTAATCCTAAATTTTCCAACAGTCACAGTTAAAAATAAAAAGAAACATTAAGTTAATTTTAGTATTGTATTTTATTTTACCAAGTATGTCTAAAATATTATTTCAAAGTAAAATCAGTACAAAAATTATTAATCATTATGTATTCTAAATTCTATTTTTATACTAAGGACTCAAAAATCAGAGTGTATTCTACAGTTACAGCACATCCCAGTTTAGACTAGCCGCATTTCAAGCGTTCATTAACCACATGTGGCTAATTAGTGGTATGCTGGTAAATGTTTTAACTAACTGGATTGTGGGAAAAAAGAATGCATAAATATACACTCACAAGTTTATTATAAATTTTACTAATGAAGTGGATATGTAATTTACAAATAAAACATACAATACTGTTTATTATAAATTTTATATAGCCAGTTGATTCTCACAGACTTTTTCACTGTTTTTTTTTTGCCAAATCCTTGGAGCTAACCTATGGTTGCTGACAGTCAGACTATAAATAAATGCTTGATGATGATGAAGAAGCTGCTCATGTCATAGACAAACAAATGTAGTTCAAATATGAAGGTTGATTGATATTTTTGGTTATATTAAGGGGTAAGGTGAAATAATAAAGATATATGTTAGAACTGTTAGAACTTCACTCATTTGTGATATGAGCAACTTCTTTGTTGAACTGAATAATAATTTTTGAATACTCTTTTTTTTGTTTTGCTAATCACAATGTAATGGCTACAGTCACAACATACTTTTTAAAAAGTTTGTTATTAGCATTTTCCTCATTATTTTAATTCTAATTCAGGTCAGCAAACTTTTTCTATCAACAGCCAGATAGTAAATATTTTAGGCTTTGAAGGCCATATAGTTGCTGTTATAAGGCAAAAGCAGCCACAGACATATGCAAACAAATGGGCATGAATGTGGTCAAATAAAATTTTATTTACAGAAATGGCTGTGGGTGAGATTTGTCCTGTAGACTAGTTTGATGATTCCTGGTTTAAGCAGTCAAAAATTACAGTCTTTGCCAATTTTCATGGTATAAATAACTCCATCATGGTAGATTAAAGCTACTAACTTGGAAGTCTCTGAATGTGGAGTTGGAAAGAAATGCTTAGTAGCTCACCACCAACTATATAGTATTTCCACCATTCAGATGCAATAGATATAAATAACCTCAAGAGCATAGAAAAGAGCAAATGATAAGAAGGAATTGGGAAGGGATGAGTTTTTAATATTTAATTTAATAACTTTGTAATATAATGTATTTAATTTAATGTTTAATGCTTAATAACTGAGTTTAATAACCAGTTTACAAAAATTCTTGAAAAATTAACAACGTTTTTGAGCTGGTATGAATCAGATCTAGAATATTTCTGCAGATAGGATTATTGGGCAGTGTGTATCTATATACCTTTTCCTGGAACTTCAGCAGACTTCTGCATACATCTTATAGGCAAGATCTGTGTGGCATGCTACCTCTAGCTGCCAGAAAGGCTGGGAAATTGAATAATTAGCTGTTTGGCCTCTATAGCGGAGGAAAGCAAGGGAGAATGGAGGTGGAAATACATATGGAATCAGCCAACTTAGTGTGTCTACTACAGTTTTGTCCTTGAATTTTTTTCATGGTATGTCAGTATATGTTCATATACATACAGACATATGTACAGATATATTGATCTGTATGGTTTTTTGTACCTAAACTGGGATTACATTTTAAACATACTATTTTTTAGCTTCCGTTTTCCCTTTAACATTGACTTTCACTGTGTGTACATATGGATGTCTGCTTATTCACTATTACTGAATTCCATAGTGTGGCTTTCAATTTTATTATTTCCATTTATTTCAGCTAATTGGAGACATTTAGTTGGTTTTCTGTTTTTATCATTAAATACAGTGCTTTAGTGAATATATATGGATGTGTTCTTGTACATATCTAGAAGTATGTTTATTTTTTAGGATAGACTCCTATAAGTAAAATTGGCAGTTCAAAGAGTGCGTACCAATTCTGCTGTATACTACAAATCACCTACCCAAGAAAAGGCTTTTTAAAATTTGATCCCTACCAGCTGTGTTTGAGAGTACCCGTTTCTCCTACCCAAACTGGATATTGCCTACTTTTAAACTTTTGCCAATTATATTGGATAAGTATTATCATTTTAATATGCATTTCTTTATTATTATTATTTCCCGATCATTCCTTATCTTGAATGTCATTTGTTTTTCTAAATGCTCTTCTAAATTTTTTTAACTCAATAATTTACTCATTCAAATTCTCATCCATTTTTCACTAGAATTTCTTGTCCTTGTTGATTTGTGGAATTTCTTATTAAGGAATATTAATCTACTATATGTAGTACATAATTTCTTTACTTACTCAATTTTCTGTTATCTGTTACATAAAAATTTCCAGTGTTTATATAATAAATATTTTGTCAGATTCTATCTCATGGCATTTATGATTTTTGTCATGCTATGAAGGTTGCTCCATTCCAGGATTTTGAGGGTATTCTTTTGTATTTTATTCTGGTACTTTTTAAGTGTATGGTCTTATTTTTTACATTTAGATCTTTTCGTAATCTGACTGGAGTTTTGTACATGTGTGTGGTATGAACTGGGAAACTTTATTTCTGAAGGGAGAGCTAACTTTTTAACTTCATTTACCTCATTTGTCCTTCTCCCATTAGTTTTATATGCCAGCTTCATAATAAACAAAACTTTGAGTTGCACAATGAGTCTTTTTTTGAACCGTCTTCTGTTTGTTTAATCTTTTGATCTCTGTGAAACAATGCTACATTATAAATCACTGCGATGTATTTTTTTTATCTGCTAAGATAGGGCAATTCCTCCTCCTCTTAAGTTTATTTAGTTTTCTAGAAGACCTTGAAAATCAGCTGGTCTAAAAGTACTGTTAGGATTTTGATTGGGATTAGGATGTTAAATTTAGAGGTTAATTTGAGGAGAGTGGACTTTAATGTTACTTGAATTTTCAAAAAAAGTCTAAAAGTTCAGTTTACCCATAGTAACACATATCCTTCTTTCCCACTTCAAAAACTTCCATATGCTTTCCCCAATGAATTATGGTGTTCCAGGGCCCATGAAGGACTAAATGTTTTGATAGATTTTTTTAATGTTAAGAAAGCATCCTTTTCCTCTAGGTTTGTTAAGGGCAAACATTAGTGGATGTTATTAAGTGCATTTTTATGTATCTATTATAACTATTTTTCCCCTTGATTCATCACTATGATGATACATGCTACTAGGCTTGCTATGTTGAATCATACTTGCAGTTTTCAAATAAGCCCTACTTGATCAAGGCATCTTTTTTTTTTCAAAATAAAAACAAAAATCTCTTATTATTGATCAGTATACATGCAAATGAAACTAGTCACAAAGAGTCTCTCACACTTTCATGTACTCACAAAATTATCTTCACAGCCATCAGTGAAAGATTGGTTCTGCTCCTTCTTAAAAATGTGCAAACTTTCCTAAGTTTAAATATAAGGTTTTAATTATACCAGTGTCCAAATGCCCCAAGACGGACTGTAGAAAATAGAATCTCAACTGTCTTGAAGAATCAAAGAAAAAACTCAATACATGCTACAAGATTGATATATGTACAGAAAAAAAATTAATATTAACTAAATACCTCCTCTTCCTTCCCTCTTACCCATCACCCTCTTGGGTACTGACAATTTTTTTCTACAATATAAAATTATAGCTAAATTTAGCCAATATCTTTAAAAACAACAAGTAATTAAAAACAAAAAAAAGTACCTTGTAGCAAGAGACTTACAAGTGCAACACCACTGAAATTTATTGGGCACTAATGCTAGATCTGCTATTACTACAAACTCCACCAAAAAAATAAAACTTTTGCATTTCTGTAGTGTCTTTTACTTTTCAAAAACTTCCCACAAGCAACATGTTATGAGAATTACCACTATATACTGATGTAAGTATGGAAGTAATTATCTCTAATAGATTAAAACATTTAGGCATAAACAACCATTTGCCCTAATGTCATCCATTGTTACTGCTAAGAGTTGAGGTTAGAATGTAGATCCTATTCCAAATTCTGTGTGCTTCCTTGCCCCATGCCTCCACGTATTGTTTTGCAGGGTGCTACTAGGCATTCCAGTAGTCATTGCGCTCATGAGTTTCAAACAAGTTTTTTAAACAAAGCTAACCAAACTCCCAGAGCCTGTATTGTGCCATCGTAAATCTCCAGGAAGGATATGGAATATAGAGCAAGCCTCAGAAATTCAAAGCTCCAGTCACAAAGCAGGTAACAAACTTGAGCATGCAGGAAAGGTGAGGACTGGGGGGCTGAGGGAATGTGATCTAATGAAGCCCTGATGGGACTTGCAGTCCAATGTTACAGGGTCTTTCCAGAGAAGGCACAAATCTGGGCTTTAGTCTAAAATATTCATATTTATACATGTTGTTTTGAATTTTTTAGACCAGATCAGGCTTGTCCCATTTCAGAAACCCAATATAGAAGTTTAACAATTTCATTTGCCCATATAACCTTCATTCAGAGGTCCTATTAATTTCATAGAACTCTGCAAACAGTGTCAAAAAGTGTTGCTTTAGGAAACAAACATCCTGCCTTCCTAGACCACTGGGGTGTGAGTAGCTCTGAACCTCAAGCCTGAGTTATTTCAGGGTGTACTCATGTTGAAATTAATACCCAGCCTTGATAACTGTTCATGTAGAAATGCTTCTGGTGACCAAAAATATCTTTAGCTTTAACTTTTTTTTCACTCTCTTGGCAAAACCAGAAATTTAATAGAATCGTGGGAAAGGAATAACTGGGATTAATTTGATATGAAAAAAAACCTTCATCCTTCCAAAACAACTTTAAAAATCAAAGTGGTTTGGGGAAAATTTAGAATTTCATTTGAAACTAGTAACACTCACAATCAGTACTGTTATGTCTGCAAACTAACTCTTCTAAGAAAGCCTTTTTCCTTATTCTCTCCCTTTCTTTTTTCCTTTTATTTATTTCTGCCCTACCTCATTTTAAATATTAGTTCAGAGAGCCTGACAGCTGTCTACATAAGTGCTTAGAACTGTGACACATATGTACAGAAGTAGCATACATTAGAAGTAGCTAAATCACAAGGCAATTAATTTTCATTCTCTGGTCTGTACTTGGTCTACTCACTACCCTAGCTTCTTCTAACTGCAAAAATACTCCTCCTAGTCCCAGGGAAAGCACTTAGTACCTTCTATTTCCAGAGCCATGAGAAACCAGATGTACCTATACTGCTGAAATCACACTCACTTCTATTTCCTCATGGGGGAAATAAAAACTTGTGTACCCCCATAATTTGAAAACTTTTGGAGGACTAAAGAAATGTGACATTTGACGTTACAAGATAAAAAGCAAAAGATAATCATGGAATGTTTCCAAGTGAAGTACTTTTAGTCCCAAATCAGATTTGCTGATTTTAAGTCCTATTCAACTTTTCTTGACAGTTTTGGTGACCAAAGTAGTTCTTTTCCTGTCTCCTCAGGGAGAATTCTTGATGGATACAGGGCTCACAGGGTCTAAAGACAATATACAGTCTACAGCATTCATTTCATGTTTGGGAGAGAGCTCTGCATTGACCAGAAAGTTTGAGCCAACTTTAGTATAAAAAATTAAGACTGTATTACCAAATGAGATCGACTATACACAGATGAGCTAGACTCACTTTACTCAGCATCACTGGCGTGTTCGAATGCATGTGAAATTGACAGAAAAATCATCCTGGAACTTCAAAGACCTCTGACATGGTGATAGCTGGTCAGTGTCTTCCACAGTCAAGAACATAGGCCTTACAGGGCCACTGGGTCTTATTCCATGTCTTACTCCATGACACAAAGATTGTCCTCAGTAATGTAGATATTGTCTTCTGCTCGGACATGCACTTCAGCTGTACTTTGTAAAGCTCCAATCTGAGGGTCAGTGAAACCATGTTTAGTTGCTCCAGCTTGTTTCTCGTGCATAAATATTTTTTGGTGATTATGGCCACCAAAAAAATGAGCAATACCATGGCAGGAATACAAATTCCAATGTGGAGTCCCTTACTGGTGATCATCCATGGATTTTGTGCCAAGGACACGTGAGTTTGATTTCTATGCCAAAGGCCATCTGAAGACTGTGTCACAGTGCCACTGCCATCTGTCGGGCAGGAGCACAGTGGTGAATTGGTAGGCTGCATTGCCCTCGTTCCCTGCAGTGTGGTAGGCTGGGTTTCTGCTGTCTCCAGTGGTGAAGATGAAGTGGCAACTGGTTGGAGGCTCTGCATTGACCAGAAAGTTTGAGCATTGGAGGAGCAGAGGTAAAGACCCTAGGTGATGTTGGAACACGGGTGACCTCAGCTGGCTTTATCTCCAATGATAAGGTGTGTTTCATATTAAACCACCCCAGGTACTCCACACAGCAAGAATACTGGCCACTGTCAGCCTGGGCTGCATTCTCTATGGTCAAAGACACAGTCCGTTTCAAAAGGTCTCCCTCCAGCTTATAACGTGTATGCTTTTGAAAGGTGATATGGGTTCCATCAATCCAGACAAGTTCATCTGAGCATAGATTCCCTAGGACATGCGCCTCAGCCCCAGCACATTGTCGTGACTCCATTAGCTGTTGGGTAAGTACAGGGCAGTATGACAGACTGGCCCACCACTCCACTCACTTGTGCATCAGAAACTACAGCATCTGTCAGGAGCAGTATGAGGCTTGAGATGGCTACCCAAGGATGCATGGCAGTATGGCTGGTGGGTTAGGGGGCAGATTCCCAGCTCCTCTCATGGTCTGTCACCAATTCTTCCTCCAAAGGTGTTTATGGATAAAGACCAAGGCATATTATTTTAAATAACTATTACTTTTAGTTTGCTAGATTCTTATAAAGGAATCACTTCAGTTATCTATTGTGCATACATTAAATATGGCATGATAAACCACCCCAAACTTAGTAACTTAGCAACAATTTATTGTTTTTTTTCATGGTTCTGTGTGTGGACTAATTCAGCTCGGCCATCTTTGCTTGGGGTCTCATGGTGTCACCGTTAAATGTTGGCTGGAACTGCGGTCATTTGAAAGTTTGACTGCTTGACACCCGAGATGGTTCCCTTCTACAGCTGGCAGTCGGTGTTGGCTGTAGGCTGGGATATCAGCTGGGATTGTTGACTGGAGCGCTACATGTTGCCTTTCCATGTGGACTTGGGCTGCCCACATTTGATGGTGGGGCTCAGAGAGAGCATGAGAAGGACAAGCATTCCAAAAAACCCAAGAGGAAGCTGCAGGATTCCTTAGGAACTAACCTTGCAGTTTCAGGGAGTCATTTCCATTGTGTTCTGTTGGTAAACCAAGTTACTGAGTCCAGCCTGGGTTCAAGGAGAGGAGAACCATACTCCACCTCTTGATGGACAGAGCTCTATGTATAACAGAGAGAGTTGTTATTGGGGCAGCAACCTTTGGAGACAGTCTGTCCTCTGGCCTCCACAATTCATATACATCCTGCATAAAAATATACTCATTTTCCTCCCTAAACCCCAAGGTCTCACCTCCTTATGGCATCAAGCTCAAGATCTCCTTCTTGTCTTGTCAGGTCATGGATGAGGCTTCGTGGGTGTGGTTCCTCAAGCACAGTTCTCCATCTGAGGAGCAATAAAGTAAAGAAACAAGATTTTGGCCCCTTACATACCTGGTATACAGTGGTGAACAGTGATAGGGTGACTGTAGTAGAGCCTTCTCTTAAAAAAAGAGGGGAATGCAAGTCACTTTGCAATACCTGGTCCATAGCAATTCTGAAATCCAAATAAACACCTGTTGCCAGTTGCTCAATAAGGGTTCATACCTAGTCGCTACATGTAATTCTCTGGCTCTGGACTTCACACTCTGAGCTATCCTTCCTTTCTCATAAATAGTCAGCTTTTGCGTTGAATAGCTTTCATAGCCTGCTACCTGCCGGTATATATATATATATAGTTGGGGACCTGAAGATCTCTCATCATTTTGAACTGTCCCTGCCTTTCATTGCCATCTCATGTAACACCCCTAGAATGTGGGCTTCCAGAGCATCCCATTTAATCTCCTGCATTAGACAGAAGTCACACCCACACAGCTCTTATAGACAGTCTCATTTTACTCTTGTCTGAAAGGGCTGTGTGAAAATGCTCTTACAATTCTTAAAAATGTTCTTATCTGTAGAGATTAAGAGGCATTCCCTTAAGATTCTTGGAAACTTTTCCTGAGAGGTTCTAGAAAGGTGTGTCCTTAAATCTTTCTGAGGTGTCATCAAAGAGTACTCTTGACTTCATCTCTACCCCAATTACTTTAAGAATATTTTGCTGACTAGAGAGAGTGGCCTGAGACCTTTCTGTTTTTCCTAAAATCTGCTCACAACCTGAACACTTCTCTTCATCAGTTCATCTCCCTATATTCATGCCTTGTCATATGCCTGTAGAAGAAACCAGTTGACACTTTTTTAGGTATTTCTATTTTCCATTTTAGGGTGATCAAAGTTTTTACCCAATTTCTGCCACTATAGGATGCGGCTGCCTTTTCTGTAGTGTCCAGTTAGAGTTCGCTTGTTGCCCATCAGGCTGCACAAGCAGTCTCCTCAGGGCCTCTCCTGCTCCTACTGCCCCCCAGTCCTTAAGCCATGCTGTGTTCCAGGTTTTTTGTTATAGTAGCAGCCCATTTTCACTTACCAGTTTCTGTTCTGATTGCAGCAGCCAACAACAAATGGGTATATTATTTTGCTAATGATTTTGTGGGTCAGTAATTCAGGAAAGGTGCAGCTGGAATAGATCATCTCTTTTTCCTGTGGCATCAGCTTCTTCACTCACATATCTTAGGACCTCTTTCCCTTTCTCTAACCCACCCTTCTTCCTTCCTCCCCATTTTCCCTGTCTATCTTCCCACATGCTGTCCCATTCTCCAGAGCCCCTATATGTGGTGGGCTCAGAATAATCACACTTATTTCCTGACAGCCAACTTCCAAAAGGCAGGAAGTAGAAAGTGCCAGGCTAATTATGGGGTCTGCCTTGAACTGCAGTGTTACTTCTGCTGTATTCTTACTGGTCTGTGCAGTTCGAGGGCCATTTGGGTTCCAAATGGGGAGAAAATAGACTTCCTCTCAATGGAGCAGAAGGTCACGTTGTAGAAGAGCATATGAAATGGAGAGATATTGCAGTGAACATCTTTGAAGTACACAGTCTACCACACAAATTTTAGAAATTATTTCAAGTTTGATTTGTCAGCACTTCGTGTGTGAGTATACATGTGTATTGTTTTGTCAGAGGCGGCTATCAGGAATACAACTTCGTAAAGCATTCCTAATTCCTAGGAAGCTTTCCTCCTTTATTTCTTGCTCAGCAATAATTCAGGCAGATCAGAATTACCTATTAGTCTAAAGTTTGATCTTTTTCATAAAACCACCTGAATTGCTTGCATAAATAGTTTAAGATTTTAACTTAACCGAATATATATATATTTTTATTAGTTTCATCTATATTATATATGTTTAGAAAGTTCTTCCCCAGTTTGAGAACATTTGAATATTTGTCCACAGTTCCTGTGCGTTTTAGCTTTATGTTGCATGTATAATCCTTTAATCCATCTAGAATTTAGATGAGGTATAACTCCCTCTCCCCTACTCCTATTGTTAACTAAGTAGGTGATAACCCATTCCCCATAATTTGCATTACAGCCTTCATCCTGTGCAGTGTTACATATTCTATAATCTGGGTTTCTGTTCTCTTCCATCAGTATGTAAACTCTTTTCCCATACCATGTTTTAAATTATCTTAACCCTGTCCCAAGCATCTTAAGATTGTGAAAATCACTAAATGTTCATGCCCACAAAATATGAGTAAATAACCACTCGATCCACACTAAGGATTTATGATTTTAGACTGTTAAGTTTTTAAAAACTATTTAAGTTTTTAAAATGCTATCAAAATTTTGCTTAATATATAATTTAGCCAAATATTTTTATGCTAAACTGTGTTTTCTGGGAAGAAGGTGGAATAAATAGAAAAAAATACCAATACTCAGTTTTATGCTTGTGAGCATGACTTTCAAATATATAACTTGGTGTATGGAGGTTTTTGGAAGGAAAAAATTAATAAAGGCAGTCCCAAATGCATTCACCACTGAAGACAGTACAATATTCAATTAATCTAAAACAGATACTAGTAAAGAATTTTTATAATTCATTGAAGAAAGCTATTTGTGGAGTAGATCTAATAATATTTAATTTTTAACCATAGCATATAATTAATAAATAACTTTAAAATGTATTTTTAAACAAAATGAATCTTTTATTTTCACTAATCTAGATTATTTTTTTTTCCAGATATTGTTTTGTGTTTGCTTTGGGATACCTCACAGTGTGCCAAATTACTAGAGTCTATATCTTTGATTATGGACAATATTCTGCTGATTTTTCAGGGTAAGATTAAAACTTTGATTCAGTAGCCTGTTTTATCTATTCTAACATGTTGGTTCAAAGGCAACATATAGCTGCTTTAGTAGTTAAAATGAAAAGCTATTGATAAACACTTTAGTTGAAAATTCCTCTTTGAATTTAGAATTTTTCATCTTACCAAGTAGTCTTTTATAGTGCTAAGTCACATAAATAACCTGTCCTTCTAAATTGACTTACATAAATTTCTAAATATGTCGCAATTAAATTTGTTATATGGCATTCTGATACTGAACGTATTTCCTACTTCTGATAGAAATTTCTACAATTATTTGTAATTATTGAAAACCAGTCCCCCTTGAGCTATCCTTTCTTTCTTTCTTTCTTCTTTCTCCTGGTTCCCTTTTATATAGTCGTTTACCAGCTTCCGTATAGGACCTGGTCACTTGCTCTTGTTCCTTAGAACCCATGAGACTTTTGCTGGACTAGAGATCCGAGGGCTAGCTTTTGCAGACCAAATTTCCTAGAGAAGACACTTGAGCATATATTTTAATTTTAGGCATTTCGCTTTTATGGAACGTTCTACATTCTTATATCTAGTATTCAGTTGAATAGTAGAAGTAACTTCTGGCTTTTATTGCTTTAGAGAGGATTTAGTTTTGCCCTGTAACAAAACTGATTGAATATCTGTTATGAGATAAATGCAGTCAGCATCTTTATGAAGGGACACCTGCTAACACCTTGGTACTAGGTGGGGAAGTTAAAGGTAAACCTCTGTATTCTTTGTGTCAAGCCTGACAGCTTTCTGATCAAGATATGAAAGACCTGTTTTAAGTCAGGCTTGAGTCATCTGGACAGAATAAAAAGTGACCAGCAAATCCAGTCTAAGGATAAACGAAGTGGAAAAAAATAGAACAACCATGGCATCTGTGAAAAACAGTTATTCAACAATAGAATTTAAAAAGATCAAATTTTTTCTTCTTCTTAATGAGATTAAAGTAGTTTTTTTATGAAACATATTTTAAAAATAGGCTTGGATGAAAGAGAGAGTCACAAGAACAAAAGAGACCGAAATAAAACTGATTAAGTACACTAAAAAGTCTGGCTAGTTAAGTTATAAAATATTGAGTAGACTAGAGAAATACACCTGGAAATCAAAAAAGGGGAATAGGTGTTGGTGAAATGGTTTGTATTTTTGAAGAAAAAGAGCTAATGAGAAGAATCAATAAATATATTGGGCCCCAGTGAAAATCTCAAAGGATTTGAAGAAGTGACCCAGGTCACATGTTGTCATCATCATATAATGAAAGTAGGAGTAAGTTGTAAATGTTTAAAAGTATCAAAGTCACTTAGAAAAATTTAATCTTCCTGGAAACAGTGACTATACTGGTCTTGTTCATCATAGTATCCTTAGGGCTTAGCACATAGTGACATTAAGCGAATACTTACTGAATCAATAATGATACTTTAGTTAAGAAGAAAATAGAAAATACAGTGAGAGAAATGGAAAATACCAGTGTAGAGAAACTTGAGCAATGTGGACAAAGCTGTACTAAGATAAATTCATAGCTCTGAATGCTTGCAGCATAATGAATGAGAAATAAATTAAGCATTTAATATGAAATAGACACAAAAAAGTATAGTCCTAATTCAGTTTTTGCATGTTGATAACAGAAATGTCAATGTTAGCAGCTGAAAATTTACAATATTGTAAAATTATGAGTTTTAAAGTTTACTTTTAGAGTCCCGGGACTCAGCAGCAAATACCAGAGTGCCAAGCAGGGGAGGCTCTAGCTCTAACTTCAGCCACATCTGTTGTGTGTTTCTCCAGTTTTATTATATTGGGATTCCACATAATATTGCATTTAAAAAAATATTGTGCTGCTTGTATTTTTAGACAGATTTTAAAAAGTAGATCGACATAGTTAATTGAGTATATTAAAATGAATTGTGAATACAGATGTTTGTGATGCAGTGTCTGCTGGGCCTTTACAGCCCCTCTTTCAGTCTGATCTTAGTCGTTACCTTTTTTCTCTTCCCTGCTGTTCTAAATTCTTGTCACTTGCTAGGTGGGGATCGATAACATAATTTCAGTGGCTTAACCTCATAATAGTTTACTTCCCAGTCACATGACAGTCCTCTGAGGAGCAAGCCTCTGCTCCACACAGTCATTTAGGGAACCAGGTGCCTTCCTTCCTGTGGCTCCACCTCCCTTAGGGTCTCTGGAATTTACTTAAGATTAAGTTGATGGAGAGGTAGTTAAGTGTGAGCAGAGGGAGAGCATGCTCACCACTTCTGCTCACGTCCTCTTAGAAAAGACTAGTTATGTGGCCCACAAATTAGAAGAGAGCTTACATAGAGTTTACAGTAACAATAAAATGCATCTTAAAAACATCAGCTTTATATGACATAGATTTGAGTATTCTGCTGAAATTTAAAATCTCATTAAATTATTTAATCATGATTTAAAATGTTTTAGTATATAGAAAGAAAATGTCAGTATTTTAAAGACGGACAACCTGAAAAAAAACCTCCCAGTTTGATAAATAATTTTTATCTATTGGGAGAAAACATTTGACCATTATTGGTGAACTGATAAATTAGACAGGGACACATTAGCTGAAGGAGACCATCCTGGCAGAACTAAGTTGAACGACTCTTTTTTAATGGGCACAGGAGAGAAAAGAAGCCATCTAGAGGCAGGCTCTCCTATTAATGAAATATTCAGGCATTTAGAAGGCTTGACTGTGTTATATAATACAGGAGCAGAAAAGACCCTAACTTGATTCTAATTAGGGTAAATATAATAGTTATCCAACATATTAGGTATCTAAAGAAAGTAGAATTGAAAAAAGTGACCAGGCCTTTGTGTCAGGCTGTTCTGTTGCCTGAAGCTAGAAGCAGAGGAGAGGATGTGAAGCCAGGCTCTTACAAAGGAGTCACTTGGGAGCTCCTTTGTTCGAGGCAATCTTATTTGCACAAACTGTGGCAAACTCGTGTGTATGTGTGTGTGTGTGTGTGTGTAGTTAGGTTCGAGATCCATTTAAAATGATTAAATAAAAGGGACTTGTTTCTTAATAGAAATTTCTTTTTGAAAAAATATTTGAAAAGCTACTGAAGTTGTTAGCTTTTATTAGCCTCAGAAAATAGATTTGAGTATAAAACAAATAGATTTTCTTTATATCAGCAATAACTAGTTAGAAAATACAGTAAAAAAGAATCCTAGTTTCAAAAGCAATAAAGACTATGAAATACCTAGGAATACATATATAAAGAAAAGTACAGGCCTCTGTCTAGAAAACTATAAAACTTTACTATAGGATATAAAAAAAAGACTAACTAGAGAAACATCTTGTTTGTTCAGATAGTAAAACTCAATTCTACAGAGGCGGTAGTTCTCAAGTTAATCTGTAGGTGTGATGCAGCTCAAGTTGGGGTTTTGAGGAAAATTAGATAATCGAAAAGTTTCTCTAGAAGAATAAGTGCTTGAAAAAATTAAATCTAAAAACATACTGCTATTTGTAAAGCAGCCATCATTTAAATATTGTAGGGCTGACACAGGAATAGACAAATCGAAGAAGCCAGAGTAGAGAAACAGACCCATGGATTTGAGAATAAGTGTACAGAATAGAAATAGTGGGATTACAGATCAGGGGGGAAAAGCCCCTCTCAATTATTCAGTAAATGGTATTGAGACAGAAAAAGAAAGGTAAAGGCCGGCCTCCTATGTAGATAAATAACTTGTAGATGGAAGCAAGAAGAGTTTTTGGGGGGGAGTGGTGCAGGAAAGTAATGCATTCTGATTGGAATCTGTTCCTTTTTGTGGTGCCAAAGGGATAGCTTAACGCATCCACGAGAAAAGATACATGTGATATGATTGTCCATTCAGATAAAGAATGTGTTTTAGAGCAAACCAGGCAATATCAGATGCTCAGTAAACGTTCTGTTACTGCTCACTCCTGTGTGTTTATTCAGCCAAGGTTTATTGAGCATGGGCTGTGCATTTGCTAGGAGCTCTGTACTTCTGTGGGTGACCGTCCTATCAAGCATGAGAAGGGATGGATCATGTGGTCTAAGGGCTACAGGTGTGACTGTCTTGTTCACTCCTTTTGGAAAGTCTTAGTCAAGCCAAGCGTCTAAATTTAGGCATCCCTTTTGTGCTCTGTGAACTGAGTTCTAGAAGGCCCCTGGCTGCTCTTTTCTCACACTGAGCCTGGTGACTGTGTTGTAAATGGGGAGATATAAATTATTCAGCTGCTAAACCTTAGTGTTCCATTTAACCTGTTTCATCCTGTGGGAGTGTCTCCCAACACTTTGACCTACATTTGGTTAGAGGAAATATTCTGTTTCCTTGCTGCCCACTTAGTTCAAGTTACTGAGAGTAAACAGACATGGAGCTATTACATGACTTACGTGTTCCCTGCCCTACCCAAGCCTTTCCTTCTGATTTTGTGTGCATGGACAGAGCAGCATGGTCTAATGCTATTCATCAGAAGTGTGCAGTCTTTCCTGACTCTCAGCTCTCCACCATGTGCCCGCCATGCGTCTCAGCCCTGTTCTGCCCATTCTTCCTTCTTCAGTTCTGGCTCTTCCTATCTCTTTCTTGCTCATCCTCCCGTCCCTGCTTGGAACACCCTTCCCCACCATGCCTGCATATCCAGAATCTCCTAATCTGAAAGCCCTGGGTGAAACAACTGCTGGAGGTGTTTTCCCCTCAGTTTTCTCTGTTGGAAGTTATTTCTCATCTCTAAATATTTCTTCAAAGATCTCATTTGGCTCTTAACACTTTTTTATATAGTTATTCGCAAACCTGTTTATCTTAGTGAGAAATCTTCTTCAGATACAACACTTCACAGTTACTCACTGCATCCCTCAGTGCCTTACGCCTAGTCACAGTGCCAGTATTTATTAAATGAGGTTTATAAAACATCTGCTGTGTCTCAAATACTGTCCAGAGTATTTTGTCATATTGCTGTTTTATTTAATCCAAGAGTGGCATCATTATTCCCATTTTATAGGTAGTAATTTTGGGAGGAAAGTTAAATAGCATCCCAAGATTCCAGTTGATAGGCAGTGGAGTTCGGATTGGAGAGTTTTCTGACTCTTGAGTCCTGCTGCCCCTGGTGTGTAACAGGCGTCCTCCCTCCTCCACAGTCAACTTCATCCTCCCTCTAGTCAGTGGCTCCTTCCTCCTAGTCAGTGGCTCTGGCCAAAACCCTTGGTACATAAGGTCTCAACCCTGCATTGAATCGATTATCACATCATCATAAATCCTGTGGGCTTACTGTCAGAGGACAGCTGGAATCTACTCAGACCGCCTGGTTTCCTCCTCTCCTGCCTGCTTATCCCTACCCCTGGCTCCCCTCAGTCTTTTCACCCCAGCGCCAGAACACACCCATCTAAAACCAAGTGGCCCCTCTGTAAAGCCCTCCCGTTCCCCAGGTCTTGGATCAGAGCAGTGCCCCAGGCCCTACAGAAGCTGCTGGGTCTGAGCCCTGCAGCCGGCCGTCTCCAGCCGCTGCTTCTGTCCTGCTTCCTCACCTGCTTCAGTCTCGCCAGCAGCCCTACCAGCCTCTCCGTGTGCCAGTCACACTCCTGCCGAGGGCTGGAACATTCTTACTCAGACCTCCGCATGGCTGCTGTCTGGCTCATTCTCTCCAAATGCCCCTCTGGGTGAGGCTGGCTCTCCCCTATGTCCCTCCACTCCTGGGACCTGGCTTCATTTTTCTGCTCAGCACTCCGCAGCATCTGGCACATGATACATGCACCTGCCTTTTCGTTTTGATCTCTGTCTCCAGCACAAAGTAAGGTCCATGACAGTGAGAGCTGTGCCTCACTCGTGGCTGCGCAGTGCCTGGGGTCTTGTCTGCTCACGAGTATTCGCGAGGGAGTGACTGGGTGGCTTGGGAGCCAGTGGCCTTGTGTCTGGCCTCTCACTGAGCATTTGTTTGGCATTAAGTACATGGAGTTTACTTGGTTTTGGTGGGTTTTTGTTGTTCCTGGAGGAAGGAGATGAGGAGAATGAGCACACTGCCTTGGTTGGCCGGTAACTTGTACCCTGGTGGCAAACTGACCTTTTACCCAGTAGATGGCTGTAGTTGCTTTGCAGCACTAACATACAGACATCAGAGCTCAGTGGTCTCCTGGAGACAACGGACAATCAAGGAAGTGATTGTTCTTTAGCACGCAGTGTTCTCTAGTAATGCTTAACTACAGTTCAGTTTTCCTGTGTGATAGAACTAAATCCTATTATTCTCATTCTTTGTAAAAACAAAATGCATGTAAATGTTTTTTTAATTAATTATGGTATCATTGATATGTAGTCTTATGAAGGTTTCACATGAGGAAGGCAGTGGTTTCAGCATTCACTCATATTATCAAGTCCCCCCCAACCCCATTGCAGTCACTGTCCATCAGCCTAGTAAGATGCTAGAGTCACTACTTGTCTTCTCCGTGCTGTATTACCTTCCCCGTGACTTGCCTATATTTTGTGTGCTAATTATAAAAAGTGCATGTAAATGTCCTTTAACTTTTGTATCTTTTTGAAAAATTCCAGTTCTTGAGTTTTTTAGTTCTTTACATCAGATGGGTTATTTTTTTATATATCACCTGAAACTGTTTCATCAGTAGAAGTATTTATTTTGAATAGATTCTATTTTTTCCCCCATTCCTAGTAGCGTGCCTATGGAAGGAAATATCTGTAGTCTGCCTAAATAAAGCGGTGGTGGTGTGTAGAAATACAGGCGGCTCCTCCAAAGCCCTGACCTCCAGGAGAATCTGAGCCACCTGCTTCCTACCCGCCTTTGCCTCTCAGCCTTCACCCTAGGGAAACAGGGTGCCTTTCTGATTCACATCAAGTTATCTCAGACTTTCTAGGACCCAGGAAGCAGTTAGATATTGGAGGCTCCATTAGATGCAAAGTCAACAAGTGGTTAAAATGTCAATAAAGGTGGAAGTGAAATAATGGTGTGAGTCACTCTGTCACCGAAACAGGTATTTATGACAAAGTGCACCACGAAGAAACCCCACTGTAGTTCATCTCTTTATGGGCAGGGTGAGGTTTCTCTTCCTCGTCCCTCGCTCTGTTCTGTCTCCGGGGCACGCACAGGCCTGTGCTGGACTCCTGTCCATTTGCCCCTCTGGCTGACTTTTCTGAGCGCTCATTAATGTGCTCATCCCTGCTGACCTTCCTCTGTGTACTTTCTCACTGTCATTCATAACAAAACATTACTTCATGTTACTTAGTAATAAATTTGTCTTCTGCCATTTTAGTCTCATATTTGCTCCCCCTTGGCCCCCCAACCCTGTGACAGGCAGGACCACAGCTAGTGGAGCTGCCATTATTTAAAACCAAAGGGAATATTCAGGGCTGATGATCATCAGTAAGGGAAACAAAAACATGGTGAGATGTTTATGCAAACCAGTCAGTACTTGGAGCCTACGGATATGCCAAGTTCCAAGGTACACAGATAAAGGTATTGTTCCTGCTGTTCCGTAGCTCATGACTTTTGTGGTGACAGAAAAATAAACAAATAATTACAGCACAGCAAATACTTTTAAGTACAGGCGATAATGGGCAGGCAGGAGGGAGTAGAATCAAGCTGCAGAAGGATCATGTATCATGACGAAACACTTAGAAGATAAGTTTATTTGGTATTTTTAAAGTATTTGTTGAGCACCTATCTTGTGCCAGGCACTGTGCTAGGTGCTAGAGATACAGTGGTGACAAAGACTGTTTGCCTTACCTTATGGACTTTCTAAAAAGGAAAGACAAATTTTAAAACAATCATTGTACTTTGAAAAATGAAACCTATGAATGTGAAAATACTGTGGAGGAAACAAACAAGAAGCTGAGATTAAACAAAGGGCACATGTGCATTTGTCTGGAGGTGGCTTCTTGAGGTAGAGTTGTCCAGGGGGCTCTCGTACAGAGTGATTGGCAAGCTGAGACTTGAAGAAGAAGGAGCTGTCCTTGCGCAGCAGTGCCAGGACAAGTAGTCTCAGTGGAGGGAGTGACATTTGGAAAGGGTCCAAGCATCAAGATTGCGCCCTCTGTTAGGGAGCATAATTCTTGGAACCGGCAGTTCAGCTACAAACTACCCTTTTCCCTGCCCAGCTCACTTTCTTGAGAGATCCTGCATCCTGCACACATGAGAGAAGAGTATCAATGAAAAATTCAGTAATTCACCTTGAAAATAGACAGTTTTATTTGAGCCAAAATTTGGATCTAGATCTGGGAAGGTATAATTCTTACAGGTGGGGTAGGAGATATGTTCCAAAGAGGCCAAGTCATACAAAGGTTGGTATCCATGAGCAGACACTGAAGAGGGAGAGAGGGTCAAAGGGGCACATTTCATTTACATATATAAGTATATATATATATATATATATATATATATATATATACTTAACAGTTTAGCATGTCACTGAGCTGTTAAAATAAATCTAATTATTTTATCGGTTTTTATTATGTTCTAAGGTAAAAATGGGAATTAGAACTGAAAGGTATTTTGTAATTCTTGGTGAGATAAATGATGAAGAGAATTAGGCAAGGTGAGAAAAATGATTCTCTTCCCCCAGGGATATAGAAATTATTATAAGGCATTTTCATAATTCTCAAAGGCACGTAAAGTTTCATGCACAGCTAAACCGTCATCTGAGTGCTCAGAGCAGCGTGGGGATAGGCTGGCTGAGGAATGATTTCCTGAGAGTGAGTGGCGTGAATATAAGGACTGACTTTTAAGGGAACCCAAGAGGAGTCTTCTCCCTTACGGACTTTGATTTAAAAGCGATGGTCGTCTGATGGTGTTTTTCTTCTGATGAGGTGAGGAGAATTAGCTGTAAGTTCTCAAGGGCCCAGGTCTGTGCCTCTAATTGCCAGTGGGAGAAACATTTCACACAAACCCTTGAGGGCAGTACTGACACCGTGAGAAACATTTTCTGTCTACGTGCTCAGATTTTGCTGATCGTGGCAGCTGATGCTGACCAGTCCTGTACCCAGAGCAGTGGAGCAGGTGGAAGGGCACGGGGTCTTCGTGGTGGCGCTGAGCATCCTCCTGCGTCCTCCTGCACTCGCCGGCTGTGTGACCGGCCTTCATGTAGCCCTTTCATGAAGCCCTTTCCATGGCCTTGCAGAGTGTGTGTGTGTGTGTGTGTGATTGAAATCTGCATACTCTTGAGCACAATACGATTGCCTGGCTTTATTGAAATTCCAAAAATATAAATAAGTAACTTGTGGTTAATTGTTCTTTACTACTAATGTCTGTAAGTGAATGGAGTAAAGGATAAAAATGTATCCTGGTGGTTTTCTTATGTGAATTTGTTTATTTTCCTTTCTAAGTTACCCATTCAATCAGAGATGATATAATATGGAAGCAGGATGGCCGTCTTAGCCGTCAATGGTTTTCCAGGCCTATTTTCTCAGAGAGTGTATGCCCCGTGTGCTAGAGGGGCTGGCCCCCAGTGCCTTCCACAGGCCGCTGACCCTAGGCTCCCAGCTATGGGAGCAGAGACGTGGACCTTGTCCCAAATCTTTTCCCTGTTTCCCTCTTTCTGTTTTGTTCATTCCTTACCAAAACTCCTTTAATTTGCAACATTCCCCTTTTCCCAGGCAACCTACTTTCCAAGCCTATGCCTGGGTGCTCTCTAAGCAGCATCCCATCAGAGGCACGCCTCAGGAGGGGAACTCACTGCTCATACGAGGTTCCTGCCAGAGGATGAGCTATTTCTTTTCTTCTTGCTTTTCACAGTGAAGAGAAGGCCCTGATTCCCCATCTCCTGTACCTTCTCCAAACACAGCAGCCCTTGTGTTACAGCTCTTTGAAATCCCTTGGAGGCTTTTTTTATGTTAAAAAATTGCAGAATTTTGTATTATATGTTATATAATTATATATTATTATTATAAGCAGAATAAAACTCATTTTCATACTTAAGTATTATTTTAAATTTCCTTTTCTAAAATGTTGATTTTTTAAAATTTTGTCACAGCCCAATGATGATAATTACCCAGAAGATCACTAGTTTGGCTTATGAAATTCATGATGGTAAGAATTTAGAAATTATTTGAGATATTACCATAACTTTCTGCTCTGTGTTAGAGGAAAGAAAGCATGGAGGTAAGATGGGAAAATATTAATTCTGCTCAGGGTTAATAAAGTGTATTTATTTTTCTTCAGTGTTGCATCTTAATTTTGCATTTAATCAGTGATAAGAACAGTACCTCTTGTGATTCAGTTTATGACCCATATTAGTGGCAGATTAAAATATAAAGGAAACAGGCCTTTGGTCTAAGTCAGGTTTAAGTGGTGCTGTTTAATTTAGTTCTCCTTTGGTGTTTAAATTAGGTTTAGGATCTAGTGAGTTGATGTATAACCATAAACAGCATCCTCCTATTTGGGGAAAAAGGTAAAGAAATGGATGGAGATGATACATGAGCACAGTTTTTATTCCTTAGAGTCTTGTAGGAGTAAGGAAATCATTCCTTGCTGTATGTTGAGCTTCTGGCCCATTGTGTCTGTGTTAGTCATTTAAATCATCCAATAATAGGAAAATTAGTAATTCGACCCTTGATGTGTTATTTATCTTATACAGACCTAAACATGTTGGAATTTATGATGGTCCTTTGACATGATTGAGCCTGCGTTGCACTGAAAAGAAAAGGAACTAATTGTACTAATTTTACCAAAATTGGGATTATAGCAAGAATTTCAAATGAGAAAAGGAATGAAAGTGTGAATGGGGAAAATACAATGGGGAGAAATCATAATTGATCAAAGTACCTTTTTTATTTTTCAGGGATGTTTCGAAAGGATGAAGAACTGACTCCGTCACAGAGAGGTTTAGCTGTAAGGTTCGTGCCTTTAATTGTACCCTTGCGTGGTTCATGCCATGTCTGCTGGAGACACACTTCCCTCAGATGGCTAAGGCTGACCTGTCCTGCAGAGACGGACTTCCCCGTAGCCAAACCTCCCTCCCTCCACCACGTCCTCACCCACCGTGCCCATCCTCGGCCCAGGTTCTATCCCCACCGCTGGTCTGATAGCATTCTTTCACTGATACCGTCATTAAGGTTGCCCTTAATCTTGACAAATCTAATTGTCAACCAGGCTCTTAGCACTGTTGATTCAGCTAACCACCCAGTCCTTTGGGCCCTCCTTTACCTCTCCCCCCGGGGAGTGCACTCTTTTGGTTTCCTCTTGCCTCCCTGGCTGTTTCTCCCTATCTTCTTGACTGAATCCTGCTCCTCAGCCCAGCCACTGAAAATCGTGTGCTTGACTTCTACTTGGTCTGCTGTCATGGCTCTCCCGGCAAACCTGTGACACCTGCACGAGAGGCCCACCAGAGCTGGTAGCTCTAGCACCCCTGCTCCTTCCCCTCCTCTGCACAGACCTTCCTTCAGAAACCCCTCCCTGCTCCATGTCACTGTGGCCCCTGGCCCTGCTTTTTCTCCATAATATGTATTCCTGTCTGACGCTATGTATTTATTTATTCATTTTGACTGTCCGTCTCCCTCCCCTGCTGCGGGTAAGCTCCATGAGGGCACAGCTTCATCTTGCTTGTCTTTATATCCCCATCGCCTCAATAGTGGTTCATCACTGAGGAGGGCTGTGTGTTGTCCTGCCACTTCCTCACATCTGACAGTGAAGACGGTTTTGGCCATCACAGTGGAGGGGGAGGTGCTACTAACATCTAGTGGGTGGAGGCCAGGGATGCTAAACATCCTCAGGTGCCCAGGATGATCTACGAAAAGAGTTATTGTCCAAAAATATAATGCTGAGCTTGAGAAGCCCTAACTTAGGGCAGCACATAGTTGATGTCAAATAAATATCTATGGAATGAAAGAATGAATCTTCCATTTAGTATCATAAATGAAGCATTACAGTTATACTTAGTGCTCATTTTAATAGCAAATATTTAGTTATCTGCTTAGTGTGTAAAATGACTTGTCATTTGAGCCAGAAATTACTTCAGCAAACTTCATGGTTCAGGTTATCTCCTGTCCTTGCAAATTGTAATACATAGTTTGATTTGGTAAGACTGAGCTGCATCTTGATAACCTGACGTTGTTTTGGGGCTTGAAATAATTGGTATTGAAAGTGGAGCTCTGTTGCTGGAGCACAAGAAGTTCTTTTGTGACTTCGATTGCAGGGCACTTACCCTAGTGTTTGAGGCAGTGAGAAAGCATTCTGTCTCAGCGTTTCATAGAAAAAACTGTAAGAAAAAATCTGCCAGAAACATTTTGCTCTCACCGATTTTGAGCCCTCACAGAAAATACTTAAGGTTCAAAACACTTTTAAATGTAGAAAAATAATTCTGTAAAAATCTAAAAAGGAGTTTCGGTTAAGTGGCGACCTAGCTAGTATCAAGTAGACAGGAAACACTGTATTCTTTTTGACTGTTAAATACATATGGGGGTTCTGTCAACTTCTCTCATTCACAAAGAATGTTTGTGTTTTTTAGGAGCCCACTTCCCATGTTGGAAAGGAAGGAAGGATTGTAACATATCCCGGCTTACTGCCCCCCAGCGTAACTGCTGTTTATTTTAGTTTATATTTGTCAGTGAATGGTCAACTTGACAAATGGAGCTGGTTTTAAAAGATAAATAGACATCCACTCCTCATTCACTTACATGATAATATATATATAGTCGAAATAGTCTCCTGTGTTGCTAACCACTTTTCCTCTGGTCACCGCATTGAGGATTTGAATGATTAGTTAACGTTAAGCCACCATGTGCCTTTTGGACAGACCTCAGAGCAGTTGAATGAAAAATGCTACACAATATCCAGGATCCCTCTCTCCCACCCCACATCCAGTTTGCCAGCAACGCCCTGGGCAGTCCTTCCAGAATATGTACAGATGCTGCCTACCCTACCGCTCTCAGCCACTTCCCCTTCCTGCCTGGAAGTCCCACTGGGCTCCTGCCTGGTCGTTCTACTTCTGCCTTTCCCCTGTCCACACATAGGCTAGGGGGGTTCTTTTGAAACATAGGTCTTTTAAAACCCTACTGTACTTTTTATCTCTTTCAGAATAAAATCCAAAGTTCCTATGGTTTAGAAGGCAAGCCCTGTATGACCTCACCTCGGTTCTCTCTGATTTTCCTGTCTCTTTCCCCTGGTTAGTCTACTCCAGCCACACTGGCTCCCTGCTGCCAGGAACGCCCCCATAGCTCAAGGATTTTGCACTCATTTTTCCCTCTACCTGGAATCCTTGTGCCAGATACTCACAGGACTTCTTCCCTCACTTCCTTCCAGTCACTGCTCAATTGTCACCTGTCAGAGAGCCCTCCTCTTATTACTATAATAAAATATCCCTTTCTCTTTGTAGTACTTCTGTAGCACCTCTGAAAATACTTTCTGTACATTTTTTAGTTATCTGTTTTTCACAGCTCTTATGTACTCTGTAAATGCAGAATTTTTTTTTGTTTACTGTAGTATCTGTCGAATGTGGAGTTCAAGGGCTGACACAGGATTTGAGCACACAGAGATTTTTAAATGAGTGAATGAACAGTAAGAGATGGTTCTTAATGCTGTATCTTGTCCATGTTAGGTTTGTTTCATCATGAGTTAAGTAGAAACCCTTCATGGTGTTCATAAAGATCTGTATAGAAGCTCTTTTATCCAAAAATATTGTTGAATATCATGATATCAGGATGTATCTTTTAGATTCTTATTGCATGGATACAAATGAAAATTGAGGCTTGTTTTATTTTGGAAATGGTAAGAGCAGTGAAGCAGAAGATGATTATTCCTATCAAATTCTCTGAAAGCTTATGTTACATCTCACAACTTGCATGTTTTTTTTTTAATTGCAGGCGCATGCCAAGCCTACTGGAGTATTTAAGTTACAACTGTAACTTCATGGGTATCCTGGCAGGCCCACTCTGCTCTTACAAAGACTACATTACTTTCATTGAAGGCAGATCATATCATATGACACAATCAGGTGAAAATGGAAAAGAAGAAATACAGTATGAAAGAACAGAGCCATCTCCAAGTGTAAGATCATGAGATTTATGTGGAGCCTTTATAGCTTGTATCGATTAGTCTTGTTTATTTAAAGATACTAATGTTTTCAAGTTTTGAGTTTACCCATCTATTTCTTTAAAAATATTTTTCAAGATAAATGACTCTTCACATGGTATCTAGTAGTGATGCCTAGTAGAAGTACAATCTTGATCAAAGAAAGAAAATTAGGTTACCTAAAAAACTATGCCTAGTTCCATAAGTGAGAATAATACTTTATAGTTACGGAGTATTTCACATGACGGCCCTTCTCTGGACCTGGTCCAGCCTTATTTTCCAGGCTTTTTCTTACCTACACCTTATGTTCCAGCAAACTCAGGGTTCTTATCTCCTCTCCTGCCTTCCCTCTCCTTTCCTGATCATTGCTAGTTGAAGTCTTACCTCTCTTTAAAGGCCTACCTCAAATACTACCTTTTCCACAAAACCTTTCCCAATCCCCACAATAATAAAGATAATCACTAACACTTGGGTCGCACTTCCCACGGCCCGGGCACTGCCATAAGCTCTTCACCAGTTATCTCGGCCCTAACACCGCTCTTACAAGGCTGGTGCTCTCGGTCTCACTATTTAACGGATAAGGAAGATGAGGCTAAGTAATCTGATCAGAATTTCAGGCTGGCAGTAGGAGAACTGGAATTCAGACCTGGGCAGTCTGGCTTCTAAGTGTGTGGTAAGTTTCCTTACAACCGAGCCGTAATCTTCACTTCCTTTGAACTGTTGGGACAGCTGGAGCTGCCGAGATATCACTTTACCAAGAAAGGCTGTGAGACTCTGTGCACACTAGGTTTCTGTTGGATTTGATCTGCTGGAATCTGAAAGTCTCATGAGAAAGAGGTAAATCAAGAAGTCTGTGAGGCAGAACAGGGGGCCAGTGTGTTTTCTCTGAATATGGGGCTTGGAGGAAAGGACACCTCCTTTCTTTCTGCATGAAGAGTGAATGACACGGTATGTTCCATTCACAAATGCTCCCATGTTATCTCTTTTCTGCCATGTGACTCATTGTGTTTTACACCAAAAAGGTGCTTGTCTTCATACTTCCTTTTACTGGTTAGTGTTAATCTGTAAATGCCATATCAAACTGGGTTGAGTTTCAGATTACAAATTGGTATATTCAGATCTCTTTCATTGACTATTTTATGTCCCCAGGCTGACAACTTAATCCTTTAGAGGTCTCACTACCCTAAGAGAAAGTAAAGATAATTATGGATGGCTTTCACATTCCAAAAGTTTATTCTGAAATACTAGAAAGAGAATTAAAACCCAGGAATCAATACTGGACATAATTTTGTAAAGTTATTTGCAGTATATCAAGTGCTACAAACATGTGAATGGTAGTAAGTCAAACCATCAAAGAATAA
The DNA here is from genome assembly GCA_029783875.1 of Phataginus tricuspis. Lineage (NCBI taxonomy): Eukaryota > Metazoa > Chordata > Mammalia > Pholidota > Manidae > Phataginus > Phataginus tricuspis. Next base: position 5,902,512 of record JAQQAC010020896.1, on the reverse strand, counting down.
TACAAATTTATATATTACTTTTGGCACCTCACTCTGAAGCTTTATGGGATTTGTGCTTAAAAAATGTCAGTTTCCTCTTTTGGTTATAGACATCATAAATCAGAGGTTGTCGACAGTGACAGATAATATATTATCTCATTGTTTTAATATCTTCTTATTTAAATTCCATATGGATATAGTTCACACAAATAGTGGTAGTTGGTGATAGTTATTTACAAATCACTCAAAGGCATTTGGAAACTCTCTGTGCATAGTGGGCTGTGTAAACTCTTAGGATCCGAAGTCGGACAGTCAGGTAGCCAGTAGCCCTTTTGCTGGGGACCTTCTAGTGAACTTTTTCTACTTAGCTAAGGTAGATGTTTGGCTGCTGGAACAAGGACCAAAATAATGGGCTTACGGTAAAATTTTATTTTTCTCTCACATGGCCTCAAGTGTAAGCACTCCGTGGGTAATACGATGGCTCCATGGGTCAGGGATCCACGCTCTCCTGTTCTGGCCATCCTGAGGGTGTTGGCCTCATCCACATAGTCTCAGATGGCTCACCATAGAAATTGTATACATCACTTGTGATGACACCCCGACTATGTAGCTTCACTCAGCTGTGACGTGTGATCTTGAACTAGACTTCCGTGCATCCATTCCATTGCTGTGGGTGACTGGCTCCTGTCGGTCTCCACCGTGCTGTCTGTAGGTCTTTTCTCTGGGCTGTTTGGTTTCTTGAACAAAGGGTCCTCTAGTCTTCTGCCTCTGGGTACACAGACTTGACTGCTGGTCGCTGGAGCTGGGCAGGGCAAGGGGCTGAGGATTTTGTCTCTCAGGAGGCAGACCTCCTCCATGGTCTCCACATTTTCATGCCATCATTTAACCTAGCCCCTCTGTGGACTCCTATCCCTCAGCCTGGATCTTCTCTGATTAGGCTTCTCTGAGAATTAACGTCTGCCCTTCTGCTAGAATGGTGGAGGGGTGACCACCTGACAGGCAGAGAGGCTGTGGGAATTAGGGGAGTTACACCTGGCTCCCCAGTTTTAGGCCCTCACTCCTGCCTTCCCAGGATCCCACTTTGACTGGGCCTTTTGGGGGTTTCTCACTGGTGTGTGCGCCACCTGGTGGTTAAGGTCAGGTGTTTGTTACTTCAATTTTGTTTTAAACAGATGGGGAAACCCGTGCATATAGTCTAATGGCTTCAGTTTTTGTCATTCTGTCGCAAAGATGGTACATCTGATTTTCAGGTTAATGTATGAGGCTGTTGGTTTCGCCTCGCTTCATTTGTAAGTACGATTTTTCCCTACCTGTGTAAAACCTCTTTCTATTCAAATGTATAAGTTAGATATTTGGGGGAGGGGTGAAGAAAAAGTAGCCTTATTTTGCTGGAGAAAGCTTTAAAAGACAACCAGGAAAATGAGATTAAGAACAGTGCAGCACAGCATCCCTGGGCTTTTGGCACCTGCGAACAAGGGCACCCGAGGGTGAGATCAAGTTTTCTCGGGAGTGCCGAGGGTGGGCACATGCTCTGACTCTTGCCTTTGAGCCATTCTTTTGGCACCGTTACAGAAAGCCTTAAATATGGGTGTTCATTTGCAAGTTACTTTAGTCAATTTTAATATTATTTGATTATCATGCAGGACACTACGTCCAAATGCTTTGTTAACATTGCTTCATTTGGATCCAGCCCTTTGTTTCTTCCCCTTGCTAACCAGCATTGCCTCCTTTATATTGAACCAGATTGAAATATTCTGGCCTACTAAAAATGTGAAAACACCATGAGTCTGGTTCTTTCGAGGTAGTTTAGCCTTACCAGCTGAGAGTAAGGATGGCTCTCTCTCCTTTCAGTGTCTCTTCTGCAGATCTAGTTTTCTCAGGTGTGTAGCCTTTTTGGTTTTATCATTCTTGAACAACATTGCATTAAAGAACTTTCAGATTTGAAGAAATGTTTATTTTGTTTATTATAAAAGTAACGCCCATGAAAGACCTAGAATTTGGAAAATAAGAAAAAGCACAATGGAAAAAATAAGCTGATTGTGTGTATAGTCCTATAAAGTCCACTACCAAAATTTATTGGCAACATCTTTGTGTACCTGTGCTCGCTGTTAGATTCTTTCTTTTTTTTTTTTTTTTTTTTTACTGAAAGTTCTGAAAACGCAAACTGAGGTCTCTACAGTGATTTGAGCCATAACCCAAAGGTAGTATTAGCAATAAGGCTGGAAATGTTCACATGTGAGACCATGGAGGGCTTCACATGCTGCACACAATGTAGTTTATGACTTTGAACCAGGAGAGTTATAGGGCAAATGCTACATTCAGGAATAATCTTGTACTAACACGTAAAATGAATTAAGAGGAGTGGAGATTAATTTGTGAAGTCTGGTCTTGTACTTTCAGATGGCGGTCACTCAGAAGCTCTTAGTCTGTGGCCTTTCCTTATTATTCCACTTGACCATCTCTAAAACATTACCTGTGGAGTATAACATTGATGAGCATTTTCAAGCCACAGCTTCCTGGCCCACCAAGATTATCTACCTGTATGTCTCTCTCTTAGCTGCCAGACCCAAATACTATTTTGCATGGACATTAGGTAAGTAAAGTGTGAGTAGACATTTCTGTTAATGGGTTGAAGTGTCCCTTGCCCTGTAGCTAGCCACGAGAGTACCCTCCTGAGGCTATATGAAGATCAGTTAGAAAAGTCGAACTCATCTGGGTAGGAGAAACAAACCTTCCAGCACATCTCCTAAATTCCCAATGGCCATCAGGACATCCTACAAACTGGATTAAGGCCCATTTTATTATATCAGATAAAAATGAGACTAAACTACTTTCACTGTTTAAAAGATCATTGTATGATACATATCTGGGAGAACAAGGTAGGTCATTACACATGTTCTTAATACTCTCTATTCGCTTTGTTCACTACAGCTGATGCTATTAATAACGCCGCGGGCTTTGGCTTCAGAGGGTATGACAAAAATGGAGCAGCTTGTTGGGACCTGATTTCCAATTTGAGAATTCAGCAAATAGAGGTTAGTAAATCATTAAGAAGTTAGCTGCCATGTGATAATTTAAGTACCATAATTTGCTTTCATAGGCTTTGATGTGATGTCCCAAGAGTAGTATTGAATGATTTCTAGTACTAATATTCACCTTTCCATTAAACCAATATTTATTGGTCATCAACCATGTATCCCAGGCACTAGGGACCCAATTAATGAGATGGGTACAATCTGGGCCCTGATGGAGCTTTAATCAGCGGGGGTTACAGGGGTACAGAAAGATAGGTTATGATCAAAGAGGTGCAGGGTATGTGCATACTTGTAAGATAGGGATCCACTATAGGTAAAGTGGCTCAGAGAAGGGGTCCTGAAGGAAGTAATGCCTTGAGTCTTAAACTGTAAGTGGGAGCTACCAGGCACCCCAAGGAGAAGGAGTGAGTAAGGACACGTGGCTCGTGTTGTGCACAGAGAGAGAGCGGTGACAGATGAGAAGTAGAGGCCAGGCCAAGACAGTCTCAGAAGCCTTATTAAGAGTCTTGAACTCTTTCATATGAGACGTGGGACACCTGATAAGCTGAAAGCCAGCAGGTGAAGTGTTGAGAAGGATCCTGCTGCATCAGGTAGAATGTGTTGCCCTCGTGAGAGAGTGACCTGTTCGGAGGGTGTTGTGTTAAGTGGTGGTGACCTAAACCAGAGTCGTGATGTGGGGCTGGACAGACATGAACATGTTAGAGGTCTGTTTAGGAGACTCAGGAGAACTTGGTGACAGTTGGAATTTGCAAGAGAGAATGAGTTATGAATCCTGCACAGATGTCTGGTTTAAACAGCTAGGTTTGTGTTGATATCTGTCACTGAGGTAAGGACAAAGGTTTGAAGGGAAAGATAATGTGTTCAAATTTCTGACCTAACTAGGTTGTCCAGTAGACAAATAAATGACCTGATACCAGGTGAAGCATCTGAGCTTGAGATGGTAATCTGAGAACTGTCAGCATGTAGCATTTCAAATTTTGGAAGAAACCCCAAGAGTAGCCATGAGAGAGCACTGAGAGAATGAGAAGTGAGGAAGCCTCCAGAGGAGCCCCCGTACTTGCAGGATGGGCAGAGGGGGACCCTTCAGGAGGAGTAGTCAGAGAGAACAGGGAAACCAAGAGTGACATTGCCTTGCAAGCCTGTGAAAGGGGTGGTGCCAATGGTAGAAATCACCGACAGTTCAGCTGAGAGGTTGGCAGAGAGCTTATGATGAGAGGACCAGGCCGGACCCCCCGATGAACCCCAGCATCACTCCGAGTGGGACAGTCATCAAGTGCCTGCGGACGCGGTGGCGTCTCCCAAGTGCTCTGAACCAAGGCCGTAAGCCTGATCAGGCGTCTGGGTCTTTCTGAACTTAGAGGGAATAGGGAGTCTAGAGATGTAAGTTAAACACCACATCCAGAAGTGGAAAATTTGACCAGACAAATGACCAGGTGTTTTCAGTAAATAAGTGGCTTGGGAAAGTGAGGCCAATTGAGTATGAAAATGGTATTAGCTTATGTTGAGGAGTAATAATAAGTTTTATTAGGTGTGATCACAGTTTTTTTAAAGTCCTTATTTATTGCTTAAATTGTGAACTATTTACAGGTGAAATAAAATATCTGGTATTTGCTTTGAAATACTCTTAGCCATGTCCGTAATGATAATGGGAAAGGGGAGGAGAAAACTGATAATTGTGGAAATTGAGTGGTGAATATGTGATAGTGTTTTCTAACCATTTGCTCATTATTGCTACCCTAAAGGAGCCTTTGAGACACTTTTTTTCCTGTGGTCCATTGTTTACTACCATCATCAAAGTGTCAAAGTCTTTTTCCTTTTAATTTGCCCACCTATCAAAATCCTAGCCCCAGGTTAACTGTACTGCCCGTCTTCCCTACGTAGAACATTCAGCTGCTGAGTGCGGAGTATCACACAGCATGAGACCTTTGCCATAAATCCCTGGTTAACACTGATGACGCCCTGCCGTGAAATTTAATCCCAAGATGTGCAGTGTATGTGCTCGTGTGCTATTTGTATACATATGTTTTATGCATAAAAAGAGTAAGATGTTTTTGTCCCCTAAGAGCCAGTTTTCATCCTCTTGGGGACAACATTGCCCCTGTTGAGAACACATGGTATGAGGAAAAGTGAAGAAAAAAGAAGGGGGTTCATTTTTCTGCAGGAAGGAATGGTCATGAGTGTTAACCATGGATTCGTGGCAAAGATCTGTCTTGCGTGTTTGTGTAACAACGCCAGATGTTCCAAGTAGGAAAGACGGACAGTACGCTTGACCTGGGACTAGGATTTTGATAGGCAGGCAAGTTCACAGGAAAAGGATTTTGATGACAGTAATAAATAATGGACCACAGAATCTGAGGGGTAAGAAGAAAGTGAAGACCAGGGAGGAGATAGTGATTTAGGGAGGAATAGAGGCCAGGAGACCAGAGGTTCCTGGAGGTAGCTTCACGGGAGGAGCTTGAGTGGAAAGGTAGGAAGGGGGCCCGGATTCTAAGTAGCAGACTGACAGGAATGGAGGGGGGGAATGAAGAGACTGCAACTTACGGGGATGCCTAGTCCCCAGTGAACGTGTCATTGGAAGGTCACTGCAAGGTCATTTACATAACTGTCAGGAATTTCTTTGGGACAATTCCATAACAACCCCTGTATATGTTAACCTCTATAGGACAAAATGGTGACAGAAAATCCCTTTATTTCGTAGACGTTTTTACAATAAATTAACTCCTTTTCTAGAATGATGTTACTGTATTAGAAAAGTAATATTAAGGAGAAAAATCAGTACACTGCCATCACCGGCTTGTAGTTTCTTTTTAGCACAATAAAACATTATTACTTCTATTTAAGCTTCATTATTTGGTTGGCCAAAGAAAAAAGTTCCTTTGTTTTTTAGATGTCAACAAGTTTCAAGATGTTTCTTGATAATTGGAATATTCAGACAGCTCTTTGGCTCAAAAGGTATGTTCCTTCAAGAATAATCTCTAGCTGTGCCCTGGCATCTGATACTGGAGGTTGAGCTCACCAAGCTCAGATTCTTGATTAAATTAAGTGTGTTGAGTGACATTGTGATCTTGGTGGTAACCAGGAAACACTGATAATATCTTCCAGAGCAAAGGTACTGTCAAATCTGAGACCTGCCTTGGTTTGAGTCATGAATGTGGCTCTCACTGTCCTCCCAGCTCCCCTTAAGGGCATCTACCAAGGTCTAAGGTTACCAGTGTCTTCTGCTGCTCTTACTCATTGGAGATTTGGTTGAACAAAAAAAGTGACTATACAACCACTATGCATATGCCCTAGGTTTTCCAGAACAGTTCGAGTTTTAAAATATTTTAATTCAAGAGTTCTTTCTATGTTAGGCACAGGATATATTGGTGAGTAAAACAGAAGACCCAGCCCCCTGCAAAGAGTTTACAGTCTTGTTGAAGACCCAGGAGTGTGACTTCCATGTGCGGTGCCCTGTAGTGAGGGTGGTGACAGTGAGCAGGAAGTGTGGGCACAAGGGGAAAAGAGGGGCTTGTGCTTGTGAGACAGGAGTTTTGTCACGTGGACAGGGGCAGGTAAAGGCAGCCCGGGCAGAGCAATGTTCATGAAAGATGGAGTTAGAGATTGACAGAAACTCCACTGGTTCTGTCTCGTTGCCCCCAGTGGGACGCATTGCCCTGTTGTGGGTTTATTTCATTAAAAATAATTGCCCCTCTAACATTAGGGCTCTAAGCACCATTCCATGTAAATCAGATGTCTCTAATGTGCCTTATTTATAAGAAGTTGAATATCTTTATCCCTTGAGTTATCCAAAATATATTATCATCACTTCATGGTGCCTTGCAGCCTCCCCAGGGGCTGCAGATTTTCTGAGCTAATATGTTGTATTATTTTTGTTGTTATATTTCAGATTTGATACCTTAGGAAATTCTTACTTTCATCTGAGTTCTCTACCCTGTTACAGGAAACTTTAGACCAAGCACAGCCCACTTGCCAGAAAGAATAGTGTTATTAGATCAGTTGAAAGTTCTTAATGTTATTAAAGAATATAAAATAATGTGAAATAAAACTTGTTAGAATAGGCAGTTAGCCCAGAGTGGGAGGGGAGAAAGGAGGGCGGCAGGCCACCCAGTCTCCCCCCACTCCCACCCAGAGGCTTCCCTGTCTCCCTTAGAACAGCCCCTTTCATGGTTCAGCACAGACTGATAAGAAAAAGATAGGGGTCATTGGGACTCCCCGAGTTTGGAACATACACACTCGAGGAGGACCTTGTTGCTGACGACCCTGAGGCCATCATAATATCATTACATAATTTACAGGACGGTCTTGGCCCCTCTGAGTGGTTTCTCTTAGATGCTCATGGAAAAAATAATCAACACATACTTGTGAAAAGAGGCTGAAGGTGGGGGAGCAAGAGGGATCCCAGAGATAATGTGGGAATGACAACACTGGAGGGAGGAAACTGCAAAAAAACCCTTAAAAGACACAGTGTAAAACCCTGCAGGTGGCTACCCACCCTGGGGGTCAGCCCGCTCCCTGTCTCTGGAGCTACTTTCCTTTAGCTTTGCTGAATAAACACCTTCTGCAGCTTTAACTCTGTTGGGTCTCCACTGAATGGTTCCCTTGTAAAAGACAAGGATCACCGCCCGGGAACAAAAATGGCTTTATAGCAAAGGATTTTTTGTATGTAATACAGAGTCCCAAACTCTAGAAACAGGCATTTAACCTATTATATATACCAGGAAAAAGATGGAAATTAAGTTTATTTCCCTAAATGTGACACCATAGCTGTCACCTCCCTAAAGTCGTAGATCAAGTTACTGCCTATAACAAGTTGTAGCTTCCCTGGTTACCCTAAATCCTGTCAGGTAGTGAAAGAATGACCATTGTGGGCTTAGTAAGCTTTGATCCCTCACTCCTCTTGACACTCGTGTTCTCTGTGGTCTCTAGGGTGTGTTACGAGCGAGCCTCCTTGAGCCCAACCATCCAGACGTTCATTCTGTCGGCCATTTGGCATGGCGTGTACCCAGGGTACTACCTGACATTTCTGACCGGAGTGGTGATGACATTAGCAGCGCGAGCTGTAAGTATCAAGAAAGTCATTTCATGCCTGAGTGGCAGTCCACTGACCTGGTGTGAAAGGCCGACTAAACAACCCCTTTACAAGGCAGGCCTGCCTTCTTCGGCCCCGGTCACGTCCACTCTGGCTGGAAGTGAGGTGTGTGCCTGGCATCACTGTTCCGTGCTCCCATGGGCCCCACGTGGCTCGTCTGAGGAGGCGACCCGGCACACAGGGGCACCACCAATGTGTGCTCTCTTCACAGAATTTTCTGAAGGAGAGCAAAAAACTGAGTTAAAAGATCATCAGACAGCTAGGTTCATTTTAGAAATATTTCTTGAAAGCTGTATCCTTTGAGTCCTCACCTAAATGAAGAGTGGAGTATGGATGGGCCTGGATCTCATGGATGGGCTGTTCCTGGTGGTAGGCACCACAGTAGAAGTGGGACACAGTTCTTCACAGTATTTGCTTGGTTGGGATCTGGAGTAATATTTTGGAAAACAATTGAGAAATTAGGTTGGTGACATGAGTGGGCAAAGAATGACAATTTAGTGTTAAGTCCTTGAAAGTCAATCAGAGGAAAGTGACATGAATAAGTTTGAACAAGCTTATTATGGTACCAACAGGTGAGAAGGCTTCATTTAGCAAACTAGCAGGTATTTACTCAATTCTAAGATATCTTGGGGGTGTTTGAAGGAAGTACCAGGAAGTATTAACTAGAGGCTGTACCTTCTGATGTTTTGTAGTCTAGGGGCATAAGAGAGTGTGTGTGTGTGTGTGTGTGTGTGTGTACACCACAAGGCACATATGATGGATTCCATGGGTTTTATAGATAGTACCTGAGGTGTTTAGAGGTGAAAGAAACCCCTTTTAGTTGGGTTGACTAGAGGTGGCCTCATTAGGAAGTCAGGTCGGATTTAGGCTTTGAAAGATGAAAGTTATTTTCAAGTGAGTGAATTGTAATGGGAGAGAAAATGGCATCCTGGGCATGGAAATGACATTAGCACAACCAAGTTTGAAAGTGCGTGGTGTATTTGGGAATGACAAGTAAATCTAGCTGAAGCAGAGACTTCCTGTATGCGTAAGTAGTGAATAATTCCCGAAAGACAAAGCTGGGCAGAGAGTGGGGAGGCAGGGCTGTAACAGGAACCCTTGCGGGACAGACTAGGAGAGAGCCTGATGCGGATTCTGTCCTCGTGCCAGGGAGGCAGGTGAGATTTCCCAAAGTGGGAGTGGAATGCTCAAAGCCATGCAGCTGGAAAACGATTTGCCATGGTGGACAGAAGGGAAGGAGAGCAGGTCGCTGCTGTGCAAGGGAGCTGGCTGAGCAGTGAAGGAGCTGGGATTCGGTTCTGGCCACGAAGAATGATGGTCTCTGTTAGGAAGAGCCATAACCATGCTCCGGGTCACCTCAGGAAAACTCCTGCCGTGTCTCATGGCAGAGCTGTGTTTCACTTATAAACATGTAGACCAGAAAAGCGAGGAGCACAATAGAAAAAAGAAAATAGTGCTTGGTTAAGTTTGCATGTTTCAAAACTGAAATGTTTTCACTTTTTTGGAAGCTAAGAAAATATTAGTTGTTATTAGAAAACCCCTTTTTTGAGAAGCTCTTCCTAGCTTCCATTAACAAATGGATAATGTACACAATTGCCACTCATTTTAGTAAGTGCTGCCCGGCCTAAGCTCAGCATGTCATATCCACCCGTCATTCACAAACACAGAGGTTCAGGAAGGGGAAGTATGTGTCATTTCACAGTGGCAGAAAAAACCTGAAAATAGGTTAAACTATGCTAAAGCTTACCACATATGATTTAAGGTGCTTGCAGTTAATTTTAACTTTTTTTTTAATCTTAAATTTTAATACAACTTCACATCTACAGAAAAGTTGCAATGAAGTTCTGCTCTTTATACAGAGTCACACATTTTGCCGGGTGCTTTGTCATGCTTTCTCGGTATTTTTTACACAGTCACGTGTTGGTTTTTGTCTGACCCATCTTTTCCATAGTGGTAGAACCATCTTAGACTGCCACCGGCAATGTATGAGAGTTTCATGTCATCTGTAGCCTTGAAACAGTTGATAAAGTCAGGGTAGTTTTATAAGCAATGTTAAAGATAAAGCAAATATGTTTTGTTTCTTTATTTCAGGTGAGAAATAACTTTAGACGTTATTTCATCGAACCTTCTCACCTTAAGTTATTGTATGATGTTGTAACATGGATAGTAACTCAAATAGCAATAAGTTACACGGTTGTGCCATTTGTACTTCTTTCTATAAAACCATCATTCATGTTCTACAGGTAAGTGTTACTCTTAAAAATATTCCAGTGGGAATAATTTTATTTTTAAAAGAAAGTTGTTTGCTGTTGGGTAGAATAGGAAAATGATACCATAGCCTTTTTCCCTGCAGTTAAGTGCATTATCCATTACTTTTTAATCTTAAGCCAAAAGCAGCCTCAAGTTCTTCCTGGAGTGATTCACCGCCCAGCCCTCAGGCGAGACTGTGGTTTTAGGCAGAGAACGACCAGCTGGGTAACCGCTGCCTCGGATCTTCCAGAGATTTCACTAGAAAGTGTAGTTGTTCTTTCTACACTTGGGTGTTAAGCAAATTTATTGTGGTGATCATCTCACAGACATACATATATTGAATCATAATGTACACCTGACACTAATATGATGGTACATGTCAGTTATACTTCAGTTTAAAAAAAGAGACATCAGACTAGTTTTGCCCACGGCCATAGTTTGCCCACTTCTGTTTAGTGTCAAGGCGTAGGAGTTCACGTGTTAAAGCAGAAGCTTAAGAGTCACTGGGGATATTTTGGGGAGTGGAAGTAAAACAGCCTTCTGACAATCATGAGTAACTAACTGTTGGTAAAGTCCATGTGCCAGGAGTTTAGACTGTCAACTCGAAAAAGGAGAGGAAAATCTTAAACAAGATGAACAGTAAAGACAATGATGAAGCAGTTAAAAAAAAAAAAAGATATAGCTTGTTCTTTACAAGGAATTATTAATGTTCTTAATTTAATTTCTTTAATCAAAAGAAAGTTTTGTTTTCTTCATTTCTCATGTCTCTGCATTTGTTTTCACTTCATTGGTTCTTTGTCATCTCTGTATAATAAAAATTATCCTGAATTCCATATTTTGTTTATGTTTACCTCTTCTCCCTCCTCCACCAAATGCCACTGCCCGATATTAGTGATAATGCTTGAGATCAAAACTTTATTCCTAAATAAACTCTTCATTTTCCTAGCATTTAGAATGACAGCACAGAGCATGTGGAAAAAATTGTTGAAGTGAATATGACACTAATCATACAAGACATTGAGTAACCCCTGGTAAAATTATAATCTTAACAAAATTATTACATGATTTTAAACATGATTGAGCCATTAGTTGGAGTTTCTATCCCAGGTGCTCAGCCCACAGTCACTTGAGCTTATAGCTGTAGAAGCAGTCCAGGTCACATTTGATTTATATTTAATTTGGGGAATGATACTCCTACTAATATTTTTCATGAGACCTTTATTTTGTGATGGTAACACCAAGAAGCAATTATTACTTGTTTATTACTCACATCATTGGAATATTTGTTACTTAATTAAGATCAGTAGATAGCAGGGGATTCCAGCGTATTAAAAGGCTTTATGACCTCTGCATTCTGTCTGTCTGCTCAGTATTTGATCCTGTGGATTTGAGAGATTATTTTCAGATTGCCGTAGCACTAATAAATACCTCTTTGTTTTTGTTCTGTTTAGCCATGGCCTTATGACCCTTACAAAGCATGTAATGTGGTATATGGTATCATGCTTCTAAGTGGCCTGGGCTTATACCATGCTTTATGAATACCCATTGGCATACACTGGCATAGACTTTCATCTTCGGAAAGGGTGAGGGTGGGGTTGGGAATAAAAGAATAATGTATACACATCCTAAGTGGGACATGTGACATTTTGACAAGTATATAGTTACTAAGGATTGTTACTTACCAATTTGAATAAAGGAAACTTTCCCCCTTTTTTTTTCAGCTCCTGGTATTACTGCCTTCACATCGTTGGTATCTTACTATTACTACTGCTGCCGGTAAAAAAAACCCAAAGAGGAAAGAATATACATGAAAATATTCAGCTGTCAAGATCCAAAAACTTTGATGAAAGAGAGAATTCTTTGGGACAGAATAATTTTTCCACAGCAAACAGTGTTTGCAATCAGAATCAAGAAATAGCCTCTAGACATTCATCATTAAAGCAATGATGGGGAAAACACTCTGATGGCTATTTTTGTATGTTAACAGAAACAAATCTTAGCACCTTTTCCAGGGGTTTATGTTTGTTTGAAAAGAGATTGAGTGGGGGGAAATGGGACAGCTATAGATGGGTGATTTCCTGCATACCGGATTGGAAAAGGAATGAACTATCCCCTCCCATGCCTTGTCCCTGCGAGCCACGCCTTATATAAAAAGATGTCCACTATTCCAGTGGCCGCTCAGGACCTCAGCATATGTCCAGAGGGTCATATGTGTGCCCAGTTGCTGAATGTACATTGCGTACCCCCAGGTACTGAAGAGGTGGACCAAGAATTGTGTCAGTCTGAATGACTGAGAGAAATTAACTTTTCTAAATGAATGTCTTGCCTTAAACCCTCTGTTTCCTAAAATATTGTTCCTAGAAGGTATTTTCAAGTGTAATGTTGTCAGAACACTACTTTAGTATCCAGTGTTGTGTGTTGTAAAGGAATTCTGGAGGAATTTGAAACACAGTTTAAGATTGTGGATACCTCAAAAATGCAATAAACATCTCAGTATTTGAAGGGTTTTCTTAAAGAATCTCAAATGACTGCAGTAGGGAGCGAGACTAAACAGCAGCGGATGCCAAATCATAGGTAGCTTATTTCCCTGGAGAGCTTAATTCCCTTGTGTCCGAGAGCCTTTCCAGGAAACATTTCTTAATCATAATGAAAGTTTGGTAATGCGATATTTTAAGCTTATTTTCTTAAAAGAGAGAAGATGATGCAGGCAGGAAGGCAGGAAGGCGGGGATGAGCCGGAGCTGGAGCCAAGCCCGCGGTAGCAGGGCGCGGGGCACAGGGCGGGGGCCCGGGCCCAGTACAAGTGCTGTTCACCCTCATTTATCTGCATTCCTTGTGATCATGCAAGACATAAAAGTTTAATGACTTTTTACTGGGGTGGGCTTTTAAATGAAATTTATCAAGTACAAATTATATAGAATTATAAAAGGATTATGAAAATATTAGTGGTAGATTGCTTGAAGGTTAGGAAAAAGAAATCACCGAGTAAGGTTCCTATTGGGATAATCACTTTGTTATCCTTGACAGTTTAATTCCTATTAAGGATAGTTTTAGGGAAATTAAAACTTAAAGTCACTGGGTCTGAGCCACATTTTTAGAGAATAATAGTTTTCCAAACTCTTAAATTCTCTCATTAAAATTTTGCTGTTAACTCTTGTTGATGAGTTTTAGATTCTATAAGTAGAAAAATGTGCTTTTATCTTACGGGGCCATTTTTGCCATAATTAATCCCACTTTCAAATTACTGGGTATCCCCTTTCATCCCAGAGAGTCTTGGGATGGCTGCAGTAGCTGACAGCAGAAGAGTGGGATGATACCAGCCTGGCATTAGGGACTTGGCCCTAGATCCTAAATCCTGAGCTGTGAAAGAGAGGGGTTGGCAGGGCCTCCTGACTTCCCCTGCATTTGACTAATCTTTTATGGAATTTTCTTTTTGCCTTACATTTTTTAATGAAATGCAAATTGTCTATTTATGGTGAGTCTCTCTTTTTTTTTTTAATTGTTGTCATTAATAAAACTGCAAATGAAATTAAGGACAGATCAACTATATGGCCTAAGCTATATGTGTAGTATTTCATTTGAAGAAGAAAGGAAAAGCAAATGTTCTTGGAACTTTTGACATCAGCAAAATGTCAATATATCTTTTTAGAACTTTGGAAATCTCCTAGTCTTTGTTTATATGAAATGTTTTTACTTTTCTAAAGGTAAATAAATTTTTTCCACCTGGTGAGGTTAGCCATGTCCTATTACCTCCCAGGAAAGGATACATAGATAATAAACTTCTCTTTTCCCATGCATTAAAATTAAGGTAGCTGTGTGTGGGAGAGGATAGAAAAGAATAATCATGGAAAGCATCTGCCCCCCAAAATGTCTCCTCAGTTAAATAACGCAGAGAATTTGATCACTATTAAGTACACAAAATTTGAGTACAACAAGACAAGTCTAGGCATGTTGTAAGTGAAAACTATTAAAGAACTTCTTTTTGTCCCCGTCTAGCTATTTCCAGATATTCACCATTTATTTCTATTACCTGACTGTTTACTTTCTTAGCATGTAAACCTGTTATTATATTCAGTAGCATTACCATCCAGAAGGCAAGGTGATTGATGAATTTTCCACTTACTTTGAAGATAATCCATAATGTACACAGTTTGACTGATTTTCATCCCTCTGGATCATCTAGTTTGTATGTGGTTTTTTAATAGCTTTTCTCTCATTTTAGAGAATTATAATGACAAGTGTGTAACCTAGAAGAAAAACTAAAGAAATCTGATTCTCAACTTGACTTTTCTAAGGAGAAAATAAACTTCTTGTGCTCTTTATTATAAACTGAATATTTCTGCTTGGAGTGTTACAAAGATTAATACACTTATTAATAGTTTATGGTAGAGGAATTGAAAATTGATATATATCTCTACTACTGTTAAGTAGGAAGAGATTCATTGTAATATGTACTTGCTTTGTTTTGATCAACAGAATAGGATTCAGTGCATATTTCTATTATTTCTCCACTCTTCCATTGTCATGAGACCACTCCAGAGATGATCAATCAACATCATATTTATAGTTTTGTTTATTAATTACTATACTACTCAGGGAAAAAAAATGAACAAAAATAGTTCTTCCCTCAATTTCATTTTCTTGAAATAATTACAGTTAATTTAACTTGGTGTATCTCAGCTGTCACCATTTTACAAGTGGCTTATTCTTGGTTTTTAGAATAAGCATTTTTATTGGAACTCAGGGTAATGGGGGAAATTTATTTAGCTTCTATAATGTCCAGCATAATGGAAAAGGTTTATTTGGCTTCAAAAAAGTTCAGCCACCACTTAGGCTGCCATCATACTTTTGGGTAAAAAGTATGTTTGCTGTTGATTCCCTTCATGTGTGACATTCACATACAGGATTTCCACAGATACCAGTTTTGAAAAAAATTTGCTGTAAAAGAATGGTTCTAAAAAGTGAATGGAACACATATTGAAGCACTGATTGTCCTGGGAGGAGTCCTGGACTCCCTCAGGCTCAGTCATTAATGAGCCTTAGACTTGGACAAGTCTCTTGACCTCTAGGTGAAAGTTTTTTAATTAGGAACCAAAGGGTCCGTTTTAAAAGTTTGTGACCAGGTTACGTTTGTAAGGAAGGGGAGCTGTAAGCAAGAGTTCCCAGAGTCGGGGACAAGGGCAGATTCACAGCCAGACTGTGTCATGGTAATTACTTTTACTACTTCAGTACATGGCCCTGACTTTTCAAAAGGTTTTCTTGGCAAGAGGAAAAACTTTCAGTCTATTAAATCAGAAGGTGTGGCAGCACACCATTTCCACTGAATAATAGCCATTAAACGGAATCATTCCTAATGAAATAGTCTCTACTGAAGAGAACATATCTTCCTTTGCTTGCTCTGCTTCTTGGTTTGTGTGTGCTATGTGAGCTTGAGGAAGATGCATGCTAGAAAATACTTTATGCCAATTTCCAACTTTACTGGATGGGATTTGCCACCCTAGAACTTTTCAAATGTTATTTCATTCAAAGATATTCAAAGCATTTTTAATTTACTCATGCCTTATTTTAAACTACGGAAAAACTGAATTAAAGTTTTTGCCATCAAAATAATTAGAAAATGTATACTTTTATTCAAGAACTGGACCACACTTAGGACAAAAATCTTTCCTATTTAATATTAATACTTTGTAAATTTTACTTTGTGTGTTAATGAACAACTCTGGACATTGATGCTTCTGTGTTTCCTTATTAGAATGAACAGTTTATACTATAAACGGTTCAAAATTATTACTTAATTGGTTTTAAGAGTTCTACATTATAACTGAAAGGAAAAATTACTCAAGAATGATGGTGCCAGATGGTGCCTATTGTTGCTGTGTCAGTGAAGGTTCGTCCAGTTTTAGATGTAAACCAGTATTTTGAGGAGTTTTTTTCAGCTGCTAATAGTCCATCTTGGCTGAAACTGAATACATCAGATTTAACATAGGTGCAGAATTCTAAATAACACTGTGAAATGTGATCTTAACTGCCCTCAAGTAATTTATAAAACTGTTTCTCTTAATCCAGTGTACACTTAATGAAAGGCTGATCATTGATATCTTTATCTTAGATCCTAAAAGATCTGGTTTCTGCAGCCCTTCCTTAAAAGTAAAAGTGGGTTATCAGTGCCTGCTCCTAATGCTGAAGGAGATTTGCATTTAAAAAAAATTGCACTCTGAAAGTGAGATTTGAAAGAGTATGATGTAGAGGGACTCTACAGTGTTTTTCTGCAGCGCCTTGTAGTCAAATCTATTTATAGGAACCCATTACAGAAGAAAATTTTAAATACCACATTGGTATTTTGCTCTTATAATCAATGACTAAACTGCTTTTTGAGGTTCTTGTACAGAGAACGCAGTTACATTTTAATTGGTGGGCTGCTTAATAATGTTTTTATATGTTTGAAAATAATATTTATTTTAGTGGGTTTTTAACATGCAAACTCAAAGAACTGATGAGCGCTACGGGTCATTGACTGGGAAGACTTTCTGAACTGGAGCCCCATAGACACATTTTTATGCTAATTTGTCTTCCTTTAAAAATGGATTATAACTGTCTTCTTTTAGTATACCTTTTAAGAAGCAAACAAAAACAACCCAAGACTATATGTTCTATAAGTAACAGCATAAAGATACATGCAAAGCAGCGTCTTGAACTGACTCAGTGATGCATAGCTGTCTCTCCAGTCATATTTATCAGATTTTGCTACTATAAAAAGAAGTAGAAATAAAATGAAAAGCTAAAATTCACCAAGCAACCTCAGTAGAATGAGTAACCATTTTCTTAATAATATGTCTGAGATGGAACCAGTGATTGGCTGCCTTGTCCTGGAGTCAGAAATGACTGTGTCCTGTCCACTCTCTTTTTGGGGGTAACTTCTTTGAGAAATTGATTTGTTAACACTCCTTTTTGTCCTTTACCATTAAAAGACAAACATGTAAAGAGTTTGACAGACTTTAAAAATATTCCTCTTTTCCAATTTTAGGTATTTTTGTTTCTATATATACAGATGTGTCAACAAAGCATATTTGCTCCTGGCCTTATATCCCAGGGAGAAGGAATCAAACGTACTCCAACCCAGGTTTCTGTCGTCTGTCACCTGTTCTCTGCTGCCGCTCGATGGAAAACAATAGGACTGAAAATGAAATAATTCAGGTGAAACCAGAGATCCTTTTCCATACAGAGTGAAAATGTGTGGTTTCATTCCTGCCCTCCTCTAAAGTCTTATCTTGCCCTCTGCCTAGAAATTTGTTACCCAGACAGGAGGGCCCTGGCTCCAGGCGCCAGTGTTGGCAGTACTCAATTTGGCTTCCCTGGGTGAGAATAGAACGTGGTGATCTGTGCTTTTTGTTTTTATTAAGGTATTTTTTTAAGGAAGTGTTATTTTTCAACAGATCTATAAATTAGTTCCCGTTGTATGTAAACTTAAACTATCACTGTGTCGGGTCCACTGGGATGTGCTCATGCCATCACCACCCAATTCTTGTCTGTGTCCTCAGAGCTGCCGTGGTGGCTTATTGCTATTTTAAAGATGTTTTTAACTTACCTATAAGTGTCTTTTTCTAATTTGTGTGTCTTTAAAACTAATTAAACAGTAGTTTAAAAATATGTGTGTGTATGTGTGTGTGTGTGCTAATTTCAGAGACTTTAAATGCCAACTGTAGAACTAAGTCTCAGGCCTATCATGAAAAGTAATGGGCTTTTATGAAGGATTCTCCAATAAGATGATAATATTTTAAGGAGTTACTGACTCTAACTTTAAAAATAATCTAAAAGAAACTGTTGTCAAATTATGAACACTTTGGATGGCAATTAAAACAGCCTAAAATTAGTATATGGTATCTTGTATTCTCTCCTAAAACAGACTTACAGGGTGAAGAAGATACGACTTCCCTCAGTTAAAAAGGAAGAGCTGCTTTCCCAGTCCTGTTGGCCTTTCCCTGTGCTCATGTCTGTATCTGGTTTTTGCTTTTGAAAAGCAGAGAACTGGAGCTCCCGCCAGATGTTTGTACCAGGACGGTGAGCTTACAGGAACTTTGGGGCGTGCTTCTATGCTCCTCTAGAGACTGTCATGAACAACTGTGGGGAAAACATCTTACATTAACATGTGCTGTTGTTGTGCAAAGATGCCTGCCTGGACACATACAAGTAATTCCAGGCTCTGTGCTTTCTCTCTGGAAGGCCTCAAACTGTGGTTGCAGATTTCAATCACGCCATTTTGAGAGTCAGGGCTGCGCTGAAATGGGGTCGTGACATGAGCAGTCCGGACGCAGTCTCCGAGCTGCGTGCTGGCCCAGCTCTTGGAGTTGTTCACTCTGTTGAGCATGACAGCTAGGGTAGCTTGATACACTGTGAAGTAGGGAAGGCCCTGTTCTATACAGACGAACACGGTAACATATTTTGTGTTTTTTCTTTCAGTTATTTATTTCATAGTCATTTAATGAGTTCCTACCCATGTGCTGGGTAACTAAAAAATCACTGCCCTGGTCTGCAAGGAACTAATAAGTGATTTCTGTATAATACCGTGAGTGTGTTATTAGAGGCTTGCACAAGGGCCTTGGGATAAGGAGCAGGTGGGGAGCTTGGGAAATCTGTGATAGCAGCACAGTGGGTTGGTGAAGAAGTGTTTTACTGGGCTGAGAGAGGCGGGAGGGGAGCTAGGGGAATGAAGAAAAGCATTTGTCAAGAATTATATAATGTTATTCCACAAATGGAATAAAAATAGGAGGTAATGCAAGTTTACATCTACTTTGTACCAACTAACAATTTACCTTCCCCAGTTAGAAAAAGGAATAATAGGAAAATACTGAGTCTAGCCAATTAAAAAAAAACTAAGTCTTAACAAAATATTTCAAACAGATAGTTCAGTGCTGAACAATATAACATGCTCATGTGCCCACCACTCAGATTGAAAAGGTGATTTTCTCTTGCCACATAGGTTCAAAAAAATTTTTTTTGTAACAAGAATGTACATAAACTCAGCACACCTGGCCCAGCCTTCCCCTTCCCCTTCTATCCTCTGAAGTAACTGTATCAATAGGGGTCTCTTTCAGTAGGCTTATAAGCTTTCTTAGAAGCTTAGCTGTGTGACGTTTATGATAATTTTATGTCCTATTTCGTGTACCTTTTCCAGGTGTTTGTGGCTTGTGTTTGATCTGCTTGTCGGTAGAGCCAGATGGCAGCTCGGATTTTTAAGGTCATTAAAGTACTGCATTTCTCTTTACTGGCAAAATCTTTTCTATTTTCGTATGTATCTTTTCTTTTTCAAGTACGCCTTGTTTTGTGCCTAAGTTGTCTTTTGTCACATCCTCCCGAGCGATACCAATGGCGCCCATCAGCACAGGCTGGGACTCCACACCAGCAGAGGGCCAGTCCAGATCTGCCAGCCAGGGCAGAGCTGGGTGCACTGTGCCCAGCAGAGGGATGCCATTCACTGATAGCCATCTCTGTTTGCAGGGTGAGCATGAGAGCAGCCTTAAAAAACGGGTCTAAGATCTGAGCTTGGGTGCCAGCTGCTTATAGCCATCATTGGGGAAGTCGACTGCCCAGAAACAGGGCCTGTGAGGGGAAGATGAGGCCCCTCCAGCTGGCCGAGGGGGCCACTAGTCCCTCAGAAAGTTGAATTCCTGATCGTCACTCCACACTTTTTAAGTGCATGAATCATTAGCTTCAAGAAGAATGCCGTATACTCATTTCCTTAGCATTGAGCTGCTCCCATTAAAAATAAATAAGTAAAGACAAATTAACAAGTAGTAGAAACCCATCCTACAATGTCAGCCTTTACAATAAAGCTGCTTAAAAGAATAGTCAACACAGTACCTCTGCTTCCTTACTCATCCTCACCACTCCACGGAACCACTTTTGCAAGGGTCTTTTCTGGCCTCTTACTGAATATGATGGGGTACTTTTCCTTTTTTCGATCACTTGATCTCTGCAGCATTGGCTATGCTGACCACTTTTCTTGAGCTGCTTTTCTTGGCTTCTGTGAAACTTCTCTTCTCCTGCCTCTGGATAATCATTCCAAGTCTAGACCCTTCGTCCTAGTCCCAGTTCATAACTTGACTATTCTCATAGTTCCTCTGAGCTGGTCCTACCTCCAGTGCAGATCTGTCTCCTAACTTCCCCTCCCTACCTCCCTCTCCCATATCTGACCAATATATTTGCAACTCCCACTAAACATCTCCACCCCAAAATCACAAGCACCTCAAACTCAAAACATCCAGATCTGTCATCACCTCACAAACTTGTGACCCTTCTTGCAGTTCCTATCTCATTAAATGCATGACTCTTTACCGGGTTACCAAATCAGAGAGCTGAGCACCCCCCTTAGCCTTCTTTTTTTTCATTGTTCCATAGAATGTTATTGTAATATCTTTTTTTTTTGGTATCATTAATATACAATCACATGAGCAACACTGTCGTTACTAGATTCCCCCCATTATCAAGTCCCCACCCCATACCCCATTACAGTCACTGTCCATCAGCGTAGTAAGATGCTACGGAGTCACTACTTGTCTTCTCTGCTATACTGCCTTCCCCGTGGCCCCCCCTACATTATGTGTGCTAATCATAATGCCCCTTATTCCCCTTCTCCCTCCCTTCCCACCCACCCTCCCCAGTCCCTTTCCCTTTGGCAACTGTTAGTCCATTCTTGGGTTCTGTGAGTCTTCTGCTGTTTTGTTCCTTCATTTTTGCTTTGTTCTTACTCTCCACAGATGAGTGAAATCATTTGGTACTTGTCTTTCTCTGCCTGGCTTATTTCACTGAGCATGATACCCTCTAGCTCCATCCATGTTGTTGCAAATAGGATTTGTTTTCTTCTTATGGCTGAGTAATATTCCATTGTGTATATGTACCACATCTTCTTTATCCATTCATCTACTGATGGACACTTAGGTTGCTTCCATTTCTTGGCTATTGTAAATAGTGCTGCAATGAACACAGGGGTGTATAAGTCTTTTTGAAACTGGTCTCCTGCATTCTTAGGGTAAATTCCCAGGAGTGAAATTCCTGGGTCAAATGGTATTTCTATTTTGAGTTTTTTGAGGAACCTCCATATTGCTTTCCACATGGTTGAAGTATTTTACATTCCCACCAGCAGTGCAGGAGGGTTCCCCTTTCTCCACATCCTTGCCAGCATTTGTTGTTCCTTGTCTTTTCTATGTTAGCCATCCTAACTGGTGTGAGGTGATATCTCATTGTGGTTTTAATTTGCATTTCCCTGATAATTAGCGATGTGGATCATCTTTTCATGTGTCTGTTGGCCATCTGAATTTCTTCTTTGGTGAAGTGTCTGTTCATATCCTCTGCCCATTTTTTAATAGGGTTATTTGCTTTTTGAGTGTTGAGGCGTGTGAGTTCTTTATATATTTTGGATGTTAAACCCTTGTTGGATATGTCATTTACAAATATATTCTCCCATGCTGTAGGATGCCTTTTTGTTCTGCTGATGATGTCTTTTGCTGTACAGAGCTTTTTATCATGATGTAGTCCCATTTGTTCATTTCTTATTTTGTTTCCCTTGCCCGAGGAGAAGCGTTCAGGAAAAAGTTGCTCATGTTTATATTTAAGAGATTTTTGCCTATGTTTTCTTCTAAGAGTTTTATGGTTTCACGAGTTACATTCAGGTCTTTGATCCAACGCCCTTAGCCTTCTTTACCCACCATCGTATGTTGTCATCCCGTGTGTGTCCCCCTCCAGGACAGCTGACTCCACTGTCCTGCCTCCCAATTCTCACCTAGTATAGCTATAGCTTCCCAACTGGCCTTGCACCCGCCATGTGTGTCTTCCTCCAATCCTTTCTCTAAAATGCAGCCTTGAGTCATCTTTCTAAAGTCAACAAGTTAAATTTTTCTTTACTTGCTGCAAAAATTAAGCTGTTCCCCCAAAACCTTCATGATAAATTCAAACTCTTAAATAGGTCACAAAAAAATTTCCATGACCTAACCCTGGCTTACTCTTCATTCTTCTTTCTCCTAATTGGTGCCCTTCCCAGCACACATGCTGCCATAGACTGAATGTGCCCCCCCAAAATCCATGTTGAAATCCTAACCCCAAGGTGATGGTATCAGGAGGTGGGGCCTTTGGGAGGTGATTAGTTTATGAGGGCAGAGCCTCCATGAATGGGATTGGTGCCCTTATGGAAGAGACCCCAGAAAGCTCCCTTGACCCCTGCACCATGTAAGGATACAGCAAAAAGTTCGCAGTCTGCAACCTGGAAGAGGGCTTTCACCAGAATTTGACCATGCTGGCACCCTGATCTTGAACTTCCAGCCCCCAGAACTGTGGGAAATACACTTCTGTCATTCAAAAGCCACCCAGTCTATGGTACTTCGCTGTAACAGTCTGAAGAGACGAAGACATCACCCTTAGGCTCAAGCCACAGATAGTTATACTTCCTCCAATCTCTTCCACCTCCTAGTCTTCATACCCAACATTACACCTCCTGGAATTCTCTCTACCACATCATTCCCACCTCTCCTGCCTAGCTACTCCCGTTCCGTCATCAGGATACAGCCTCGTGTCACTAGTGAGGAAATGTTGAATGAGTCTATGCTCCGCCAGGCGCTGTGAGGAATGTAGAGCATTGAAACATAGATCCTTTTCTCCAGGCTGCATTTCTGGAAGCTTCCAGTCATAAGCTCCCTAATCTTCTTATATGTGCCTTAAACTCATCGCATGGTGCTGTAACTGTTCGTATGTATTTGTTGAAAGTTGCACAATACATCACAGTGGAAGAAGGATGAGTGTTGAATGTAGAACAATATACAAATTCATACAGTAGCAGATATTTACTCCAGACTAATAAATTAATTCATTTATATATTTTAGCTATGGGACCTCCATCTCCAAGGGCCTTCATTACTGGCCACAGCCTGGGGTTGTAGAGATGTAATTCCCAAAAGTATTGAAAGCCAGACTGAGGCAAAATGTTTAAGGCAGGAGGACCACTTACACACGTACATTTCACAACAGTATAAACAATTAGGAAACCATCATTATTAGTTTGATAAACTGAAATAACATATTTATTGAGGCAAATAGATTCCTTATTCACATAGATCAACAAAGTTCTGTGGAATTAGATGAATATTAGAAAATCTGCAGTGTGGTAAAAAATAAAAACCTTAATTCTAGATTGAAGATGTCCTACAGACAAGATGAAATATTTTCTATCCAAACCTTCAGTTTAGGAATTATTTAATCAGTTGCTCCACACCTACAGTAACTGATGTCCCCTCCTTCACCTTTATATTTACATAGGCACCACATAGCTAGTAAACTGCATTCAAGTAAGTAAAACAAAACAAAACGAAAAACCCACCCATAATCCTATCATTGACAACCAATTTTAATGTCTTGGTACATTTCTTTCTAGTCTTTTTTCTATTGATAGATGAAGAGAGATGTGTTTTACAAAAAATTTTGTAAACTTCATTTTGAACTTTTCATTTTTCTAACTCTATGTCACTTAAATAAGTAAACTTAAATAAGCTTATTTAAAGGGACAAAAGAGAAATTAAGGATGTAGTTAATATGTGGGTTAAATAAACCACATGTTCACTGAACCCCACTCCCACATAAAAACAGAAAATAAGTTGTCAGGTTACATTTATAAACGTATTTGAAGCAGGCAGAGAGTAAGCCACACGCACTTCTCTTCCTTTATATTGGTGCATGGAATTTTCCTGAAAGAGATCTTTCAGGGGCACAGTTAAGCCATAAAATAAATTTTTACAAACTTTCATCCAGAATAACAGAAAAGTAGACAATGAAATGACTCAAGAAACAGCCAATGTAAGGGAAAGCCCAGATGACTATCATCTGACTTTCTGAATCACTTTGCTCAGGGAGAAACTAAGAATCAAGAACTATTCTATACCAGTAATCATGTGCTCCTGACATTTTATTCCATTAGGAATTTGGACCCGTACATCACAACATGAGTAGGTATTTTTAGTGTCTGAACATGGTGCTCTTTGGAGGAAATCACCTGTGTGTGTGCCTAGAAAATCTGAACTTCATGATTGTGATTGGATGGAAGTTTCTTTTATGTCTAGAGTCATAGCATTTCAGTATGTTGGCCAAATCATCTCTATTTCCATCGGGATTGAAAATGGAAACCTCACTGTTCCTGTGCAGGTCTGTATATTCCATCTCCCACCCCCTCCCAAAAACCCTGCTGCTGTCTTGGGAATTCATGGCACATTGCCAGTAAAATGCCCTCTATGTCTTTAGCAAGCAAAAACTGCTTGGTAACTTAAAAAATGGTAAATGAAATGAAATATCATGATTAAGAGGACAAGGTGAAATTTCAATACATACGCCAACTAGCAGATCCACATTACGTATTTTTCAGGGCACAATAAAATTAAACATTATAGTCTCAGAATTGAAGTGGTTAAAAAAAAATCAACGAGTTGGCCTCACACATATTAACTATCTCTTTCTGGTTCAGCTCCTGTTCCCTTTTATGGGAATCTGCGTTGCTCATGAGTGACTGTTGGCTTTGGAGGCTGATAGATTCAAGGTGACAATTTAGGTAGAGCAAGAGGCTGAGACCCTGGAAATGGAAAGAGTTCCGAATTTCAAGAAGGGGAAGAAAGAACTGAACCTCTTATTGACTTAATGTTGCCCTAAAAAGTACTTTTGATGTGAAGCTCTAAACTAGTATAGCTGGCTGCTGGTCTTGAGTCGAGTTTCCCGACATTGCAGTGCCCCTTCCCCCTTCTCGGTCCTGTCACTTCCCTGATCCCTGCCTACCCTCCTCCTCTGTTTGAGGGCATCACTCAACTCCCACCAAACTGCAGAGAACACTCATCTGAGCTACCATGTCCTTGCTTCTTGGCCTGTGCTGTCTTGTACTGATAATATTTTCCTTTAGTACATTACGGCTCTGCCTAACTAGACTGTACTCTCAGCAAGAGGGGACCCTCATCCTCTTCAGTAATACTAGTCAGCAAGAACTTGTTGATGAGAAAGCTTTAGAGAGTCTAAAAGAGCCATGGCAAGGCAGTGGGTTGGCAACATGAGAGTGTGTCTGCCCTCCTGGTAGCCTGGTTTGACTTAGGTTGAGCTTGCAACAACTAAAACCCAAAGTCTTTTTCATATAAACTGATATTAACTCAGTTATAACTCTCTCTTTTCCCCAACTCTCTCCATCTGTCTCTCTCCCCTCTCCACTTGAAGCAAGGTTTTGCATTTGCCTCTCTTCTGTTGCTGTGCATACCTGTTCCTAATGCTGTCCTCTGTTGTAGTCCTTTTCTTTCTGGTACCAGCCCAGAGTTAAGGAAGCTTCCTTCCATGTGTTTTTTATGCAGAAGGATCATGCTGTTTCAGTAGGTCAGGGAGGAGACTGGAAAAGGTAATTAGTGACAATCATCATTAATTAAGGCAAGAAATGACATCTCAGGAACATCCCTGTGACCCCTTCCCTTTTCCATGATGGAGGTTTAAAATAATTACTTTGGTGAATAAAGTTTTTATTTCAAATCTGTGTTTAAGAAGTCAGGGAATTCTGAGTGGTGAGATTAGGGGAGATATCTTAAAATTTTTCTGTATTTTCCAAATTCTTTATAATACAGACATATTCCTTTTATAATCAGAGAAAAGAAACTTAAAGCAACAAGTTGTGTAAAACACCATAAAAGAATTCTATGGAAAATCTGATTTACAGTGAAACTGAAACCATGTAATAACATTGGACTGCTGAACTCATTATACCAAATGTGCTGCTACTGTTGAAAAAGATGAAAGGTGATTAAAATGACAGGTTTGGCGGGGAGGGTGGTAAAGAATGGAAGGATAACTCATATTTTTCCTTCTACATAATATACCACATGACAAGTAGAAAAGCAGACTCTTGAAGTGATTCTGCTGAAGCAAGAAACCCTTAGGATGGGTTTGTCAGGAAGACTTAGGCAAGGTGCCTAATCCATGACAAGGCAAACAAAAGTAGAGACATATTTGAAACAAAACTGAGGAGAAAGTATTTCAGCTCTGTTTTGCAATAGATATATCACTGCAAGATACGAGTGTTGGAGCCCATAAGCTGAGAAGAATAAACATTTGGCATGAGTTAGGAAATATTTATCATCATATAGGTATAATTTATTAACTGTAACCATTATGTTAATAGGGCAGAATGTGATACAGTAGGATTATAAAGCGACTTTATTTTTCCTCAGGACTGCCTTGTAAATGCTCTAATTGTTGCTTCCCACCCTGGAGGACAGTTTCAGTAGGTCTCAAAATTTTCATGATTTTTCTCATCACTCTTAGATCATAATATTATCTAGTCACTTTCAGTCATTAGACATTTATTTTAGTAACCAAATGCCTTTCCTGGTATAAAACCACAACCCCTGAACTCACGGCATTTCCCGTCCCCAGTCTAGTCGGCGATGGAGTGGGGCTACTCCAAAAGCTTCTCTCCACTGGGTGCTTCTCCTCTTTCCTTTGGCTCTGAGGTCCTTGGAATCTGACCCTTCTTTCATCCTCTGTTAAAATGTGAGCTTTAGTAAAGTCTGCTCCCGTAGCTTCTTTCCAGGCTACTATCTGGACTGCTTTTAAAAATATTCCCAAGGAGGAGGATTCAAGATGGTGGAGTGGGAGGTGAGACAGAGAACTCCTCCCAAAACCACAGATAGTGTGAAAATATAGTTAATACAACTAACCATGAAACAGCAACAGGAAAGAAGGCTGCACCAGACTGCATACAGACCTCACAAAACAGGGTAATGTACAAAAGCCTTGATCTGGTGGGACCCAAGCCATTCCCCAACCCCAGCTCACCGGTGGGAGGAAGAGAAACAGAGTGGGGAGGGGGTGGAAGCCTGGGACTGCTGAACACCTAGCCCTGGACATCTACTTTGAGAGCAGAAATCTACATTGTGTGGTGCTCAGGAGGATGGGGAGCTGGGACAGGCAGAGTGCTTGAGACACAGATTCCAGCTGTTTGTGGAGGACAGGACCCACATCTGGCTGTGCTGAGACAAGGGAAAGGCAGGCAGTCTGAGAAGCTTCCTAGCAGCGAGAGGGCTGCTGAAGGGGCGGGGTTTGCACGGAGCTTGCTGCACAGGAGAAGGGATAGGGGACAACGTTGTCTGGGTGAGCTCTGCCCAGCAGACTGGGAACTTTGGGGAGCTTCAGGCACTCCATACCCCCGGCTGGCTACTCAGCTCTGAGGCCCCCACTGTGATATGCAGCCTGCTGAGCCTTCCTTCTGGCCTGACAGCACCGGCTCGCAAACCTGCAGTCACTGCTCTGGCATCAGACCAGCCAGAGAGAGGCTTCACCTACAACAGATAGAGACGCCATGCACGGGGGCTTACACCTGTGTGCTCAGGCCACTGGCTGTGATACTGGAGAAAGGCAGTGCAGACAGGAGTCAGGAAACAGATATTTCCCCCCTGCCCCCAGGCACCAGCTCTGCTCCCCTACAACCCCCAACCTCACTCTAGGGGCTGAGCAGCTCCAGAGACTGGAGCTTCTGGGCAATAGAGGGCACCACACAGAAATATGAAACATCAAAAGAACATGATACAGACCAAACTCTCAGAAACCCCAGAAAAAGGACCAAATGAAACTGAACTCACCAATCTTCCTGAAAGAGAGTTCAAAATAAAAATCATAAACATGCTTATGGAGGTACAGAAAAATATTCAAGAACTCAGGAAGGAATTTAAGATGGATATTCAATCATTAAGAAATTCCATATCTGAAATTAAACATACAATGGAGGGATTTAAAAGGAGATTAAATGTAGTAGAAGAGACGGTAAATGGCATAGAAATTAGAGAAGAGGAATACAAAGAAGCTGAGGCACAGAGAGAAAAAAGAATCTCTAAGAATGAAAAAATATTGAGAGAACTGCGTGACCAATCCAAATGGAACAATATTCGCATAATAGAGGTACCAAAAGAAGAAGAGAGAGAAAAAGGGATAGAAAGTGTCATAGAGGAGGTAATTGCTGAAAACTTTTCCCAATCATGGGAAGGAGATAGTCTTTCAGGCCATGGAGGTACACAGATCTCCCAACACAAGGTACCCAAGGAAAATGACACCAAGACATATAATAATTGAAATGGCAAAGATCAAGGATAAGACAGACTTTTAAAAGCACCTAGAGAGAGAAAAAAGATCACATACAAAGGAAAACCCATCAGGCTATCATCAGACTTCTCAGCAGAAACCTTACAGGCAGAAGGGAGTGGCATGATATATTTAATGCAATGAAGCAGAAGGGCCTCGAACCGAATACTCTACCTGGCAAGGTTATCATTTAAATTTGAAGGAGGGATTAAACAATTTTCAGACAAGCAAAAGCTGAGAGAATTTACCTCCCACAAACCACCTCTACAGTGCATTTTGGAGGGACTCCTACAGATGGACATATTCTTAAGATTAAATAGATGTCACCCAAGGGATAGACAAAGAGTACAGAATATGATTCATAACATACAAAGAATGGAGGAGGAAGAAAAAGGAGGGGGAAAAAAAAGAATCTTTAGGTTGCATTTGTAATAGCATACAAAGTGAGTTAAATTAGACTGTAAGAGAATTACCCTTGAACCTTTGGTAACCACAAATCTAAAGCCTGCAATGACAATAAGTACATACCTATCAATAATCACCCTAAATGTAAATGGTCTGACTGCACCAATCAAAAGACGGAGAGTCACTGAATGAATAAAAAGACAAGACCCATTTATACACTGCCTACAAGTGACTCACTTCAAACCCAAAGACATACAAAGACTGAAAGTAAAGGGATGGAAAAAGATATTTCATGCAACTAATAGAGAGAAAAAAGCAGAAGTTACAGTACTTGTATCAGACAAAATAGACTTCAAAACAAAGAAAGTCATAAGAGACAAAGAAGGACATTACATAATGAAAAAGGGGTCAGTCCAACAAGACAATATAATTATTATAAACATCTATGCACCCAACACAGGATCACCTACGTATGTGAAACAAATACTAACAGAATTAAAGGGGGAAATAGAATGCAGTGCATTCATTTTGGGAGACTTCAACACACCACTCATTCCAAAGGACAGATCAACCAGAGCAGGAAATAAATAAAGAGCCAGAGGCAATGAACAATGTATTAGAACAGATGGATCTAACGGACATCTACAGAACACTCCATCCGAAAGCAACAGGATACACATTCTACTAAAGTGCACACGAAACATTTTCAAGAACAGATCATATACTAGGCCACAAAAAGAGCCTCAGTAAATTCAAAAAGATTGAAATTGTACCAACCAGCTTCTCAGATCACAAAGGTATGAAACTAGAAATAAATTATTCAAAGAAAATGAGAGCCCCCAAAAACATGGAGGCTTAATAACATGCTCCTAAATAATCAATGGATCAATGACCAAATAAAAATAAAGATCAAGCAATATATGGAGACAAATGACAACAATAATTCAACACCGCAAAATCTGTGGGATGCCACGAAGGCCATGCTAAGAGGGAAATATATTGCAATACAGGCCTACCTCAGGAAGGAAGAACAATCCCAAATGAACAGTCTAAACTCACAATTAATGAAACTAGAAAAGGAAGAACAAATGAGGCCCAAAGTCAGTAGAAGGAGGGACATAATAAAGATTAAAGCATAAATAAATAAAATTGAGAAGAATAAAACAATAGAAAGAATCAATGAAAGCAGGAGCTGCTGGTTCTTTGAGAAAATAAACAAAATAGATAAACCCCTAGCCGGAATTATCAAGAAAAAAAGAGTCTACACACATAAACAGAATCAGAAATGAGAGGAAAAATCACTACGGACACCAAAGAAATACAAAGAATTATGAGAGAATATTATGAAAAATTATATGCTAACAAACTGAATAACCTAGAAGAAATGGACAACTTTCTAGAAAAATTCAACCTTCCAAGGCTGACCCAGGAAGAAATAGAAAATCTGAATAGACCAATTACCAGCAAATAAATTGAATTGGTAATCAAAAACCTACCTAAGAACAAAACGCCTGTACTAGATGGTTTCACTGCTGAATTTTATCAAACATTTAGTGAAGACCTAATACCCATCCTCATTAAAGTTTTCCAAAAAGTAGAAGAGGAGGGAATACTCCCAAACTCATTCTGCGAGGCCAACATCACTCTAATACCAAAACCAGGCAAAGACACCACTAAAAAAGAAAATTACAGAACAATATCCCTGATGAACATAGATGCAAAAATACTCAACAAAATATTAGCAAACAGAATTAAAAAATACATCAAAAAGATCATCCATCATGATCAAGTGGGATTCATCCCAGGGATGCAAGGATGGTACAACATTCGAAAATCCATCAACATCACCCACTACATCAACAAAAAGAAGGATAAAAACCACATGATCATCTCCATAGATGCTGAAAAAGCACTTGACAAAATTCAACATCCATTCATGATAAAAACTCTCAATGAAATGGGTATAGAGGCAAGTACCTCAACATAATAAAGGCCATATATGAAAAACCCACAGCCAACATTATACCTAAGAGTGAGAAGCTCAAAGCTTTTCACCTAAGATCGGGAACAACACATGGATGCCCACTCTCCCCACTTTTATTCAACATAGTTCTAGAGGTCCTAGCCATGGCAATCAGACAACAGAAAGAAATAAAAGGCATCCATATTAGTAAGGAAGAAGTTAAACTGTCCCTGTTTGCAGATGACATGATATTGTACATAAAAAACCCTAAAGAATCCACTCCAAAACTACTAGATCTAATATCTGAATTCAGTAAAGTTGTGGGATACAAAATTAATACACAGAAATCTGTTGCATTTCTATACACTAATGCTGAACTAGCAGAAAGAGAAATCGGGAAAACAATTCCATTCACAATTGCATCAAAAAGAATAAAATACTTAGGAATAAACCTAACCAAGGAAGTGAAAGACTTATACTCTGAAAACTACAAGACACTTATGAGATAAATTAAAGATGATACTAATAAATGGAAACACATCCTGTGCTCATGGATGGGAAGAATTAATATTTTCAAAATGGCCATCCTGCCCCAAGCAATTTACAGATTCAATGCAATCCCTATCAAAATACCAACAGCACTCTTCAATGAACTAGACCAAATAGTTCTAAAATTTATATGGAACCACAAAAGACCCTGAATAGTCAAAGCAATCCTGAGTAGGAATTATAAAGCTGGGGGGATTGTGCTCCCTGACTTGAAGCTCTACTACAAAGCCACAGTAATCAAGACAATTTGGTACTGGCACAAGAACAGACCCATAGACCAATGGAACAGACTAGAGAGCCCAGATATAAACCCAAGCATATATGGTCAATTAATATATGATAAAGGAGCCGTGGGTATACAGTGGGGAAATGACAGCCTCTTCAACAGCTGGTGTTGGCAAAACTGGACAGCTACATGTAAGAGAATGAAACTGGATTATTGTCTAACCCCATACACAAAAGTAAACTTAAAATGGATCAAAGACCTGAATGTAAGTCATGAAACCATAAAACTCTTTGAAGAAAACATAGGCAAAAATCTCTTCGACATAAATATGAGTGACTTGTTCATGAACACATCTCCCTGGGCAAGGGAAACAAAAGCAAAAATGAACAAGTGGGACTATATCAAATTAAAAAGCTTCTGTACAGCAAAGGACACCATCAGTAGAACAAAAAGACATCCTACAGTATGGGAGAATATATTCATAAATGACATATCCGATAAGAGGTTGACATCCAAAATATACAAAAAGCTCTTGCACCTCAACAAACAAAAAGCAAATAAGCCAATTAAAAAATGGGCAGAGGAGCTGAACACTTTTCCAAAGAAGAAATTCAGATGGCCAACTGGCACAAGAAAAGATGCTCCACATCCCTAATCATCAGAGAAATGCAAATTAAAACCACAATGAGATATCACCTCACACCAGTAAGGATGGCCAACATCCAAAACACAAACAACAAATGTTGGCGAGGATGTGGAGAAAGGGGAACTCTCCTACACTGCTGGTGGGAATGCACATTAGTTCTACCATTGTGGAAAGCAGTATGGAGGTTCCATAAAAAACTCAAAATAGAAATACCATTTGACCCAGGAATCCCACTCCTAGGAATTTACCCCAAGAATGCAGCAGCCTAGTTTGAAAAAGATATATGCACCCCTATGTTTATCGCAGCACTATTTACAATAGGCGAGAAATGGAAGCAATCTAAGTGTCCATCAGTCGATGAATGGATAAAGATGTGGTCCATATACACAATGGAATATTATTCAGTCATAAGAAGAAAACAAATCCTGCCATTTGCAACAACATGGATGGAGCTAGAGGGTATTATGCTCAGTGAAATAAGCCAGGCCAAGAAAGACAAGTACCAAATGATTTCACTCACTTGTGGAGTATAAGAACAAACCAAAAATTGAAGGAACAAAACAGCAGCCGACTCACAAAACCAAAGAATGGACTAATAGTTACCAAAGGGAAAGGGGCTGGGGAAGATGGGTAGGAAGGGAGGGATAAGGGGGAAAAAGGGGCATTATAATTAGCACACATAATGTAGGGAGGGGCATACGGGGAAGGTAGTATAGCACAGAGACGACAAGTAGTGATTCTATAGCATCTTACTACCCTGATGGACAGTGACTGTAATGGGGTATGTGGTGGGGACTTGATAATAGGGGGAGTCTAGTAACCATAATATTGCTCATGTAACTGTACATTAATAATAAGAAAAAAAATTGTAAAAAAAAAAGGCATGGAGTGACTAAATGGATTTTTAAAAAAATTCAACGGTGTAGAGACTACAAGACTCACTCAATATGTAAGGACACACATAGGGTCAAAGTGAAGCGAGAGAAAAAGATATTTTGTACAAGTGCTAATCAAAAGAGCACAGGAGTAGTTATAGAAAATAGAATGTAAGACAAAACTGTCAAAAAAAAATATTCCCAAGGAACAGTTTACACTGAGTATCTTCAGGGGTTTTTATTGGGCAGGAAGACGTGGGAAGGGATTTGAGCTGCCTTCATTTGTGAAGTATTTGCAAGGTCTGCAGAAGTTATAATCGCAGTTTAGGTCTTCGCATAAGCTTTGATTATAATGGTGAATAGAGATTATAAATCAAGCATAATAAACAATGACAGTGAAGAAAACACTACCTGGGGACCTTGTCAAAAACGCAGGTATTCGGAGGCTAGAGTAAGGGTGCGGAACGCGGCGGGGTCGGCGACTGGCCCGCCCCGCACGCCGTCCGCCGCTTCTGCCCGCGCAGCGCCCCTCGGGCCCCCTGTCGCCAGGAGGCGTGGCCGCCGCCGCCCGAGGTCACGTGGCCTGCCCGTGCCGGCGCTGGGGGAAAATGGCTGCCGGGTGTGGTGAGGGCTGCTCGCTGAGGGCCGTCGTCCGTGAAGGTCCCGTCTTCTGACAGCGCCTGTGGCCAAGCGGGGCCTCTGCGCCCGAGCGGCGTGCGCCGTCCTCGGACCGGGACACGGTCAGTGCGCTGGTTGGCCTCGCGGGGTGGCCGCGGAGGAGGCGGGGAGGCCGGGCCGCTCCCGGACCTGGTGTCCCCGGGGCCGGTCTGTGGGCGCGCGCCAGGCGCCCCGGGGCGTGGGCTGGGAGTGTTCGGGAAACAGTTTTTCCGTTGTGGGGCAGCCGCTGGCACAGCCTGCACCCCGGAACCCCACTCTCCGGTGCGGCTCAGGCAGGCAGGCGCTCGAGGTTCTTTCCCCGGCCTTCCAGGGGCGAGCTGGTTGGTTTGCTCCGTGCTGGTCGGTCGCGGTCAGACTGGGCTCCGTTGCTCCATTGTCCTGCGCAGGCCTGTAGATACCTGGCAAAATAGCAGGAAGCCATTGATTACGACGCCTCTGTGATTTATCTATAGGTAAACGACTTCTTTGTTAGCAATGTGGGATTATTTTTCTTTCAAGTTGTTTTGACATATAGGGAGGTTTAAACCAATGAAAAATATTTTCTTATAAATAAATATTTATGGAAGCACCTCCGCTAGCCGGTAGGGGCGCTGGTCACAAATGCAGCGTTCTCAGTCGTACCCTCAAGGATTCCCATCCAGCTCGCCTGGGGTGTGGTTCTGGTATCACCCCTTCGGACCCGAAGCGAAGGGAGTGATTCTGATGCGTTCTGTCCCTGCCCACACTTTGACAACATTGAAGACCAGACATCTAAACATTTTTAAAGCACCGTAGGGAATCTGATGCAGAGCCGAGGGTGAGAAATGCCGCGACAGTTTTTTTTCTTTGTTCTTTAGCTTTACTAGCACGGACATTTCATCACAATCAGTTTGGGGTGCTTATTCAAACGACTCTTTCTGAGCCTACCCCAGATCTACTGGATGGGATTCTCTGGAGGGGATACATACATTTGACAAGCTTCACAACTAACTTTGATGCACACATGTTTGAGAATCTTTGTTCTGCACTCTTTGTATGAATGATTTCCAGATTTGTTTTTCCAAATACTGTGTGGACTCTCCAACCCCGCATTTTTGGAACACCTCACATTCAGCCTGGCCAAGGCACCTCACAACCTCATTCACCCGGTAGAATTGTTGGGGAGGGACAGGGTAATAACAGTGCAGAGGTAAGTCCTGGCCTCCTCCTGATTTAACCTCTTTGGTTAACGGCAGCGCATCCTCCATCGCCTAGCCTTGGTCTCCAGTCATCTTTGACCTGTTTTATTCGTTTCCAATCGTTTTCATAGTTTCACTGATTTCTACATCCAGAATCTCTCTTCTGGATATTTTGGTAGGTCAGGGGGCCAAACATGCAAGATTGTATTTTGTTCAAGCTCCTGTCACTCATGTCTTCTCCATCCTCATCACCTGTTCCTTCTTCTGTGGGCTGTCTTGATGGTTCTGACTGGTATCCAGGGTTCTAATTCTTTGTGTTTCTCTGGTCTGGGCCACGTACGCTGCTGGTAGGTTCATTTTCCTTGGGTCACGGGCATGTGCCATCCCCCTCTTCCTGCTTTTGCTCAAGAACTGCCAGTTTCGCTGCTTTATCTGCTGCTGTATTAGAGCTGTTCAGGAGGCATGGGACTGAGCCTCACTCTTTTACCTCAGGGAAAAGGAGATTTATAGGACTGAATGAGAATCAGCAAGAAATCAGGATCCAAGGTGGCTCCACCTTTGGCCTGCCTCTCAGGGGCCATATTTGCTTTCTCACTTATAAGGAGTCTTTTTCTCTCTTCAGAGCTGTTGGGTTGGCGCTCTGCCGACTGGCTGTCTCAGAGCTCTAGAGAGAGGCTTAGCTTATCTTTCTGAACAGTCACATGTCATAGATCATATGCCCATCCCTGGCTTTGCTATGTGGTAGCTCATAGTAGATCATGGTGGAGAACATGGCTGTTGGGGGTAGCTGGAGCTGTGGGCAGGCAAAGTCCTGCGGAAGAGGCATCTGTAGTGCAACCTATTAGTTATTCAATTAGGCAGTTATCTGTGACGTTTCTACTTGCTCTAAACCTGTCATAGGTTCTGGGAACGTAAGAATGAAGGAGAGACAGCCCTTATCTCTGAAGAGGTTACAGATTTGACCACCCTCCTTTGTAATCTTAGCTTTCACTTTTTACTTAACCCCCCTCTGTGCTAGTCCTGGTTTTCTGGGTACACACTGTGGAGTCACTCAGTAAATTCTCTCTCCATCTGTTTTCATTTATTTCTTTTGCCTGGTATGCCCATATTTCATTTCCCATCGATTGGACCCATTTTAAGGATCAACACAATAAGTAGTTCATAATATCCCAGCAGGGGTAGTAATTGCTCTTCAGAATGCTCATAGCGCTTGAGTTTATCTAGTTGTGTAACATTTGTTTTTTGAATTAGGTTGGTTACTTATGTGTGAAACCTGTTTTTTTTTCATCTGTAAAATGAGAAATAATTTTACTTTCTACATGATTACTGGAAAATCAAATAACATCATAGATATAAAAGCAACTCATAAATTGTAAAGTGATATGTAAATACCATTTTCATGATGAAGGTCTCTTATGTCTCCTGGTAAACAGTAAGCTTATTGAAGGCCTGATAGGAATCCACTAAAGGCTGGCATGGGCCTTGCATATGATGGTGCCCAGGAAATATTTTCAGAATAGTTGAGAGCTTGCTCCCTGGGCTTGTTTCATTCATTGATGTACCCTGAGCCCCTTCTGTGTTTCCGGGAACGTTCAGGCACTGGGGAAATAGCAGTGCCACACCAGACGGCTTCTTGCCTGGGGACATATGCCTCCTGAATCTTTAAGGATAAAGAGCCAAGAGGAGGGGGAAGAGGAGGAGAAGGAGGTAAAGGAGAAGATCCAAGCTGGTCTAGGAGGGAAGGGGGCAGTCAGGGAAACCTCACTGGGGAATTGGTATTTAAATTGAAACCTGAAGGCTGTCTCCTGGTCGGTTGGGCAAAAGTGTGTGGGAATGGGCAAAGGGGAGGTGGGGAGAAGATCCTGGTCCTTATGTCATTTAAGGGGAGGATGACTTGAAGTTGACAAAGTTGACACATTTTGGGGAATGATGAGAGGAAGGTGAGACATGGGGTTAAGGGTATTTGTTTTAAGGTAGGTAAGAATAGAGCCTGTTTATGGATTCATTGAAGAGGGAAAGAGGGCTAATGAAAAGTAAAACCTGTGAGGGAGGGACTGGGAGACCTCACGTTCTAGGTCATCATTTTATCAAACTCTTGACTTACCTTGTTAAAAATCATTTTATAACTATCAGCTTTGGCATATTGTTTTCTCCTGTTAAATTAATAAATGTGATATGACTTGGTCAAATTCAGTTCAGGAAATATTTATCAATTCTTTAATATGCCCAAGAAACTGCTTTAGGTGCTCTGAATTTGTGAAGGTAAGACCCGTGAAGTTCCTGCATTTAAGAAACTCAGTAAAGAAGGGAAGGATGAATGAATTCAGAGCCAGGAATTCAAGGTGTATAATGTTGAATGATCAGCAAAGCACCGTAAATTCACCAAGTTGAGAATCACATAAGGAATCCTCATGTAGTCACCCTCCAGCTGCAGCTGTTACTGATATTTTGCCAGGTTCATTTCATGTTCCTCTTCCCCTAGTCACTCCCTTTCCCCCTAGTAATTTAAAGAGAAATCAGGATCCAAGGTGTCTCCACCTTTAGCCTGTCTCTCAGGGATCATATTTGCTACAGGGTCAAGCCTCTGTAGGGCAGGAATAATATCTAATTCAACTTGTCAGTCATAACCCCTAGCACAGTGCCTTGCAAATTATAGGCTGCCAGTAAGCAGTTACTAGGTCAAACTTATTGAATCATACTTGTGTAGAATTGTATTCATTTTCTCAGAATCAGATGACAAACTAGATAATCTTTCCTTAATAGATTGGTTTAAAGGATATCTTTTGGGTAGGTTAAGGACAAGCAGCTTCAATTTATAATATTTTTTTTCTTTACTGTTTAATACTCCTGCTTAATTTCAGTCTAAAGGAATCTAAGTCTAAAGTCTTGATGCTAGTGTCTGTCCATCAGAGTGATAACTATTTTATGTTTTATGTATCTAAAGGTGGTGCACATACAGTCCACATAATGGATTGGGGGAGAGAGGTGACAGGATTTGAAATTTAATATTTTCAGTCTTTATTTTCTTTTGAGGTCAGTGTGTAAAGCTGCTTTTCTTTATTGTACTCTTTCCAGTCTTATGTGATATTGTAGTGAGGGAAAATATTTGATCCAAATAAGAGCTTTATCAGACATTTTGTGTTTAAATTTTTTATTTTAAAGTAATTTCAAACTCACAGAAAACTTTTAAGAATTCTCTTTTACTCTTTAGCCAGATTCACCAAGCATAAAATTTAGGTAGCATGTAGCATGTGGAATTACATTCCTGTTAATTCCATAACCATTTATTGACGATGTACCTGAGCCCTTACTTACTTCCCAAGGATGAAAAGATGAATAGGCATGATCCTGTTTTCAAGGATTTTATAGTAAATTAATAATATTATACATTATTATAAGTATAATACTGATAGTATGCACAATGTGTTAAGTGTGCAGGGTGAAACTGTCCAGGACCAGGGCATGAGAGAATGGGGGGAAGAAAGGAGGAGGAGCTCCCAGGTGAGGTGACCCCTGAGCTGGGTTTTGAAGGAATGCTTCAGTTTGTAAGAAAGTTAAAGCTGGGTCAAGCATTCCAGGTGGTTGGTCAGCATAGGCATGCTCATTCATTCGCTAGATTCTGGGTTGTCTGCTGTGTATCAGGTCCTGTTCTACGTACAGGAGATTCAGCAGCAAACAGAACAGAGATAGTCCCCATACTCATTGAGCTACATTTTGAGGTTGGGTGGGGAGTGAGGAGGCAAACAAAAAAAATTTTTTTTTAAATGGTGTCTTGAGTGATGCTAAGTGTTATCTGGAAGAATAAAGCAGGGTTATGGAACGGGGAATGATAGTGGGGGTGATGACTGGTTTACACACAGTGGTCAGAGAAGCTCTGACCAGGTGACATTTGAACAGAAACCCAGTACAGCCTGAACAGAGTGAAGGAGAAAGAAAGTGGTAGGAGATGAGCTCTGGGAGGTGGAGGAGGTGTGGAATAGATCAGCCAGGGCCTTCTAGGTTGGGGTAAGGATCTGGGTTTCATATTGAGTGGGAGGACAACAGTTGAGAAGTTTTGAGCACAAAATGGCCATAATAAACTTTATGATTTTGAAGGACCACTGTGGCTTCCACATGAAGAAAGGGCTGGGGAGATGGCAAGGACTGCCCACAGGCCCCAGAGGGTCAACACCAGGGTGGGTTTAGGAACTGCATACAGGTGTTGCTAGAGACTGAAATGTGAAGAGAAGAAGAGGAAGCTGGAGTTAGGAGGACCAAGGGAGAAGCCATGTTCAGGAGTTCGTTGTTTCCTATCTGGTGGATACAAAACTTAGTAAATGTTCGGCAATGTGGTCACTGCTGTTGTTTTAGTATGGTTTGTTTGTAAAGGGGGAAAAGTTATACAGTGCATCTACTAACCATTTGGCCTTTTGGTGGAAGCATTTTGAATATACCAAAAATTTTGTTAGCCTGTTAAATCTTTGCAAATTCTAAAAATGAGCTTATTGCAACAGATTTTTTTCTGGACTTACTGTTGGCTATCTCTGCCATTTCCAAAGATAGTGTCAAGATAATTTTTTTACTCATTGTGCAGAAGAACCTTATATTTCCATTAGACAGAAAATACTATGGACAATAGATTCAAATAATGTTATTCATTCAAGAAATATAGTGTCTTCTTATGGGCCAGGAACTGTGCTCGGAGTTGGGTGTTTGGTATAAAAGACAGTACTCATTTCTCTTGTATATCCCACTAGGATGTAGTGGGAGAGACAGCTGTTAAACAGATAAATATGTAAACTGCAAGTTTAGAAAAATGCTGTGAAAGAAATGAATAGAATTCTATGGTAGAGAATAATCCAGGTTAGGGGAACCCGCTAATAAAAGGTAGTTAAGAAATGTTAATATTCTATTATGTAAAATAGCTAATAATTATTGAGTTTCTATGTTTGTTAGGCACTCTTTTAATCCCTTTGCATGTAACCGTCTAATTGTTTAAAGATGATAAAACCTAGACACTCGGGTAAAGAAACTAGCCCAAGGTGGTAAAATACTTAAGTAGTAAAGTTAGGAGTCAAACCAAGGCAGTCTGGTCCTAGGGTCCATAATTTTAACTACTACCTTAAGCTACACTTTAAGAAAATAGCCTTTTTGAAGAGATAACATTGAAATTGAAGGTTGGACAATGTTCATGTTTTTGTGTGTGTTTACATACGATTCTGAAGTGGTCTTGTTTTTGTCTTGACATCATGATCACATCTGATGTTGGTGTTCGGTGAAACTGTTCATGTTTGAATGAGAACACCAAGGTCTGGCTAGGCCAGTTCCTGGCAGTCAGGGGTGCTTTTCTCTTTCTCTAACCCTGTTTTATAGGCATTGTGATAGATACAAGGTGGATCCTGTCTCAAGAACTTGTAGTTTAGGGGAGATGTGGACAAGGATAAGCAAAAATGGAAAGTTGAGTGTGGTATAAGCAGTCTCAGTTTAGATGTATGCATAGGGTGTGGACCCAGAGCAGGGGACTGGACGAGCTTAGAGTAAGCAGCCAGCCAGTGAAGACTTCAGGAGAGAGTAACATTAGAGCCACGTCCTGAAGGGTGAGTAGAAGCTTTCCAGGCATGTATGTAGAGGATGGGCCTTCCAAGCTGAGGGGGCAGTAAGTGAAAGACCTGGAAAGAAGAATGCATGTGACAGCCAAGGAGCTCGAGGTGGGTTAGCCTGGCTGGAGCTGAAATGGGGATGCAATTCGGAAAGCAGGTTTGGGTGGAGGGTGGGAGGGAAGAAAGAAATGAGGCTGGAATGTTAGTTAAAGTGGGGCCAGACTGCGAAGGGTCTGCATGCCCCCACCATCATAATAATTAAGTTTATGAGTCCTTACTGGTCTGCACAGAGCAGTGATTTTCACAGGAATTAATAGAATTGAATCTTGACTATGGCTTTAATAGGCTTAGAGGGCTTCAGTTTTTTGAATTACTTGTAATAAAGTCATCATCTTTTGTTTACCAAACACGGGTTTATGGCAAACTAACAGAAGGATTTCAGGGAGAGTGTATTTTTGATCACTCTTGCTTCAGTGTGGCAAGTGATGGGAATGGGGAAGACTGGAGGAAGGAGACGTAGGTTGGGAGACTCTCGTGTTGATCCAGGTGAGTCGTGGTGCAAATCAGAGTTTTAGGACAGGTACCTAGATCACAAAAATTTCCTCTTTTTCTGGAAACAGTGCTGATACTATGTGACCTTGTAACTTCCTCCCAACCCTGTGACTATAGTTGATTGTTTTTGGGTTGGCGCCTGACCCAACCTAGGGAATTAGAGCTCTTTTCTGCAAGTTTTGGACCTGGAAACAAAGAATAGTCTGCTTTCTCAGGTTTGAGAAACTGATTTGGGCTAGGTAGCTGTTGGAAGCCATGTTCCCATTTGTGTAAAACAAGTTGATCTATAATGGAAGCATTTAAACCAATAGAGAATGAGAATTCAGCTGGCATTTGAGGTCCAGAGACACCCACCTTACCCATAGTGTGGTTATGGGGAATAGACCAGTATCTTTAAATTTTCTCTTTTGCTTAAGCTAGTTTAAATTTGTCCCTTGCACCCTTAGGATTCTAGATGAGTGTAGCTGGTGAAGGCCCTAAACCAAGGCACTGAGAGTAGGGTTGGCCGATCTCAGACATTAGGAGCTAAAGTGGACAGAAAATTGGAATGGTTTTACCACATTTTTCTGTCAATACATTTTTGGGAAACATTTTGATGACTATATTATTTCACTATATGAATGCATCATAATTTATGTATCCCCTGTATCTTAAGTTTTTTATTTTTATGAATAAAATTGCATTTAAAATTGTCCATTTTCATGTGTTTTTAGAATTGATTCTTAGACGTGAAGTTAGTGGATCAAGTAACAAATTTTTTGGAGGACTTTTTTTTTTTAAGTAAGGTATTATTGAGGTACAATTTACATACAATATTATTCATCTTTTTTAGTGCCCAGTTTTGAATTTTGACAAGTGCATATAATTGTGTAACTACCACCATGGTCAGGATGTAGAACAGTCCAAGAATTCCCCAGATTCTTTGGCACCCATTGTAGTCACCTCATTCCCCAGCCTTAGACCCTGACAACCTCTGATCTCTTTTCTGTCCATATAGTTATCCTTTTCCAGAATGCAATCATACAGTGCAATAGTTCTTGTCTTCTGATCCCCCAAAGATAGACTTCCATCCTACATATAAAACACATTCACTCTATCCCAAGGTCCCCCAAAGACTTAGCTAATTATAGTATCAACTCAGAGTCCAAAATCTCATTTGAATCTTGTCAGCTCAAAAGTTCTAAATCTCTTCATCTAAATCAGGTATGAGTGAGACTGTGGGTGTAGTACATCCTGAGGTATGGTTCTGTCCATCTGTGAACCTGTCAAACTCAAGGAACAAGTCATGTACTATATAAAATGCAATGAGGGGACAGGAATGGGATACCAGTTATAGACATTCCTGTTCACAGGAGGGGAAGTGGAAGGAAAAAAGGAGTCATCAGTCCCAAGCAATTTTATTCTCTTAACAGAGCAAAATTTTTAATTTTGATGAACTCTTACTTAAAATTTTTCTTTTTTTAAGGGCCATACTTTTTAGTGTTATATCAAAGAATGTTTGCTTAATCCAAAATAGTCTATATTTTCTTAGAAGTTTTGTACTTCTACATATATTTAGGTCAGTTTTGGGTTAGTATATTTTGTGCAAGGTATATGAGTTGAAGTTAGTTCATCTACTTGCATTTGGATGTCCAACTGAGTAAAAAATGTTCCTACTCTTCTGGAACTTACATTCTAGTTGTGGTAGATGGACAATAAATACATGGTATGTTTTATTTCATATGGTGATAAATGCCATGGAGGACATAAAGCAGAGCAAGGAGGTGGGAGTTTGGGGACAGCTGTGGAATGTGTGTGAGGTTGGTATAATTTTACGTCACATGGACAGGTTAGACTTCCCTAGTAGGGTGACTGAAGGCAGTGACAGAGTGAGCCATGTGCGTGTCTGGCAGCAAAGTTCAGGCAGAAAAGCTAGCCCAGAGGCCCTGAGGTGGCACAGAGCTTGGCATGTGCAAGCAGTGTGAAGTGGGTGAGGGGTGGTTGGAGATGAGGGTGCAAGATCACTGTTGCCTGGTGGAGGGTAGACTGGGGCAGGCAAGTGGAAGTAGGGAGAGCAGTTAGGACCTAGGTGAGAGGTCATGGTGGCTTGTACCAGGGTGGTTGTAGTAGTCAGGTGTGAAATAATGTTTATAGATAGAGCCAAAAGGAGCTGCTAATAGGTTGACCATAGAGTGTAAGAGGACAAGTAAGGCATGGATAATTCCCAGGGTTTGGCCTTGGAAGAGTGGAGCTGGAGCTGCAATTACTGATATGGAGAAGACAGCAGGAGGAGCAGTGGGTACTTGATTTTTTAGGGGTGGTGATGAGGAGGGTTGGGGGGATTGATCTGGGGTTTGGGGTTTGAATGAGTTCAGACTGAGATGAATGCAAGTCTTGGGGTTTGGGGTTTGAATGAGTTCAGACTGAGATGAATGCAAGTCTTGGGAAGAGATCCTTGGGCATTTTGACAGCTGAGCTGTGGGGCCTTGTCCCTCCCGCCAGTGGAGGTGTATTTGTACAGGCTTAAACATGATAATGCAGTTAGTTTTTTTCTAATCACAAATTATGTGTATTTTATCTAATTGCTTTTAACAGGTTCATTGGAATAAAGATTAACTGCAGCTTTCTGTGAAAATGTCGGTTCTGATATCACAAAGTGTAATAAATTATGTAGAAGAAGAAAACATTCCTGCTCTGAAGGCTCTTCTTGAAAAATGCAAAGATGTAGATGAGAGAAATGAGGTAAGACCAATTTTCTAAAATTAAATTCTCTTCTCAGGCATTTGTTGGCTACCTACTGTGTACAAAGCACTGTGTTAAGGATAAAGGTGAGTGATAAATAATGTAGGTCTCACCCTCAGTAATACTGTTATGAGAAACAACATAATTTCTTATAGTTAAAAGTACTTCAAATTCCATATACTTGGGATACTTTTGAACTTATATAAGTAACTGAATATTGAATTTAGATTTATGATTGACTTTTTTTCCAGGTGGAATAATTAATATTCAGGAACTTTCATTATTAAATTGCAGTGTTTCTGGAAAGTTTTAGAGGGCTTCTAGACTCAATCTTCTTATAAATAGATGAATCAGACAAAATCAGGACTTTGTGAAATATTTTCTTTAATGGAGTACCAGCTATTTTCCTGAGTTGTTCATTCCATACACCTTGGGATTTTAAAGGCTGTATGTCTTTAAGAGACAGTTAAATAGGTCATGCATTCTGTTTAATAAGACAGGAAAGTATATATTTACTATTTTCATTAACTTAGAT
This sequence comes from Phataginus tricuspis, assembly GCA_029783875.1. Classification (NCBI taxonomy): domain Eukaryota; kingdom Metazoa; phylum Chordata; class Mammalia; order Pholidota; family Manidae; genus Phataginus; species Phataginus tricuspis. The sequence continues at coordinate 5,858,142 of JAQQAC010020896.1, read as the reverse complement.
ATTTCTATTCAATAATATAAGAATAGAATGTTGATCTTATTTCATCTGGAACAGCCAAGCTGCAACATTTTCAGGACTAATAAAATTTCTGTATAAAGTTTTTAAGTGACAAAGTGTGTATTTTATAAAACTTAAGGAAAAGAATCCTGTTTCTTAGAACTATATTTTCAATGTAGTGTAGTTTTTTGCCAGTGGATAAGATGAATGAGTAGTGATTTAAGTTTTACATATATGTATGTATGTGTATATGCATACATATGTGTCACTGTGTATAGACATGTAAAGTTTTCTTTATAAATTTTTTTATTGTGGGAAAAACATAACAAAATTTACCATCTTAACCATTGTTAAGTGTACACTTCAGTAGTGTTCAGTGATTCACATTGTTGTGAAATATCTCCAGAACTTTTTCACATCTGAACTCTATACACATTAAACACCAGCTCCCCTTCTCCCTCTCTACCCAGTCCCTGGTAACCACCTTTACTACTTTCTGTATCTGTGAGTTTGACTACTCTGGGTACCTCATGTAAGTGGAATCGTTTTGTGACTGGCTTATTTCATTTAGCATAATATCCTCAAGATTAGTCCATGTTGTAGCGTGTAATAAGATTTTTTTTTTTAAAGTTGAATCATACTCCATTGTGCACTTAGGTTGTTTCCTCCTCTTGGCTCTTGACAAAAATAGTGCTGCTATGAACATGGGTGTGCAAATATTATAAATGTTTTTAAAGCTGCTGAATCAGCAATCACTATATTATAATAATAATTATTATTTTTGATGTGGGTACCTAATTTCATTAAATGTTAACTGTTATTAGGAAATCTTAACATTAGAAGCTTTATTATTGCAATAATATTTTGATAGCTAATGCTTTTATTGAATGTTTATGCAACTATTATGATAATTATATGTTGTGTATCTTAGTTCATTTAATTTACATAGCAACACTGTAAAGAATATGCTGTTGTTTGTCTTTATTTACAGGTAAATGACTTAATCCTTCAGTTTCCTATCCAAGATACTATCTGCTAGAACCCAAATTTGAACTTTGTTTTATTTGACTTCAAACTATAATCTGTTTATGCTCTATTGCCGTTCTTTGAATCTTCAGAATAAGTTCATCTAATAATGTCTGTGTTTTCACTGTTTGTATATTGAACAAATATATAGGCACACCTTGGAGATACTGTGGGTTTATTTCGACTACCACAGTAAAGCGAGTATCTCAGTAAAGCAAGTCAAGTGAATTTTTTGTTTCCCAGTACTTATAAAAGTTATGTTTACCTATACTGTAGTGTATTAAGTGTCCAATAGCATTATATCTAAAAAAATGAATAGACATACCTTAATTAAAAAATACTTTACTGCTGAAAATGCTAGCCATCATCTGAACTTTTAGCAAATCATAATCTTTTTGCTGGTGGAGGTCTTGTTTTGGTGGCTGCTGACTGATCAGGGTGGTGGTTGCTGAAGGCTGGGGAGGCTGTAGTAAGTTCTTAAAATAAGAGCAGTGAAGTTTGCCACATGGATTGACTATTCCTTTCATAAATGATTTTTCTGTAGCATGTGATGCTGTTTGATAGCATTTTACCCACAGTAAGAGCTTCTTTCAAAATTGTAGTCAGTCCTTTCAAACCCTGCCCCTGCTTTATCAACTAAGTTCATGTAATATTCTTAATCCTTTGTTGTCATTTCAACAGTCTTCACAGAATCTTGAACAGGAGTAGATTACATCTCAGGATGCCACTTTCTTTGCTCATCCATAAGAAGCAATTCCTCATCCCTTAACATTTTAGCATGAGATGGCAGCGATTCAGTCATACCTTTAGGCTCCTCTTCTAATACTAGTTCTCTTGCTATTTCCCCCACATCTGCAGTTATTTCCTCCACTGAAGTTTTGAACCCCTCAAAGTCATCCAGGAGGGCTGGAAACTTCTTCCAAGCTCATATTAATGTTGATATTTTGACCTTGTCCCATGAATCACAAATGTTCTGAATGACATTTGGAATGGTGAGTCCTGTCCTGAGGATTTTCAACTTACTTTGCCTAGATCCATCAGAGAAATCACTATCTATGGTTAGCTATAGCCTTATGAAATATGTTTCTTAAATAATAAGACTTGAAGTAGAAATTACTCCTTAGTCCATGGGCTGCAAAATGGATGTTGTGTTAGCAGGCATGAAAACAACACTAATATTTTTGTACATGTCCATCAGAGTGCTTAGACGATCAGATTCATTGTCAATGAGTGGTAATATTATGAAAGGAATCTTTTTTTTGGAGCAGTAGGTCTCAACACTGGGCTTTAAAATATTTAGTAAACCATGGTGCAAATAGAAGTGCTGTCATCTAGGCTTTGCCGTTCCACTTAGAGAGCACAGGCAGAGTAGATTTAACATAATTCTTCTTTTTTTATTAAAGTATCATTGATACACAATCTTATGAAGGCTTTACATGAACAACACTGTGGTTTCAACATTCACCCATATTATCAAGTCCCAGCCCTCGCCTGCCATTGCAGTCACTGTCCATCAGTGTAGTAAGATCTGTAGAGTCATTACTTGTCTTTTCCGTGCTGTATTGCCTCCCTTGTGACCTACCTATATTGTGATTGAGAATTAGAGTGCCCCTCAATCCCCTTCTCCCTCCCCACACATCCTCCCCAACCCCTTCCCTTTGGTAACCACTAGTCCCTTCTCAGAGTCAGTGAGTCTGCTATTTTGTTCCTTCAGTTTTGTTTGATTTAACATAATTCTCAAGGGCCCTAGGGTTTTCAGAATTGTCAATGAACATAGACTCAACTTAAAGTCTCCAGTTGCATTATATCCTAACAAAGTCTGCCTGTCCTTTGAAGCTTTGAAGCCAGGTATTGACTTTTTCTCTCTAGCTCTGAAAGTCCTGGATAGCGTCTTCTTGCAATATAAGGCTCTTTCATCTCCCCTAAAAAATGTCTTGTTTAATGTAGCCACCTTCATGAATTTTCTTAGTTAGATCTTCTGTATAACTTGGTGCAGCTTCTCCACCAGCATTTGTGGATTCACCTTGCACTTTTCTGTTATGGAGATAGATTCTTTCCTTAAACCTCATGAACCAGCCTCTACTAGTTTCAGACTTTTCCTCTGCAGTTTCCTCACCCATCTCAGCCTTCATAGCATTGAATGGAGTTAGGGCCTTGCTCTGGATTAGGCCTCAGCTTAAGGGAACATTGTGATTTGTTTGATCTTCTATCCAGACCACTCAAACTGTCTCCGTATCAGTAAGAAGGCTGTTTTGCCTTCTTATCATTCATGTGCTCACTGGAGCAGCACTTTTAATTTCCTTTAAGAACTTTTCCTTTGCATTCATAACTTGGCTGTTTGGGCAAAAGGCCTAGCTTTTGGCTTGTCTCAGCTTTTGACATACCTTCCTCACCAAATGTAATCATGTCTAGCTTTTGATGTGAAGTGACAGACACGTAACTTTCTCACAAAGTAGCATCTTTATTTTCCCATCTAAGTTGGACTTTATTTTCCCATCTAAGACAACAGTTTGAAACTCAGAAGCCATTGTAGGGTTATTAATTGGCCTAATTCCATTATTGTGTCTTAGGGAATAGGAAGGAGAGAGATAAGGAAACAGCCAAATGTGGAGCAGTCAGAACACATTAAGTTCTCTGTCTTACATGGGCACGGTTTGTGGCCCCCAGAACAATTATAGTAGTAACACCAAAAACAAAGATCACTGATCACAGATCACCATAATGAATATAATAATAATAATAAAGTTTGAAATATTGTGAGAATTACCAAAATGTGACACAGTGAGCAAATGCTGTTGAAAACATGGTTCTGATAGATTTGCTTGACACAGGGTTGCCACAGACTTCAATTTGTAAAAACATAGTTATCTCAGAACTGTAATAAAGTGAAGTACAATAAAACAAAGTATGTCTGTATTTTGGTCAGTTAATATCATTAACACCCTTCTATGATTATGAATAGTCAATAATTATCATATATTATTATAATGAGATAAAGTTTATAATTAGAGATTGTTATGAATTACAGAAGTGGTCATTTATTATATGTTAGCATACTTGGAATAATGACAACAGTTTAAAAAGGTCAAGGTTCCTTGTAGATGCTTTCTATGGGAGTACTGAGTTTAAAATAGCTTCACTTGGGAGGAGAAGTACAGTACATCAGTAAGCATAAAATTACACTAATCTTATTGAATGAAGCATATTTGGTAAAAAGCTTAACTCATTGGGCATGAAGTAGCATTTAATTGATATTTGTATTTACTATTGTATCAGTTTAAATTGGGATTTTAAAGTTACAATTTGAAACAACCTAGGATTGTTCAGTTATGGTTCTAGTGTGAAGGTTGGGGGAAAAGTAGCTTTCTCTCAAGGCTTCACTTAGCATTTTGCTCTACAGCTTCTGATAAAACTGAATTTTTATAGAATTCTGTAAACCTGTTTGGATTTTCATCCCTTCTTCCTTGCTCATAAAAGTTAGAGTATTTAAGTACTTCATGTTAATGTATATTATCAGTTTTGAAAAAGTCTCTTAAATATTACATCAGTAAAATAATGTAGGTGCAATTGCTTGATACTGTGCTTATTAGCATATTATCAGCTGCAGTCAGTAAATGCTAATTGCCTTCTTTCTTTCCTTTCTACTTCACTTGTAACTAGATAAATCTCTTGGTCTGTGAAAATTCTCAGTGATGGCAAATCTTTGCCCTTTGTAGAGTAGTGAAGGGATATTATTTTATTTTAAAAAAGAACAAAACTTCACTCTCAGCTTTCCTTGGTACAAGGGTATAGTGTTGAGGTTGGACTTTATTTTCCCATCTAAGAAAATAAAGTGTGACTCTGTGTCTTGCCAGTGGGTTTCAGTCCTGGGCAAGTTCACTGTGGATTCAATGTGATCAAAGAAATGACAGTAAAACGTTCTTGGGGTGAAAAGGTTATTATACCCAACTTTACTTCCATGGTGGTGGGTCAATCACTAAAACCCCATTCACTCAGAGCAAGTCTGCATGCAGCAAGCAGGTGGGTCTCTGTCTCTGGGCCTCTCGGCCCGCACAGCTGTCCTCTGGTCCTCTGTCCTCGGCTCTGCCACCACTCCAGGCTCTGCTCTGCTCTCCTGCAGCCTTGCAGCCGTGCCACTGTGTTGCACAGAGCACTGGGCAGGGCTCTTTATCCAGAGTCAGTAACAACCTATTGTCCACACATGTGTAGTGATCTAGCCAAGCAGGGCCAGGTGAGACTCCTGGCCACAGGAACTTTCATTTTATCCACAATCTAAATCCAAGAGATGGAGTCTGTTAAGTGCTTAGAAAGACTGAAGGAAAATTTAAAGGAGAATTAAAAAATGTGTATGCTACAATTCTTGGGAGAAGTGTATATCCTCCAAAGGTGACTGCTTTTTATTTTATTTTTATTTATTTATTTATTTATTTTATTTTAGTATCATTAACCTACAATTACATGAGCAATACCGTGATGATTGAACTCCCCCCTT
>JAQQAC010020896.1:5737523-5842627 GCA_029783875.1 Phataginus tricuspis | reverse complement strand
GCCTCACCGGCTGCCAAGTTCTCACAGGTGTAGCTGTACGCTGTGCACTTTCCTGTGTATTCTGGTCTCTCTTTTAGGGATAGTTGTATTTGCTGTATTTTCGTGAATAAATATAATGTTGGGAGGAATTTTTCTGCTAGTCCGTTCACGACGCCATATTCCCGGAGTGACTGCTTTTTAGGGCAGTGGTTATTTAAGGCTGATACACCTAAATAAGTAGAAGTGGGCTTACCTAGGAATTGGGAAGAGCAAAAAGTTGCTGAATAGGAGATGTTTTTGCATTACAGCATCCTGGGAAGCTGAGGTAGAGGATGGTACCTGTGGTGGGGAGCTTCAGTCGGTGTGTTTTGGCTTGAGGTCATTATGAGTAGGTGTTATGTGAGTTATGTGATCCTGCGTTTTTTGGAAAGAATTTGGCTTGGGGTTTGCTGGGATGTGTGGGTTATGTGTGGAATGGGTCTTCAGTGGTTCATTTTGAAATGGCAAAATAAAGTTGTCATGATTTGTTTTTAAGTTACTCTGTCTCCACAATTGTAGTTATTAGATTATATTTTATTTTAAGGCTCATCTTAGAAGAAAGAAACTATCCTATCTTTGGGGCTCCAGTAAAACTTCATGGCAATCGTTTCTGAAAATTATTCATCATTTTGGATAGTTATAGCTACAAAAGGTGTATCAGTTAAGAATGCTTTGGACTGTACAAAACAGCTCCCAAAACAGGGTCTTAATCAAATTAAGGTCTTATTTTTCTCACGTAATGACAAGCTGGAGGAGCCATTCCAAGGCTGATGTGATGGCTTTGGGCTCTCTTTGGGCTCCTGGCCACTGCCCACTGTGTGCTGGTTACTGAAACATCAGCCACGTTGATTCACCTGCAACGCTATGTCTGCATATTGGATATGAAGAAGGAGAAGGGCACAGGCCAGCCAAGTTCATCCAGTCACTGAGCTTTCCTGGGAGACCTACCCAGAGCTGCTTCATGGGGTCTTTCCAGCTGTGATGAGGCTGACCAGTGTGGATATTTTTAGTTGAGCACATTGCCACCCCTAACAAAATCTGGTCACTCTGGATCCTGGGTAGACAACTAATAGTTTCTGCAAGAGAAAGTTATGACTCTTCAAGTCTTTCATCTGGCTTGTTTCTAGTTTATACCAACTTCTTAACTACATTTTTTCCCTCATACTCTAGAAGCACCTATTTCTGTAAACTATCTGAAATGTGACTGTAACCCCAGAAAGTAAAAAGAGAGCTCCCAAGTCTTTGGAATTGCTATTTTAAAATTCTGATATAAAATTCATATATCCTTAGGGCCATGGATTTAGAGCTAACTGGCCTTAATTTATATGTTATATAATATCTTTGACATCTCACTTTTTATCCCAGTTGATTAGAAGGGAGAAGGATGCTGTAGGAAGTATTTCAAAGAAGTCATCTCACTTTTTATCCCAGTTGATTAGAAGGGAGAAGGATACTGTAGAAGTATTTCAAGGAAGTATTTCAAAGAAGACAAGCCTGGTGTAATAGTTGATGTCTGTAGTTATGACTCAGAATCATAAACATAATGTTTAAGGTAATCTTTTTAACAAGTAGCAATGCGTGCATTGCTTTTTAGAATAACAGTTACCATAAGAGATACTATAAAATTTAATGTTGAAAGAATAAACTTTCACCTGGAAAATCTGCTCATGCATAATACTTCATTCCTTAGTGACCCTAGTTGAATGATGTGTGACTACCACATACAATTTAGCATCCATCATCACTATGTATGAATATCTGTGTTTAATGTGATTTGTTTAAACCAGTATTTATGTTTAACTCTTTACTTGTATTATTCTTACAATAGCATCTGTCATATCTAACCAATTATTTGCATGTTGCCGCTAATGGATTTTTAAAATTCTTGGAGACTTTGATCACTTATTTGTTCAACAAATATTTGAGAACCTATGTGGTAGTCATTGTCCCTCACACTGGGGATACAGTATTAAATAAACAAAATAGACATGCTTCCCACTCTCATGGGGTTTCAAGCTTTAGGGGAAGTAAAAGTGTAATTACAAACAAGGATTAGTATAGTAAAAGAAAATCAGAGGGGCTTAGTAAGACTTCCCTGGAGGGTTGAATGGTAATCATTCCCGGAGAGCTGAATGGTAGGTGGTAGTTAATTGGACAGGACAGAGGGACTTTGAGGGTCCGCAAGTGGGAGAGAGCTTGAGGGTGGCTATTTTGGTGGGGAGGGAACGGCACGACTAGGTTCCAGCGTAGGCCTGCTGCACTGTCTCCATCATCAGGCTTTTGTAGGCCATGGTAAAGATTTTGGTTCAGATATAAAAGAGCAGTAAGAAACCATCGAGGGTTTTAAGCAGAGGATTGATATCAAATTAGCATTTTAAAAACCATGGATATTTTTCCCACACTGATACATGTGTATAGTTAAATATGTATTTGTCTAATCAAACTTAATTTTTGGTGTAAGTTTTTTTCTCACTTTAGCATGTTTTCACACCTTTAGTTCTATCACTGTTAACCCTGTGCTTCTAATCTGTTTGATATCATGGCATCTGCCAAAGATGATAATGTGTGTACTCTACCTGAAATTGATGAGTCTTGGTGCTGGAAGGGACCCATCCTGGATCTAGGTGCCTGGGACCCTTTCTATTGTCTCAGGACTGGGCCATTACTGTGTCTTACTGCTGTGACTTGCTCTAGATACACAGTCTGGGCAACTCTGATATAACCAGAAGAGGCCTTAGTTTAATGAATTAAGGTTATAAGGGAGGGCTTAACAAAATACCTGTTTGTATTATATGCAGCCCCTGTTTTTTTATTTATTGTACTTTCATCCCTCTAGTCCTGATAAAACACACACACACATATATATAGTTAAAACCACATTCTATATCATATTCTACTTTAATTTGGGGAATTTGGTTACCATAGATATCTTAGAATTTTTATATTCATGGTGGCAATTACTTTTCAGAGTCTAGTATTATTTGTGTTTACTTATTTTGAGTGAAATTGCAGAGCTGAAAACACTTTGCTAATGCCATGATTACAAAAAACAACTTTCTTGTTTTTTTTAACTTTCATTTTCTCTTTTACTTTTATGGTATTAGTGAACTGAGAACTTAAGATTTCAAAGGTGCTTCTAAATTAAAGAAATACTGTAAACAGTAGCATACCATCATGAGAATGTAAGTGTGGTATATTTAACTTGTATTTCAGTTGAAATATAGCATCTTGACATGTACTCTGTTTTTTATATTTTTTAGTGTGGCCAGACACCATTGATGATAGCTGCTGAACAAGGCAATCTGGAAATAGTGAAAGAGCTAATTAAGAATGGAGCTAATTGCAATCTGGAAGATTTGGTATATAGTGAAATAATTCCCTCATTTGTCTTCTTTTTCTTTTCCTTAACTTTGCTATTTCTTTGTTTTTTAGAAGTGAATCGAAAGTAGTAGATTACTTTCAGATATATCTTAACTTTGCCTAATAATATTCTAAGTCAGTTTTTTTAAAGCAGTAATACAGGAGAGAAGTTTTTACTGTCAATGAAAGGTCCCAGCTCTTCAGTTTTTTATGTATTGATGGCATTGGCTGAGTAGGTAGCACATATTCTTGGATACTTGTAGCTTTATTTAAAAAATAAAGGAGGATAGTTCTTTATCACATGATTTCTATACTTGGCATGTGGGATTGCTTAGTTTAATAGTCTGTGAATGTGCTCTTAAGTCTGATTGCAGGCTCCTTAATTTCAATTTATAGTAATGTTTGCTAGCCACAAAGATTAGTTTTAAGGTGTCAATAAACATCTTTTCTCCTTTTAAAAAACACAGTATATGATGAGAATTCCAGTAAAAAATCTGAACTAGCAGTTGTGAAACCATTTCTACACCATTGTAGTAGTACAGATAGACAGAAAAATTCTTAACAGAGCTTATGCTTCAGTGTTATTTTAGAGTAGTTTAGAGTGGGTCAGATGATGTCAGTTTGGTCTGATCACTTGGTATGTAAATTCAGATTTATTTTCCCTCACTTTGGAATGTTGTATTTGGTTTTGAGAGGGTAACGTTTGTGTCTGTGTTCAAGGATAACTGGACAGCACTTATATCAGCCTCAAAAGAAGGGCATATGCACATTGTGGAAGAACTACTCAAGTGCGGTGTTAACTTGGAGCACCGTGATATGGTATGTGCACTTTCTTTTTTTTTTCCCTAACTAAGGTATCATTGATATACAATCTTTCTGTTCTAGTGTGTTGTTCAGTGCCTCTGTGTCTTTACTTATTTTCTGTCTGGTTGATCTGTCCTTTGGAGTGAGTGGTGTGTTGAAGTCTCCTAAAATGAATGCATTGCTGTCTATTTCCTCCTTTAATTCTGTTAGTATTTGTTTCACATATGCTGGCGCTCCTCTGTTGGGTGCATATATATTTATAATGGTTGTATCTTCGTGTTGGATTGACCCCTTTATCATTATGTAATGTCCTTCTTTATCTCTTGCTACTTTCTTCGTTTTGAAGTCTATTTTGTCTGATACAAGTACTGCAACACCTGCTTTTTTCTCTTTGTTGTTTGCATGAAATATCTTTTTCCATCCCTTCACTTTTAGTCTGTGTATATCTTTGGGTTTGAGGTGAGTCTCTTGTAAGCAGCATATAGATGGGTCTTGCTTTTTTATCCATTCTGTTACTCTGTGTCTTTTGATTGGTGCATTCAGTCCATTTACATTTAGGGTGATTATTGATAGATATGTAGTTATTGCCATTGCAGGCTTTAGATTCGTGGTTACCAAAGGTTCAAGGGTTGCTTCTTTACTATCTAACAATTTAACTTAACTTTCTTGTTAAGTTATTGTGAACACTGTCTGATGTTTCTTTATCTCTCCCTTCTTATTCTTCCTCCTCCTCCATTCTTTATATATTAGGTGTTTTATTCTTTGCCTTTAGTAGTATTTGGATGGTCTGCTTTCTTTGCTATGATTTTATTTTCTGTGGTGACATCTTTTTAGCCTTAGGGGTGCTTCCCTCTAGAGCAGTCCATTTAAGATATCCTGTAGTGGTGGTTTATGAGAGGCAAACTCTCTCAACTTTCGTTTGTCTGGAAATTGTTTAATCCCTCTGTCATATTTAAATGATAATCGTGCTGGATACAATATTCTAGGTTCGAGGCCCTTCTATTTCATTACGTTAAATATATCATGCCATTCTCTTCTGGCCTGTAAGGTTTCTGTTGAGAAGTCTGATGATAGTCTGATGAATTTTCCTTTGTAGGTGATCTTTTTTCTCTCTCTAGCTGCCTTTAATACTCTGTCTTTATCTTTGATCTTTGCCATTTTAATTATTATGTGTCTTGGTGTTGTCTTCCTTGGGTCCCTTGTGTTGGGAGATCTGTGGGTTTCCGTGGACTGCGAGACTATTTCCTTCCCCAGCGTGGGAAAGTTTTCAGCAATTATTTATTCAAAGACACTTTCTATTCCTTTTTCTCTCTCTTCTTCCTCTGGTACTCCTATAAGGCGAATATTGTTCCGTTTGGATTGGTCACGCAGTTCTCTTAATATTCTTTCATTCCTAGAGATCCTTTTATCTCTCTCTGCCTCAGCTTCTCTGTCTTCCTGTTCTCTGATTTCTATTCCATTAACAGTCTCTTGCATCTCATCCAGTCTGCTGTTAAGCCTGTCGATGGCTTGTCTGATTTCTGCATTGTCTTTCCTCACTTCCCTCACTTCCTCCCTCAGCTCTTGCACATTTCTCTGTAGATCTGTCAGCATGGTTGTGACTTTTATTATGAATTCTTTTTCAGGAAGACTGTGCATGTCCATCCCTTCAACCTCCTCTCTGGGGTTGTCTGTTGGTTGATTTTAGTTTGAACCATATTCCTCTGTCTTTTCATGGCTATAGAAGTGGTTGCTGGTAGTTGCCACGTATATCAGCTGGGCTCTTTATGACTTTAAAAAAGAAAAAAAAAAGGAGAATAAAAAAGAAAGAAAGAAAGAAAGAAAAAGAGAAAAAAGAAAGAGAAGAAAAAACAAAAAACAAAAAACAAAAAAACGCCCACTGGGAGTGGATTCTGTGGGGATGCTGTAGGTGGCACTGTTGCTCCACTATTCCAGAGCCGTGGTTGCGCCGCTCCGCAGGGCCCTTTATAGCTCTGGCTGGGGTGGGAACGAATGGGAGGCTGTTGATCTCTGTGGGAAGTCTAAGTGCGGCCACCCTTTCCCAGTTGCCAGCTAAGGGGTCCGAAACTCCCCAGGACTCCCAGGCTACTGGGCGGAGTGTTCCGGGGCAATCCAGTCCTCTGCTGGGCTCCTGTCTCTTTAAGACCACTGAAAAAAGCGCACGCTTTTCTTCTTTTTTTTTTCTTTCCTGGGAGCCGGCTGCAAGCACCCTGGTGCGTTCCCCGCTCAGATCCTGCACCCTCTGTCTCTCCAATCTCTGCTACACCGCACGATGTGTGTCAGTGCTCCCTGCGCAGATCACCGGGGCTGGTTATTTCGCGGGCCTGTACTTCCACTCCCTCCTGGCTCTGAATCCTCTCCTCCCGCCAGTGCACTGGGGTGGGGGAGTGCTTGGGTCCTGCCAGGTCGCAGCTCCGTATCTTGCCCGCCTCACAGGGTGCTGAGTCCTCTTGGGTGTAGCTGCATGCTGTGCGCTTTCCTGTGTATTCTGGTTTCTCTTTTAGGAATAGTTGTATTTGCTGTATTTTCATAGATAAATATAGTGTTGGGAGGAGATTTCTGCCGCCCTGCTTACGCCGCCATCTTCCCGGAAGTCCTGATATACAATCTTATGAAGGTTTCACATGTACAACATTGTGGTTTCAACATTCTTCCATATTATCAAGTCCCCCCGCCCACACGTCTATTGCTGTAACTGTCCATCAGCGTAGTAAGTTGGTATAGAGTCATTACTTGTCTTTGTGCTGTACTGCCTTCCCCGTGACTTACCTATGTTGTGTGTACTAATTATAGTGCCCCTTAATCCCCTTCATCCTCCCTCCCCATCCACCCTCCCCAACCTCTTCCCTTTCATAACCTCCAGTCCCTTCTTGGAATCTGTGAGTCTGCTGTTGTTTTGTTCCTTCAGTTTGGCTTTGTTGTTATACTCCACAAATGAGTGAAATCATTTGATACTTGTCTTTCTCTGCCTGGCCTATTTCACTGAGCATAATACCCTCTAGCTCCATAAATGTTGCAAATGGTAGGATTTGTTTTCTTTTTATGGATGAATAATATTCCATTTTGTATATGTACCACATATTTATCCATTCATCTACTGATGGACAATTATGTTGCTTCCATATCTTGGATATTGCAAATAGTGCTCCCATAAACATAGGCGTGCATATGTCTTTCTGAATCTGGGATCTTGTTTTCTTCGGGTAAATTCCTAGAAGTGGAATTTCTGGGTCAAGTGGTATTTCTATTTTAATTTTTTGAGGAACCTCCATATTGCTTTCCACAGTGGTCGAACTAATTTACATTCCCACCAATACTTTATAGTATACTCTCCAGTTCCCCTGTCTCCACATCCTTGCCAGCATTTGTTGTTCCTTCTCTTCTGGATGTTGGCCATCCTAACTCGTGTGAGGTGTTACCTCATTGTGGTTTTAATTTGCATTTCCCTGATAATTAGCTGTGTGGAGCATCTTTTCATGCCTGTTGGCCACCCGAATTTCTTCTTTGGAGAAGTGTCTGTTCACATCCTCTGCTCATTTTTTAATTGGGTTATTTGCTTTTTGGATGTTGAGGCTTGTGAGCTCTTTATGTATTTTGGGTATATGCACTTTCATGATGGGTTATTAAGGAGCTGGAATCTTACTATCAGTAATAGATATGTGTGAAATCTTGTGTTTTTATGTGCAAGGTGGTGTTATAATAATGTGTTCAGGATCTGGGGTTGGTCATTGAAATGACCCTCAAGAATGTTTTAAAACCCATGTGATATAATGTACCTTTTAGAATATTCCAGGTAATAATTTTCCGTTTGTTTCAGTTTAGAATTTCAAAATATTGTTAAAAAAAACCTCTGTTACCATATCAGTATTTAGAACTTATGAATAATTTCCTTTAAGAGGGACCTAATATAGTTTTAAAAATATTTTCAGTTAAAAATTATACTTTTAAGAATAATATTTATAAATTTATTTTTTAAAGGTAGTTGTGTTTAGACATGCCATCTATATACATTGCAGCATTAACAAGATATGATTCTTAATTATTTTAGTTCTTATTTGATCATGGTATCTGTTTAAAGCCTGGAGGTGAAGAAAGGGATCATTTCTAGCTTATTCTGCTAAATATTCAGCCTTTTCAAAATTAATTTTCACAGTGGAAGGGAGGAAGGAATCTGCCTAGATATATGAAACATGTATTATTTTGCTGTTGATGCTTTATGAAGTACAGGTGGTCTGAGTTTTTAAGAAACTTCAGCATTCCACTCTCTTGCATTTAATATTATATTGTAATTACACAGTCTTTTTACTGGTATAATCTTAAGTTTTTTTCCTCAAGATTTAGTGAAATTGGTGATATACTTATTTTTATAGGAAGATGCAGAACCATTTGTATCCTATTTCTGAAAAGAAGTACATTGCTGTAAAAGTTCAGAGAGAGATGATGATGATATCTGTCAGTAGCCTAAGCAGAGGATGAATGGGGCAGGTGGGAGTCAAATGTGGTACTCTTATCTTATTGGCACGTAAAGTGGAAGGGAAACTCATGGAGTTACCTAGTTCTCAGTATTTTATTAAAGGTGCCATATCAATTTATCAGATGAATTAATATTAGGTACCTATTCTTTTACTATCCCTTAGGTGTTTTATAGCCTCTCTATCAGTGACTTCTCAGAATAATGCTATGGGCTAAGAGTTAAATGTGTTCTCAATGTATCTAGTTCAGGAAATTGAAACTTGAATGAGTGTTTTTTGCCCTGTCACTCACCTATGAAGCAGTGAGGCAGAGTTTTGAACCCAGGTCTGCCTTAAGGCAAAGGCATTCTTCTCTATCATTCTTCCATATATATTAGGGGATTTAGGAACTGTAGAGTATATTATAAAGTATTAAGAATGTGTCAAAATGTAGTAAGATTCAAAAGAGATTTCTTAAACTTTTTTAGTTCTCCATATTTCTTCTTATTTCCCCAAAGTAATCATTACAACACCTTTTAACATTTAGAGGGTTTTGTGTTTGGCTTTAAAACACCAAAAACTGGGAAACTGAGGACTGTGTCTACCTTAGCTGTTAGTATTGAGGGACCCTAACATCCGAGGATTGTGTGGGTGGTAGTAGCTGCTAAGCTGTGAAGGAAGGCAGAGTCCCTGAGACTTGTGTAAGGAGAGGAGAGTGACCTCGAGGGGTTGTCTGGGGTTCAGGAAGGATTCCATGATAAAATGTCAGGAAGTCCAGTGAAGATTCTTTCTTGAGAGGGGCTTTAATTGGCACCAAACTACAGCTATTGCTGCAGGCACCTGGCTCCAGTCTTTTCATTTGCAAATTTGGGCAGAGTTTTCTTAAGGTTAAATTTTTATCTCATAGATTCTTGCATAGGGTAACATACAAATTAAAGTTAGGGCATGATATTAAAAGAATTCTGGGCAGGCATTTTGAAGATTAAAACATTGGTGTACATAAGACTTGACCACATACCCAGCTTTCTAATTTGACCACAGTAAATTATGTCAGCTTTTCCCTGTCTCTTATGATCTTGACACTTTTGAAGAGTACTTGTTTGGCATTTTTAGAATGTCTCTCACTATAGATTTGTCTGATGTTTCTCATGATTAGATTGAGATGGCATTATTGGGAAGGGTACACAGAAATGTATGCCTTTCTCAGGTACCATGTCTGTAGGATATTAGAATGTATGGCAATGATCATTTTTCTAAGAATCTTACTACATTTTGACCCATTCAGAGTACTTTATAGTATGTTTCACAGTTCCTAACTCCCTGCTAATATATATGGAAGATGGTAGAGGAGAAAGCTTTTGGAGTAAGGTAGACCTAGGTTCAAAACTTAGCCTGACTGTTTGGTACATGATATCACAATGTGTCACTGGTGATGTTAACCTTGATCTCTTGGTTTAGGTAAGGTCTGCCAGATTTCTTCAGTGCGAGATTGTTATTTTTCCCTTTACAATGACTAAATATTTTTAGGGAAGATATTTTGACACTATACAAATACCCTGTTTTTGATTAAATTTTTACTCATTGGTTTTAGCATCTACCAGTATATCTTGCATGTAGCTGTTATTACTATGGTATTATAATGGTGATTTTTCTATTTGCCTCATTCCTCTACTTTTATTAATTGGAATTATTCTGTGGGAAGAGTTCTCAGTGCCTGTGTGTGTGTGTCTTTGCCACACTCATTATATATCTGTAGATATATTTGGACTCATGAATTATTTGAACTCATAATTATTGGGAGCATCTCTGCCCTTTCAAGATGCTTTCTCCTTTTTTTTTTTAACTCACTTCCTTACTTTCTGGCACCACAAAACGCTTCAAGGCTCAGTTTCATCTTGAGTTTTCCCTGGCATATTTCTCCGATTATAGCTCTGGAATCAACCACCTTTTTTAATTGAAAAATGGTATTTAGAGACTAATATTTAGGTGTTAGGCGTGCTGATTGCTGCTCAGGTGTCACTGCTTAAGTCCTCAGTGGATAGATGTGGGAAATACATGTCTGTATACAATTCTTGCATACACGTAATCTATTTCTGTTTTTATACGTATATAAGAATATATATACATATGTATTTTAATGAGCCAAACTGATATTGCCAACTCATTCCATTTTAGCTTTCTCCCTTCCCTTGATTTGTAACTCTTCTCTGACAGTGAGAAATTTGGTTCTCGTCTATACAGTATATTTACCTATTTGTTCAAGTCTAGTATACAAATAAAGTTCTTCTAGAATTTCTGATCTATACCCTGAGAGAAACAGATTTACCCACTAAGTACACTGTTTGTCCACTGTTTTTTTTTTTTGTCTTAAGCCTAATAGTACTCAGTCAAAATACTGCTTGCCAAAGTTACATAGGGTCAGCTTGTAAGTAATTATGTAATTGCAATTAATTTGTAATGTAGAGTAATTTGTCCTAGTCTGCATTCTGTCTTTCCTCTCCATATTTTGGTTGATTTTGAAAAAATTTACATACAGTAAAATTTACCTTTTGTGGTGTACAGTCCAATGGGTTTTGACAAGGGCGAATGTCATATATCCACCACCACAGTTCTAACAGAGCATTTTCACCACTTCAACACTGCCCCCACACTGTGCCTTTGTGATCTGCACCTCCCCCAACACCTCAACCCTTGGCCAAAACTGATCTGTTTTTGCTTTCTATAGAGTTGCCTTTCTTAGATAAGGACAAGTATTTTTTAAATCTGTATTTTAGTGATGATAAAACAGAATCAGAAAGATTAAGTGATTCATATTCTCAGAACCAAATTTGGAATGGTCCAAATACTGATTAAACAAAACAAAGCATTTGTTTCTTAGTAGAACTTGATTGTATTGGTCTCTTTTATTGAATTGCATCATAGTTAAACAGAAAATTGCTCAATAAAAAAAAAAAGAAAAAAATTGCTCCCATAAGCCTAGAAAATAGAAAGTTATTATGCTGTTAATTCATACTTGGTGAATTTGCTGACCCCTGGAGATCATGGTCTACATCCAGATCATTGCCTTAGCATCCTCTCTTTTTTTAGCCAGAGATTACTGTAATGGTCTGAGATTCATAGGATGTGTTTAAATGCAGGAGTTGAATACGATTGCTGGAATCTCCCTCTGGGAAAAGTCTAGACTTGTACAAGGAGGAGAATATCTAGGGACATAAAACGTTTCCTTAAGAAAAATTTTTAAATGGCAAAAATGCATCTAGGCCAAAGAAGAAATTCAGATGGTCAACAGGCACATGAAAAGATGCTCCACATCACTAATCATCAGAGAAATGCAAATTAAAACCACAATGAGATATCACCAGTTAAGAATGGCCAACATCACAAACAACAACAAATGTTGGTGAGGATTGGAGAAGAGGGAACCCTCCTACACTGCTGATGGAAATGCAAATTCGTTCAGCCATTGTGGAAAGCAGTATGGAGGTTCCTCAAAAAACTCAAAATAGAAATATCATTTGACCCAGGAATCCCACTCCTAGGAATTTACCCTAAGAATGCAGCAGCCCAGTTTCAAAAAGACATATGCACCCCTATGTTTATCACATTTACAATAGCCAAGAAATGGAAGCAACCTAAGTGTCCATCAGTAGATGAATGGATAAAGAAGAAGTGGTACATATACACAATGGACTATTATTCAGCCATAAGAAGAAAACAAATCCTACCATTTGCAACAACATGGATGGAGCTAGAGGGTATTATGCTCAGTGAAATAAGCCAAGCCGAAAAAGACAAGTATTAAATGATTTTACTCATATGAGGAGCATAAGAGCAAAGAAAAAAACTGAAAGAAAAAAAACAGCAGCAGACTCACAGAACCCAAGGATGGACTAATAGTTACCAGAGAGAAAGGGACTGGGGAGGATGGGCGGGAAGGGAAGGACAAGGGGGAAAAAGGGGCATTACAATTAGCAGACGTAATCTGGGGGGGGCGCGGGGAGGGCTGTACAACTCAGAGAAGACAAGTAGTGATTCTATAGCATCTCACTATGCTTATGGATAGTGACTGTAATGGGGTTGGTTGGGGGGACCTGATGAAGTGAGTAGTTTAATAACCATAATATTGCACATGTAATTGTAGATTAATGATACCAAAAAAAAAATACATCTAGGATATTTAGAAGAATCCAACATGAATGTTCCCTATTTAAATTTCTATGATATTATACAAAGGCATTTCTGGACTTAAGAGATTTGATTTATTTCAGGTCCACTATATTTCTTTCAGGAGCTTGGGAATTTAAAACTGCATAGTCATGCCTTCATAAGACAATGGTTTTATGAAGAATTTTCACAAAAGGAACTTCATTAATGACGTTTTTGTACTTGGAGATGGTGTAAAGTTTCTCTCTCCTCCCTTTTCCTTTAGGGAGGATGGACAGCTCTTATGTGGGCATGTTATAAAGGCCGTACTGAAGTAGTAGAGTTGCTTCTTTCTCATGGTGCCAATCCGAGTGTCACTGGTCTGGTAAGCCTAACAAAAATTCATCTGTAATATAAGTGGTAAATTATTTTAAAGATATTTAAGGCTGATTGTACTTCAGACTTCATAGCAGATAGAAATGATCTAGACCTTACTAAATATCATAACGTGACTTCAAAATAGAGTTTTTTCTCAGGCTAAGCTTATTTTTTAATTTTTATCAACAAAAGGCAACTAAAGGAGCTTAAATGTTAATTAAAACTATATAACATTCAAAAGGAGATTCTGAAATCCTTAGTCATCTTGCCTTTTCTCTGTGGGTATGTTTTTTTAATCTAAAGTCTTTAATGAAAAGGACATTTACCAGTGTTGATACCATTTGTCTGTACATTTTTACAGATGGTGATAACATGCATTACTACTTTGCTTGAGACTTGATCTCAGACTGTAGATTAAGAGACTATTTTATTGATGGCTACTCCTTTCATAATGTATATGTATACCAAAACATCATGTCATATACTTTAAGTATCTTATAGTTGTACTTTTATATTGAGGTATACTGCAGTTGTATCTCAGTAAAGCTGAAAAAAGCAAAACTTTATTCAAGTTAATGGAAGGTTTAGATAAGAAAAGTTTCATATTCCTTTTATTGGTTTTGCCTGTTGGCTAGATAATAACATTCAATGTATTGAATCTGTAAAAATAATGTGTTCATAATGTATATTTATTTAAGGTTGAGTGCATCTTAGTTGCCAATTGTGTGTGTTTTTAAAGTGGAGAATGGTCTGTAACTTGATTTTTTAAAGTATTACTTTAGAGTACCTTGGTTATTTACTTTTCTTAGCAAATGTGTGCTATAAATATTCACCTAAAAGATTTTTTCTTTGCCTCCCTTGCTCCCTCCCTTTTTATTTTCCTACCTCCCCACCTACCTATCTCCTAGCAGTACAGTGTTTACCCAATCATTTGGGCAGCAGGAAGAGGCCATGCAGATATAGTGCATCTTTTACTGCAAAATGGTGCTAAAGTCAACTGCTCTGATAAGGTAGGTCAGCAGGATCTTTCCAGGTTCCAGTCCATAATTATGTCCACTCAGTGTGGCTAAGTTACATTTTCACATGATCTTATGAGACTGCTCTGATGTACCTTATGTTTATGTATATTAAGTATTTTATATACATTTATATCTCAAGAAGTAGATACCTTATACATATTATGTACTAAGTGTCCTTCCATTAGTTTTTTTTTTTACTTTTTAAATTGAAATATTTTTTTCTGGATATGTCTCACCAGGCATATTGATAAATAGTATTGGTTTCAGTTGTACAACATGTTGAATCAACAATTATATACATTGTGAAATGCTCACCAGCATACAAAGATATTACAATATTATTGACTATATTCCCTATGCTGTACTTTAATCCCCATGACGTATTTATCTTATAATTGGAAGTTTGTTCCTCTTTATCCCTTTCACTTATTTTGTCTGTCCTCTCACCCTTCTCCCCAATGGCCACCACCAGTTTATTCTCCATGTTTATGAGTCTATTTCTGTTTTGTTTGTTCATTTGCTATTATATTTCACATATAAGTGAAATCATATGGTATTTGTCTTTCTTTCTCTCTCATTTCACTTGGTATAATACCCTCTAGGTCTGTTCATGTTGTTGCAAATGGCAGAATTTCTTTCTTTTTAAAAGCTGAGTAATATTCCATTGTATATATGTATCACATCTTATTTATCCATTTATCTATTGATGGACACTTAAGTTGCTTCTGTATCTTGGCTATTGTAAATAATACTGCAATAAACATAGGGGTACATGTATTTTTTTGAAGTAGTGATTTTGTTTTCTTTCAGTAAATTCCAAGAAGTAGAATTACTAGGTCATGTGGTATTTCTATTTTTAATTTTTTGAGGAACCTCTGTACTGTTTTCCATAGTGGCTGCACCAATTTACATACCCACCAGTGGAGCACAAGGGTTCCCTTTTCTCCAAATCCTTGGTTATTCCTTGATTTTTTGATACTAGTCCTTCTGACTGGTATGAGGTGATATCTCATTGTGGTTTTATTTTCATTATTAGTGATGTTGAACATCTTTTCCCATGTCAGTTGGCTTTCTGTATGTCTGCTTTGGAAAAATGTGTATTTAGGTCCTTTGCCCATTTTTTAATCTGTTTATTTGGTTTTTTTTGGTGTTGAGTTGTATGAATTCTTTGTATGTTTTGGATATTAGCCCCTTACTGGATATATTATTTGCAGATATATTCTCCCATTCAGTAGGTTGCCTTTTTGTTTTGTTGATGGTTTCTTTTTGTGCAGAAGCTTTTTAGTTTGGTGTAGTCCCATTTGTTAATTTTTGCTTTCGTTTCCCTTTCCTGGTGAGACATATCCAGAAAAAAAGAGTAAAGGTGATGTTGAAGAGTTTACTGCCTATGCTTTAGGAGTTTTATGGTTTCAGGTCTTATATTTAGCTCTTTTATCCATTTTGAGTTAATTTTTTTGTATGGTATAAGACAATGGTCATGCTTTTGCATGTATCTATCCAGTTTTCCCAGCACCATTTATTGAAGAGACTGTCTTTTCTCCATTGTATATTTTTGCCTCCTTTGTCATGTATTAATTGACCAAGTAAGTGTGGGTTTATTTCTGGGCTCTCTATTCTGTTCCATTGACCTATGTGTCTTATTTTTGTGCCAGTACCATACTGTTTTGATTTCTGTAGCTTTGTAGTACAGTTTGAAACTAGAGAGTATGATACCTCTAGCTTTGTTTTTCTTTCCCAAAATTGCTTTGGCTGTTTGGGGTCTTTTGTAATTCCATACAGATTTTGGGATTATTTGCTCTAGTTCTGTGAAAATTGCCTTTGGTATTTTGGTAAGGATTGCATTGAATCTGTAGATTGCTTTGGGTAGTGTGTCCATTTTAGCAATATTCATTCTTCCTGTTCATGAGCCCTTCTATTATTTTTTATATCACACCATCATTCTCTGGAAAATAGATAGGGATGATTTCCTGTCTCTGTTATTGGAAGTTTTCTGTCGTAAATCGTAACTCTTCTTCCTACATCAGTCCTGTATCTTTCCGTGTATTGCTGCCAGAATGATCTTCCTAAAATTCAAGTGTACTTACCTGTTTCTCATGCTTAAAATCCTAAAGGATCAATCCCTGGTATGATGTATGAAGATAGGCCTTTCCTCCCTTTTTACCTTTTCTCTAGTTATGTGTATCCTAAAACTACCTTGCATGCTAGACTACCAAATGATGATGTAGGTTCCTGAGTTCATCTGCGCTACACCTTCCATGCCATCACAGTGTTCCTTCACAGTGTGGCATGCCCTCCTTGTCTGCTTGAGCTTCTTGTCATCCTTCACACTCAGTTCATTTGCCTTAGTTCCAGAAAGCTCCTCATTTTGTTCTATTAATTAAAAAAAAATCTTTAATATTCACCCTAAACATTTGTAAGTATTTAAGAACCTGACATATTGACATATTATTTTGGAACTTGACACATAGTGGGTAATAGTGAAATATAGGAAAACAGTAATTAATTAGAGAGATTTTGATAATTAGAATATATTCTCAGCATAAATTTAAGTATTAAATAGTATTGCTTAACCTGATGGGAGTGTCAGAAATCATCCTTTTCTTTTCTGGATGGTTTTTTGCAGGTGTGTATATATAGATATATATCTATATATATGTATAAATCATCAAGTAGTACACTTAAGATTTGTGTACTACACAAATCCTTTTTATAAACATATTACATAAAATAATAGTTTAATAAGGACTGTAAGGAGACTATTGCAAATACTTGTAATTGGCATTTTAAAATATTGTTTGGGGGACTATTCATTAATTCAGATTGTCTTATAATTCAGGTTAGTGAGGTTTTATTGTTTGTGGTTCTTAACTCTTGATGTTTCAGATTTGACACTTCAAAATGTTGAAGAAACCTTTAATTTCTCCTTCTAGCTTATTGAAAAATGTTTATATAAAACTTGGCATTCAGAGTCTCTCCAGAATCAGGTACTATGCTACCTAGTCTGTCACTCTTACATTTTGAGGAAATGTCTGGTACCTACTGTGCACAGTGCCCTATATCTGTACTAAACACAGACGCTAGAAAAGCACATCTCCTCAGTCATACTCACTACATGCCAAGTGCTCAGTAGTCATATGGGACTGTATGGGCTAGTGCAGAATTGTGGTGTGTTTCCGTCAACACAGAGTTCTGGTGGACAGAGCTGTTAGAGAGAGTAGGCATTCATTAAACGTTCCTTTCAGTCTGCAGTCTCCTATGCAGTTGAACATCACTGTGGATATTCATGTGTCTCTTGATTGTCAGACTCCCCCAAGATACAGCATTGGTTTTATGCATGATTTATATTCTCTAATGTCTTTTGAATCATGTTACAAGCAGAAAGTGCTTTGGGGTGTAGTTTCTAGATTGTAGTTTATTTTGTGAAGTGTAGAGGCTGATACTGGTATTGGTTAAGAGCACAGACTGAAGCGAGGCTTTTTGGGTTCCTGGGTCTTGCTCCACCTTTGTGACTTTGAGCCTGAATTAGGTTCTCAAGGCCTCATTAGCTTGTCTGTGAAAATGTGTTATTGTGAATTGTACTTATTCTTGTGGTAAGGATTACATAATAAGTTAACCCACGCAGAGTATTTAGAACCGTATTTGGTACTTGGTTGTTACTATATTTGCCTATAGTCAGACTGTTGGACTTTATAAACTATTTCACAAGATACGCGAAGCAGTGAAAGCTGTTGAAAATTAGAGGCTGTGTGATTTTATGATGAAAAAATTGTCATTGATTATGAAAGGTAAAGTTAGTTAAAAGACATTTCTTTTATCTGGTGATTAATCATCAAATGGGAAATATATGATTTATTTGGGATTATAGTTATAATCGTAAATTAATCTAATAATAAAGTATGATTTTAATAAAAATTCATGTTGAGACCAGTTGCTTTTAAGTACAGTTCTGATAATAATTTTAAGTTTATCATTTGTTTTAATAGTATGGAACCACCCCTCTGGTTTGGGCTGCACGCAAGGGTCATTTGGAATGTGTAAAACATTTATTGGCCATGGGAGCTGATGTTGATCAAGAAGGAGCTGTAAGTATCTTTCCTATTTTAACTCCTGGTAATAAAGACATGTAGTTTTAAGAGAGAAAATATTTTTTCTTCACAGCCTAGAAAAACATCCCTATAGTTCTTAAATGATACTTAGAAAAATAAGCATTTTCTTTCACTTATCCTGATAAATGTATTATATTATAGGTATTAAATATTATGAACATGTGTTTTTAAGTATCTATTGCACATCAGTTTTGGAAGGCTAAAACTATAAAGAATATGTTTCAATAATCTTAGTATAAATTGAAATACTCTTCAGATCAGTCTGAAATACTATTAATCATGGAAAAAAGCTAGAAAGCTCTCTTAAAGTGACTTTTCTTTAAAAATTTAATATTTTAGTTTTGAGGAGTTTTTAGCTGTGACTTATTTTCCTTCTACAACAGACAGATTTTTAAAATACTAGCAATCAGTGGTGAACCTAGAACACTTAAAAAAATTGGTTCAATACATCTTACTGACTAGCAGTTATTAGTTCTTAATTGAACATCTGTTGTGTGTGCAGCCTGGTGCTACATGTGCTGGGGATACTGGAGAAGCCTAACAAATGACTTTTCCATGAAAGAAAATGATATCTATGAACAAGAAACAAGTAATGCAGACTACTATTCACATAATTAAGTATTATGTAAAATGGATCAAGGATTCTGAAAAGACATACTACTAAATCTCTGGCTGCAGTGTAACAAAAATGAACTCTAAATCATGCTTGACTTAATATCAACCAGATCCTCCTGTTTTCCATATTGGCAGGAGCTACCTGCTGACCTTCAAGGAGCATGTAATATTTTAGTGCAGTTGGAGACAGAGCATGATTTTTAGACAGCCATGGAAGTCATACTTTTACTTTCTTCTTTTTGGGACAGTTTATCAAGTGGAAGAGTGGCTTGTCTCTGTGATTACAGACTGCTAAAGAAATGAAAAGGCTATAGCTATTTTAATATGTGAGAGAATCATGGCTTAGTTTTGGGGGTTGATCTAATAGAAATATTTCTATAAGGAAATTATATAACATCTCAAAATAGACAAAATCTAAAGAAGAGTTTTAACAATTCCTTTTGGTAATCAGTCATATTCTTCTATCAGGTGATTTATTGTTACAAATTAGATGTGCAGTTTTTTACAAAACCACTAAAAATAATACATATTTTGAAAATGTTTCTAGATCAGGCTGATAGATGGAAGTATATATTATACTTTTATTGAAATACCCTATAACTGTTAATTCATTGTTTCATTGTTTTCTTCAGTTTTTCCTATAGCTTTTGTTATTAAACAGTTCTTCCTTTGAAGTCTTACTGACCTTACTTTGGATTATTTAAATAGAATGCATTTAATTTTGTCAACTACTTTATACTTCATACATTAATGAGAGGGTTTGCTCGTTGTAAATGAGTCCAATTTCAAATGATCATGTGAACAATTGAATGTCATAACAGACCTATCTACTCAAGAGAATTAATGTATCTTCGAAAAGGAAAATAAGCTTCAGGCCATTTTTGGTGTGTGTCTGGTTATTGATATTGGCATTTTATTATTAGAAATAACTATTAGTAATAGGCTACTTTTTGAAAACATTAGTTGTATAACTATCACATTAATCATGTTTTGTAGAATATACTGATTTCTTGGGCTTGTTTTTGTTTTTAAGAATTCAATGACTGCACTTATTGTGGCAGTAAAAGGAGGCTACACACAGTCAGTAAAAGAAATTTTGAAGAGGAATCCAAATGTAAATTTAACAGATAAGGATGGAAATACTGCTTTAATGATTGCATCAAAGGAGGGACATACCGAGATTGTACAGGATCTGCTTGATGCTGGAACATATGTGAACATACCTGATAGGGTAGGTTACCTGTTTAAACTTGTCTTCTAGTGGTGATGTTAACTTTTTGCCACCCTTCAGCGTTCTTCATACACTTGTAAGAAAAATTTTATTTCTACTTTAGAAGTAATAAGTTAAAAACTACTCAATCTTTGTGAAGGATTTTCTTTTTAATTTTTTCCTTTGCTATTGTTATTGAAAATGTCACATGTACTATTAGTCTATAACTGTCCTTGATACATATCACTGTACATGTTGTTCATGGCTGGTGTTGTTCATTGTCCCAAGGCTTCAAGTACCACTTTTACAGTTAGAATTTTCAGAATTGTATCTCGTGCTCTATCCTCTTCTCAAAACTCTACGCTCTGATTGATTGTCTAATGGGCCTTTTAAGCTTACAGCAAAAGAGAGGTCTTGTTTGTTTCAAGACAACCTGCTTTTCCCTTAGTCTTCATCTCAGTAAGTGGTACCACCATTCACCCTGTTGTTAAAGCCCCAAATCTCCACATTAGCCTTGATTTCTCATCCTCAGCTACCACATCCAATTCTTTAGCACATTTCATTGGTTCTTCCTCCAAAATATAACCTTTGTCCACTTCCTTCATTTCCACTA
Organism: Phataginus tricuspis; assembly: GCA_029783875.1. Lineage (NCBI taxonomy): Eukaryota > Metazoa > Chordata > Mammalia > Pholidota > Manidae > Phataginus > Phataginus tricuspis. The sequence continues at coordinate 5,821,910 of JAQQAC010020896.1, read as the reverse complement.
CTGCTTGCCTTGCCCAAGCCACCATCTCCCATTGTCACAGGAGTAGCGTCTGAACTGGGTTCTCTTGTTGTCTCTAATCCACTCTCCACACTGTTGTCAGAGTGATCTTTAAAGCAGTAAGTCTCATGTGTGCTTCTTTGTTTAAAGTCATCCAAGGCTTCCTTTTGTGTATTGGATAAGTGTCATTTCTTTCCTTTATAGACACTGTATGACATTGTCTTTGCCTGACTCTTTGTCCTTATTTTGCACCATTCTTACTCCTGTTTCAGTAGGTTGCAGCCATATTAACTTTCCCTTTCTTTTGCACACTGATCTTGATGCTCCTTTGGGGCCTTTGCACCAGTGGAGTTCTGTCTGGAATGCTGATATTCATGTTCACGTGGCTGGCTCCTCCTTGTCATTCCAATCAGAAAGGTCTTCTCCAGCTGTCCAATCCCAAGTAGCTACCCAGTCACTTTCTATCACATCACTGTATTTGAATTTACTCGTGTGGCATTTGTTTGATTTTTTTGTTTGTGTTTATTGTATGTTGTCTGTCTCCTCTAGACTGTTAATTTTTCAGAGCTGTGACCTTGCATCTCTTGTTTCTTGTTGCCTAGAACAAGGTATGGTGTATAGTAAGCAATGAAATATTTATAACCTTTTATTAATTTACTAGTCTGGACCCATATTAATGCTAACATTCTCAATTAGAATTTGTTTGCCTTGGATTTGTTTCTGCTTCCAGTGTAGTAGTTAGGATACTGCACAGTGGTGCTAATCCTCAAGGACTTGCATGTCAATTTATAGCCCATGGGGCCCTCTCAGGATTGAGATGAGCCACAGCTCATGGACCTGCCCAGCCCAAATCCCTACAACTGATTTGTTATTCAGCAGAAAGGAAAATTATGCCCATTACCAAAGGTATAATTAATAATTGTTGCTTGGTGAATGTAATTTCAGGGCAAAGAGATGTCCTTGTGAAGTAATGAATTTTATCTAGGTCTTCTACTGGAGAATGAGTCAGTCTTATGCACTGTTGGCCTGTAATTACAAATTAACTAGAATGTGGATGCTGTTCTGGAATCAGTCTTCTCCCTTAATTAAATGCAGTTATAGACCCACTCACTGAAGGCTCCAGCTTTACAACTCCCTTTTTTAGAATCCGTGGCTTTCATCACATAACATTATTCCAAAGGATTTATATTATATAATTTCCAAATGTTCATCTGGTTCATGACAGCCATGTTACCATTTTATTTAATTTACATTTGTAATGGGAGGTTACCTTCAAAGAGAATGGCTTATTGTTCTAGGTGACTTGTCTTTTTAAGCTTTGGTTGTGGAATTTCAGAGTGCTCATTTTGAGGTGTAAAGGCTTTGATCCCTTACTCTGAGTGCTATTAATGTCAGGTATTAGTATTAGTTAACTAAAATTTTTCTCTTATTTACAGATCCTTTTTTTTACAAGAAGTTTTCAGAAAAAAATATATTAATGCATGATTAACCTTAACTTGAAAACAGTGTTTATTTGTTTCCATCATTAAATATACTTTGTTTTGTCTTTTAAGAGTGGGGATACTGTGTTGATTGGTGCTGTCAGAGGTGGTCATGTGGAAATTGTTCGAGCGCTTCTCCAAAAATATGCTGACATAGACATTAGAGGACAGGTATGTGTGACTACAGTGCTGTCTTTATCTTTGAGTAACCTTGGTTGTATGTGTTGACTGAACACAATGTCATTCTTCCAACTTTTCTATGGAAATAGACTTGTAAACCCTAATATATTTAATGGATGCCTATATTATTAAGTTTCACTGACATTATTATGGAATTTCTTTATTAATGTTAAGTTAGATTTAGATGGAAGTAAGCCAAAAAGAAGTTAATTTTTTCAAATACACCTGTCTTACTAGTGTAAAATATAATCAATCCTGAAATGAGTAGTTTATGATACTGACATAGTTGGTGGCACTTTGAGTGTATGCAGTTTATTTTCTTTAGTATTTAACCTCTGTTTTGTTTTCTTCATTCATATGTTGTTCTTCCATTCTTGTTCTTTTATCTTTCTTTTCCTCTTCCTCCATTCTGCTTGCCTCCACTAGGACCACTTGGCTGGTAGTGCCTCTGGACTTTGCTTAAATCAGTCATAACTCACAGAGCTCAAAGGGTATTAATTTTATGTAAAACTTTCCTAAAGTTGTTAATTTATCCAGTATTTCAGGTGCCTTAGATTAAAAAAAAAAAAACTGTACATAATAACCTATTCTGTTGCTGGACAGTCTGCCTTTCTGCTCAGTTTTTCCTTGTATTTAGCTTGCCTCCAAATCCGGTTTTCAATCAAATTAATGAATACTATGCCAAATGCTTTGAGGAGCTTAACAGGGGACCCTCACCTGTAAGAAATATGTATTTTTGTTAGGAACATTTTACTTTGCTTTACTTATTTTAATATTTATGTTTTTACACAAATATAAAAAGAGATGCCACTTTTGATGTAAGATGGTATAGGATTGATTGCCTAGTGAAAGGTTCAAATATAAGAGTCTTGAGGTGGGGAACAGGGCATTAAGGAAGGCTTTTGAGAGAAGGTGGAATTTGAGCTAAATTTGAAAGATGGGTTGGATTTAGCAGAGAAAGGAAGGCTGGGCATTTCAACAAGGATAGTAGAATAATAGGATGAGAATTCAAGCAAATGAGAACGTGAAAGACTGTGCTCCTTAGCTGGTGAGTTGGGCTGGTGGTGGAGTGATGGGGGTGGGGTGGTTTCAATGCCTGCCTAAGGAAGTTGGGAAGCTAGTGTACATTTTTGAGAAGGGGAACTCCATTGGTGAAATTTTGGTATAGGAAACTTAGTTTGGCAGCAGCAGAAAATAATTCATAGTCTTTTGGGTTAAAATAATATTTTCACTAAAAGATGGTTACTACTATTTAGGCTTTTCTCTAACGCCTTTTTGTCTGCCAATCCTTTTTTCCTATGCTGTTGTCAGTTTAGTTTATTCTCTTGCTTTGCTTTCAGAGTCTGTGCAGATCTATTCTTGTTTTTTCTTGTTTTTTGAATTAGATAGGATTTTAAAAGATCTGGTCAAGATTGGTGTACAGGTGTGGTATGGGTGTACATTAAGAAAGCTAAAAATGATAAAAAACAATTCATCTTAAGTCTGTGTACTACGTTCTCACGCATGATTTTTTGGAAAGATTGGGCAGGTAAAGAGTGAAGGGTCATAATACTTCCTTGTCCAGGGATACAGATCTCAGTTACTGACGAACCCCAACTCCTGAAATCTGATTGCATTAACAAAAGCACAACTGCCCTTTCAACTCTGTGGGTTGCTGCTTTCTAAGTCAAGTAATATTAAAATTTCCTAGGCTTGCTTGTTGGTTAAGATCCATTAATTCCAAAATATGTATTTGTAATTTTCCTCTTAACAATTTTCATTGAAAGTTTTATGTAAATGTTATTCTTGAATCTCATAAATTGTTACTTCTTTAGAAATGTTAAGAAAGATGTTTCAAAAATAGCAGCAGACTCACAGACTCCAAGAAGGGACTAGTGGTTACCAAAGGGGAGGGGTGTGGGAAGGCGAGTGGGGAAGGAGGGAGAAGGGGATTGAGGGGTATTATGTTTAGTACACATGGTGTAGGGGGTCACGGGGAAGACAGTGTAGTACAGAGAGGGCAAACTGAATCTGGGGCATCTTACTACACTGATGGACAGTGACTGCATTGGGGTATGGGTGGGGACTTGATAATATGTGTAAAAGTAGTAACCACATTGTTTTTTCATGTGAAACCTTCATAAGAGTGTATATCAATAATACCTTAATAAAAACTTTAAAGAAAAAAAGGAATGATGTTTTATAATTGCTAATAGCAGTTCCCAGTATTGTATCTTACATGAAGTGGTTGTTGATTTTTTTTTTATTATATAGGACAATAAAACTGCTTTGTACTGGGCTGTTGAGAAAGGAAATGCAACGATGGTGAGAGATATCTTACAGTGCAACCCTGACACAGAAATATGCACAAAGGTATAAAAGACATTTCTGTTCTCCTAGTAATACCTAGTGTTGAATATTAGTGCTTTTTTTTAGTAATCTTTATTTGATATTAGAATTTAACTGATTTTATAGGTTATATAAAACTGAGGAGCAACTTTGTATCCTTCCAGGAGCTGTGTATTCACAGCAAAATATAGTGTATAATTTGTTACTTTAAATACTTTCAGAATATACAATGTCAGCTGTTCATAAATTGTGGACAGATCATTTCCCCAGAATTCTTTTATGCTCCTGTTGTTTGGAATGCAGAACATGTTTCCTTTTAAAAGACCATTGTGAGTGGTTATGGTTCCCCAAACCAGCCACTTTAGTCTATTTTACTGAAGTCATGTGAAAAATATGAACTATGTAAGACTTCAGTGATTGTATTTTGCTCTTATGGATAATAGTTTCTCAGAAGGAGATATATTTGGAACTCTGGGTTGAGATGGCAGGAATTCTTAATGAATAAAGTTTTGGAGTCACCCATGAAACAATTCTGTTTTATTTGCCAGCGTCTTTCTAAACCAGTGATGGTAACTTTGGGGCCCTAGAGCAGAAAGTTTCCTGGGATACCTTCTGGTTTGCTGGCAGCTCCTTGATAATCTTTTTCGTTTTCTTTTGGACCTGTGCATCAGCCACTGTGACTCCCTGTAGCTTCTGACCCGGTTTCTCTCTTTCTAATTCAGTGATGAACTATGGTCTCTTCTTTCCCTTAATTGATTTTGCAAGCAATCATGAACTCTTCTGAGATTTTCCAGAGGCATATTGCTTGTATCAAATTGTTTTCCCTGTTATAGACAGATTCTTAGGTGCACAGAAAACTAAAGTGATGCTGGTATCGATTTCTGAAAAATCTAGGTAATGGCTATGACTGGCTGGTTGGTGGGGAGTTGGTGGGTGGGACTGGGAAGTAGTTTCTGGAGGTGCTGCCCCAGGTGTCAGTGCTGGGATCTGGGGAGTGGCAGCAGCCTCAAGGGCAGGGAACACTGTTGCCAGAAATGGCTGATAGGTAGCTGGGCATATCCCATACTCAGCTGAGTGATATAAAATTATTTTGATACAAGTGATTGGTTATGAGAGGAAAAGCACTTTTTGTGTTAGTTTTTACTAACAAAATTCTCATATTTTCAACATAGACTAGTACCAGAGTTAGCTATTTGAATTCTTACATGTTTTTGTGACTTTAAACTCTTAGGAGTAAAGCTGTTAATCTGGCAAACCTTTTTATCTGTGCCCACAGGATGGTGAAACACCACTGATAAAGGCTACCAAGATGAGAAATATTGAAGTAGTAGAGCTGCTGCTGGATAAAGGAGCTAAAGTGTCTGCTGTAGATAAGGTAAAATATCTGTGTATAGCAAAGCTTTTTGGAAAGCTGTTGGTAGGCTGACCTGTGTATCTGGTGGGCCTAAGGGGATCTGATTTTATTTTGTGGAGGGAGAGATTACTTGCTGGGGATGTCTGTGTGGGATTTGATGCTATGGTATCTTCTTGGCTGTTCCAGTAGCAGGCTGAGGAGCAGGTGGGCTCAGTATGCTATGTAAGAGGCTGCTTCAGACTCTCCTTATCCTGCTTGCGCCAGTTATGGGGAGCCGCCATTGATCACCATATGAGGAGGATGTGAGCAGGTGTAGAGCAGGTTGCAGGTGGAAGTATCCAGAGGAGCTGGAGCAGCTGACTTGGAGCAGGCTGGCATGAACGTTCACAACAGGAGAGAAGGTGCTCAGCCATACATCCTCACCACGGTCCTTTTAGAGACACTGGCATACTCTCCATAAGACGTTTAACTCTGCATTGTGTGATACTTCATACAGAATTGATTCCTGGGTTTAGTTTGTTTTCTTTTTAAACAGGCTTCTTTACTTCAATTGATTTCCTCCCAGAAAAAAATCTAATTGATTTATGTATGAAGTAAGAAATGTTAACAACTTTTTTCCTCTAAAAGTGTGATATGATTTGGGCTTTACTAATCCATAACAGATTGAAGCTTGTCTTTCTATTGTTTATGAGGCAGTTAAACAAACAACAGAATCAGTATGTATTTGCTGTTTATTTTATCAGGAAACAACATTATTGAAAAAATGACTTCAAACTCTCTCAGCCATCATCACCATATTAATATAGTTTCATATAAAAAAAGGAAATTTTAATATTAAAACTCAGGGAAGACAAAGTCAGAGAAGAGATTCTGACATTGAATATATTTGGCTTTATAGAAAACTTCCTGTCCTGCCTGTTTTTCTCATTCTGCTGTCTGCCCCTGGACTAAGTGCCCTTAAAGATTCCCTATGGCTTTGTTAATTCTGTAACATGCATTTATAAGTAATTGTTTTGTCCTCATTAATAAGTTTCCTGAAGGAGCTGTGTCTCCGTATCCTTTTGTTTGTTGCTTTGCTCTGAGTCAGCACATATCTGCTGACAAGCACATGATCCTTAAGAACAGCTGTTCACCCATTCAGCACATACTTACTGGGACATGATCAAGTGCCATCCTGCTAGAACAAGGAACAGGAACTTGTAAGTCTTGAACATGGTTCTTTGTAGAGGATTTCATAAAAATACGTTTAAAATAACGTTTAGTTTATTTTTACTTAGCCCATCACTGATCTCTGCATGTTCAGAAATTTTGTGTCTGGCAGAAATGCCACTGATGATACTTTTACCGTCTCACACGTTTGAGATAAGAAATGGGATTCGGTAGGGATTAAGGTGATGAAATCTGGTATAGGTATGTTTAGTTTGAGGGCTGATAAGACATTCAGGAAGACAGCAGGCATTGGGAAGTGTGGGACTAGAATTTGGATAAGAAATCAAGGCCTTGGTGGGAATGTGGCAGTTGAGAGATGAGAGTTGCTGGGGAATGACTTCTTAAGATCATCTATGGGAAGAAATATGAAAACTTTACTTCTTATGGCATGTGTCACATTCTAGTTTGTTTTATTCAGTCTATTCCTATTGTAAGCTGTTTAAGGTCAGGGACTGTTTGTCTTCCGTCTTTACATCCTCTAAAGTTCTCAACCCAGTGCCTTACAAATAGTGAGCCCAATACGTAGTTATTGTGCAGATTTATGATGTAGGAAGAGAATCTAGGAAAGCAAGAAGTGCTTTCCTAGAGGCAACAGAGAAAGTCAAAATCAAGATAAAGTCATGCCACAGAAGCCATAGGAAGAACATTGCAGGGCATTTTCATTTATGTTCTAGAGAGATCAAAGTGGATGAGAACTGATTTAATTGGTTAACTTCTGGGTCATTGTCTTCAAGAGGTGTGTGTGAAGTAAAAGTGCGAGAATGTGTTGCAGTCTGAAGAGGCCTTTTTTTTTTTTTAACATTTTAGTTTTCATTAGTGTTGAATACAAATACTAATGTGATTGGAGATTCTCATAAGATAAGAAGGTAAGTTAATGTTAAGGAGAAGGGACAGGTGAGGAAAGTGGAAAGAGTTTGCAGTGGCCAGAGAAGGATCACTACAGCGTGAAGGACTGTGAGGGAGAGAATGTACAGAATTAAGTTTCTGGGCTTCACGCCGTGCTAACCAGCCGAAACAAGCTGTGGGAGTAGATGAGGTCACTCATGCTAGATGGGATAGCAGCATGGATTGTGAAGTTTTCTAGACAAATGGAGACGAAAGTTATGAAACAATATAAAAAGTGGTTGACATCTGTGGACGGTAACTATCTGGATGATGGATGGTTACTAACCTACGGTGGAAGTGGCTCCCTGGTCTGGGAGGAGCTGCAAGGAGAAAGCTTGTTGCTTCTCTTTCTGTGAGTTGAGGGGAGGGAAGAAGAATGACCTTCCTTCTAGAGGGTTGTGGGAGAAATAAAATCAGAGAAAAGCTAGGTAAGGAGCTAGAGATAGAAATTGCAGGAAAGACAGAGATAAAAATTCATATTATTTATGAAGTTTTTCTATAATTTTACAGAAACATGAAAATTGTTACTGTATATGTACTGTCTGTGAAAAACATGAAAGTTCAAGTTTCCTGTCACTGTTTTACAGAAAGGAGACACTCCATTGCATATTGCTATTCGTGGGAGGAGTCGGAAACTGGCAGAACTTCTTTTAAGAAATCCCAAAGATGGACGGTTACTTTATAGGCCCAACAAAGCAGGAGAGACTCCTTACAACATTGACTGTAGCCATCAGAAAAGTATTTTAACTCAAATATTTGGAGCCAGTAAGTATTGGTTTTTGTTCCTGACTGAAATTTTAAGAAATTAATGTTGTATGAAAAAATTAAGAGACCAAGAGCGATTTTGCATGTACCATTTAACTGGAGATTACAGAAGTTGAGAAAGTTATTATCTTTCTATAGAGAAATACTCCTTCCTCTCGAAAACTCTTGTGTGTTGTACTGTAGCATTCTAAATTAAGTATATTCAGAGTCATCAATCAGCTTTAAGACCTCTAAAAAGCTAACCTACTTTTCTAAAAGTCTTTTCCCCCATGTCTACTTTGCTTTTCTCACGATGGGCTCTGTTTCCTGTGCAGCTCTAGCACAGCACTAGAGATCTTTTCCTTTGCTGGTGCTGGACCCACCACAGGTCGTGCCTCTCTGTCCCAGTGAAGGTTCTTCACTTACTAAAACCATCTCACTCCAAGGCACCTGTCAGGTGTCCCCTTTTCAGTGAGGCTCTAACTGGTCTGCCTAACCAGTAAAATTTTTGCCTTGTTGGAATACTTACGCACTTGTGTTGATATTTTTGTTTTCTGTATTTATTCTACATTGCATTTTTTTCTATTTCTTTTAGAATTTTCTCCCTTCCAGATTCCAAGTTCTTCAGGGCAGGGGCTGTTCCTTCTTATCTTTGTGTTTTCCATCATAACATCTAGCATAATGCCTTGAGTATTGTACTAATTTTGATTGAAAATGTACTCATTTTCACATGAGAATGTAATCATTCATATGCAGTGTTTTGAAATATGGAACAATTTTCTACTAGAATTAAAATAGAGGTAAGTAAGTCCCAGAAACCAATAAGAGATCATAGAATACCACCATCTTCTGGCTTAGCTTCTTACTTACATCTTGTTCTTGAATATTAATCTTTTATACTATGAGTTATTATATGTCAGTTTTTTTTCTAATTACAATAACAATGCACAGACATTAAATTTCAAGAATGAAGACACAAATATAGTAAAAAGTGCAAATTTCTCATTGTCCCTTATCTTTTACCCTAATTGTTTTAATAACTCTCCAGGATTTTCTCTACATTTCTAAGAATATTTTATAATATGTATATAGCCTTTAAAAAAATAAAAATTGGGTCATACCATATTATAACAGTTTTTAATAATGAACTATATCATGTTTTAATTGTTGCATAATCTTTCATTGTAGGTTTTAGTACCACATTCAGCTCTCTGCTGATGAATGTTTGGTTTGTTTTGCTATTAAAAGCTAGTGCAGCTTTTTGCATATATCCATTTACTTTTGTTTTTAGGCTTATTTGCTTGGAATAAACTGCCAGAAGTAGAATGGGCAAGTCACAGTTTTGATAGATTTTACATAATGGTTATAACAATTTCTTCTCCCTCAGGGCAGATATGAAGTGCAGTCCCCCACAACCTTGCTAACACTGCTATTTCCAGCCTCCCTAACCTTTGCTAATTAGATCAATAAGAGAAACATATCTCATTTTAATTTGTATTATAAAGTTATTAGTGAGATTGAGATCTTTTAGTATGTTCATAAGCTATTTATTTTTTTGCGATTTTCCTCTTTGCATCCTTTGCCCACATTTTTCTTGAGTTTTTAACATTTTTTTAAAAATTGATTTTGAGCATCTTTATATGTTATAGATACTGGTCCTGGATGTATCCTATATGTCGCATCCCTCTCCCTAGCTTATTATTTACTTAGAGTGATTTTTTAAAATTCTGCATCCAAAACTTGTACACTTTTGTAGTTTGTCTGTCTTCCTACAGTTCTGGCCTTACTATTATATTGAGAAAGGCCATTCCTAAGGAAGGATTAAAGTTTTTCTCGTATATCTTCTTTTAGTGTTTTTATGGCTTTACTCTTTACATTTAATTTTTTAATGTTTAAGAAACTTATTTTTGTTAAGGTATGAGATATGTAGAGTTTTAGTTTTATTAAAAAAAAATGGATGACTTACCTCTCCTAACATCACTTACTAATTCTTCCGTTCCCGACTGATTTGAGATGCCACTTAGACTTATATCTTGTGCTGGATCTACAGTGTTCTAATTATTATAGCTTTACAGTATATTTTGATTCTTCTCCAGAGACAATGACTCTTTGGTGCTCTTAAACACTTTTTCTCAGCTGTTCTTACATGTTACTGCTTTTCAGCTTTTCAAAAAATCCTCATCAGTTTTGATTGAAATTTCCTTAAAGTGAGATTAATTTGGGGAGAATTGCTAACATTTGAACCTTTCTTCTGGAACCATAGAATTTCTCTTTTTCTCTGAATACCCATTATATTCTTCACTCACATTTTATAACTATCTTTATATATGTAATACATACCAAATTTATTCCTGTGTAGTAGTGTGTATTTTAATATTTTATTGATTCTGAAGTGTACACTGTTCCACATTTTAACATCTCCAAAATTGGAATGTATTTATAATTGATGGATAAGAAAGTATTATGTCACAATTTAGCAGCATTTTTTCTTAGTTGTACATAATGATGATGCATCTTACAATCAGTAGGTATCAAGTTCTATGAAATACAGTTTTAATTTAAGAATCTCTGAACCTCTTTTGACACAGGTCTAACCATTTATAATAACTTTTTTCTCTAGTTGAATAAGCAGTTGGTAAATGAGAATTGATGTTCCTTTCTAATAGTAATATCTCTCTTTAATGTAAGGATATGGTGTGTTTATAATTACAGGACACTTGTCTCCAACCGAAACAGATGGTGACATGCTTGGTTATGATTTATATAGCAGTGCCCTGGCAGATATTCTCAGCGAACCTACCATGCAGCCACCCATTTGTGTGGGGCTATATGCACAGTGGGGAAGTGGGAAATCTTTCTTGCTCAAGAAACTAGAAGGTAAGGGCATGTTTGTACAAAATCTGTATATTATAACAAGTTTTTCTCTTGTGTTTTTTACGAAGTGGAGAAAAAGAGTTTTATATATGGGTGTGTGTGACACAATTTACTAAATTGAAATTAATTACTCCCTAGTAGTTGATCACATAGTTATGTGAGTCTCTTGAAAACAAAGATCTAGTGTTGTAACACACTAAAATCCCTTGGCAGCAGATTTTTGGCATGTGCTGTGAATAAGTATATCCAGAGCCCTTCATAGATTTGTTGGTTTGCATGGCCACAGTTGCCAGCACTACCTCTTGTGCACCCTCATCTGCAGTCACAGAGGGCTGTTTGCTCTTGCATTAACAGACTGAACACTTTTCCTCAGTTGCACCGTCTATTCAGAGCTTCCTAGACAGCTTCCCCAGACACTTTTTGCTTGGCAACATCTTATTCATCCTTCAAGGACAGGTTTCAAGATTGCCTATAAAATTTTTACCAAGTTTGGAGAAAGAATTACTGTTTTAAGTCTCATTTGGGCTCAGCACTTACATTTAAGAGCCCCAATTCTCAAATGTGATAGTAGGGAGAAGAAGGAAGGGGTGAGGGAGGAGTGTCAGAGAGGAATGAAAGTGATGTGGAGTTTTGAAGGCACATGGCGAACTATGGTATTTAGCCTTCTTTTTGGAAACAATGCCTGTTGCTTGTATAATACAAACCACAAAAAAAAAAAATTCCAACAAAATTTTGACAGATGGGAAAAGGAAAAGGATTTTAAAATGAAAAAGGATTTTGGACATTGTCAGTATGAAGCAGGGGAGTAGATAAGAAATATGGGTGTGCTCCTGGGGAATGAGATTTTTATGTTTATCCATAGACAACATTGGTTAATATGGTTACATAGTAACATTCTCTCTAGGGACTTTGTAAGTACCTAATAAATGTTTATATTGAAAATGTGAAAATTTCAAATTGAGTTAGAAGTTGTATTTCTTAAGCAAAACAGTAATACAGCTTCATATTAATTTCTCTTTCAGATGAAATGAAGACTTTTGCAGGACAACAAATTGAACCTCTTTTTCAGTTTTCCTGGCTGATAGTATTTCTGACACTGCTACTTTGTGGAGGACTTGGTTTATTGTTTGCTTTTACTGTCGACCCAAATCTTGGAATTGCAGTGTCATTGAGCTTCTTAGCTGTCTTATATATATTTTTCAGTAAGTCCTTGCTTTCAGTCCTTCTCGAAAACAGAGACAATATCAAGACTCATTGTTTACTTAAAGTATTACCTGTATCTCTTAAAACCTGTGACTTCCATAATTAGGTGAGAAGATTGATTTTTTTGAAACTTTGTAAGATAGCTTAGAGGAACATTGTCCACAGCTTGGATGGAGTAGTTTGCTTTAAAAGTGAGTGTACTACTTGTAAATATTGAAACAGAACTCTAATTTGTAATACTCACCCTTTTATATGTTAACTAATGACTAATATTTAAATCTCTTGAAAATAAGACTTCACAGCCATCTCTGGCATGCTCTTGAGCTAATTTTTATTTTATCTAAAAGCAAAGTAAAAATGTAAAATAAAGTTCTTGTTCTTGGTGAGGGCCTCTTCAGTTGCAAAAAAGGAAATAGATTTACTGTTGGAGGAACTGGTTACTTCAACAGTGCAAATAGTGATAGACCCAAAGTCATTTACATTTGAATCTGAACTAAATGATATATTTCTGTTTAAGGCATTATCTTTCTGTGTTTTTTTATGTCATATTTTAGTCAGTTTACTTTCCATTTTTCACATATCTTCTGTATTTTGGGGAGGTTCCCTGAGGAATTCTTTGAGGAATAGTTAGGAAATAGCATGAGACCATGAGAAGTTATATAAGTCTGACTGTCATTACTTGATACTTGACTATTTGGAGAAAATAGGCTGCTTGACTAATGACTGTTTCGGATAACATTTTTAAAACCGTGTATTTCAGTTGTCATTTACTTTGGTGGACGAAGGGAAGGAGAGAGTTGGAACTGGGCCTGGGTCCTCAGTACTAGGTTGGCAAGGCATGTTGGCTATTTGGAGCTTCTTCTCAAACTGATGTTTGTGAATCCACCCGAACTGCCAGAGCAAACCACTAAAGCATTACCTGTGAGGTGAGTTGGGCCTTTTGACAGAAGTGACTTTTAGTAAGATGAAGCAAATATCAAGTTTATAATGCAACATTTCTCAATGTATGTTCCAAAAACATTGGTCCCTTGAATTTTTTATATGAGAAATAATGCAAACAACATGTCTTGCTTAAATACGTTTGGGCAACACTTTATATCATATCTCTGTCCTGTACATTAAAGGACCAGAGATACCTTTCCATAAAGAGATGTGTTTAACTTTGATTTACCACATTTTATTTGAGCATAATCCTTCCCCCAGCTCCTGTGCTCCCCACATCTTATGACACCTGTTGTCATCCTTTGGAAACACTTGGAAGAGGGCTGGATGAAGGTTGGAGTCCTGGCTTCTCCTTACATGTGTGTAACCTCAACAGCTTGGTTCACTCTCTGAGCTGCTCTTTCCTCATCTGTGGAAGTATTTACTCGCCTATCTAAAATTATTTTTAATATCAAATAGGAAATATATGAGAGAACAGCTCAGAAAAGATGAAAGACATGTATGTCAAGGAATGAAGGAGTGGTAGAGGGCTCCAGAGGAAAGTACATGAAAACAAAAGGTTACAGGACTGAAAGCCAAAGCAATTAAACAAAAAGGAGCAAAGTAATTAAATATGCACTAAGAGATTAAGAATTTTGAAATTATTATAAGATAAAGTATGTGTAACTTAAGATGAAATAGGCCAAACCAGATAAAACATCAAAATTATAAATGTAAGAAGGAAAAATAAACATAAAAACTACATATGATTAGCATATAGGATTAAATATTAAGAATAGGATTTAAAATGAAAAGTTAAAATCAAAAAGTTAAGAAAACTATTACAGAGTAGAATAAAATAATTTGGGAGACTATTTTTACAGAAAATAACATTTTACATGGATGAGATGGTATTTTTTTAAAAGTTATTTAAAACAGCACAAATTAAGACTGCACACTACAGTACAGTCTGATCCTACACTGTGTTTTGAATACAGTCTTCTGGATTGAGATGAGAACTCAGGAATGGGAGGTGAGAAAGGAGCGAATGCTGAAATAATATGCATTCAGAGAATCAAAATAATTCACTTTACCAAAGAACAACTGTGAAGTGAATATTTTACAACTTATTTTTAAATCTGTGGTGATATTTAAGCTATAAATAAGAAGTTCTAAAACTTTAGTTTTGAAATGGCATAAATTCTTAATGACTGTACTATTTTCTCAAGGTTCTAATCTCTTCTGCTGGTGCTCAGAAAACTCTGCAGCTCCTTTTGGTTGTGTCCTGACTTGGGGTGCCACCTTGTTGATCTCTGTGTTAGGAGATCTGTTGAGATGTCTAAAGCTCTGTCCTAACTTTCTTATCCTTCTGCCTTTAGTCAGAATTACTTCATATAACTCCGCTACATTTAACTGTCATTACTGTCTTTTCCTAAGAAAAGGTTGTAGGATATTAGAAGTGGAAAATACCTAATTACTCGTTCTTTTCCATAAGAATTTTAAAGACAGTAATTTGAAATCAAGTATAGGCTAAATACAAGTATGGAGATGATGTGTGTTGAAGTTACTTGTTTCCTTGAGTACCTGAGTAACATTTTATTTCCCCTGTCCTACAAGGTTTTTGTTCACAGATTACAATAGGCTCTCCAGTGTAGGCGGAGAAACGTCCATGGCTGAAATGATTGCGACTCTCTCGGATGCTTGTGAAAGAGAGTTTGGCTTTTTGGCAACCAGGCTTTTTCGAGTATTCAAGACTGAAGATACACAGGGTGGGGCTTCCTTCTTCTTTTTTGTGTGTGTGTAGAGGTTGAGGATGGGATGACTGTTTGGTGTATTTCCATGAAAACATGAACTGACCATCAGATTTGTCATATGCTGTGACTGTAGCTAAGACTTTATAGATAATTTATATGCAAGTAATTGTTAAAACCATTTGTTGTCTTACAGGTAAAAAGAAATGGAAAAAAACATGTTGTCTCCCATCTTTTGTCATCTTCCTTTTTGTCTTTGGCTGCATTATTGCTGGAATTACTCTACTGGCTATATTTAGGGTTGACCCCAAGCATCTGACAGTGAATGCTGTCCTCATATCAATTGCATCTATAGTGGGGCTGGCCGTGGTGCTGAACTGTCGTACGTGGTGGCAGGTATTAGACTCTCTCCTGAATTCTCAAAGGAAGCGCCTCCATAATGCTGCCTCCAAACTGCACAAATTGAAAAGTGAAGGATTCATGAAAGTAAGCGCTTATGAGTTCTTAGAAAATAATCCTAATGTGAATATGTTACCATGACTGTGACCATTGGGCTTTAAGGAGTGTACTCTTTAAATGTTACAGTGTTGCATTTGTTTTTAGTTTCATTCCATATTTTTCCTGTGAAATTGTATACTTGAAGTGGAAAAGGTTATAGAAATACCATATTTTTATAAAAGAGACTTCTATAAGATACTCGAAGAAGTTGTCAAATTACTCCACAGATGGTAATTCCTGCCTAATAATATAGGTTCCTCTAGAGCTCTGTAGATTAAGCACATTGAACCACCAAAACATATATGATAGGGTCATAATCTAAGAACCAAAAGAGACTTCATGCAGTGTCTGCAGCCCCTTCCTTTGGTCAAGGTCACATGCCATCAGGAGCCACCTGTATTGTGGTTTTAAGTCATTGAATTTGCATTCAGTTCCAAGTATTTTGACATTCAGAGCATTTGATCTTGGCAAGTAAGTCACTCAGCTCAGTCTGTCCTTTTAAAATGGATATGACAGTGTCTTTCTCATTCTAAGGTGAAATGCTCTAATTTATGTGAACTCACTTTGTAAGTTGTGAAGCACTCACTTCAGTTATCAGTAAAACTGCAGTCGTAGCAAAGAACTTGGACTTCTTTCCTTCCTGTTAGACGATTTTTTATCAGGCTTTTTAAGAAACGTGCTTAAGTTTCTTCTTTCATTAGCGGTGTCTGTCCTTTGCTTTGTACAGGTTCTTAAGTGTGAAGTGGAATTGATGGCCAGGATGGCAAAAACCATTGACAGCTTCACTCAGAATCAGACAAGGCTGGTGGTCATCGTTGACGGGTTGGACGCCTGCGAGCAGGACAAAGTACTCCAGATGTTGGACACTGTACGTCTGAGCCGTCCTGAAACTTTGTAATCGTCACTTATGTGGCAACTGAGAGGAATGACTTCATGAATATCTCAGATGGAATTTGAATAATACTTTTTCTTTTATAAAAATAACCAATTTTTAAAAGTGTAGAATAAGAGCAAAAGAGTATATGTTTTATCACAAACAGATTTAAACGATTTTAGCTTAGTGGCCATGTGAGGGAACAAAATGAAGAGTAGCTCTGAAGTCCATAGTGTGGCTCCAGCTCTTCTTTGCAGATAGTTATGGTTAGAATCAGAGACAAAAGTGGGGAACCCACAGAATTTTTAGAGTTTTTGTTAAAAGTAGGGCACATTAGTGGCCCTCCGTAAGGTATGTGATAAGCACAGTGTGTGACTAGGGGCAGAGATCAGTGTGCCCGGTACCTCATGTACATTCATAGATATTTCTCATGTGGCCATAAGCGTAGACCGTAGCGAGTAAAAGACCTTAAGAGTGCAGACCAAAAGAATGTAGACATGAGTGTCTCAAAATAGGACAGGATTAATTGTTGTCTTGGGAGGTTTTTATCACTTTCAGATGGTAAAAAATTGTCAAATGGTGAAAAACCAGATTGAGAACTTTACTTTCATATAGAATAATTTTTTGATGAAAAAGAACCAGTATTTTTAAAATGTAGTCATCAAAGGATAACAGATTTTGAAGACACTTTTTATTACTGTGGCTAATTTTAAATTTATATCATAAATTTACATTTCTTCTACCACAGGTCCGAGTTCTGTTTTCAAAAGGCCCATTCATTGCCATTTTTGCAAGCGATCCACATATTATTATAAAGGCAATTAACCAGAACCTCAACAGTGTGCTTCGTGACTCAAATATAAATGGACATGACTATATGCGCAACATAGTTCATTTGCCTGTTTTCCTTAACAGTCGTGGACTAAGCAGTGCGAGAAAATTTCTTGTAACTTCAACAACAAATGGCGACATTACATGCTCAGATACTACAGGTAAAGATCAAGTTCCTCAGGTACTTGAAGTAGTTCTGTAGTTTTTTATGGTGACTCGCCTTTTACTTTGAAAAATATTGTTTGTGTTTCCCTCCTCATTAAATATCATGTGCAATAGAATTTTAGTACAAATGGTGTTCTCTTGATAAATTCTTTAAGGGATACAAGAAGATGCTGACAGAAGAGTTTCACAAAACAGCCTTGGAGAGATGACAAAACTCGGTAGCAAGACAGCCCTTAATAGACGGGTAAGATGCCATTTGTTTTGTGCCGTAATGTTTGTGTCGCTTTTATTCAAATAAAAATAAGGTGATGCCACTTAAATAATCTGTTGTAAATATTGCATTAAGTTCATCAAATAAATTTGATCACTGAATTTCCTTTCAGCTTCTTTGTTTTTTCAGGGAATGTTGGAACCTAGAGCCATCACTGTGAATTGTATAGGAGTCCCTGTCCTGTCCTATTTTGCTCTCAACCCCATGGCCACCCCAGACCAATTGAGTCGGAGTCTCTGAGAATGAGATTTTAAGGCTTCCCATATGATTTCATTCGGGGTTGAAAGCCACTATATTCATTCCAGGTCAGATTGTATTCATTCCAGGTGCCCATTGCCTCCTCAGCTCTGAGGGAGAAAGAGGCTTGTAGGTGAGAAAAACTCCAGGCTTCATCTTCCTGTTGGCTTTCCTCCTTCACTTATGTTTGTGAGGCATGACTCTTTCATACCCACATAGAGATTCCATGCCCTTCCCAACCACCTTGGGTTTCTCCTTGAACACTCTAGTTGTCCCTGTCCTATTCCATTCCTAGAATCTTCTTGTGTATAGAGCAGAGGAGTATTATAAGACAAGGGGATGTCCACTTGCAGCTAGGTTATGGCAGTAGTACTATTTCAGGATGGCTGGGCTGGGCTAGCTTTGGTGCTGCTTTCATTTTTTCCTAGTTAGCTACCATTAAATTTGGACTTTCCAGTTTTTAAAGTGTGTCTTCAGTGACATTCTGATTTTATGCTGCTACTCTGTATAAAAGTAGGGATGCAAAATTAATATTATGAACAACAACTAATAGCACTAAATTAAGAGGAGGGTATGATTTACCATTTGATCAGGACTCATGAGCTCCCTTTGGTGGCATGCATCATTCCCTTGTTTCATGACCTTAGATGAGAACTCGCCTCTGTTGTGTCCATTCCCCTGATCACATGGGATTCCCTAACCCACCCTGCCCACTAGAGGGTCCTTAATTCTTATGCAGATGTGAGGATAGTTAGAGCAGCTGTGCCTTTTAGATGGTTGTCACATATTTAAAAGTAACCTAAAAATCAAAATGCTGACTCCTTAAAACTAGCCAAGGGATTATATGCTTTATTATTTCAGGGTTTCCATACATACTGAGCTCCTTTGAGAGTTTGAATTGAATTCTCTTTACGTAATTCTGCTTACTTAACAATCTTCAAGGCATTTATTTAGCCTTCTCTAACTGTCCAGCTAGAAATCCAAAAACATCTGAAGCTAAACCATAGCATTTGATGCAGTTGCTGCTAATATTACTTTCTAATGCATCTGTAAAGATTCTGCCTCAGGGAATTATTATTGTATATAATCTCCCTGTGGTTTCTTTATTGATTATCAAATAATCTGCCTCTTTGACTAAAATTTTGAATTTTTGTTGTCATAAACATATATTCACTTCTTAAAAAGCTGTAAATTCTCAGACTCGAAGTATGGGTTCATGCTCACTGATAATACACTATTTCAGGATACTTACCGACGAAGGCAGATGCAGCGGACCATCACTCGGCAGATGTCCTTTGATCTTACAAAACTGCTGGTTACGGAGGACTGGTTCAGTGACATTAGTCCTCAGACCATGAGAAGATTACTTAATATTGTTTCTGTGACAGGTAACTTTTGTTTCTTACTGTCTTACGATATATAATAAGCTTTAACATTAACAAAACAATTCAGTTTCCAAAACAAAAGGATGTGCTGTGTTTGTTTATACTGCTAAATATACAGTTTTATTTGCATTAAGTGTATCTAATAAAACCAGTTTTAGTTTTGACAACAAAAATCTACCATTATTTGAACATTGTTGTTTTAAAACTTGATGATTTAAAAAAACTTTTATTTCATCTCAGGTTTAATTATTCTCTTTGTATAAAGATAATTTTAGGCTAATTTGTATGACAATATAATTATAATTGAAAATGCTGACATTCAGATTCTATACACTGCTATTCTGTTTTAGTTTTCAAATGATTTATTTTTTCTTTTTTTTGTGGTAAACAAAATACACACATCACAAAATTTACCATCTTAACCATTTTTAAAGGTACAGTTCACTGGTATTGAATACCTTATTAAATATATTGTTGTATAGCCATCACCACTATCCATCTCTATAATTCTTTTCATCTTGTAAAACAAACTCTATATCTATTAAACAGTAATTCCTCTTTCTCCCTGCCCCTCTCCCTGGCAAACACCATTATACTGTTTCTGTCTCTATGATTTGACTACACTATGTACCTCGTCTAAGTGGAATCATACAGTAGTTGTTTTTCTGTGGCTGGCTTGTTTTCATTTAGCATAATGCCTTCAAGGTTCGTCCGTGTTGTAGCATATGTCAAAATTTCCTTCCTTTTTAAGGCTGAGTAATATTCCATTGTATGTATGGGCCACATTTTGCTTATCCATTCATCTGTTGATGGATTTGTAGGGTGCTTCCATGGTTTGGCTACTGTGAATAATGCTGCTGTGAGCATGGGTATACAAATATCTTTTTGAGACCCTGCTTTAAATTCTTTAGGGTATATACCCTGGATTACATGGTATTTCTGTTTTTACTTGTTTGAGAAACTTTCATTCTGTTTTTCACAGCAGCTGCACCATTTTAGATTCCCACCCAGAGTGCATAAGGGTTGTGACCTCATCTTCTACTTACTCTCCTCCATTCCTTACTAACCTCATTGCTGTTCCCTAAAAATTCCAGGCATGCTCCTGCCTAAGGGCTTCAGCACTTGTCATTTCTGCCTGTAATGATCTTCCTTTGGAGAGAGATGCATAATATATGTTTTCTTACCTCCTTTTACATCTTTGCTTAAATATCACCTCTCCCTCTTTGGCATTTCTGGCTTTAACCTCTTTGCTTAAATAACACCTCTCCCTCTTTGGCCCTTCTGCCTTTATCCCTTCACTGCTTTATTGCACTCTGTAGAACTGGTCACTTTTTAATATACTGTACCATTTATGTATTTATTTTGTTTTTGTCTGTCTCCCTTTGGCATAATGTAAGACCCACATGGCCAGGATTTTTGTCTGTCTAGTTTAGTTTTTCTTTCCTCAGAGCCCAGAACAGGGGTCCTGTTGTTGAATGAATTACAGCCCTCAATGCAGTGGGAGCTGAATTTTACAAACATCTTGAGAAAAGCATCCTAAGCAGAAGGAACAGCAAGTGTAAATGCTCTCATGTAGGATTCCAAGAATAGTTGGAGACCAATCTGGTTGGAGTTCAGGGAGCAAAAGGGAGAGTATACTGGGGAGTGACATCAGAGAACTAGCCAGTGGCTCATTCATTTTGGCCCTTACAGGCCCACATCCATGGCAAGCACTTTGGATTACATTTAGACATTTTCAGACATTTCAGAAGATGACCAAGTTAATGTCATTTAATAGTTCATATTGAGATAAGCACATTTAAAAATTAATGGTATTACACATTTCAGAGTAAAACCAAAGTATTTTCCTAAAGCCTCATTTTAAATGCAAGAATTTCTCTATGTTAGTCTTCAACTAAATAGCAGTCTGTCTAGACCATTACATCAGAACTATTTTTATTTTGTTTCATCAGATATTGTTCTGCCTGAAAATGAAAGGTTTCTAGGTAAAAATCTAATTTTGTGAAAGCACCTTAATACCATTAGTTTCATTGCTTAAATAAGAAGGGTTATGTTGAAAAATAACTTACAGGTTTAAACCTTTGTATTTTAATGGACTTTTGATAGTTTTCATGATAAATTTATACTTAATTGGTTAAAATTAGTTAGCTATATGTAGAGAAATTTATTTATTTGAATGCAAAAATAAATAATTTATTTGGATAGACTTTGAAGGCAAAAAGACGGGTTTGAGTCCTGGGCATGTTAATTAACCCCTGGTAGGTCCCATTCCCTTATATGTAAAAATGCATAATATTATCTGTTGCAAGTTATGCAAACAGTTGCTGCCCATAAAATAGTCATACAGTAGATGAGACTAATCAGAAAATAATTTGGAATTTCAGTAGAACAAGTATTGGTGAGCATTTAGTTAAGTGGTTTTCTACTTAAAAACTACTTCATTTTATCAAATGTGCTTCATTTAAAATTTGTCTTACTGAGTTACTTTGGAAGATAATAGAAAGTAATCTTAGACACATTCATTGGACAAAATTTTTTCTTGCTACTACTTTATTTCTTAACTGTTATATGCTAGAATACTTAGAACACCTGCATCATTTTTATTAACTTACACTCCTGAAATAGTTTTTCAGTTCTGTCTGTCTACCAGGTTCACGAATTCTTAACTGCATTTGCTGTTCTCTTTATTTGACTGTCCTCTTTTCCTGAACTCAACCTCGCAAAGCTTGGCTCCAGTGGTTCCATTCTGGAGGGAACCTTCCCTTAACTGCTCCTTCTGGACTTGGTGCACATTTTCTGTTCTCTCACAGCAATGTGTGTATATCCCCAATAGAGTCTTATCTCATAGTGTTGTGATTGTTTTTTTATTTATCCATCTCTCCCAGTACATCCTTAAATTCTTTTAGAGTGGGGAGTAAGTCTTGTATCTCTGTGATCAGTAAGTACACTGAATGAATGAGTTTTAGAAACTCAGTCAAGCAACTGTAGTTAGATTTGAGGTCTTCACTGCCTTTCCCACGAATTATTATTTTGGGGATCAAGCCCAATTATTATGGGATGGAAATTGTACATACATTGTTGTAATCTTTGTCTCCAGTTCAGTTCTAAAAGTTTTTTCACCACTTCTCTCATCTTCAAAAGTTCAGGAAGAAGTGTGTTGTCAGTGTTGCAAGCACATTTTAATGCCTTGCTTCTAGCTGCCTGGTTTTTTTAAACTTTTAGTTCTCTGTTAACCTGTTTATACTCTGTTGAGAGTAGATCACCTCTCATCACAATTTGTACCTAATGCATTCATACTTTTTTATTGGTTTATTCTTCTGTCCCATTGGAGTGTAAGTGCCATGAAGACTGTCATGAAGTGTCATGAAGAAACCATCTCTACTTGGTTAAGAATTTTATCCTCAACATTAGTGTAGCATTAACTGAGATACTCCAGTGAGGTTTTGTAGCTCTCAAATGCTTGTGACTGTAACTCACTTAGATTGAAGGTTAAGACCCTGTCACCCATCTTGAAGACAATAATCCACATTCCAGGGAAAAAAGAATCCAGTGATGATAATGTAGTTTGTATGTGAAAGCAAATTTGCTGAGGGGTGAGGTTCTGAGGACGTGAGAAGAATTGGATGGGGGGATTATTTATCTATACCTATTAGTAGTAGAGAAAAGACATTCATATTTGAACCAAAAGGAATAGATATCTTAGGCTAAATATGAGCTGAACTGATATGAAGTAAAACTGATAAAGTTAAAAAGCATTGATACAAGCAGTTCAGAATCCCAGTGAAATCTAGGAGAAATTGATGAAGCAATGAAACAAAGCATCCATTCTGAAAGTTGAAGGATTGCAACTGTCTGCCTTTGAGCATGCCCAGTGGTAGAACACTAAATTAGAGTCCTCTAGAAAACCATAGGGATGGATAGGGTTTTTAGAAAATATGTAAACAAATTTTAGAAATACATTATAACTCACTTGGCAGGTTATTTACATTGACCATCATGAGTATCTAAAAATGAAAGTAATGGGCTTGCACATCCATCTGTAATGAAACAAGAACAGACCAGTGTATTTGGGTTTAAGGTCCATCACTAGGCTCTTAGACCGTACTTTAGAGGGTGGAGCCCATCATGGGTGCATTGATGTTCTGTCCAGTGATTGTGGGCAACATTGAGACTGTCTGACACACAGTTTTGAAAGACTTTTGCCTGCTTGTATCTGATTAAAATAGTGTATAGCACCAGTGGCAAATCACACAAAAATTTTACTTTAGTATTAAACAGAATTGTGTTTAAGCCCTAGAAGCTTTCCAGTATGGTTCTTTGGATTATAAGCCATATAAATACTAGGTTTGAATTTATAGTGTAAATTAAATGGCAAAGTTTAAAGATTTAAAGTTAAATTATTTGTGAAATATACTAAATGTTTTGCTAAGCATAACATTACACATTTATTAATTTAAAAATGTTTTTGTATTCCTTAAAGGGCGATTATTGAGAGCCAATCAGATTAGTTTCAACTGGGATAGGCTTGCGAGCTGGATCAACCTTACTGAGCAGTGGCCATACCGAACTTCATGGCTCATATTATATTTGGAAGAGACTGAAGGTATTCCCGATCAAATGACACTAAAAACCATCTACGAAAGGTACTTTGTATGACCTCTTTATATTTATCTTAGATAGAGTTGACTTTTCAGAAAAAAATTAATGTGTATAAAGCAAAATGAATACAAAATAATATGTATAAAATGTGTACTTCTGGATTCAACTAATAATTCTCATTAATTCCATTGTAATTTTGGAGTTGTTAGCACAGGTATACATCCCATCATGTAAAATCTATAGCTTTGTTTGCATATATTCTTCCTTTTTCAGTGTAACCTATATGATAAAAAAATGTTCAATAAATGGTTCTAATGGCTTTATATATTTATATACATGAAATGCAAACATTGAAACATTATTTGTTTCACTTTATTTGTTATTCTCAGTGTCTTCATAGAATATTAAAGAGGTTACATTTTCCAAATCATTAGTGTAGGTATTGTGACTGCTTTTTATCTGGAGGGATTCGGGGGCCGGGAATACTGGCTGGAAAACATTTTTGCATTAAACCATAAAAGAGTTATTGTTCTTTTATAGTCAGTCATTTGAAGTACTTTTAAAATTTCTACTTCTGATAAAGAAGTTTTTTTTTCTTGAAAGACATTCAGCTAAGGCTCCGAGTTGTTAAGTACGTAAAGTTTAATAAGAGTTACTAGTTTCTTGCCAAATTCACAAATACGATTATAATCCTTTTTGTTTACCAGGACACTTAATACCTTCATAGTTTCTAGTTGTATTCTAAATAAACTGTGTCTTAGAAAAAAGATAATAGAAGGCAACTACAATTTTATAAATTGTTTTATATTTATATATAATTGTTTTATATAATCAGTATTACTGAAACTATTATTTTTGTATGTAAGTGAAAGGGGAGATCTAACAAAGTATTTAGTGTATAGTTCATATGTTGAAACTTTCAAGATAACAAATAATTTTCTTAGAGTCTTGTCAGCAGATGGTTTTCCTATTTTCCAATCCCCATTTTTCATGTACACATTTTATTTAATATTTTCTAGGTAAATAGTCTTAGAATTATGGAGGGTAGTTGTAGTATTAATCTACAGATTTGAGCTCTTCTTGGTTTTGCTGTTTATGTTAAATTCAGTCAGTTGTGTAAACTGTGCGTGTTGTACCAAGTAGGTGTTCCAGCAGATGGCAGTGACACATAATTACCATAGGCTTGTAGGGAAGTGGCACTGAATCTTGATGATTTAGAAATCATTTTCTTACTGTGAGATACATGATTGCCTTTTCCTTTGGTTGTGTAGTAAAATACTGTTATAGTTCATGAATAAACATTTGCATCTTAACACAGGTGTGTTTAATTATGAATGTTTGCTAGATGAGCAGTTATTATTAAACAGTTAAAATTTAACTTTTAAAATGTTTTAACTTTTTCAATAATAATTCATACCAATATAATGGGATTTATTTTCAGATGGTATATTTTATGTAAAGCCTTAATTAGCATAGACAGGTAGTCCTTTGACACCTCATTTTATCTTTGAGAAATTGATAGTATTTGTGTGTAAATAAAAGCATCTTGGACAAAAGGATAAGAGCTTTCATTTAGGGACAATACACTGGATTTTTAGTGTCTGTTTGAATTGGTCCTATAGTAATAAATTCTTGGTTTCAAGATACTTGAAAACTTGGAAATGGGAGCTGTTGTCTCACAGGGCCTTGTTTTAAGGAGGAGAGAGGTCTCAGCATTAGCATTTTCTCCTTTTGGTATATGGATCGAGATTTTTCTTCCTTGATGCCTTCTCAGCCAGGTAGTTTAGTACCTTTGAATGTTCACAAAGCCCAGAGAGGTGGTTAGAGTCATTTCATGTTATTAACAAGGAAGATTGTGGTTCAGGAAATTTAAATAACCTAACTGAAGTTACTAAGCTCTTAAGTAGCAGAGCTATTTCAATCCAGGTCTGTCAGACTCCATAAACTTACATGCCTGTCACTGTTACAAATTTTACATTTTAACACCTTTTATCCTCACAATCTGTGAGGCAGTATATACTATTATTCTCATTTTATACATGAGTTTATTGAAACCCAGAGAAGGTAAGTCACTTGCCAAGAGCATAACACCCAGTGAGTGGTATTTTTATCAACCTCAGGCTAAAGCATTGCTTTCTGGATGATAGAAAACTTTTCAGGCTAAAAGTACTGTGCTTTGCTGATAGAAAAGTGTTTGACCTTTTGAAGTTTTCACCCTAACTTCCAGCATTTGAGCCTCAAGCTATATGAATGTTCAAGGAAATTTTTTTAAATTTACATTTTTAATTAATTAAAATATATTTTACAGACAAGAGAATATATCACTTACAGTTTAAAGATAATAGTAATTTTTTCACTCTGAAATGTTTTTGGTGGGGATATTTTTCATCATCTAATAAAAGCAACTTGGAGTGAATTTTTGTAGGGGGAATATTTTATTTTATTCAAGTAAATATAGAATAGTATATATTGGAGGTGTAACGAGGTGATAAGACCTTTGTTTTGCCATTAAATGAATTCATTATTTTAGACTTTAGCATTTGGTGGGCCTGCCATCCATCATTAATGGGTTAGATTCAGGGTCATTTCGAGATGCTTTTTTTTTTTTGAGAAATAAGTATGTGTTATATGCCTACAAATACTTACAACAATGTTTTGTAGCTAGCTAGTATAAGGAAGAGAAACAGACAATGTATTAACAGTCTTTGAGAATTCATTAAGGAATTGACTTAAAATGATTAAATTTAAGATGACTTGGAATGAAAAACTATAGGAAGACAATTTGATCAACATATTGAAAAATCATGTATTGGAATATGTTAGAATAATTTAGATGCCTGCTTCTAGTTAACCATAGTTGAATTCCTTGATGCTATGGCTTGTCATTTGAATAATAAAAAGTTTTATTTACAGCAGACAAAAAGCTGCAGTATATAATTGATATTCATTTATTTTATTAAAGAAATCTGATTTGGTAAAAACAGAAAATAGTATTTTTAACACTAGTAGTAAAATTTATTTTTTTAATCCATAAAAAGCCTCATTTATTTTTATAGCAATTTGATGACACATCTGCTTGCTTTATTCAGCTGAAAAAGAAAATGTTGGTTCTTAGTGTTTGGTAAAATTGCTTTGTTAAATTATTTTCTAGATTGTTCAACTTTTAACAAATGACATTTGATACTAACACTGGAAAGCAATTTCAGCTAATTAAGTAGATCCCTCTATAAACCATTGGAACATTAAGATGACATACTGTTCATTCAAGATTATTTTAATTGGTACAATTATTGTAATTTTCTTGCAATTATGTGTTGAGCTAAAAGCTTTTGTCTAGATCATTTGAGGGTTTTTTTTGTTAACATACATTTAGTAAGAAGAAAGGGAGTAAAATAAAAACTGTAGATAAAGATTTTCTGTCTACCTTTTATTACAGCATTTTAGACAACCATTGAAATATTTTAGTATAAAACACTATTTCCGGCATTTTTCAGTAAGCATTTTAAACAGTGATGGAGGCTTTTAAAAGAGCAATTTAAATAGTTTTCATGAAAATAATGTTTTAAATTTCTGTTTTGACACTGCTCAAGCAATCTTTTACTCAGGATGATATGGTCAGAATAATTCTGTGATAGGATAATACCAGACTTTATTTTGGTACTCTATTTTGATTTTTAAAACAATTGAGTAAGTTTTGAGAGAGCCTCCAAATGGTAGCCATTTTCCATTTCATTGAAATAGCTACTTGCTAAATAGACGTAATGGACATCTAATTTTTAACATTTATACTAAGTTCACCATGTTTAAATTATTCAACGAGTGGTATTTCTGTACTTTATGTAAGATATTTTTCACAATAAAACATCATATCTTACGATAGTTCTTCCTGATACTCAGCCAAAGTTTTCCTAAGCTAATGATATAACTTTAGTTATCTCATTCCTCTCTTAGCTGTCACTAATCTCCTTCCTCTTTCCTTAATGTTCTGGGTGATTATTAGTTGCCATCCATCCCATCCCGTCATGTGGCCATGATTATGCACAGGCTTATTTCTTTCACTTGTGGATTTAAGTTATAAATTGGGATAGCATGAAAAAATTGGATGCTAGTTAGTTTAGATTTGTGAAGAAGTCTCATCTCCTTTGTGGTACAAAGCATATCCTCTGTACTGATGATTTTTCTCTTAATTTAGGTTTTGTTATAGTACAAATGTTTATGCCAAACACTGTTTCATACATGCTGTTTTGGTGGTTTTTATATAGTTTAGAATCTTAATGAAAGTCTCTCTTCTTGATATGATAATGACTTCTCTGTAGGTGTTGGTATTGTCATCATTCAACATTTATTAAATTATGGTCTTGTGTATGATTGTTGTTTCCATCTTTATTCCCCAAACACACTTGTCCTTAATGTATATGTAATGTAAATACTTTATTCAGGGGCTCAATGTTTTATCAGTATCTTTATCTTTTTAAAAAATAGCCTGATCTAATAATCCTTTGCATAAACATGAAATAATTCTTCATATAGAAGGGGAAACTAATGTTTGTGTTGAAAAAAAGAAAATATAATTAAAATAGAAATCACATTCTATCTGGGTAGAAATAAATAACTAGTATATTTGCCAGGTGTAATGTGAAAATTAAGCCTTCAAACCATGGACAAAGATGCCTGTAATCAGATGTAATGTTGATAATTAAACATGCATTTCTGGTTGTGCACTGTTTATTTTTATTCATTGTCTGTGGAAATTAACTAGAAAGCCCAGGTTCCTAAAGATAAAGGTGAAGAGGAGAATGTTTTAGTTTATTTTGATTTGCCTGCAAATCATGCCTACTTTTGTTGTTTGCAGGAAATAAAAGATATCTGTTAAACTAGACATGTTTGACTGTTATTTGAGTTTATCTGTTTATATATTTTGCTGCTTCTTTGTTTTATATTGCTCCCAGACTTGTAGCAACACTCAAAGGTGTGAGAGAAATTAATGGAAGAACTAATTCTAAAGCTTAGAATTCATTCGTTTATTCAAAAATAGTCATTAAGCATCTATTATGGAATTGGCACTATTCTAAGAGCTTGGACAAACAGACACAGATCCTACACCAAGCAGGGAGTGATAGGTAATAAACAATATCTATAAGACATAACTGCATAGCGTGTTAAAAGGTGACGAGTGCTATGGCAAAAACAGCAAGAGTAGATCACTGTTAGGGAGAGGAGGGGAGTGCAGGTTCCACATTTCCTAAGAGGCTCAGGGTAGACATCATTGAGAAGGGAGATGTTGAGCAGAGTTGAAGGAGGCAAGAGAATTAGTCAAGCAGATATCTAGGGAAGGCATTTCTAGGTGGAGGCAACAGTCTGGACAAAGGTCCTAAGGCCAGAGAGTGCCTGGAGTGTTCAGGTCACAGCAACCAGAGATCTGGTGTGGTTAGAGGGGATCCAGGGAGGGGGAGGGGTTGGCGATGAGGTCAGGGAGGTTGGGGGGCATAGGTCATGGGCAGCTTTTAAAGGACCATTAGAAGGACTTTGGCTTTAACTCCTGAGTAAGATGAAGATCTGTTCCAGGATCTTGAAAAAGCAGTATTCATACCCTGTATGCTCTAAGGTACCTATTTGGTTGTTACCGTATACCTTGACCTGAGTTAGGGAATCCTATTGACCTAAGGGAGCATATTTTGAGCATCCCATGCTGGGAGGGGAATTGGAGTGAATCTGCATAGAAGAGATAAGGTGAATGAAAAATGCAGAGAGTAGGTGGCAGTTCTACAGTAAAGATGAAATGAGTGGTGCATAGTGGCACTCCATGAATACGAGAAAGTAAGAAATGAATAATATCATTTGTAGTCTTGATGAAAGAAAACTAGTTATTCTAAATATCTTCAACAATTTATAGAACTTATTTCCGTGTGTCATTCCTGTTGTAATAGTTTCTTGTTTCTTAAGATCATTTAAGTCTTTATTTTCTAATAAAGTGATGGATTTATAAGCCACCTTTTTGGCTCATTTGAAAAATTGCCTTCTTTCCCTTTAGACTTGCCAACTGCATGGCCTATCCTCCTAACCTCAGCGTTTAGACCCTTGGTTGAGAGTGAATGAAAGGTGGTTTCTATAGTATTTAGGACTAACAGGTTTAGAGAACAACTAATGAATTGGTTATAGACTAATACCAAATTTGATTCATGAGTAACATAACATGCAAATAATGATCATTGCATATCAAATTGACCTCTCAGGATAAAGATAAATAATTGGTCAGAATTCTGTATACAGGAATGAAGTTTATCTGGGGTTCCAAACAATCTTAGCATGGCTCTCCAACCTCTTCTTATACCTTCTCCTCTTGCTTTTCACCTCTCCATCTGCACTTAACTTCTCTCTGGCCTGCCTTCCCCTCTCCCACCTGATTCTTCTGGTCTCATCTCGAGTGCCACTACCTCAGGAAGCCTTCTGTAACCAGACATATACCATTCTCCAAAATTTTATTGATGTGTTCATTATATACCAGATGTTACTTCATAGCACTTAGAATAGTTATCCTTTTATAAATATTTGTGTTGTTATTTCCTTAATGTTTACTTCCTGAAATACACTGTTAACTCCATGGACTGTAACTTCCTTAAACTTTGCTGAATTCCTTGCTTCTAGACATTCTTGGCATGGAGTAGGCAGTAGTAGGTATATATGAAAGAATAAATAGGATAGGGGCATTTGGGTTGAGGAAAAAGCATGGACTGGAGAAAGGTGATGAATGGGAAGCCACATTTTATCTTGAAAAGAATACTGTTCTTACAGACATTTGTTCTTGGTTTTACATGTAGGTAAAATGCTTCCTTTCTATTTATACCAGTGTATCCCTAGGTCAGGCACATAGTAAATTCTCAGTGCACAGAGACTAAATGATGATTACGTATTTCAGCTAACACCTACTACTGAGTCAGAGTGCTGTTTTCATAGGCATATCCCTGTAACTTTGAGTTCAGCTACATTAAAGGTTTCTTACATTTATAATTCTTTTATGAATGCCAAGGTTTGGAGTTGCTTTGTGTGGGCACACTTTTAGGCAGGTCCCTCCCACTTGAGTTTCTACTTACAGGCTGTTGTCAGTATTGTTTAAAAAAGCGTGTGACTTAGCTGGACTCCATTTTTGTTATGCTGAACATTTTGATTGTGTTCGTTCATTTATAGGGTTTATTGTATTCTGGGCACATGCTAATAAAAGTACTAGCAAATATTACTTATGCCCACAATATATTCCATGCATTTGGTCAAGCACTTCACCTAGATTATTTCATTTAATATTCATAAGTCTGGGAGGCATAGCAGGAGTTACCTGAGGTCATACAGGTATGTGTAACAGGTAGAACTTCCCCAGACCTATTTCTGGAAGCCAGAAGATGGCCTGTAACTACACAGCTGAGCAGTAGGTCTGAAATATTAGAAATACAGAGACTAAACTAATTTTATTTTTGTTTCCAGATGTATTTTCTTTTTAAAGGGATATTTAGAATAATTTATTATGTATTGATAGGAATGTGTAGAAATTTTTCCAGAGGATTGAATTGATCTTTTCTATTAAAAAACTCAAATTTCTTGCCAACTTACATAAAAACCTAATAAATACTTTATTTGGTTCTAATTGTGTCTAGTAACTGGTAGGTTTTGTATGGAAAGCTTAAAAATATAAGTTGTGATATTTAGCACTTAAACAGCTGGTACATCTGTTTGTTTAAGCCTTTATGCCATTTTTATATGTGCTAAGTGGCTGTAATTTTTTTCTAGGTAGCTTTTCAGTAGCTTTTCTTCTGCTTTTAATAAGATAAAATGGATTTTTAAAATATTTTCTCATTTAAACTCATTATGCCATTTTTTAGTATTTTGTGATAATGGAGAATAAAGAAGGAATTTTATATGTCCCAAAGTTGTTTATTTCCAACTTAAACATGAAAAACTCAAATATATTAACTAAGGCTATTTGAAAACAAATAACAAAATCAGTTTCTCTGAAATGTACGCTTTAATATGTAAAACAAAAAATAACATTACCTATGTGAGTAGTTTACACTTTATAATACACTAAGAGTATTATGCATGTTTGCATTTTTAGGAAAATAAATCTGATTACCGAAGAATTCAAATTTGCCAAAAATGTGTTTTTCTGAAGCTATTTTTCTTCAACAGAGGCCTGTGAATTCAGAATTTCAAATCAAACTGTTGTCAAGACTCTTCAAAATAAGAGAGTAAACAAAAGTAATATATAACAAAAATGATAGTTAA
The DNA here is from genome assembly GCA_029783875.1 of Phataginus tricuspis. Taxonomy (NCBI): domain Eukaryota; kingdom Metazoa; phylum Chordata; class Mammalia; order Pholidota; family Manidae; genus Phataginus; species Phataginus tricuspis. Next base: position 5,789,849 of record JAQQAC010020896.1, on the reverse strand, counting down.
TTGAAATGCTGAGAAGGTGAGAAGTTGATGGAAAGCCACACTGGCATCGTTAGCAATATCCAAGAAGTCCACAAGATGGGAGTATTTCATTAGAAACATTAGCACGTTCAGCCAAGAAGAGAGCAAAATGCATTTTGCTTTCCCCTTTTCATAGCAGAAAAACAAACACTGAGTTTAATGACTATTTTAAACTGTAAAGTTCATTTCCTATTCCCTTTTTTTAAATGGCTTTACAGGACATTTGTAGGCACTGAGGATAATGATCATAGGCAAATGAATGGTTATCTGATCATATAGGATACTTTGAGTTAACATTTTTATTAACTTTTTATTAAGTACCTTTTTCTTCCAAAATTCTTTTGAATTTTTTGAGAGAAGGGTGGCTATGAAAAAAGGGTAGTCTTTTGAAACTAATCTAACATATTTTTATTTAGATTTAAAAATATTAAATCCTAAACATTGTAGAACTTGGGTTCTATACTTACTAAGCATTAAATATTTAAGATAACTTGTCTAATAAATGTTTGGTTTAATCTGAGGCACATTCATAGACAGGCTTTGAGTTTGCCATTTCCATTCTCTCTGCCTGTTGTTCAGTTTTATTGCAAAACATTTGCTTCCTATATATGAGTAACCTGACATTTTAAAAGATTTCTTAGAGATAACAGTATTATGAATATCCCTTAGCCCTTGGTAGCTCTTTCCCGTATTATTAGTGTTCCTCAAACAGCTGTGAAGATTGGATCTCATTTACTTTCATCAGAGTATTTTTTTCATATCATATGATAGCACAAACGCTTGATATAAAACCATGGGCTTTGCTTTTTTATGATAGATACAATTTTCATATTGAGTCATTTTGAATTATTTTGCCTCTTCACCTGTTCACTGAAGTCTTCTCCCATTATGCCAGCTCGAAATTATTGTTTTGTCATCTGATTGCTATTATCTGATCACTTGCATGATAGTAACTGGATAGACATCATGCTGTAGAACACAGGTTTGCAGTCTTTTTCCTTGTAGTGAAAGTCTTTTTTGCAAATTAAATCTTATGCAGAAAGCAACCTAAGTGTCCATCAGTAGATGAATGGATAAAGAAGATGTGGTACATATACACAATGGAATATTATTCAGCCATAAGAAGAAAACAAATCCTACCATTTGCAACAACATGGATGGAGCTAGAGGGTATTATGCTCAGTGAAATAAGCCAGGTGGAGAAAGACAAGTACCAAATGATTTCACTCATCTGTGGAGTGTAAGAACAAAGCCAAAACTGAAGGAACAAAACAGCAGCAGACTCACAGAACCCAAGAATGAACTAACAGTTACCAAAGGGAAAGGGACTGGGGAGGATGGTGGGAAGGGAGGGATAAGGGGAAAAAAGGGCATTATGATTAGTACACATAATGTATTGGGGGGCATGGGGAGGGCAATATAGCACAGAGAAGACAAGTAGTGATTCTATAGCATCTTACACACTGATGGACAGTGACTGTAATGGGGTATGTGGTGGGGACTTGATAATGGGGGAAATCTAGTAACCACAATGTTGTTCATATAACTGTATATTAATAATACCAAAAAAAAGTATTAACCTAGAAAAATAAAATAAAAAAATAAATCTTATGCAGAATCCTAATAAATAAAGTAGAATGACTATAAATTAATTGATTCAAATTCTAACATTTTCTAATAACTTCAGTTAGTAAGAAAAATGAACTGTTATGAAGAATATTATAAATGAAGCATGTGGTTAATTGTTGCAATTCTACATGGTTGAAACATCTATCTACTTAGTTTTGGTAATATAATATCAAGAAAATTCTAAACCCTAAATAGATACATGTTACCAATTTTTAAACTTACTTTGTAGTGGCAGGATGTCTTCAATTAATCTGATTCAGAAAGTTGAAAGAAGGTAGTTGGAAATTTTGCTCCATAGATGAATCACCAATATCTCACAGTTGCTCACATTTCTTTTTTCTTTTAATTGAAGTGTAGTTGATTATAAACAATATTATATTGGTTTCTAGTATACAACACAGTGGTCAACAGTTACGTACATTACTAAATTCTTACTCCAACTAGTGCAATTAACTGTCAACATATAAAGATGTTACAAAACCATGGGCTATATTTTCCATGCTGCACTTCCATCCCTGTGACCAACTTATATTATGATTGAGTATTTCTGTGTCCCTTTATGCCCCTCACCTTCCCCACCCACCTACCCACGTCTCCCGCATGGTAACCACCAGTTACTTCTCAATGTCTCTGAGTCCCTGTTGTTTTGTTCATTTTGTTTTGTTTTTAGACACACAAATAAGTGAAACCATAGGGTGTTTGTCTTTCTCTGCCTGGCTTATTTTACTTAGCATAATACTCTCTAGATCCATCTATGTTGTTGCAAATGCATGGATTTCTTTCATTTTTATGGCTGAATAATATTCCATTTGCATATGTAGCACATCTTTTTTTTTTGGTATCATTAATATACAGTCATATGAGCAACATTGTGGTTACTAGATTCCCCCCATTATCAAGTCCCCCCCACATGCCCCATTGCAGTCACTGTCCATCAGCATAGTGAGATGCTACAGAGTCACTACTTGTCTTCTCTGTGCTGTACTGCCTTCCCTGTGTAGCACGTCTTCTTGATCCACTCATCTGTTGATGGTCACTGGTTGCTTCAGTATCTTGGCTATTGTAAATAGTGCAGCAATAAACAAAGGAGTGAATATCTTTTCAGATCAGGGATTTTGTTTTCTTCAGGTAAATTCCTAGAAAAGCATATTTCTTGTGATTAGTTGGTGTGTCGGGTGCTGCTAGGTTGTTACCTGGATCTTGTCATGAATTGTCGTTGATTTTCTAACTCATATTTTATTATGCTTTGTATTCAGGCACATGGGGTGGAGTAGTACACTTCTTTGCATAATTTTGTGAACAGAAAAGTGCTGGGTTTTAAAAAATGAAGAATTAAGTATGTACATAAAGTGAGGAGAAACTCTATTTCAAAGTTTGCAAGAAAACTGAAACAAAAAATGAGGATGACCTGGTAACATAGGCTTTTAGGTTGGTCTTCTTCAATGTGTTAAAATTTAATATAAAACAGCATTCTATTTTATATATAACAGCGTTCTATTTTATATATTTTTAAGGAGCTTAAAAAGTGTTAATCATTAATTTAAGAATTTTGAACCGTGTCTGTGGCACCTAGTTTGAAACAGTGTAGGGAACAAGATAATAGTCTTTTGAATCAGGCAGACACAGGGTCCAGCTCTGCCACTTACCTATGAGGTGATGTCAGGCCAGTTGTTTAACCTCTCTGAGCCTCAGTTTCCTCATTTTAAAAATTGAAATAATAACTCATGGGATGTTGGGAGATAGCAGATAGATAAACTAGATAAAACACCTGGCTCAGGGAGCGGCAGGTAGTAGGTATTTGACAAATACTCATTCTTTATTTCCCTCTCAACTCTTTATAACTTTAAAATGTAATTGGCCTATTAGGTTTTATATAAGAAAAGGGATACCTTAGTCAGAACATTTTACATAACACATATGAATGCAGGCAGTGCCTTATCGGTATTATAGTTGAGCCTAAGCAGATGCTTCTTTCAGCTTTCATATTTTACCCTCCCTGTTGGTTGCTCCTTTTTCATCCCAGTAGTTAAACCAAAGTTGCAGCCTTGAAGTTATTCCTCAGATGTTTAATTTTTACAGCAAAAGCCAGAGGAGCTTGAACATGGAAGGGATGTCTGCGTGGGCCAGGGATTTCCCTCATTGCTTCAAGAAAAAGAGCATCTCTCATGTGGTGGGATCATCTGCAGGGCCATAGGTAGGATCTTAGAAATCTGTGTCAGCCCCTTTGAAATAAGGAAACTGGAGTCTAGAGAGGTTAAGTCACTTGTCCCAAATCACACAAAGTTCACAAGTGACCCAACCTTTAAACACACTTTTTTATACCTTAAAAAAATTAATCTCATTGCTCTTAGTTTTAATTGTCAAACTTCCTAGCCTTATTCTAAATTATCTGAGATAAAGGGAAGTCTGGATTTAAGAGAAGTTATTGTAGTGAATACTCTGTACTTTTGTTTCAGAATACTGCCAAGTTGCATTTGAAGTTGCAATGCAGGCTTTGTATTCCTAGAAATCATTGCCTTTAATGGAAAGCATCTAACATGTAAATATGTAGTAAGTTTATATAATAGCTTCAAAGGGAGATTTATTTTCCTCCAGACTTTGGATATACTAAATTTTCTTGTCAGTTGAACATACTGGCAAATTGAATCACCATTGGAGACTCATTAAGCATCATTTCTTTTTGAGTGTAAATGCTTTTTTGTCACAATAATTCAGTGCTTTTTTTAACTTACAAAGAAGAAGATTTTTATGGTCATAAAATTTTCCTCCTATTATTTCTGGCCCTAGTTTGTCTTTCAGTTTCTGATGATATTTGTTATTCATGCTCAAAAAAAAAGCAAGAACAGCTGAAACATAGGAACAAAATATTGCCAGCAGCACTGACTTACAGCCCAGAAATGTGAACATGACTGGGAAAAGGGGGAGCTGTGTCATGTGAGGTGCTGGCTGTAATGCTATCTCTGCCTCTGAGATTAGATCTGGTGCTGCCCAGGTTAAGCCTAACTGAAGCGCAGCTGCAGATATGCAAATTGTGTGTCTAATGATAGTTTACTAATTTTGCATATTGAACACATTTTTATCCTTTAAATTACATAGCTACATGTTTCTTCCATTAGTATAAAACAATAGTCTTGGGTCCTAATAATTGGCCAAATAGAATACCCTCAGGAATTTTTTTTTTCTTAGTGTAAAGTAAGCTCTTCTAGTAAGTAAAAGAATAGCATTGTTTAGCTCTGCCAATGATTTCTAGGGCAACTTAGGCAAATTCTTTTATGGTTTTCATTATATAACCCTAATTAGAAAATCTTCAAACATGTAAGTCAGTTATACTGACTACTTGAAACCAGAAACAAACAAACCTGAAGGTTTGGCATGATTACATATTCAGTGTGCTGCATGTGTAAGTACTTTGTTGTTTCCTAGTGTAGTTATTGAATAGGATGCCTATGAAATAAAACACTACTTTTGTAGGCTTTGCAAAGTAAGTATTAATGAAAATACCTGACACTGTGCACACTGTTGTCTTGAGAATCAGCTCTGACCACCACATGCATATGCTTCTTTGTTTTTTTCTTCTAACAAATGTTTTTGCTCCATTGAGTTTTGTTCTGCACTAAACACAGCCTTTTGCATGTGGACTTTTAGCTTTTATTACTAAATAATTAGTTATAGTAAGGAAAGTGTCTATTTTTTGACCCCCTAGGCTAATGTCTTTTCAACATAATATGAAAGGAGACTCATGGAGTTGTTATCAATGTTTGTACTTATAAGAACCACAGGGGTGATGAAAACTTATGGGATGCAGCAAAGGCAGTGCTCAGAGGGAAATTTATAGTGATAAATGCCTACATTAAACTTTACACCTTGAGGAACTAGAAAAAGAAGAGCAAATTTAAAATTTTTCAGAGCTACAGAAGGAATGAAATAATAAAGATTAGAGCTGAGATAAAGTAGGGGATAGGGTAACAATAATGAGAATTGAGGAAACCTCAAGTTATTTCTTTGAAAAGATAAAAAAATGGACAAACCTTTTGCTAGACTGAAAAAGAAAAAAGAAAACACAAGTAACTAATATCAGAAAGTGGGAACATTACCACCAACCTTACAGAAATAAAAGGATTATAAGAGAATATTCAGTGGCTGCAGAAAAGGCAGTTGATAAAATCCAACAATCTTTCATGATAAATATACTCAGAAAACTAGGAATAGAAGGAAGCTACTCAACATGATAAAGGGCATTTATGAAAAACCCACAGCTAACATCATTCTCAATGGTGAAAGACTACAAGTTTCCCCCCTAAGACAAGCAAGACAAGGATGCCCATGACAATGAACTGAATGTGCCTCCTCAAAATTCATATGTTGATATCCTGCCTTCCCCAGTGTGATGATATTTGGAGGTAGGGCCTTTGGAAGGTAAGTAGGTTTAGATGAGGTGATGAGAGGAGAGTCCTCATGAATGGGATTAATGTCCTTATAAGAAGGATCAGAGGGTTAGCTGTAAACCAGGGAGGGGGCTCTCAACAGAACCTGAACATCCTGACACCCTGACCTCTGACTTCCAGACTCCAAGAACTGTGAGAAATAAATTTTGGTTAAGCCACTCAGACTATGGTATCCTGTTAGAGCATCCCAAGTTGACTAAGACAACTACTTTCACAACTGCTGTTTGACATTATACTGGGAGTTCTAGGCAATGCTTACACTAGAAACAGAAGTAAAAAGCCCCAAATTGGAAAAGTAGTGGTAAAACTATCTCTAATTGTAAGTGACATGATCCTGTATGTAGAGGAACCCAAAGAATCCACAAGAAAGCTACTAGAGCTAATAAACAGATTCAATAGAATTGCAGGGTACAGATCAACACAAATCAGTTGTGTTTCTGTATACCTCCAATGAACAATTGGAAAGGAAATTAAGAAAGCAGTTCTATTTACTATATCATCTAAAAAAAAGTATTTTAATTTATTAAAAATAAATTTAACCAGTGAGGGTAAAGACTTGTACACTAAAAACTACAAAACATTGCTGAGTCAAAGATCTAAGTAAATGGAGAGAGATCCTATTTTTAGGAAGACTGAAATAAATATCAAGAGGTCAGTATTACCCAAAGTGATCTACAGATTTAATGCAATCCCTGTGAAAATTCCGGGGCCTTTTTTTTTTTTCCAGAAACACAAACCTGATCCTCAAATTCATACGGAATTGCAAGGGACCTGACAGAGTCAAAACAGTCTGGAAAATGATGAATAAAGTTGGAGGACTCACGTCTTGATTTCAAAGCTTATCACAAAGTTTCAGTAATCAAAACAGTGTGGCACTGGCTTAAGGATAGACATATAGACCAGTGGAATAGAATTGAGAGTCCAGAAATAAACTTATATGCAAGTGCCAAGACCATTCAATGGGGGAAGGAATAGTCTCATCAATGAATGGTGCTGGGATAGCTGGATTTCCACATGTGAAAGAAAGGAAGTTTGACCCCTCTCGCACATCATACATAAAAATAACTGAAAATGGGTCAACCGGTTTTTTCCCAAGCATGGGTTTTTTTCAATATCAGGATAATTAAAGTGAAAATTATTTTTAGAGAATAGAGTTCTTTGGGACCAATACTTTTTGTGTAGTTTATATTCTACAAATACTTATTAAGCAAAAATGATGTGGAAACACAGTTGTGAACAAAATCAAATTTGTTCCCAGCTTTAATGGAATTTACAGTCTAGAGGTGGAGAGAGATATAAATAATTCCACTAATGAATACTATAAAATTACGATTGTGCTTATGTGGTATGCAAGAAAGCATGTGTGGTGTGAAGGCTTGTAGTGGAGGAGTATGGCCTGGTTTTGGGAAGATGTCCCTGAAGAGCAGACTGAGCCTGGAGACAAAAGATGAGTAGGAATTTACTGGACTAAGACAGACTGGGAGAGCATGGTTAGCTTCTACTGTGTGCAAGGTTTTTGGTTGTCTGTCACAGATAGTAGTGGGTTTAACAAGGTATTTCATTTTATCTTTCATTTTTGACCCTCTGGCTACAAAGCTGAGTGGCTGTTTTCTGTCTGTGTGTTCCACTTGCCTCCCAGAATCTCAGAAGTGCTGTGTGCATAGAGGATGTTTAGTAAATGAACACTCATTGATACAAAGTATTTGTGAGTCTACTAGAAATTGTATTTGTTTCAAGGTAGTAGAATTCTGAGACAGTTTAGAGTTTTCCAGGTTTAAATTTTTAAAGGAAATTTATTTTTAACCTCTTAAGATTAAATATTTTAGGACATTAATCAAACTTTTAGATAAAGGATGATAAATAATGCCTTCTTCATAAATTATACTTTTAGAACTATTTATATTTTGATTTAAAATAGAAATTTTTTCCATGTAATTTAAAACCTCATTTTGAATGGCAGTGATATGGCTTATATAATTTCTGCCAAGAAATTAATATGGACTTTCTATAAAACACTGTCATTTGTACTCAAAATGCTTTTAACTTACACTGATGTTGGCATTAACAAATACTCCTAGATTGGTAGCATAGAAAGAAATTGCATTTAAACTTACTAGAAGCTCATTGATGCCTGAGGTTTTATAATGCTTTCTGTGGGCCATTTAACTGCTGGCAACTTGAATTCACATGATTCATAATACTGGAAATTTAAATTCACTCTTAATTGAAAAGTGAAGTTACTTAAATTCTTTAAATACTAACCTTTGGAAAAATATTTGAAAAATAAAGGCACATATGATTTTGGTGGCCCACTGCCAAAAGATTATCATTTACATAAATATCTCTTTCAGTAGAAGAGTTCAATGTATTGAGCTCAAAAGGTTAAAGTAGAGACTTCAATCTGGGAACCAGCCGTAGACTGCAGGCTCGTGAACAGCGGTATTGTTCATCATATTGAGAACACTGTTCACATTCACATTTAAGCAGAGTTGGCATTAAAATTCAGTTAATATGTTTCATGTGACTTGTCAGCTGTGTGTTTTTATCTAAATCTTTCTAACTTCTCGTTGTATTTTACATTAAGCTCTTGAAATAGATGAAGTACCTTTTTAACTGTTGAAGCTCTGAAATTTTGGCCACTTCCGCAAATGGTTCTGTGCAATTGTTCTTCAAGTTTTCCATTTCACTTAAATATATTTAATAATAAATTTGAGTGCCATTTTAATTTATTAAGAAGTAATAAGTTCTGTTCAGAGGGCTATTCTATCTCGTACATGTGCACCTGAGTCTATATAGGGGGCTTCCTGAAATTCATTTTAGGAATGAATTTGAGACAAAACTGTTATCCTTATTTTCTCACCAACACCTGTTTTTTTCTTGTTTGCTGATTTTGTTCTCTTTATTTTCCCCTTAGATGACTTTTAATATTTGGCTATCAGCCAGGTATTGGGTTTAAGCAGTAAAGTAATAGAAAATAAAACCTTTTTGTGTAAAGGGAAAAACCTGAGTTAACTTTTCTCTAGTTTACATAATCGATGTAAAAATTTACTGTTTTATTTCTTTCTTTGCAAAGGCAAGAACCATGGTATTCTATTATAAGCATGGGTTTTAGAGCCAGTCATGTGACTTGGGCAGACTGTTTTAATTGTCTGAGGCCCACTGTCCTCATGTGCAAAATAACTCCTTTTATCTTCACTGAGTGGTATCAGTAATGTGTAACATACCTGGTGTATGTGTTACTTTCTTTCGTCTATTTCCCAGCCTAAGTCCTGTATTTGGCCAAAGGCATGTAATTTTGACCACTTGTTACAATTTTCTTTGTTCTTTTTTTATTAAGGTATTATTAATATATACTCTTATGAAGGTTTCACATGAAAAACAATGTGGTTACTACATTCACCCATGTTCCCTCCACCATACCCCATTGCAGTCACTGTCCATCAGTATAGTAAGATGCCACAGAGTCACTACTTGTCTTCTCTGTGCTACACTGTCTTCCCCATGATCCCCCCAACACCATGTGTACTAATCATAATACCTCTCAATCCCCTTCTCCCTCCCTCCCCCACCCTTCCCCTTTGGTAACCACTAGTCCCTTCTTGGAGTTTGTGAGTCTGCTGCTGTTTTGTTCCTTCAGTTTTGCTTCATTGTTATACTCCAAAAACGAGGGAAATCATTTGGTACTTGTCTTTTCCTGCCTGGCTTATTTCACTGAGCATAATACCCCCAGCTCCATCCATGTTGTTGCAAATGGTAGGATTTGTTTCTTTCTTATGGCTGAATAATATTCCATTGTGTATATATACCACATCTTCTTTATCCATTCATCTACTGATGGACACTTAGATGCTTCCATATCTTGGTTATTGTAAATAGTGCTGCAATAAACATAGACATGCATATGTCTTTTTGAATCTGAGAAATTGTATGCTTTGGGTAAACTCCTAGAAGAGGAATTCCCGGCTCAATGGTATTTCTGTTTTTAGTTTATTGAGGAACCTCCATATTGCTTTCCATAGTGGATGAACTAGTTTACATGCCCACCAACAGTGTAGGAAGGTTCCCCTTTCTCCGCATCCTCACCAGCATTTGTTGTTCTTAGTCTTTGCGATGCTGGCCATCCTAACTGGTGTGAGGTGATAGCTCACTGTGTTTTTAATTAGCATTTCCCTGTTGGCCATGTGTATTTCTTCTTTGGAGAATTGTCTGTTCATATCCTCCACCCATTTTTTAATCAAATTATTTGCTTTTTGGTTGTTGAGGTGTTTGAGTTCTTTATATATTTTGGATGTTAACTCCTTGTCAAATATGTTGTTTACAAATATATTCTCCCATACTGTAGGATGCCTTTTTTTTCTGCTGATGGTGTCCTTTGCTGTACAGAAACTTTTTAGCTTGATGTAGTCCCATTTCTTCATTTTTGCTTTTTTTTCCCTTGCCTGAGGAGATGCATTCAGGAAAAACTTGCTCATGTTTATATTCAGGAGATTTTTTGCCTATGTTGTCTTCTAAGAGTTTATGGTTTCATGACTTAATTCATGTCTTTGATGCATTTTGAATTTACTTTTGTGTATGGGGCTAGACAATAATCCAGTTTAATTCTCTTGCATGTAGCTGTCCAGTTTTGCCAACATCAGTTGTTGAAGAGGCTGTCATTTCCCCATTTTATGTCCATGGCTCCTTTATGGTGTATTAATTGACCATATATGCTTGGGTTTCTATGTGGGCTCTCTAGTCTGTTCCATTGGTCTGTGGGTCTGTTCTTGTGCCACTACCAAATTGTCTTCATTGCTGTGGCTTTGTAGTAGAGCTTGAAGTCAGGGAGCATAATCCCCCCCGCTTTATTCTCCCTTTTCAGGATTGCTTTGCCTATTCAGGGTCTTTTGTGGTTCCATATGATTTTTAGAACTATTTGCTCTGGTTTGTTGAAGAATGCTGTTGATATTTTGTTAGGGATTGCATTGAATCTGTTGATTGCTTTAGGCAGGATGGCCATTTTGACAATATTAATTCTTCCTATCCATGAGCACAGGATGTGTTTTCCATTTATTGGTATCTTCTTTAATTTCTCTCATGAATGTCTTATAGTTTTCAGGGTATAGGTCTTTCACTTCCTTGGTTAGGTTTATTCCTAGGTATTTTATTCTTTTTGATGCAATTGTGAATGGAATTGTTTTCCTGATTTCTCTTTCTTCTAATTCATCATTAGTGTATAGGAATGCAACAGATTTCTGTGTATTAATTTTGTATCCTGCAACTTTGCTGAATTCAGATAGTAGATGTAGTAGTGTTGGGAGAGGATTCTTTTAGGGTTTTTTATGTACAATATCATTCATCTGCAAACAGTGACAGTTTAACTTCTTCTTTACCAATCTGAGTGCCTTTTATTTCTTTCTGTTGTCTGATTGCCATGGCTAGGACCTCCAGAACTATGTTGAATAAAAGTGGTGAGAGTGGGCATCCTTGTCTTGTTCCCAATCATAAAGGAATAGCTTTCAGCTTCTCGCTGTTAACTATGATGTTGGCTGTGGGTTTGTCATATATGGCCTTTATTATGTTGAGGTATTTGCCCTCTATACCCATTTTAATGAGAGTTTTTATTATAAATGGATGTTGAATTTTGTTGAATGCTTTTTCGGCATCTATGGAGATGATCATGTGGTTTTTGTCCTTCTTTTTGTTGATGTAGTGGATGATGTTGATGGATTTTTTTAATATTGTACCATCCTTGCATTCCTGGAATAAATCCCACTTGATCATGATGGATGATCTTTTTGATATATTTTTGAATTCGGTTTGCTAATATTTTGTTGAGGATTTTTGCATCTATCAGAGATATTGGTCTGTAATCTTCTTTTTTTGTGGTGTCTTTGCCTGGTTTGGTATTAGAGTGATGCTGGCCTCAAAGAATGAGTTTGGAAGTATTCCCTCCTCATTTACTTTTTGGGAATCTTTAAGGATGGTGGGTATTACATCTTGACTAAAAGTTTGATAAAATTCAGCAGTGAAACCATCTGGTCCAGAGGTTTGTCCTTATGTAGTTTTTGATTACAAATTCAATTTCTTTGCTGGTAATTGGTCTATTCATATTTTCTGTTTCTTCCTGGGTCAGCCTTGAAAGGTTGTCTTTTTCTAGAAAGCTGTCCATTTCTTCTAGGTTATCCAGTTTGTTATCATATAATTTTTTGTAGTATTCTCTAATAATTCTTTGTGTTTCTGTGGTGTCCGTAGTGATTTTTCCTTTCTCATTTCTGATTTTATTTATGTGTGTAGATTCTCTTTTTTTCTTGATAAGTCTGGCTAGGGGTTTATTTATTTTGTTTATTTTCTCAAAGAACCAGCTCATTGATTCTTTCTATTGTTTTATTCTTCTCAATTTTATTTATTTCTGCTCTCATCCTTATTATGTCTCTCCTTTTACTGACTTTGGGCCTCATTTGTTCTTTTTCTAGTGTTGTTAATTGTGAGTTTAGACTGCTCATATGGGATTGTTCTTCTTTCCTGAGGTAGGCCTGTATTGCAGTATACTTCCCTCTTAGCAAGGCCTTCACTACCTCCCATAGATTTTGCAGTGTTGAATTATTGTTGTCATTGGTCTCCATATATTGCTTGATTTCTGTTTTTATTTGGTCGTTGATCCATTGGTTATTGAGTAGTATGTTTTTAAGTCTTCATGTGTTTGTGGGATTTTTTTGTTTTCTTTGCATAATTTATTAGTTTCATACCTTTGTGGTCTGAGAAGCTAGTTGGTACAATTTCAACCTTTTTGAATTTACTGAGGCTCTTTTTGTGGCCTAGTATATGATCTATTCTTGAAAATGTTCTATGTGCACTTGAGAAGAATGTGTATCCTGCTGCTTTTAGGTGGAGTGTTCTGAGGATGTCTTTTAGGTCCATCTATTCTAATATGTTGTTCAGTGCCTCTGTCTCCTTACTTATTTTCTGTCTGTTTGATCTGTCCTTTGGAGTGAGTGGTGTGTTCAGGTCTCCTAGAATGAATGCATTGCATTCTATTTCCCCTTTTAATTTTGTTAGTATTTGTTTCATATATGTAGGTGCTCCTGTCTTGGGTGCATAGATATTTATAATAGTTAAATCTTCTTGTTGGATTGACCCCTTTATCATTATGTAATTTGTCTCTTGTGACTTTCTTTGTTTTGAAGTCTATTTTATCTGATACAAGTACTGCAACTCCTGCTTTTTTCTCCCTTTTAGTTGCATGAAATATCTTTTTCCATTCCTTCACTTTTAGTCTGTGTATGTCTTTGCGTTTAAAGTGAGTCTCTTGTAGGCAGCATATAGCTGGGTCTTGTTTTTTTATCCATTCAGTGACTCTATGTCTTTTGATTGGTGCATTCAGAGCATTTACATTTAGGGTGATTATTGATAGGTATGTACTTAATGCCATTGCAGGCTTTAGATTCATGGTTACCAAAAGTTCAAGGGTAACTTCCTTACTATCTAACAGTCTAACTTAGCTCATTTAATATGCTATTATAAACACAGTCTCAAGGTTCTTTCTTTTTTCTCCTCCTTTTTCTTCCTCCTCCATTCTTTCTTTATATACTAGGTATCATATTCTGTACTCTTTGTCTGTCCCTTGACTGACTTTGGGAGTAGTTGATTTGATTTTGCATCTGCTTAGTAATTAATCTACTTTCTTTACTGTGGTTTTATTTCCTCTGCTGACAGGTATTTAGCCTTAGGAACACTTCCATCTGTAGCAGTCCCTCCAAAATACACTATAGAGATGGTTTGTGGGAGTTAAATACTCTCAGCTTTTGCTTATCTGGAAATTGTTTAATCCCTCCTTCAAATTTAAATGATAACCTTGCCGGATAGAGTATTCTTGGTTCGAGGCTCTTCTGCTTCATTGCATTAAATATATCATGCCCCTCCCTTCTGGCCTGTAAGGTTTCTGTAGAGAAGTCTGATGTTAACCTGATGGGTTTTCCTTTGAATGTGATCTTTTTTCTCTCTCTGGCTCCTTGTAATATTTAGTCTGTTCTTATCCTTGATCTTTGACATTTTAATTATTATTTGTCTTGGTGTTGTCTTCCTTGGGTCCCTTGTGTTGGGAAATCTGTGCACTTGCATGGCCTAAGTGACTATTTCCTTCCCCAGATTGGGGAATATTTCAGCAATTACCTCCTCAAAGACACTTTCTATCCCTTTTTCTCTTTCTTCTTCTTCTGGTACCCCTATAACGCGAATATTGTTCCGTTTTGATTGGTCACACAGTTCTCTCAATAGTCTTTCATTCCTAGAGATCCTTTTCTCTCTCTGTGCCTCAGCTTCTTTTTATTCCTTTTCTCTAATTTCTATTCCACTTACCGTCTCCTCCACTATATCTAATCTGCTTTTAAATCCCTCCATTGTATGTTTCATTTCAGATACTGTATTTCATAATGATTGAATCTCCATCTGGAGTTCTTCCCTGAATTCTTGAATATTTTTTTGTACCTCCATGAGCATGTTTATGATTTTTATTTTAAAATCTCTTTCAGGAAGATTGATAAGTTCAGTTTCACTTGACCCTTTTTCTGGTGTTTGTGGGATTTGATTTGAACTAGGTTCCTTTGATGGTTCATATTTGTATGTGGCTCCCTCTAGTTCCCAGAAGCTGTACTCTCTGGAGGTGCTCAGCCCCTGTAGTGATGTCGGGGGTCACTGGGGAGCGGTGCTGGTTCCTGAGGGGAGGAAAAAGCTGTTTCCTGCTTCCTGGCTGCTGTGCCTGTCTCCACTGACAGAACCAGTGGGCTGAGCACACAGGTGTAAGCCTCTATGCTTTGTGTTTGTAGCTGTCATAGGCAGGGCTTCCCTTTGTCTGACCTGATGCCAGGGCAGGGGCTCCTGGTTTGTGAGCTGGTGAAGGCTGGCTGGGAGGAAGGCGCCACAGGCTGTGTGGGGCCTTGTAGCTGCGTAGCTAGCCAGAGGGGTGGAGTGCCTGAAGCTCCTGAACGTTCCTAACCTGCTGGTCAGAGTGTCCCAGACAATTTTGTCCACCTGTCCTTTCTCCTGAGCAGTAAGCTCTGTGTAATCCTTGCCCCTTTAGCAGCCCCCTCCCTGGTAGGAAGTCTCTCAGACTGCCCACCTTTCTTTTGTCCCAAAGCAGCCAGATGTGGATCCCTGTTTTCCACAAGCGGTGGAATCTCCATCTCTCCAGGTATTCTGCCTGTCTTAGCTTTCCAACCCCACTAATCTCCAGAGCACCATGCAATGTAGGTTTGTGCTCCCAGAGCAGATCTTCAGGGCTGGTGTTCAGCAGTACTAGGCCTCCACTCCCTCCCCACTCCATTTCTCTTCTTCCCACTGATGAGCTGGGTTTAGGGAAGGACTTGGATCCCGCCGGATCACGGCTTTGTTACGTTACCCTGTTCCGTGAGGTCTGTTCTTTTCTCCAGGTGTGTGCAGTCTGGCACAACCTTCTTTCCTGTTGCTCTTTCAGAATTAGTTGTATTAATTATATCTTCGTATTATATGTGGTTTTGGGAGAAGGCCTCTGTCTCACCTCTCACACCACCATCTTTAATCTTCCAACACCTGTTCTTTTTCCTTTTATGCAAAATTTCTTTATAGATTAAAGCAAGGTTGTAATTTATTTATTTTTACAAATAACTTAAGTTTTAAGCAGAATTCGCCTTTCTATTAGTGACATTAATGACCTTTTTCATTTGTTTCATGTTTGAAGAATATCAAAAAATATTCCAACAACTAAAGATGTTGAGCCACTGCTTGAAATAGATGGAGATATAAGAAATTTTGAGGTGTTTTTGTCTTCAAAGACCCCAGTTCTTGTGGCTCGAGATGTAAAAACCTTTCTGCCGTGCACTGTAAACCTAGACCCCAAACTACGGGAAATTATCGCAGGTGGGTATTAGTAGTAAGCTTAATTTTTTTCTTCTCTGAAGTCCTCAAAAAGTTTTCTATTTCTAACTTAGCTGTGTAAGTTTTTCTTGGCACCATGAAAAACCAAGAAATATTGAACTTTGGAATCAGATTCCTTTTAACATGCAGTCACCACTTTGAGATATCAGTCCATTGTAATTTTTCTGTCACCGATCTTCTTTCTTAATAGGGGGTGGGTCTCTGTCCAGATGGATAAGAAAAACTGTAAATTTTTTAAAACTTTAAATGGTATCTTAAATTTATGAGCTGGAACTTGATGGTGACATTAAGGTTGTTCTTGTGGCAGCAGTATATACACATGCACAAACACTGCTTCTTGAAACACACCATCTTTTGTATGATATTGACACTGCTGACCCACTTTTGAGTTTTCCAGGAATTATGAAAGGACAGCCTTAAACTACTCCTATACTCTCTTCTTAGATACCTGTTGTAAGGCTTATGTCAAAGGTACAGTTTGTAGCTATGGAATTGTTATTCACAGGTGGGTGAGTCATATAGTTTGCACGCTGACAGTTTGGGTAATATTGCATTTATTAATACTAGAAAAGTGTGAGTTATTAATAGTAACACTTTCTGAATTATAAGAATTGTTGGAATAGCACAAATACCTTAAAAAGTCAAGAGAAAAATTTATAGTTCTGGTAACTGAAAAGAAGAATCCTGATGCTGGTGACTTTCCAAGTGGTAATAAAAGCTTTTATGCAAAGTAGTCGGGCTTTTCTCACTAGAAGGTTTATAGACTAAGATTTTCTGAGTCAAGATTTCTGTCTACTTCTTTAAGCCAGTTGGATCCCTGACAAGAGTGCTAAAATAATGTTTCTATTGGTAACTAAAGGAGGAAGTGGTAATTGGACTAATTACTGAAGTCGTATTTTTTTTGCCTTCTGAGATATCATTTAATCTTTTAGATGTTCGTGCTGCAAGAGACCAGATTAATATTGGAGGACTTGCATATCCGCCACTGCCTTTACACGAAGTGCCCCCTAGACCCCCCTCAGGCTACAGTCAGCCTCCCTCGGTCTGCTCTTCTTCCACTTCCTTCAATGGTCCCTTTGGAGCTGGGGCTGTGTCCCCCCAGCCTCATAGCAGCTATTACAGCGGTATGACAGGACCCCAGCATCCATTCTATAACAGGGTAAGGAAGGGCTAAGAATCTTTTAATTTTAAGAATTGTTTGTTGGGGAGAATCAGAAGTTTTCTGCTTATGGGTTCTATTATTGTTTTGAAACTATAATTTTAACATAGGAAAAATGTTAAGTTTGAATTTAAAATATGTGAGTTTTTAAAAATTAAAAGAATTTTGAATGGGTTCCTGATCTCAATTGAGTCTGAATATTAGAGATAGGTTTTCCTTTTATTTACTTCCTTGATTGGAAAGTGAACTCTACAGGGGCAGCAGTGACTAATCTGTGTTTCAAAGAGATCAGTTTCTCTGTTTATAAACAAGTGTCCCACTTGTTTTATCTTGTATAATAGTTTATATTGTCATTAAAAACAATGATAAATTTCTTTACTAGCTCAGTAAACTTATACTAATACATGTTATAGCTTTTAAATGTGAGAAAATAATGGAAAATATGCTCATAGGATTCAGATATATACTACAAGTAATATAGTACCATAGCCCATTGCTAGAGTTTTATTTCAAGTTATCTTCAGTCATGTATAATTGTTTATTAATATACATATGATAATTTCCTCCTGAAAAGATGAAAGTGCAATTAATAATCAGTGGTATTCAGACCCTGTCAAGTTTATTAGGCCCAAGCTGTCTTCATTTTAATGATCTTACTATTTCCTATACGAAAATGGAGTATGAGCCCTAGTATTATGCTTTCTGAAATTGTGCTCAAAGATCCATTGTCATTTCTTGTTTTTATTGTTTCCCTCTTTAGTCTAATTTGAGAAAATACAGGGGTTAGTAGTCATAAAAGC
Organism: Phataginus tricuspis; assembly: GCA_029783875.1. Lineage (NCBI taxonomy): Eukaryota > Metazoa > Chordata > Mammalia > Pholidota > Manidae > Phataginus > Phataginus tricuspis. The sequence continues at coordinate 5,771,910 of JAQQAC010020896.1, read as the reverse complement.
CAACTGAATGTCTAAACTTTGTAAGAGCTAGGAAGAAAGATAAGTTTAGAATTAATATGACAAAGAAGGAATTCCAGAATTTAAATTAAATTTCCAGTTTTTAGAAAAAGTTGGCCATGTAAATAATTAGGCAGACCATTAAGAGAGGTCCCTAAGAATGGTAATCCATTCCTTTACTCATACAAGGAGAAGGTGGAATAATAGCATTTTATGATGCATTCCATCGTTATAAAATTTAACTGTGTGGTGGCAGTGTGAAATGCAGGGTTTTATTTACCAATCTGAATATCTGCTGTAATTTTACATAAGATGGGTTAATTGATCATTAGATGACAGGTGAAGTTTTGAGACCAAGAAGTTTATTTTTTAATTACCATACCATCTAGACTGAGACCTGGTGTTTGCTATTTTACATGAATAACAATAATGTGATGCTTTAATAGCATTTCATTATTTTTAAGACATTTAAAGTTTTCTCATGTTTTTAGGTCTAGTTACTTTTTGCTGTAGTTATTTGATATTTTTAGTCTGAAATAAAAATTAAGGCAGAATAATTTTCTTAAAATGGCAGAGGTAAAAAAGGCAGGGGAAGATGTTACTTCAGTGAAATGAAGTTTAGTGAGTTTTAATCTTATTGTTTAGCCCATATAATCTTGTATCTCCTGTTTATATGAAGCTGGTTACAAGTGAATGCTATTGTTATAAATCTCATCTAAACAATGGATTCCCATTCTATGTCCCATTTTGGAGATAGAATTAACTCTAGGGTATAAGGTATAAGGTAAATTCTAGGAACTCAGAGTAACAGTATTCCTGGAATCCATGCTGGGGTAGACTCACAAAGACCTTTTTTTTGTCTTCCTTAAGACTAATCTTTTTTTTGGTAAAGGATAGTATTCTCTGAAGATTCCATTCTGCTTTTTAAAAAGAGATGGTGAGTTAATATTTGTAGATTACATTTTTTTTGTAAAAACACTGACATATGGTAAGCCTATAAAAATGTTAAATGTAAAGAGAAACTCTTGTCAGATTGTAAGATGCAAGACTAGTTGCTTAAAAAAAATAGCTTTATTAAATCAACAATGTAAAATTTTAAATAATATGCCTTAAGTTTGGGTCTGATATAGAATATAAATGAGGCATTTTTTTCTTTTGTCTACATTAAAAACTTGGAATTGTAGTTTACTGGTTAGTTTCATTTGTAAGTCTCATTATGCTTTGATTTCTGTAATTGTTTATCCCCTTGTTTTGTTACGTGTTTTTTCCATAGCCATTCTTTGCCCCCTACCTTTACACGCCAAGGTACTGCCCTGGCGGTTCCCATCTCATCTCACGCCCATCAGTAAAAACGAATTTGCCCAGAGATCAGAGCAATGGCCTAGTAAGTATATAAAAGGGTAACTACAGTATTAATCTAATAAGAAAAGTAGATAGCTTTAGAAGTTTGGTTATTTCCTTTCTGTAATAAAAGAGCGCAACTTACTTTATAAATAGTTTTAAGAAACATAAGCTATTACTAACATAAAATGTATTTTGTTTTCATTGCTGGTAAATATCAGTAAGAGGAAAATGACTAGAAGCCACAGTTAATAAATATTGTTTACAACCAGAGTTTCTAGCTTACAAGGTAGTGTTTGTTACCAAAACATTTAAAATAAAACCTTTACATCTGTTAATTTCTTATAGCTTTTAAAAAACGTACATATATGGTATATATATACTATATATATATGTTTGCCCTATGGTATAAAATTAAAGGATATATTGAAAAAACATTTCAATCTAATGACAGGAATTAAGTAGGCTAAGGGAGTTATTCAAATGTACTATTGAATCTAATCCAAAACAAATTCATTTGTGCCTAAAATATTAGGTGTTCCTGATAATAAACTTAGTTTAACAATTTAAAAAAGAATTTCCCAGTTAATATATTTTTATAAATTAGGAGGCATAAGCTATAGAGCTTAACTATTACTTAAATTTTAAAATGTTGTCACCAAAGGAAGACTAATCGCATCCAGGTTTCAGTGTCCTGTATTATCACGTTAGCGTCGCGTTCATTCATCCTCCTAGTTTGGCTCACCCCTCACCTTTCACCCACATCTTGTTTTGTGTTATTAGGAGGTTATCAAGGAGGATGCAGCCGAGGGGCTTTCTTCACCCACAGACTCCTCGAGGGTAATGGAGTAGTCTTGTGGTGTGGAGCGCGAGCATCTCATTGCTTCTGTAGCAGTAACGACTGCTGTAATGATGTTCACAGCAGCTCACTAACTCTGCATCTGGTGTGATGGGCATCTAGTGTGGAGTAGCTGACTACTAATAATTATAGTTCATGGATTAATGACACAGCTAATATTTAACTTCTTTGTTAATTTCCTCCTGCTTTTCCCCTTTTCCAATGACAAGGGATGGGGATTTTTAATTGTCCAATAAGGAAGGGGTTTTCCCATATGCCATGAGGAGCAATCAGTTGGTGGTGTTTGTTCCTTAGTATTGAGCTCTGTTTTCACCTTTAACTTTTTTCTTAAGACTGCAGTTGTAGTATACAACTACATGTGCATATACACGTACACATGGAGAGTATTTTTGAAAATATCCAGATTCCCCTTGAGATTGCAGAAGGGCATTGTGAGCTAGCTGGTGTAGACCAAAACAGATCTTTAGTGAATCATTCTTAATCTAGGTATCCACAGTTTATCAGACAGTGTAAATGCAGTACTACTTTTTTTATCTATGTGTTTATTAAAATACAATTTCCAAGTAAACACAGAGCTAGCTCAGCAAGTAAAGGAAATTATTTAAACATTTTTTTCCCCTAGCACCGTAAGGTGGGTTTCTTTTAAAAACAAAATAAAACAAACAAACTTGTATAGGAAATCACTTTGTATATTGATTATTAAAGACTACTTAATAAGAGCTTTGTTTAATGTGGTGAGCCTTAAAATCTTTCTTTACTCTATCAATGTGGAACTTAGAGACTCAGTTTTTTTTTTAACTTATATTGATTTATTTACAGAATGTTATGCCCATGTAAACATGATCTAATCTAAAACTATGCTAAATTGTGGTATAGCAGTTAGAATTAAAGTGAAATATTACATCCTGAGTTTATCCATAATTTTTAACTTAAAACATGTGTTTGGGTAGGCAATAGTTTTTAAACTCTAATTTTCTTTGAGTTAATGTCATTAAGAAAAGGAGGGGTTGATGATTCTTTTTAAGTCATTAACATTTCAGCTAAAGTGTTTGAGTGACTTCGGTTATCCAGGAATGATAGACACAATAAACCATAATAATCCTGCTTGGATGTTGAGGGAATCTTTAATCCATGGATCATTGCCACTAGGTGCAAGAATGACTTTTAGTTTAGTCAGATAGCCTTTAATACATAGATTCATGCATGCAATGCAATTCTCTGAGCTAAAAGTCCTCAGCATACTTTTGATGAAAATCAGATACTGTGAAGAATTTGATGGTCTTAATGACACAGACATGCTGAAATAGTAGCTATTCTAATACTTACGAATGTGGACTAACACTTGTAATTAAAAGATGTCATAGTTTCTCTTAGGGACCAATGAAGGAACATTAGACAAATTTTAAAATGAGTTTTTGGGGAAGGGGAAATAATGCAATCCTTGAGATGTATTTAGAAGTATAATAACGAAGAGTAAATGTACTCTGCATATATTAGTGCCTTTGTTTAGAAAATAACCATACTATTTGCTGCTCTTTTAAAATTATGAGATAGTTTTGTGATTTGCTTAGTGAATAATAGATGCTTACCAAGCTTTCTTTGCTTCTAAGAAATTAACAATGACAACAGCATGCAAAGTTTGTTTTGTAGAACATTAGAAAAAGTAGGCATTTAGTTCAAAGCCAAATTAAAAGCAGTGGTGGAAATGTGGAGAAGTGTCTGTGCCTGGGAACATTGTCTGGGATCTTTATAGCTGAACCAGCATAGAAGTAGTTAATATAAAAATTATTTAGCCCTTCATGGCTTATATGGCTTTCCAGTCCTATAGTAGGAAACCCTGTATTTCTGGGGTAACAGAACTGGAGATTGAGTCCCACCTCATTCAGTTGTCCCCTATATGCAACACTTGATGACAAAGTTGCTTATAGATAAGTCAGGAACTACACAAACATTTTTGGACAAATTATCTTGTCATTCAGACATAAAATAATGAGTTAAAAAAAAAAACCCACACACCAAAAAACGCAGATCATAAAGAGTTAACCAACTATACAGTGTAGGGGTGGGCCGGCCCATCTTTTTCTAGTACCAGAAATTTCTGACAAACCTTTATAAAGTAGATCCTTAAGAAAATATTGGGTTTTCTCACATTTAAGGAACACTATAATGATTGTAGTTTGTGAGGGCCAACCGGGGACTTACCAGATACATTTAGAATTGTCCAAGTGTTTCCAAAGGTGAAAATGTGTGACATAGGGCTATATGCTAATTTTTTCCCCATAATTTTATAATAGAGAAATATATGCCATATCTTGTAAAACAAAAAAAAAATAGTAATGTTGGACTCAAAATATGCTTCCCAGAATACTAGAGTTAGAAAGGACTGGTGTTTTTCAAACTTCTAAGCAGAGGGCTCTCTTTAGAAATGAAATCAGAATCAGAATTCCAGTTCCTAAAACTGGTGAAAGTGTAACTCTGGCCCCGCCGTGGACTTGTTTTCCCTCTTGAGGCTTCTCAGGGAATGCTGATGCCTGTAGTCTAGCCCAGCACCCCGGTACAGACAAACAGCTGGGACTCAGCGTGTCTGGGGGCTTTCCCTGAGGCTCATGGGAGGGGGGTGCTGGGTGTGGACTGAGATCTATGTGGCCTCTGCCACAGCCTGTCCGCAGTCCCATGCGGCTTCCTTTGTTCCTGTTAATACTAAGCACGATTTAGGTATTTGGTCTTTCAGGTTAAATAGACCCTGGTGGTGAGCTTTTTGCCTTGGACAATTACTTAACTTGTCGGACACTCAACTTCCTCATCTGGAAAAAGCAGACCTACTTCATAGTTTTCTGAAGGATTGCTCCCGTAGGCATAGTTTAAGTACTTAATAATGACTACAGTTACTACCCCAAAGGCCAAATCCCATGGAGCTTTAAGGACTCAGACCCTAGAGTCCTTCACATTAAATACCTTTGTCTCAGCAGTGGGACTAGTATACAGACACACCTCCATCAACTTAGATTAACTCAGCCTTTCATCTGTTGATGCTTCTGTGGCTCAAAGGGTATCAGTCTGTATTCTCAGAATTTAGAGGGATTTCTTGGTTACTTGCTCCAAACACTTTAAATTTTTGAAAGCTTTCCAGAGAAGGTTTACTTGGTGCCTTTACCTTCATTCAGTCCATTTCCACTGGGAAGTAGTGGTATTCTGGGCACTCCGTGACCGGGAAGGGAAAGACCCATTCTGGAGGGCCTGTCTCAAGCCAGGGCTCCTCAGAGGCATTTTGTTAGGATATTTCAAAGAGTTGCTCTTCTGATTATTATAGTCTCTTTTTATTTAAAGTGTTCTGCTCATGGAGCTATCTGTATTTCATTGAAAAGTATTTCTTCAAAGGAAGGAGAGCTATAGCATTTCTTTACCCTCTTACCCTTGAATTATTTATCGTCAAGTACTACAGGTGCCTGTGTGATCATCCACTGTTTATCATCAAGTACTATAGGAGCCTGTTCAATCAGACCTACCTGGCACTCTCCTGGTGGGATACAGCCGGGGACAAAACTGATGAAAGCCCTGCTCTCATAGAGCTTATGGATTTGAAGACTGGCTAGGGAATTATCAGTACCACTAAGTCATTCTTTCTTGTCCTTCTTTGCCACAGCCTTTACTTGATAACCTGTAGGCAGCTTTATTTAGCTCACCTTTATACCTCATTGAAAATAATTAACACAAGGTTTAGTTATAAAGAACTTCAGAATTGTAAAAGTAGTGTTAATGATGGTATCCTGATTTCCAGTGTGCTGTTACTTTTACTTTTAGAGATTGATGAAAACTACAGAATTAATAAAGGTGTTAAAAATGAAGGTCTTGGTTTTCATTAAACTGGATCCAATTGGTACAGTGACTACGTAAGACATAAAAAAAAAAGATGGGGATTCAACTGCAGATACTTTATTTCCACCACTGGTTTAGAACTTAGAACCAGTGTGCAAACAAATGTACGTCCAAATCAATCTGTCTCTCACTGTTCAGGAGCAGACTTGGATGAGAAAGGCAAAGATGCTGTGGGTAAGGAGAGGGCATGTTTCCGGTTCTGTTCAGATCGCAGGTCCTCACTGTCATCTCTCCGTGACTTCTCTCAGGAGGTTCATTCACACTTTCTAAAGAATTTTGGAAGTGCTTTTTTATTATTCTGTTTCCATTTAGAAAAGAGTTAGCTTATTTTTCCTTTAATAATACAGTGAAAAAATGTATTCACTTCCACCTTGAAAGTCTTTGTGCCAGACTTCAACTCAAGAAAACTTTTTTCCCCTAAACAATAAATAAACCACAATGAAGTTGAGATATTGACACAGAAATATATTGCAGTAGTGATATCAAAATCCTGGAGTACAATTAAGAGTTAAAGAATGACAAAATCATATTCATTGCAGTTGTGTAGTCTTGTGTTTGAAAGATGCCCTCAAATGTAGAGTTAAGCCTCATCTGTCAGCTTTGACCTAGTTACTGTTTCTCATATAGTTTGAAGAATAAGTTACATTTTCCAACTAAAATTTCTTTTGTGTTTTGGGTATCTTATAGTAAATTGTAATTTCATTAGCACTCCTTTTTTGATATTTTTTCAAGTCTCCATAGATATACATAGTAACTTTCTAAAAAACCTACTTATAATAAGGTTGATGTGTAAGAAAACAGGTTCCCATGAAGTACCATAGACACTGAATATTTTAAAAAAACATCTGACTTTAGGGTAGCAAAGCTCTACCCTTTATTTTACGGGCAACATTGTAAATTAACTTTGAACCAGTTCTGTTGGTCATCTACAGATTATTTTAACTATTTTAAGAATATCTACCTCCAGCCTAACAGATACAGGAAAGTAACTAATAGCAATAATGAGTTTTTAAAAACCAACATCACTAAAATAGTTATGTTAATCATAATGTGCAGATATTTTTTGCCATTACATTTATGATTTCTTGAACTGTAAAGCATGTACAGCCTTTCTCCTCAAATGGTATTTGAGTGCATCTGTTATGTGCTGAATGCCGAATGAAACATCTAATTGTGAAAAGTATATTTCTGAACATTAACAATAGTATGGCGAGGTAGTACTTAATTTTATGGAGTGATCATGTGAATTCCCAAGTATTTAGACCTTGTTATTAAACTGGTTAACTTTGGTTGGAATTTTTTAGTCAGAATATTTAAAAATTAATTTAAACTTGTTTGTAGTAGGAACACTGAGTTCGAGTTCTCATAGCAAATTTTATTTACCTGGTTTTCTTTGTTAAATGTATGACCCATGATTTATTTTCTTTAATAGAAAGAACATAAATTTTGAGAGTAAAATTTAAAAATCACCAAACACATGTTAATGAAATTAAACTCATAAGTGCATACATTCCTTGTATTGTGTTGGTCTGTTCAGAGTTAAGGGGAAGAAGGAGGAATGAGAACAGTGCTGTTGTGTTAGTTACACGTGTGTATTTCATGTTGTTCTTTAAGCTCCTGTCTTTTACTCTTTTTTTATTTCTTCCTTAAAGCCGTGTGACTCTGGGTTTAACAAACAGAGACAGGTACAGAAACTTCCAGTGAAATCTTACTAGACTATTAGAAGCAATCATTGGCAACTTCATGCTGGGCTGTTGATAAACCTGTGCTCATTTCAGTGCGTTGTGTTTATTTTAACAGCTGCTTTCAAGCCTTTGCATGGCACTCATTTCTGGCTCATCAATTCTAAGCTTATTTAATACATTTACCAAACACGATAATGTTTCAGAGTATAGTTTTAATTTACTTACAGCATAAAATGATATAGTTATATCAAGGTAATTTCACTGTTTTGTTAGCTTTACTTTTACCTAGAGAAATTGTATTTTTTTGCATTTTCTGAAGTTTATATTTAACAGTTTAAACAAACTAACATCTGCATTCAGTTTTCCGTATTAGAAAACTGTTTAAAGAAATTGTGATATATGCTGAGATTATCTGTTCTTGATTTATAACAGGCAAATTTTAAGTATTACCATTCTGTGTATTGTCAAAGTAATACAATTAGTTTTCTATTGGTAATTTCCCTGTTGTATTATTGAATGTGCTTTTTCCTTATCACTTTGTATTCTTTCTCATTACACTTATGAGATTTTCAGCCAAAAATCGTTATTTTGGTTACTAAGATTCATTTGTTTTCAAAGTAATTTTATTATATGTGATTATTTTATAAAGGACCTGGAAGATAATTACTGCTCCTTTATTCAAAGGAGTACATTGTAACATATTTTAATTTATTGATAATTTGTCCCTTATCTTGATAAAGCCCAACTTACAAATATTAAAGAGTTGGACTATAGCTTTGATGTACTTCTAGGGATCTCATGTCTATGTGTATGCCTTTTTTTTCTTATAAAGTTTCTAAGGGTTGTTCAGATATAATGTATATATTTTACATAATTCCCAATGAGGGAGAAAACATGTTTTAAAATAATTGATAAAAAGTAAGTTTTAAAGGATCATGAAAGTAAAATTATGTGGAGTTTTCTATTTCACAGTAAAGGTATCTTTATTAACATGTCTCTATTGCAGAATTCTCACATTCTCTCTGAAAGAAAGATACTCTTAACATTTTACATATCTCAACTAGGCTGTCAGAGTTAATCTGTTCCTTGTCTACTATACTTGCCCTTTTAATTTTTTCTCTTTTCTTCTTTTTTTATTGAAGTATCATTGATATATGATCTTATATTGGTTTCAGATATACAACACAGTGGTTCAGCAGTTACCCATATTATTAAATCCTCACCCCCTCTAGTACAGTTACTATCTGTCAGCATAGAAAGATGTTACAGAATCATTGACTGTATTCTCCATGCTGTATTACTATCTCCATGACCAACTTATATTATGATTAAGTGTATGTACCCTTTTTAGCACAACCAGAAATAGAGTTCTTTTGTGATTAAAAAAAAAACCTTTTTACTTTAAATTAATTTTAGACTTAAAAGGTACAAAAATAGTATTCAATTAATGTTAATATCTTTCATAAGTATAATATATTTTTCAAGAGCAGAAACTGAAATTAGTATAATACCATTAACTAAACTACTGACTTTATTTGAATTTCACCAGTTTTTCCACTAATGTCATTTTTCTGGCCCAATTGTGTTTTGTTATTTCTCTTAAGAGTTCTCTAATCTGTCACAGTTCTTCAGTCTTTGTATTTTTGTAACTGAACACTGGTCATGTATTTTGTAGACTATAAACCCTCTGTCTGCTTGTGTCTGCTACCTCCTTGTGATGAGAAGAAGGTTGTACACCTTTGGCAGGAGAGCCACAGGCTTGATGCTGTGCTTTCTCAGGGCATCATATGAGAGGGCTGGGATGGTCCAGTCTCACTTAGCACTGGCATTTCTAACCTATCTCTTGGTGATTGTGGCGTCTGGCAGGTTTCAACACTGTAAAGTTTTATTTTCCCTTTGTAATGAATAACTATTTTGGGGGAGATACTTTGAAACTCTGAAAATACCCTGTTTTCTGCTTTTACTTTGCCTATTAACTTCAGTGTCCATTGATGCATCTTGTGTATTCAACCACTGTTATGTGGTGTTTTCCTGATGAAAATTTTTGATTTCCTTCTTCTACATTTATTGATTGGAATTCTATAAGGAAAAGCTATTCCTTCCTCATTCATTTACTTATGCAGTTATTTAGTTATATCAGTATGGATTTATGAATATTTATTTTCTTCAATGAGTTAAATCCAGTATGATCAGTATTTTGGTGTTCAAACTCTTCATTTGTGATTGTTGAACCAAGAAAATGTAAACTAGAGTAAATGTATCTAGAGAGAAGAGATGGGTTGAGAAATAAAAATGTTTAAGAGTATTAAAGATCATTTAAGAGATAAATATTTTTCAGCAACAAAAAAATGAAGCACTGATATCAGCTATAACATGGATGAATCTTGGAAACATACTAAGTAAAAGAAGCTAGTTAAAATAGGTCGGTTACATACTGTATGGTTTCATTTATGTGAGATATCAGAACAGGCAACTCTATAGAGACAGTAAGTAGATGAGTGGTTGACAGGGCCTGGGAGTGGGTGTTAGAGGGGATAGAGAATGACTGTTAATGGGTACAGGGATTTATTTGTAGGGATAGGAAAATATCCTAAGTTTGATTGTAGTGATGGTTTCACAACTATGTAAATGCACTAAAAAAATCACTGACTCGTACACTTTAAATGGAAGAATTGTATAGTATGTGAATTATATCTCAAACTATTTAAAGAGAAAGAAAAAACAAATATAGATATTAAAAACTCATAGAAAGCATTTGGAATTTCCATGGTAAATAATGGATAATTAATACTTTGAATATTGACGATAATGACCCAGGCAGAAAATAGATGTATTGATTTATGAAACTAAAACAGTGGAAACACTGGTGTTTTGCTTTTCGTATTTTTGAAGCATTTGAACTTTGGACCATATAATTTTTGTCATGTTTCAAATATATATTTAATTAAAAACAAACTATGAATACATGTCTCTGATGCAGTATATTTCAAGTCATTAATTTCCTGACTTTTACGGGCATGTCTCATATTTGTAAACTTGCTAAGACTCCCTAACTCAAAGAGCTACTTCCCTGTCTGTTCAATATTATCTTATTCCTTAACTATATTTATATATAATATAGATATATGCTGAGTATATATACTCTGGGTGTATATAGTTATTTATAGTTACTATAGTTATTGTAATAGAGTATTATGCATTCATGTTACAAATAATGTTTAACCACTGACCAGCAGTTTTGGCTGTGTGATAGTCTACTTTGGTCCTGAAATGCTAAAAGAGGCAGTAGAAAATATAAATTATACATCCTTGAGGATAGGATATATTTTATTTTTCATTTTAAGATTAGATTGAACGGTAAAACAGGACAGATCATTTGGAGTGTTGTCTTTATTATGGTTATAGTTTCTACAAACTCTTCAAAAATAGACAGTTGGAGCAGGGAAAATAAGTTGTAATTCCTGTAAGATAGGGTTCTGGTCCAAATCTACCACTAACTAGCTATTAACTCTGTGACTTTGAAGTCAGAACTTAGCCTCTCTAGACTACTCTGTCCACCTCTGTAACTGGGGAGACTCATATGTGACTGACTAAAAACAAATGCTTCTTTAGTATGTCAACACACTCAGAAAATGTTTCTCTTCTAGGTAAATTAGAATTGTTTATTTTGACTTTCCTTTTAAATGAGACCAAATTTTAATGGGTTGTAATACTTTAAATAATAGTGTTATTTAATATTTACATGATTATTGTAGAGATTCTTAAGGAGAAGATTTAGATCCCTTAGGCATAAAATATAATCAAGATCTGAAAACATCAGCTGTTGTGGACTATTAAGCAAGTCTATAGAAACACTTAAAGCTATTTGGTATAGGTACTTTATTTCATAGACATCTTTTGTATTTTTATAATAAAGGTGTCATTAACTTCCTCTCTTTGTTCCTTTGCCTTTTAAAAAACTCCTGTCCTTCCTGTTATTAGAGGCTGTACCCCCTCGTCTTGAGGTTAGGCTGTAAACAGTGGGGAAGTAGGCTTGGTATCTTAGAAAAGTGGTTTTGATCAGGCTGTATCTGCTATAATGAAAGCTGCTCATTAAGGTTTAACAGGAGCTAAGTCTATTCATTTCCCCCATATATGCACACATTCATTGTTTTTCCTTAAGTTTGGAAGTTTGTTAGAACATTTAATAGTATTACATCATGAATGTTTCTCTGTCATGTGACTGCATGTGTCTGGCATTAAATGCTATTCATAATGTGTTTTTCCACGACTTACCTAGGGATCAGGCCCAGCCTCAGGAACAATATCACTGAATTCAATGAATGTGGATGCAATATGTGAGAAGCTGAAACAAATAGAAGGGCTGGACCAGAGTATGCTACCTCAGTATTGTGCGACCATCAGAAAGGTGACGCGTGTGTCCCTGTTACTGGGACAGGGCTGGGGGTGGGTGGATGGCAGGGGGCACTTCCGAGGAGCTTTTCCAGCATGGGGTCTCTGGTGAACAGGAAAGCTCTAAATGGAAACATGGTTCTTTTTTGTATCCTAAAATTGCCCTATTATCCCTTAATTTATAAATGGATAGAAGAAAATGAAGTATTACAATATTTAAAAATGACCTAATATAAGTAAAAAATGCTTTTATGAGAAATACAAAGCTCCAAGAGATTTCACATTTAGATAAACTTAACTCCAGTATACCACATAGGACATTCAAAGACCTTTTCTTTTGTTACTTTTTCTTTAATTGTAACATTTATTTGTGACTTAATAGTTTCAAAGTAAATCATACTGGCTTCCTTTTCCCCAGTTTCTCACCTTTGTGTTTTATAGGACTTACTATGTCATGTCCCCTTTGATGAAACCTCATAGGTTTTAGTTTGCAAGGCTTACACATATGAGGAAGTTCATTTATTCCTAACTCCTGTTCTTGCAATTCTAGCAGGTAAAGTTGGTTGGTGATGCCTGGGATTTTGAGGAAACTTTCCTGTACTATACAAGGCTGAGTCCTAGTTATAGTAAATATTTCCATTAAGTTACACTTTTTCTATCAGAGAATTATAGCAAAGCAGAACATTAGTAACAAGCCTCTATGTTTGCATACTTTAAAGAATGGCATTTACAAAGGTTTTTATATAAATTACGAGCATATATAGATACCATTTTACTAATTTTAACATACATTTAGTCAGAAAGATTTCAGATAATGTCAGTTTCCTTACGGATCTGGTTAGCACGAATCCCTGTTTGCCACAGGGTCAAGTGCTTGCTGCCTTTCCGAGGTACACACATTGATGCTGTCCTCTCCATAGCTCAGTTAGTCAGGAAAGAGTGAATCCTTGTGACAGTTTTGTTTCCATCAGGACAGTACTTTTCTTCCCACTCAGCACTCTGCTTCCAGGCCTAGCATTTAAGTGCTGCGAGGCTCCTTGTGTTCCCTACAGCAGGTCTTCTGTCCTAACCTTGCTCTGTACATGCATTTTGCCAGAATTAACTTGGGAACTGAAGGTTGTGCTGATTGATGAAACAGGTATTCCATATTTCACCACAGTTAATAGTCAAGTTTTTGTATTTTGTAAATCAGTAGGCTACCTACAGAGACTAGAATTACAGAGACCCAATAGTGTAAAGATGGGGACGTTAGTGGGTGGACATTCTTTATTTGAAGTTACTAATGTAACCAGTAAGCAAGTTTGTCAGCGCTGACTTCACTTAGGACTTCATCAGTGAACCACACACTTGCGAGGACAGATGCCTTTATCCGCTCCCAGGAGCTTGTGTTCATGTTCATATTTTACAAGATCAGAGGAGAAAAACGAACAGTTTTGTTATTGCTCATGACAGGGTAGGTATTTTTGGAAATAGTTGGGAGGGTTAACTTTTTGGGTTGGTTTTTGAATGGTGATTTATTTTACTTCAGTGCTTAAGATGCTTGGAAAAATATGGTGTGGCTTCTGTTGTTCAAATTCAGCTTGATTGTCATGTTATTACATGTGGCGATAACCTTTTTTAGGAAGATATTTTCTAGTCTCTAATGATTTCCTTAGTATTAAATATAAATGTACTTTTTAATCACTAATAATTCAGAATATTTCACATTTTGTCTGTCTTTATACTTGTATTTATTTATTTTAATCCCAAATTTTGCTTTATTTTTATATATCAAGTCTTTTTTTTTATTAAAGTATCATTGATATACAATCTTATGACGGTTTCCAGTACACAACACAGTGGTTCAGCATTCACCCATATTGTCAGATCCTCACCCACTCGAGTGGGGTCGCTGTCTATCAACGTAGTAAGATGTTACAGAGTCATTAACTGTATTCTTTGTGACGTACTACCGTCCCTGTGCCCAACCTATATTGTGATTGTGAATTATTTTCCCCTTAATCCCCTTCTCCCTCCCCTTCATCCTCCTCAACCCCTCCCCTCTGGTAACCGCCAGTCCCTTGTCTGTCTGTGAGACTACTGCTATTTTGTTCCTTCTATTTTGCTTTGTTTTTATACTCCACAAATAAGTGAAATCATTTGATTTTTGTCTTTCTCTACCTGGCTTATTTCACTGACCATAATACTCTAGATCTATCCATGTTGTTGCAAATGGAAGGATTTCTTTTCTTTCTAATGATCAGTTATATTAGTAACTTCAGATAAAGAATGTCCACCCACAATATTCCATTGTGTTTATGTGCCACATCTTCTTTATCCATTCATCTGTTGATGGACATTTAGGTTGCTTCCATATCTTGGCTATTGTACATAATATACTCATATTTATTTTTATTCAGGCAAACATAAATGGCCGTGTGTTGGCTCAGTGTAATGTTGATGAACTGAAGAAAGAGATGAATATGAATTTTGGAGACTGGCACCTTTTTAAAAGCACAGTAAGATATTTCATATTTGTAGAACTACTTATAACATTGTATAAAACAAGTGCCCAATAAGTACAGTCTAAACTGATTTTTCTGTATTTTTAAAAAACATGTGAAAACTGCACTGGATACTTGTGTAAACCCTTGTATGTTCTGTTGTGCAGAATATACACAGCAGTGTGTGGCAACCTTTGCCTCTTACATGTTTCACTTGGAAATTTAGGAAAGAGGCGACCCACCAATTCTCTTGCTTTCATTGACAGAGACTTTTTCTTTGACCTGCCTCTAGTCTGGCTCCTCCAAGCTTCTAGGCCTCAGCCTTTGGTGTCTGTCCTCATCAGGCCTGCTGCATTGCCCAGTCTTCACAAGAATCCTGTTAAGTCAATTTAGAAAGAACCCCACCCTCGATGTCTGATCATGCTCTATGCCTGATCATATTCCTCACCCCCACTATCCCCCAGGGGGTGTCTGGTCACCTTGGCCTGCCTCCAGCAAGAATCCTGTCTAGTAGGTCCATCCAGAACCCTGCCCACCCCTGGTGACCCTTGATGTTTCCTCTTAGAAATATTTCATCCACTGACCACACCCCACTCTTTGCCGTAAATGCCTGCCTGTCCGTGCTGCATCAAACTGAGCCCAGGTCTGTCCTGAGGTCGTTTTTTCCCCCGTTGCCATGGTTTCTGAGGAAAACCTGCTTTACCACTTGAGCACTGGTTCCCTTTGACACACCACAATTGCATTTTGTTTTGTTCTCAAGTTAAATTTTAAACTAAAGTTATATGTAATTGTCAAATTAGAGTGTAATATATATGATGATTATTACCATTACTTGTTTTAGTATTAATTGAAAGAGAAGCAGATACAGTACAAATTCATTAGAAATTCACTTACAGGAAGCATACCTTCTCATTTCCATTATAATAACTTTATAATGTTTACTTTTTAAATAACCTGGGAAGCTTCTAAAATGCAATTTGTCAATGTGGATATGAATGACATTTTTTCCTCTCTTGAGGTACTAGAAATGAGAAGTGTAGAAAACCAAGGGGGGGTCGCTGAAGACCCACATTTACTTAGTGAGAACAGCAGCGGCCCAGTTCCTCATGGTGAACCTGCCCGTCACTCTTCACACAGCGAATTGCCTCATACAGAGCTTTCCAACCAAACTCCCTACACGCTTAACTTCAGCTTTGAAGAACTGAATACACTCGGCCTAGATGAAGGCGCCCCACGTCACAGTAATCTAAGTTGGCAGGTATTTATTAAATATCATTTTCCATTTTAATGAGGATTTTGGGCAGTATCTAATTCACTGAGATTGTGTTTGGTACATTTATGTAGTCATTGAGAAAATACTTAATGAGTCCCTAAGTGAGCAAGATCTTATTCTCAAGGAGTTGTATTCCTCTGGAAAGGACAGTTGGTAAAATTAAAAAAAGATACTTCAGAAATTGTTAAGAACTATCAAAACAAAATTGGCTAATGGCACAGAGATTAAACAGGAACTGGGCTACCTTAGGTAGTTAGCAAGGTTCAGTCTCCCACTTGCTATTTTTTGTTGAAGTCATTAATCATTGGCTAAAACATTTCTTTTTTTTTAAATTTCTTATTAAGGTATTATTGATATACACTCTTATGAAGGTTTCACATGAAAAAATGTGGTTACTACTTATACCCATATTATCAAGGCCACACCCATACCCCAGTGCAGTCACTATCCATCAGTGTAGTAAGATGCCTAAAACACTTCTTATTGGAAAACTTGCCACATACTATCCCTTTGAGCACTGTTGGTTTTTTAATACATATATATATACAGTTTATGGATATTTGTTTTCTTTTTATTACCTGATGTTAGGTATAGGTGAGTTCTTTTTGTGGATATTCTTAGAAGAGGGAGGATAAGTGTGAGGATCAGCCATAAAAACAAAAGCAAGAGACACATGAGGAATAAGGGGAGAGTAAGTAGCAGGATACAGCAAAGAGAGAAGACAAGTGGGGAGGGAAGATAGTAGGCATTGCAGACAGTCTGTACTACACGAGGGTGATATTTAGGGAAAGCAGTACCTGCCAGGTCTGCCATTTGTAAGGGGGTTTGGTTTGGTAGTAAAAATATTTTGGTTGTTGTTTTATCTTTTACTTGCTATCTACCTTATTTCTTTAGGTTGGGAAGCCATTTTATTATTGGGTATTGACTAAGATAAAAATTCCCTTAAAAGCCATTTTATTATTGGGTATTGACTAAGATAAAAATTCCCTTAATTTTAGTAAGTCCACTAGATCCTTTGGTCTCTGTGTTTCCATAATAGTAGTTTTTTCTTTTCCCTGGGATTTCTTTTACTGTTTCTTAAGAAATCCCCATCCTCTGCTTTTCCATACTTAGTATTTCCTACTGTCACCTGGAAGCTCACAGCCTTCCCATTAATGCAATAGTTCTCAAACTTTTTTTAAATCTCAGAATCCCTTTACACTCTTAAAAATTATTGAAGACCCTGAGGAGCTTTTGTTTATGTAACTTTAAATCTGGCAATATTTACTATATTAGAAATAAAAACTGAGAAACTTTAGAAATATTTATCAATTTACTTAAGATAAACCAATTACATGTTAACATACAGAACATTTTTTATGAAAATGATAATATTTTTCAAAGCAAAATGAAATTTAGTGAAAATGGTATTGTTTTGCAAATCTCTTTAATACCTGGCTTAATAGAAGACCCCCCTATCTGCTTCTGCGTCCGATCACATGTCCTGGAGCCTCTGGAAGCCCCACTGGACACTATTGTAGAGATGAAAGTGAAAGGCAAATGGCGTTGTTGTGTTCCTAGGAAAACAGTTTACCGTCGTAGAACCCGGAAGGGGTGCACGCACTGCATTTGAGAGCGGAGGACAGCTCTCTTCTTACAGTCTGGACCTGGTCACGGGCACCTTCTCAAGATGGGCCATTTTTCTCCCTGGAAGGAAAACTCTTTCCCTTATATTCTGCTTCTTTGCTCCAGTCTTTGCTCTTGTCTCTTCTTATAGTTCACTGATTCTTTTTCTTCCATTTCTCTCTTTTCCTAATCTATACTCTTTACTCATATATTAGCTTTTCTGGGGTCTTAAAGCAATTCTAACCCTAAAACTTCACATTGGAAATCAAACTTCTAAAAATACTTCATTTCTTTGTTTATTAGCACTGACTATTTGCCTCATGGCTTCTGCTTCTGTTCATTTGAATCACGAATTTATCTGCTCTATTCCACTCTATATCCTATTCCTTTAAAAAAATTTTTTTGGCATTTTGAGTATATTTTCTTATTCTGAATTGAAATGTGGCAGAAACTTCATGTTGCACAAGTTTCATTTTAACATACATTGAGGACTTGAGTATTTTGTTTTTGAGATATATCTTTCTTTAATCTTTCTCTTTTCTAAGAGGAATTTTGATATTTTATCAATAAAGGTCACTTTTGCCTTACATAAGAGTTAAAAGTTTGAAGTTATAAAAACAAGTGCTAAGATTGTTACTACAACCTTGAATTATACTTTTAAATATTAATAATTAATTTTTAAAAAATTTGTATAAAGCCTTGTAATGACAGTAAAATTATCCATAAGTTCACAGCTGTTATTAAATTGTGTTATGCAGAATTCTTTTAAAAGAACTTGGCACTTGGAGGACTTCAAAAATTTGTAGTGTATATATATATATTTTTTTTTTCCTAAGCTGATGTTTATTATGTTTTTTTTTTTTGCTTATTTGAATTCCTAAATTATTTTTTTCTGTCTTCACAGTCACAAACTCGCAGAACCCCAAGTCTTTCAAGTCTCAATTCCCAGGATTCCAGTATTGAAATTTCAAAGCTTACTGATAAGGTGCAGGCTGAGTATAGAGATGCTTATAGAGAATATATTGCTCAGATGTCTCAGTTAGAAGGGGGTACAGGTTCTACAACAATTAGCGGCAGATCTTCTCCACATAGCACATACTATATGGGTCAGAGTTCTTCAGGGGGCTCCATTCATTCTAGTCTAGAACCAGAAAAAGGGAAGGATAGCGAACCAAAGCAGGATGATGGAAGGAAGTCATTTTTAATGAAGAGGGGAGACGTAATAGATTATTCATCATCAGGAGTTTCCACTAATGATGCCTCCCCCCTGGATCCTATCACTGAGGAAGATGAAAAATCTGATCAGTCCGGCAGTAAACTTCTCCCAGCTAAGAAATCCTCAGAAAGGTCAAGTCTCTTCCAGACGGATCTGAAGCTTAAGGGAGGTGGCCTGCGTTATCAAAAACTTCCAAGTGATGAGGATGAGTCTGGAACAGAAGAATCCGATAATACTCCACTGCTCAAGGATGATAAAGATAAAAAAGTTGAAGGGAGAGTAGAGAGAGTGTCAAAGTCTCCAGAACACAGTGCTGAGCCGATAAGAACCTTCATTAAAGCAAAAGAATATTTATCTGATGCCCTCCTCGACAAAAAGGACTCATCTGATTCAGGAGTGAGATCCAACGAAAGTTCCCCCAATCACTCTCTTCACAATGAAGCAGCCGATGATTCCCAGCTTGAAAAGGCAAACCTCATAGAGCTTGAGGATGACAGCCACACTGGAAAACGAGGACTACCACATAGCTTGAGTGGCCTGCAAGATCCAGTTATAGCTCGGATGTCCATTTGTTCAGAAGACAAGAAAAGCCCTTCTGAATGTAGCTTGATAGCCAGCAGCCCTGAAGAAAACTGGCCAGCATGCCAAAAAGCCTACAACCTGAATCGAACACCCAGTACTGTGACTCTGAACAACAACAGTGCTCCAGCTAATAGAGCCAATCAGAATTTTGATGAAATGGAGGGAATTAGGGAGACTTCCCAAGTCATTCTGAGGCCTGGTTCCAGTTCCAATCCAGCTGCTATCCAGAATGAAAATCTAAAAAGCCTCACACATAAGCGAAGCCAACGTTCAAGTTACACAAGGCTCCCAAAGGATGCTTCGGAGCTCCTCGCAGTAGCCTCTTCTGACAGTACAGGCTTTGGGGAAGAAAGGGAAAGCATTCTTTAAGAAAATCAAGCAAAAATGAAATAGTAGTATTATACCCCTATGACAGAATTGAGTTTTATAGTGAATTCATCCATGCCCACCATCTTTGTACATTTCATTCACAAATAATTAAGAGAAGGCCTTTGGTAAAAAAGACATACATATACCCTACAGCAGAGGGAAATGTAAGAAAGGGTGGTTCATCAATCAGTCTCCATTGTCTTTGTAATTAGAACCTTAAAAACTCACTATTGTTATATAACCCCATAAAATATTTTGAGACAAGATCTGAGTGTAGAGATAGGCCAGCCATATTTTATTAAAAATAAAGGGTTTAATTTTCCAAAGAAAATAAAAGCTAGAGATCCCTTTTGTAAAACATTCACTCATCAAATATTGGAGGGAAGACATGGTCTTAGATGAACCAGAAGCAAATTTGCTCATACAGGGTTAAGAATTTACAGGCTATGGAGTAGCCCAGAGATTGAAGGCCAATGTTCTGTAAATTGAAAGTCAGTGTTCTAAATAATGGAAAATTGCTTATCAACAGGTTTTTAAATCTTAAGTAGAAAATACATGATAAAAAGCTTTAAAAATTGTTAAGTGAATCAGTAGTAGGCGATACAGAATCCCAGTAGTGGGCCATTATGAGCTGCTAAGAGCATGGCCTGTGGGGAAGGGCCAGTAGCCTCTCTGTGTCCTGGACACTCTCCTCTCCAAATCTCAGGCCTGGCTTCAAGCCCCATCCACCTGCCTGAGAATCCACCTTGGCCTACTCTGTAATTCTTATAAATTGTGTGCATGACTTTTCTTAGCCCAGCAATGAGAGAAGAAGAACCTATGAATTCTCTGGAGAATCAGAAAGGGGTAATAATGGCTACTAATAAATGTTTATGGAATGAGAGAATGAGGAAGTATCATAAAAAGTGTCTGTGACAATTGACTAATGATAAGGAAATACTTAATTAGGTAAAACTAAATTATTGCCTTCTATACCAGAGCAGAGTATATCTACTCCAGCTATTCCTAAATCAGCATGTGAATTCTGGGGGAAGATCATAAGGAGACACTTTTAAAAAAAGGTTCAAAAACATGTAACAAAGCAAGGGTAAAAAGAAGATAAAGCTTGTGTGACTTTTCATTTATTGTTAGAGTTAAGAGAATGATAACATTCAAGAACTGTGTGAACTAGAAATGTACCCTATCATCATGCATGGAAATTTTTTTGTCGTTTTACATTGTTTTGTGTGTAAAATTAAGTTTGGCAGTATATTCTCAGTCACAGATAAGATTATAGATGGTTAGATCATAGATATGCAGTTACCTAAATTTAGTGTTACATTTGTGATGTTTTTCACTTAATGGAGTTTTATTAATATGCTGAATAAATTCTTTACTTGACCAGTCATTGCACTAAATAGTTGTTCTTTTGGGTTTCATTGCCTTGATGTTTGAGTATAATCTAACATTTTCATAATGTGTTTGTTTTGCATGACCATAACAACTATTTTAACCAATTAAAAGAAGGCAGTATGCTATTGACATTATATATTGAAATGTTAATATTTTAGTATTTATAGTGTTTATTAGTGTGCAGTTTTGTATCATTAGCAGTTGTACCAGAGGTAATATTTTGTTTCTTTTCAGGTGAGTAGATGAGGCCTAATGTTATTGTACTAGATTCTTCACTGTTTGTGGAGTTAATACTAGAGTATTAAGTGTACAAATAGATTTAGAAACAATAAAAAATTTGCATGCTATTCTGACTCATGAATTTTTATTCACTATAGTGATGGTGATTCATATTTTGATTTAAAATAAACAAATAATTTGTGTGTTTAAACATCATTTTGTTATAATGTTTGTTACAGACGTTCAGGTTCATGCAGCAGTCATGCAGCTGGCTGAAGTTTCTGAGCTGCCCCCCTGGTCTCTTTGAGAAAGCTTGGCTCTTGGGTCCCTGTGCACGAATGGTGCTTCAGTGAAGCATTAGTGCCCAACTGTACAGCTCTGCACTGTGCATTTCTGTAGCTACAAGTAGTTTATCAGATCCTGGGAGGATATCAATTTAATTATTATATGAACATTCTGGAAAAGCTTGCTTTTTCATTCTGGTACAGAAATTGACAGACCAGATGGATTATTGAGTCACACCATAATCCCTTTGAATCCATGTGTATGTGTGTGTACATCTATATTTATAATACATAGCTCGGTCTGATTCTCACATACGCAAAGCTCTGCTTAAAGCTGAGTGGGAAATGATAGAAAAATCGGTGCTCTAATCTTGATAGTCCTTCAAATTCTACATCTTTTTTAGAGTCTTACCATATTTTGTAGGCCATTTTAGCTTGAAGCCACAGATAGTTGAGTTTCCGTAGAATAATATTGAACCAGATGCAGTCACGTCGGACATGTGGACCAGTGCCTGTGAGTGCAGGAGAGTAGAAATGAAGCTGCTGCTCTCTCTCCGTCGTTACGACTTTCACAATGTTGAGTGTTTAAGGATTGTTTCTCAAATTCCGGGAAATTTAAGCATCCATAACTGAGCCAACATTTTCAATAGTAACAGGAAAACTTGTTTTTGTGTTCGATTTTACATATATGAGCTAGCAGTCAGAATAATTTTAATTGTCTAGCCAAATAACTTCAGAAACTTATTTGCTAAAATTCTTACCTTAAGTTGAGAACTCTTTAGATCATTTGCATGTTATAGTGCTGCAGTGAAATGTTTATAATCATGGTTTTTTTCTTACTAATACTAACCATTAAAAATATTTTTTGAATGAAATTAAATTCTTTATTCTTCTGGCTAACATACTAAGTTTAAAAGGTTTTAAGACTACATAATTTTTGGTTATACCAGGAATTCTCAGCCTATTTAGAAGTATTCCAGAGTTTTAAAAATCCCTGAATTCCTGGCTCACTCTTGATTAAATCAACACGACTATCTTGAAAAGAGAACTAGAAGACACCTTTCCCCTTAGGATGTGATGTGGAGGGAAGAAGCCGGTCAGAGGGAAGGTCCAAGAGGACCAGCTTCCTTGGCCAGTGCTTGGGATTGAATACCTGGTCTCCTTCCTTGCCCACTTGCCCCTTACAGACTTACCCTCTCATTTGGCAGATGGGAAGAAAGAGGCGTGGGGATATTTTGCTTTGGGTAGGGGTAGGGATTGGCCAGCCTGGGTGGGATCTCTGAAATACTGCATTTTTAGTTTGCAGGTTGTGGTGCCCAATACTCTTCCCTGCCTCAGAATTTTAAGCATAGGCCATAACTGTGCAATTACATTGAAAAATAGAAATTTTTATGTGAACAGTGAGCCCACACTGAATGGTCTTTTAATGGCTCATCACTTCAGAAAGGTTGAGAATCCTTGGTTGACACTGATTAACTAGAAAGAGAACTTAACATCTTACATAATTTTAAACCCTTTCATGCCTAGGAAGAAAATGCTGCCTTTGAGATAGATAGATCTTCAGACGATCCATTTTAAACTAAGGTATGTAAAAAATTAGTTTTCAAGTCAACTCATTTTAAGCCAGTTGTTGAAAGCACCTCTCTCCATTAGAGAATTTACATTCTTACCACTTTAAGAAATAAGAGTTAAGTAAGAAGCATCTAAAATGATTGCTAGAAATCAACCACTGTCACCTCCATGGCCAAAGCTTGTTAAGTAAAATTACTAGTAAAGCACAGCCTCGGTTGCACCGCCCTGTCTGCTGTGTCCAGGTCTGGATGGTGGGTGAAAGGTTTCCTAATGAGGCCTTCCTGGCACTTGGAGCAGAAAACTTGAATGGGGCTAGGTGGCTATACGATTAGCTCTATCCTGAATTTCCAGTTCCAGTGAAGCATTCAGAAAATAAAGGATTGATAGGAATAAAGGGGTCAATCCAGAAGGAAGAGCAATTGTTTTCAGACTGTCAGGATGACTCTTTAAAAAAGTCAACAAAAATGTTGGTGACTTGATGTAGCTGGAGTGAAGACCAACCAAAGTTGGCAAAAACACGAATCATAATACTGTACAGTAAAGGCAGTGTGTCTGTCTGAAAGCACAAATTACTCTGAATCTGCCTATGGAGTATAATCAGCAGTCATTTACTTAGAACATGTCTAAGTCCTTAATTTTCTAAGGCTAAACATTCTTGTAGTGCTATTTACACTGGTGATATAAGGAACCCTTTCTTAGTTTTGCCGGGATTTAATAAAACAGGAGATAATAAACTGAATTTTTTGAACTTAAATAAATGAAAGTTTACTTTTAAAAAGAATATAGAACTATATGCTCCATATTCGAAGTAAGTTGTTTGAAATTTAAGACTGTCTTGATTACCCACCATCATTTTCTAATTTTAATGTGTATTTCATACTCACCTCATTTCCTTTCAAGGCAGCAAGGGCTGTAGCTCTCGTACCCTGCCCATACACCTGGCACTTTGGTTCTCTTGCAGTTGGCCTCCTCATCAAACTTAAGGGGGTAAGGAAGATGCTGTCTACCATTCAGTAGTCCTGCTATCCAGTCGATTGGAGAAGAGAGATTCATTCACCTCTACCAGTTTTCTTTGTTCTTTCTAGTTGTAAAATTTGAATGAGTTTTAATGAAGTGTTCTTTCTATGCAATTTTAGGGAAAAGCCCCAATGTATAACGAAAAGCATGTAAACAAATTCTACATGACCTGACATTTCATGGATCTTACAGCATCTTCTTGGTCAAATGTATGATAAAAAGATTGTTATTTTCAAAATTGTCCTAGCTCCTGACAAACATTTTTAGTTGTGTTTCTGAGAGTTTATAGAGTGCACTTTGTTATACTTATTGCAAATTAAACTTTTAAAGAAAATTTTCTTTTTCAGTTCCTTGTGTTTTTCTTCCTCTTTTACCTGAGTTATTTTCACTCTTTTGTGTCTTCAGTTTTTTTTATAGGTTGTCATGTATTCATCCTATTTTACCATTAAACATTCCTTAGAGCACTAGAATGGGAAAGAACCTCACAACAGCTTTTAGACCAAATCCTGGATTTCAGATAGCCAGTGAGTGTTCAGTCAATACTTGTTAAATGGGTGAATAAAGTCTACCTAAACATGGAGAGTCTGCCCACAAATCCTACACTGTGTCTTAAATACTGAATTGGAATGCCTCAACACTGTGTTTGTGCCATGGTTCCTTACAGGCCAGCTGCTCTACCCCTTTATACCCACCCTGTTACCTGACTGGCCCCCATCAACTTTTCTGTTTGTGACTCTGGGACTCTTTCAGGACATAATAGTTTTTGTTATGTTTTATGTTACCCTAGGGACGGATATCCACAGCCCATCTCGATGAGTGCTGTCATTTTTTAAAGTGCTAGGCTGTATGTTCTGCGTGGATGTATTTTAAATCCTCTTGTGCACTTCACACCCTCTGTTCAGCCCTTTGTGGAGTTGCCTTTCTTAAAAATTAACACATTTGTAGAGTCAAAATGGTTCAACTGAACATTTTACTTTATGATATTGAAAATGTTTTCAGGTATAACTTAGCTATGGTGAACATATTTTCTCTGAACCCAAATTGGCATCCATCATAATGAGGATTTTTAATAGCAGGACCATACCAGAAAATATGACATGTATATCTTACCTTTTCTATAGCTCAGTTTTCAACCTTGCCTTTAGTAGGATTAGTCATCGTTTTCACTGACCACTCTCCATTGCTCCCTGCCTACCTCTACTCAGGTTGACTGCTCTGATAAGTTTAACCGATAGTAAATGTGTCATACTGGGATTTTATATTGAATATTTTATATAAGGGGGCCATTATATGTGGTTTGAAATGTTTCTTTATTAAGGTAGGCTAACAACCCCAAAAATCTCATGACTTAATACATGTGGAGTTTATTTCTTGTTCCTGTAGCAGTTCAGTGTTACCTAAGTTGACTTAAGGACTTAGGGACCAGGCTTCTTCTGTGGCTTCATCAGGCAACAAGGCTTCCGAGTCCTTTGCTCCATCTTCTGCATCCTGTGGTACACAGGGGAGGAGGCAGACAGGCTGGAGGAGGCCACATGGGCACTGTGTGCTGTCAGGCCTGGAAGTGGTGTATAGCCACTTTCACTGACCTTCCTAAGACGTGTGGTTGACTGAGCTGCAAGTAGCTGTACTGTATGCCCTAGGAAGAACACAGAGGTTTTGGTAAGCACGTAGGAGTCTTCCCTACTCAGATACTTGACTTAAATTATCCACAGCAGATTAAAACTGGCTCATCTTGTTTTCAACTTTAATAGCATTAGTTCTTCTTCTTGACATCTCTTTTATAGTTTACTTTGGATGCAGTTTTCATTGTTAGGAATTCTTTTAAAACCCTATCACCTAAACTAGAAGAAGGAGTTTAAACAGGGTGGTTTTCAATTAGCCACTTCTTTCCATACATATGAGAACTAGTTCACGTGGAGCAGATTGCAGGGAGAATTATGCAAAATGAAGAATGGGAAAAAAGAACAGAATTTCACAACTCTAGCATCCTTTCTTACTTTCAGACCACTCAGAATCTGCCTGCTATTTAAAGATTTGATTATAAATATGGTAGAGCCTTTCTGTTGCTATTGATTAAACTTTCTTCATCCTGAAACATGGGCAACGGCGGCTCTTGGTTGCTTTTTACACCTGGCAGATACACGCGGCAAGATGCGACCCTGGGAGGCTCCTGCCCCCAGTGTGGGGATTGGTAGTTGATGAGAAGTTAAACCTTTGTTAGTGACCACTCCTGTCCAGGAAATAATAGCTCCCTTCCGTAGAAGTCAGTGGGAAAATTAGGCTTTATGTCAATAATTTTGTTTTTAAAAAAAAACTGCAATCTAACTCTATTGACCATTTTCCAGTTTTTTCCTATCAGTGTTTCATCAATTCTAAGATGCACATCTTTTTCACATCTTGACTTTTCTGCCGTATCTTACAATCCATAGCATCCATGGCAGCATTTTTTCCTCCATGTTTCCTATAAGCATGACACATCCTACTGTTGATGGAGTCTTGCTTGGGGTGATGGAAGGTAGATACTATTTAAGTATATGGCATGGTCATGTTGAATTACATCTTAAGCAATAGGAATGGGCTAGTGATGATTTATATTCCACTGACCCCCAAAAGTCAGCGTTTAATGTTGAATGTTTTGTCAGTTACTGCTCATCCTATATTCATCTTGGGTAGTTCAAGTATTGTTATGCACTTCTACAATAAAAATAGCTTGCATTTACCGAACACATACCTGCCTGACAATATCTAAGGTCTCTACATGTATTAACTCATTTAATCTTCACCACAACCTCATGTAGCAATTACTGTTATCCTCAATTTACAAATGAGAAATTGAGAGACAGGTTAAGTAATTTCCCAAGGTCACACAGCTACTAAGTGGCAGAGCCAGGATTGAAGCCCAGGCAGTGTGGCTCCAGAATGCCCACTCTTTATGTTACATTTATCTTTATTGTTCTTTAACTAACTAGGGATGAGTCAATTCTTACATTTTTCCAAGATATGTTTTAATTTTGGCTTCATTTGCTGCATCATCGTCATTGTCTACTTATTTTAAAATAAGGCTTGGTGTCTCTCAAAGGGCTGTTTCAAGAAATATAAGTCTTTAACATTCTATAACCATGTAAATCATATTTATAGAAGAAAAAATTTTCATATCAAACATTTCTTTGTTCCTACTAATTATTTTGAAACAATCATTCGATTGAAGATTGACTTTTTAAAATGTCTTTTATCCTATTATTAATGGACTGGATCACTACATTTAAGTTTACAATGTTGAAAATATCCATTTTATTTGCAGCCTTATTGTAATACGGCCTTCATATACTTGCCCTTGTTATGTTTATTGTCAGTATTCTGTGTTAAATTATAATCCAGAACTACTATATGTATTCTTTATATTCTATTATTGAACAGCATTAATGCTTAATAAATGTTAATAGATAAATAACATGTCTATTTTTAAAATTATTACTGCAGTAGAGTTTTTTTAATAATTCTGGTTACTGTCTCCTAAGGAGAGAAGAGCAGACAAGAGGCAAAATGGGATCCTTTGTTTCTCACAGTGGTAACTGGTCACTAAAGGGAAGAAACCAGGAGGCAAGAGTAGTGGACAGACAGTGGACTGAGATGATGGCTGGCTGACAGTTCAGTTTATATAACTATCTGCCTGATAATTTGAGTGCTTACTTGAGCCAGACACTGTTTTAAGCATTTTACATGTATTAACTCATTAAATCTTTACAAACCTGTGAAGTAAATACTATTATCCTGAATTTACAGATGAGGAGACTAAGATACAGAAAGTTGTAAGTTTTACATAACAATGCATTAGATTTTTATAGCGGTTCCCTAAAATATTGACATTATTGTTATTATCTTTATTTTTGAGAAAACTGAAGATTTGGGAATCTGAGACTCTCCCACCTCCACGGTCATGCAGCTCAGAAACAGAACAAAAGCAGCAACCCTGACTTTCTGACTCCAAATCTGAAATCTTTTGCCCCTGCACAGCTCAGGATGCTCCTGTTTTCCATATTCCATTGTAGAAAACCTTGGTGCCGAGTGTTAAACACCTGGCAGTCTCCATGCTCAGCTGAATGAGTCCCAGCTTTCCCCCAGAAGTACCCGTCCCCTGCACTACAGCAGCCTCGGTGCTGGGCTGTAAAGTGGTCCGGAGCTGCGGGCCACACTGTGTATTCAAAAATCCTGTGTATCTCAAAGTGAATCCTCTGTCCAGCTAACATAATAAAGCAAACATCAATGTAAACACATCAAGGTGAAGAAACAAACTGCCAACATGTTATAAGTCTCTTGTGTGTCTCTCTGGAAGTACCGCGAAGTGCTGCACCCTAGGCATTTCCTTGCTTTCTTTTGTGGCTGTACCGCTTGTGTAGGTATCCATCCTTTAACAATGTGACCTGGTTTTGATCTCATATAAATAGAATCATAGTTTTTATCACTGACCGGCTTCTTTCATTAAACATTGTTTGCAAGGTTTATTTCTGTTGATGTACATAGTTGTAATTCATTTTCACTGCAAGATAGTATTCTGTTTTATAAATATTTATAACCTATCTATTTACCTGATATTGGGTTTCCAATTTTTTGTTTGTGCGAATGTGTTACATGTCTCTTGGGCTATATGTGTAAGAGTTTGGACTTTTGTATTCAAATTTCTGGGTTTGAGGACTTCTGTATTTGTGTAATCAGAAAAATACTGCAAAAACAAAGACCCTTTAGGTTTATTGCCTCGAAACCTCCCAGGGTAAGTGCATGTCTAGATGCTCTGAAACTTAATGAAGGCATTGGGGGGAGTGAGTGACAGTGCAAGAAATTGCCATTTGGAAACAGGCTGAAATCGGGACCGATCATTTGGGATGAAGCAAGGAGAAAACCGCTGTGATGCAGAGCACTGATGGTGTGATGGGCTGGCAGGGAGAGCATGCCTGTGCCCAGCGAGCCCTGCAGTTCCTCCCCTTTCTCCAGGACCGGTGGAACATTTTCACCCAGCTGTTGGCTGGCATCTCACATGCAGCTGGTCTAAAACAGAACTCAGAACTTTCCCCCAGACCAACTATCGCCGCTGTTTTCCTCCTTGTCACTGGTGCCATAATTATCTCTGTTACTCAGGCCCAGAAATGGAGGAATGTTGGCTTCCACTCTCTCCCATTTCCTCATCCGTTCAGTCTCGGAGCTCTGAGAGCGTCCCTGTAGTGTCTCTCCAGACTGTCCCTTCAGTGTCCCTCTACCTTGAATCTAACCGCCACCCTCACCTGCCCCCACCTCTCCCCCTCTTCATTCCGGTCTCCATGCAAATGCACATGAGGCCTCCAGAAATGCAGAGGTAATTTCCTGCTCCCAGGTGGTGGTGACTCTCCTGCCACTCAGAGTATCCAGTTCCAGGGACCTTCCCTGGCCATTCAAGGCCCTTCAGAACATGGCCCCTATTTACTCTGTGCAAATCGATTGCTAAGCTAAAATTGTCCACTTACATGATTTCCCCAAATATTACAAAGATCTTCGGGAAACTAAATTCACAGATGGTTCTTATTTTTGTGACTTTGTCCCCTACTCCCTCTCATGCTCAGATGCATCCTCCTCTTTTGCCTACGTGCTGAAGCGCTGTACCTTCCCAGCACAGTATCTTCTACTGAAATGCAATTGTTGGGCTATCTCTTAAGGCTTCGAAACTTATCACAACCTGAGGTAGTGTCCATTTGTATCTTCAGGCCATAGCCAAAGCCACTTACAAGGTATTGGGCCAAGGGCCAAACTTGAACTTGGCGGGTAGCAAGTTAACAGAGTTTATTACTGAAAGAGCTGCAAAAGGTTGAAAAATAATTGGACCTTAAATATTTAAGGTAAATTTAATGAATGGTAAGTGATTATGAATGTATTATATAACTTAGGGTAACAGAAGTGTCCTGAGCTTAGCAACACATAGAAGCATAAAGGTCTCCAAAGAGACCTTAAAAGATTCAAGTCTAACACCCTTAATTAGTAAGTTAAAAAATCAGACTCAGAGTGTTTTCCAGCATGCTGTAAGTTGTTTTGACTTGAAGCAGCATTCATCTCAACTTGTCTAACTTAATCTCGTTCTAGCAGCCTTAACAAATAGAAGAATGTATGATTATGTGTTGGCTTAAAGGAACTGACCATTATTTGGAGCAAAGAATATCAAGATTATATGAAGTCAAATTTTCATGCAAAATGTAAATACATAAAAAGGGATTTGATTGGGATGAAATGACATCGGAAGTGAAAGTGCAACCTTGAAAAATAAGCAAGTATGGAAAATACTGATGGAAGAAGTGAACAGTCAGTGATCCTCTCAATGTGGCAAGTCCTGGGAGAAGAGGTCATTTTTGAGAGTGAATCATATATTCTAAAGGATAACTCTAACCCAAGGTAAGACTTAAAAATCTGTACCATGAATTTGAGTGACAAGTGGAAAA
The DNA here is from genome assembly GCA_029783875.1 of Phataginus tricuspis. Classification (NCBI taxonomy): domain Eukaryota; kingdom Metazoa; phylum Chordata; class Mammalia; order Pholidota; family Manidae; genus Phataginus; species Phataginus tricuspis. The sequence goes on along the minus strand of JAQQAC010020896.1, from coordinate 5,741,290 downwards.
ATATAAGGCTTAGCATTTGTTCTGTCTTTCCAAGGAAACTGGACAAAAATAGCATGGGTTTGAGGAAAACAGTAATGGGCGATGAAAGGTGGCATTTTCTCTGTGACCCAGAAACAAAACATCAAAGTTTGCCCTGGAAAATTACCACATTCCTGATATCCCCAAAAGCACAAATAAAATAGCATGTTGCTCTGTCCCTGTGCCATCTGCAGGGTGGAGGTCAAGAGTGCATCGTCTTGTCGCCAGCTCAGACCAAAGGGCCACAGGGCATGTCACAACCCGGGGGTTGGGTGGGGTGTGCCGGCCTTATCACGTCCAGGGCCCAGTTGAAAGGGGACTTTCTGGGAGGCAGTTTCTGGCCAAAATGTGATACCAGATTTTTCACTTAGTTCTGCCTCTCCCTTGGGATGTTCTGTGGAAGGCTGGTTTTTCAGATGTTAGCAGGTTTTACACAAAAAGCTGGATTTGTGGTCCAATGAGTTTAGAAAATCCAAATGAACAGGTTTCTTTGTTACATAATTTATTAGAACTTTTGATACATATTTTGAAATTCTGAGAAGAGAAAAAGGTATGCAACCTCTACCACCTATATCTTACCTTGAACCCTTTTTCCATTGAGCAATGTGTAGGATAGCACTCCAGAACATCCTGTAAAGGGCTTTGCTTAATTAAGGCCTTTCTTCTAAATGACTTTTAGAAACTTTTAGCAAATCTATCAGTGAGCCTATTCAAGAAACTCTGATGTTCCTGTTAAAATGACTTCCAGAACAGAGCCACCCAAGACTCATCTTTAGAGTATAAGACATTCATCTGGGAATCTAAATGCCAGCACCTTCTGTCAGCTAGTTACTTCAGTATCAGGGGAGGATGGGCGAATGGCCATGTGCCTCTCTTTCCTCTCCCTTCTGACATATCAACCTGTAAGGGCAGAGTGCCAGAAGGGAGCTGACAGCAGGGGAGAGGGCTCAGCAGGTATCCTGGTCTGGAAAGCCCAGGGAGGCATTGTCTGGGACTCAGCAGAGACACAAGCCTCTGGCTGCTTGCCAAGGGGCCCCAAAGAGAAGAGTGTTCACTGCAGGGCCCTCAAAGCCAAGGACGGTCCCCAGAGGCAGAGGTGCAAGTGGGATGAAAGACAGAAAGTTGACTGAAAGTCCTTATCTGGCCATCTAAGGCCCATTCCCTTTGATCTCCCAGAACATTTTCTAGGGAAATATTCAAGCCAGGAGATTTCCAATTCTTTGCTACCAATAAAATGTAATCGAGTTGTCATGGGATAGAATATGAATCTCTGTGCAGTTTCTAGCATGTAACTTGGAAGAAGTTTAAAGAATCAATGACATTGCTTTATCAAAACGGCTTCTAATTCCATCTACTTATTTATGAGAGTGAGGTTTCTTGGCACTTAAACCTATACACATAAAAGTCCAGGGATTAAAATTCAGGCTGAACTCTGGCTCATTCCATACAAAAGTAATATTCATCCACAGATACTTAAAATAATTGGAAACCAGTCTCACCTATCTCATTAAGAGAATTATTGTCTATAAAATATTAACATTTATAAAACGTTTCAAATGTTGAAGGATAATTTGTGATAACTAGAAACAAAAACATTCATAATTTCAATATATGTGCATATATATACTTTTTGCAGGAAGGCATAATAGGGTGATAAATGATTTTTAAATGCAAACATATATTACATTTTATTACAAGAATAAAATTTTGCAGAGTAGTGGAATCGAAACCCTAGTTCAGTGAGAAAAAGAAACTGTGAAAATTTCTTCTTCTCTTAAAGAAGAAATGGTTCTTGTATCTTATTAAATATAGGTGATGGTGGCTATCAAATTGCACTGATGATATTCCAGTGAATGAATTTAAGATGATAATGTAACAATTTTGTGTGGAAATTTTATTTTGCAGCCATTTAAACATGTAACACAAATTTTAGATGGCAACTTAAAAATGTGTGAGTAGATACATGGTTTTTCAAAATCCTCTCAGGAGATTATACAAACAAAAATATCTGAAGGTTATAACTGTTAAACTGTGTGATACCTTACCTTTTGAGTATGTGCAGGTTATCAATTGCTATGCAAGAAATCACCTCAAACTGAATGGTATTTAACAACTACAAATATATATACCCTAAATAAGTATCTTTCTTATAGTCCTGGGGTTGACTGGGCTCAGCCAGGTGTTGTTCTTCAGGGTCCTGCATGCAGTTGTGGTCAGATGGTGGTGGGGGCTGGCGGCATCTCAAAGGCTTGCTTGCAAGTCCGATGGTGTCAGTTGGCATGGCAGCTGTTGGTGGCAACCCCTACACATAGTGTCTCTCTACAGCTTGGGTTTCCTCATAAAATGGCAGCTCTATACCAAGAGTGAATGTCCTGAGATAAAGAGAGAGGGAGAGAACCAGACAGAAGTTGTATCACCTTCTATGACTGAGCCTTGGAATTCACAGTGTCCCTTCTGCTGCATTCACATAGTCCAGCCCAGGTTCAAGGTCTGGAGACAGCTTCCACAGCTTGCCCTCAGAGTGGCAACAGTCTAGAAGAGCCTGTGGGACCAGAAATATTTCTTTAGGCATTTTTAGAAAATCCAATTGACCACAGATCACTGCAGGGATAAGGAAAACAGACACTCTCCTATGATACCATCGGGGCAGAAAATGATGAAGATGTAGGAGGAGAGTAACTGCTCCATGCTGCTTGCCCAATTCTTAGAGAATTGTGTATCTAGGCAGGAGAAGAATGATAGCGTGGGGTCTGAAAGGATCCCTCACTTGGCCTCTGGCAAGACTAAGACCAGCCAGTGAGGGCTTGTCCTCAGTCCGCAGGGCACGACTGCATCAAGAGTAAGGTGCTGGCCGCCTCGCTCCTCTTCTGCGGGCTTCACCTCGGCCCCGGGCTCATCCACACAGGTCTGTGAGGTCAGCGTGGGGCAAGAGACTGTCTTGGCTGAAAATACTTGAAATCGCGTAGGTGTTTTCTCTCAGCATTGAAGCCTTCTTCAAGGTACTTTTGGTATGTAATTGCCGCCATTTTTTTCCCAGAATGATTTTTACTTGGAAAATGTCAGTTAAAATTTACGCCCTTACTGTAGTGAAAAAGATGTAAAAAATAGAAATGGCTTTCTTTTCAGACACTGTCACCATCTCTCTCTTGCATATGGCTTCCAGTAAGAGTTTTTTTTTTAATTCCCCTTCTATTTCACTGATTTGGCTTTGAAATCTCAGAAAACTTGGGCCCTTGCCTATAACTAAGAATGTAAAGTTCTTACACAGAAAATGTTGAAGTATATAAAAATCTTCGATATATACTATTTTCAGATTGCATATCAACATAACATTTAGGATTGAAGTCCCTTGTCTTTACTATCTAGATGCTACATAATAGCTATTGACTTCACATGTGTGTATGTGTGGAAATGGCCCAAAGGTCACTTTCAACATTTCTGTAACTTTCGTCCCTTTATTTACTTCGACCAATCCCTTGGGCTTGAATAGTAGCACTTTCAGTGGTGAGATTGGAGAATACCATCAATTGTGTATTATATGTTTCCAGTAATTAAAACATTTCCTGCAGACAAGCTGCATACATACAGCTGGGCAGCGGGGAGGGAAGGACTCCTGAATTTTAACCTCAGCTGTTATATCTTGCCACTCCATTTGTTATTAGAATAATCATTTCAAGTCCAAAATATTTAATAGTATGGTTTTCTATCTATCTATCTATCTATCTATCTATCTATCTATCTATCTATCT
>JAQQAC010020896.1:5657726-5737513 GCA_029783875.1 Phataginus tricuspis | reverse complement strand
TCTATCTATCTATCTATCTATCTATCTATCTATCTATCTATCTATCTATCTAACTTTCTATCTATCTATCTGGTCTCCCAGACATATCAAAATGATTCCTGCCATTTTTTTTTTTTAGGAGAGCAAGGTACAGGCTTTTATTTAGAAATAAAGTGAGAGGACAGAGCTCTTGGCTCACGCCAGGAGGGGACAAGAGAGCCCCTCCTGCCATTTTAGAAGTGGAAATGTTACTTACCACAGTTCAAGGTTTTTCTTATAGCCACGTATTTAATCAGCTGGGAATAATATTTGGGAAAAGTAAAATGATCTAATGAATCACTATGTTCTATGATAACTGATTACTTATCATGCTATTCTTAGCTTAAAAAAATCAAGTTAATTGTGGTCTAGTTAATAAGTTCTAATATATTGGCTCTAACTAAAAAAAAAAACCATATATAAACCACTGACATCTAGACATCTCAGCAGCTAGAGGAAATGCCAGCATATTTCTTAAACTGAGTTTTAGTGACAAAGCAAGATATGCCTGGAGGAGTTGCATGGCCACAATTATCCCTGCCATTTCCACCAAATGCCTCCAAAGAGCTTCTGAAGTGATGCCTGCAGTGGGAGGTTAGCCACTTCCTACCTGTAGGACTGATGGGTTATTGTCCTGCTCAGATTATAGGGTCTCTTGATTTTTACCAGCAGCAAAGGAGTCAGGACACCTGGCTTGCCCTGATCCCACCCCATCCCACAACGCAAAATTTTTAATAAAAAGACCTTGTGTTGCCACAGTCCAAGATGACCCCAGATGGCTCCACCTCTGGTGTTGGTGTTCACACCCACACCCTTATGGTCCCCTCCCATTATACCAGGGGCGTTCTGTGTGACAGTGGTGGTATATCACCTCTGAGATTAGGCTATACAAGGCTGCAGCCTTTGTCTTAGACCTTCTCTGTCTGCCTCACTCTGGGGGAAGCCAGCTGTCAAATAATGAGCAGCCCTATGGAGATGTCTATGTGTCAAGAAACTTAAGACCTCTGGTCGAGAGCAGGTGAGGAACAGAGGCCTGCCTGCAACCATGTGAGTGAATTTGAAAGTGGACTCTCCAGTGTGGCCAGGACTTGAGCCTGAACCACCCAATTAAGCCACTCCCAGTGTCTGAGCCTCAGGAACCATGCAGGGCAATAAATATTTTTTTGTCTTAAGGTACTAAGTTTTGGGGTACTTTGTTATGCAGCAATATAGAACTGGTACTAACTAAACTCTATTTTAAATCCTAGGCTTGGTGAGCTGTGGGAGTTTCTCCTCTGAGCAGCACAGGTCTCCCATCAGAAAGGAGAGGTTCAGGGGTTGAACGCCTAATGGGCCAGTTAGGGTCCAACCAGGAGCTTCAGCAGAGAGAATGAAATTGTTAAGTAGGTAGAAAATGTTAACTAGGTAACTGAAAAAGTGAAAAAGAGCTCTAAGGTATTCTGAGTGTAGTGAGTGAAGAAGGATTTCCAGTTCTGGGCTGAGGACACAGCAGGGGTTGGAATTATTAACACTCAGAAGCTCTGAGGAGGGGATGCCCCTGAATGGTGGTGGGGCTCTGAGCTGGAGGGCAACCCTCTCTCACCTGCTATGGGCCATCTGAACCCAGAGGCCGCCTGCCCACAGAGCCCACACTACTGGGCTTGCCAACGAGAGATGATAAGTAACTCGCTAGTTTACTTGCATATGGTCTGTCTCTCGCTGCTGGAACTCAAGCTCTGCCAGGCTGGGGGCTTTGTCTGTCCTGTTGGCTGTGCCTACAGCCCTAGAACAATGTCTAGCACATAGTAGGCATCCAATGTTTGTAGAATCAACAAATTAGTAATTAAATGTAACCCTGTTGACACATCAGAGATTGTTCGCTGGAAGGAAGTGTCTCCTTGTTTAGCAGGAGCAGCTTACTAGGGGGGAGTGTTTTTCTCATAGACAATAGAACACCAGATGAAAATAGTCAGCAGAACATGGCCTGCTGCTTTATCACGTGTCCTGATATGATTTGGAATTGCTCCTTCATCAAACGGAGTTTATGGGGCTGGTACCTGAAGGCACATATGTGTTTTGGAATGATTCTCTGACGTCATTGTCAGGTACAAAACCAGGGCTTAACAAACTTGTCCCAAAATATCTTTCCTAGTCAAGACATTCTAAGATTGGATTGACTCAACTAGTTTGGATTAAACTGAAATTTGAGATTTTTCACTCCCTTAAATATTTTACTTTGAGGATTAAATTTTCAGTTGACATTTTTTTTAATGAGCATTTTTATTCCCTGGTAGACTTTAGCAAAATCAGGTAAAGTTAGAATGTTAAGAATGGCCTTTCGTTTTTCCTTGCTTGCAGTACTTTGATAGGATTTTCAGAGACATAAAATGTTTGAAGGAATGTGTGAGTTTTTAGAACTTTCTTCCAGGACTGATGAAACTTATTTAGAAGACTATATTTGTAAAATAAAATTCACAGCATTGACTCTAGGTGGAAACTTATTTAAAACTAAGACCAAATTCTAAAAGGATGGCATAATCATGCCCGTGGAAACGTACATACTGTTCCCTTATGCTTATGACAGTGGGGAGGTGAGGAAAGGACAAGAGGACATTTCTAGACCTTGTAGAGTTTGTCTTTGCTGCCAAATGGTGATACCCATAATCGGCGTCCTTGTGTACCCAGAGCGGCATCTTGTCTCGGCAGTGCACAGGCAGCTAAGCCGGGTAAGAAAGGAGGTTTCAGTTGTTTTCCAGCCAAGGAAACTCTTGAGGGCGAGAGAATGCCCAGCAACACGGCAGGAGGCTAGAACCTGCGAGAAAGCTTCCCAGGCAGTCTATATGCCAGGGTAGACACAGCATTGTTTTTTTCTAGCCTACTTATCATGAACATTTCCAAACACAAAGAATGGCCATGAGCCTGTCCCTGGGCTGTGACATCGCAGCATTTTGCTGCGCCTGTATCATCTGTCCTTGCCCCCTTTGACTTCTTCTGGAGTGTTTTGAAGCAAACACTAGACATCATGTCACACCACCTGTAAATACTTCATTATGCATCTTAAAAAGCAGGGTCATTTTCCTACATAACACCATACTAACCTCACATCTAACAAAACTAATTCTTCAGAATTATCCAGTGCCTAGTTCTCAATCCAATTTCTCCAGCTGTCTAACCAGTTGTCCTTTCAGAGCTCAGCAGTCTAAACAAGGCCCATTCATTGTCTGGGCTGGTACACTTCTCACATTCCTTTAAGTTGTCTCAATGAAGGACAGCCTTTTCCCCACCCCGACCCCCTTGGCATGTTGACAAAGCTGGGTTGGTTGTCCTGTCGAAAGTCCCCATGCTGGGCTTGTCCGACTGTTTCTGTGGGGTGTCATTTCGCTTCCTCTCCTCTGTTCCCCATAGTCAAGAAGTTTGATCTAAAGGCTTTATGTTAGTTCATATTGGGTTATTAAAATTCTTTTTCCTAAAATACTGCATGAGAGATGCTGTGACTACTGATTGTAGCACACTTAGTATGTGTCACCTAATAACTGTCCCGATTTTTAGTGACAAGTAAATCATTTTCTTATAAAGAGCCTGATCATTTCATTTTAAAATTCCCCATCAACCTTCCACCTAATGGTTCTGCTAAATTCTGCTCAACCTCAATGGTTGACTGAGTCAGTAACTACCTTAGTTATCGCATAGGAGCTACTACATTTGTTATGACATTCACTGTTATGTTTGGGATTGCAAATGGGGGCTTTCTAATTTTGTCTTTCCCTTACAGTTATCTGAAATACAGCTCTACTGGAAATGCAGGATAAATGTTTTATTATTTCCTTTTAATTATCCATTTTTTTGAATGATTTGGTGCCCTAGAAATCTCCATTGGGATCCAGAGTTTAGTTTTATTTTTGTCTCTTTCTTTTTATTTTTACTTGCAGTGCCAGTCTAGGAATCAGCCATTTCTCCAAAGAACTCTGGTTACTTCTAGTGGTTACTGGTGTTAGAGAATGCAGACTGGCAGACGGGGCTGATTCCTGCCACTTTGCGGCTAGGTATTTTCAGTGGAAAGCTGGGGCAAAACATTTTTAAGAGGAAAAAATGAGTCTAAATGGACATTTTCAGTTCAAATATAAGATTTCTGGGCTTTTGCTTATTTAACTTTATACATGTACCTCATTTCTCTTACACTAAAATCTTAGTTCCTAGTAACATTATTATAATTACTTCTCTACTTATCTCACAATATACAGTTAATAGCTTAACTATAACAATATTGATACTATTACCAACACTATGGCAACTAAATGAAGTTTATGATTTTGTTGTAGTTCTTTGTCCTTAGAACATAACCCCTGGGAATGTATAATCAATCTACTGTGTTCTGCAGTAAGTTGGGACAATTCTTTTCTCTGTGTGAGTATGTCATCAACTTGAGATACAATTAGATGCATTTGTTTCCATTATTTAAAAAATGTATATGTGGCTGTTTTAATTTTTTTATTTTGCTATTATTAATATACAATTACATGATCAACATTATGGTTACTAGACTCCCCCTATTATCAAGTCCCCACCACATACCCCATTGCAGTCACTGTCCATCAGCGTAGAAGGATGTTATAGAATCACTACTTGTCTTCTCTGTTATACTGCCTTCCCCATATCCCCCTAACCCCCCTGCTACATTATGTGTGCTAATTGTAATAGCTCTTTTCCCCCCTTGTCCCTCCCTTCCCATACATCCTCCCCAGTCCCTTTCCCTTTGGTAACTGTTAGTCCATTCTTCAGTTCTGTGAGTCTGCTGCTGTTTTGTTCCTTCAGTTTTTTCTTTGTTCTTATACTCCACATATGAGTGAAATCATTTGGTACTTGTCTTTCTCCACCTGGCTTATTTCACTGAGCATAATACCCTCTAGCTCCATCCATGTTGTTGCAAATGGAAGGATTTGTTTTCTTCTTATGGCTGAATAATATTCCATTGTGTATATGTACCACCTTTTCTTTATCCATTCATCTACTGATGGATACTTAGGTTGCTTCCATTTCTTGGCTATGGTAAACAGTGCTGCAATAAACATAGGGGTGCATATGTCTTTTTGAAACTGGGCTGCATTCTTAAGGTAAATTTCTAGGAGGGCTGTTTTAATTTTTAAAAAGCATTTACATATCCCAAGTCAAAGCAATATAACAAGATAATCTGGAAACATCACATTTACATCATCTTCTCCCCTTTCTGTGCCTCCCTCATTGACAACCATTTTAAATGATTTTTGGTCTAGCCTTTCACTTTACTTCTCTGAAAATACAAACAAATATGAATCTCTATGTGTATTTTACACTTTCCTTCTGACACAAATGTTGGCATGCCACTCACACTGCTCTGTGTAACCCCTCTTCACCTGACATTACATCCTGGAAAGCCCACATCAGCATCTATAGCTCTGCCTCTTCACAATATACTGTCCTATGGATTTTCTAGTCCCTTACTGATAGACATTCACTATGGGTTGTTTATAATCATTTTTTTACTATTAAAAATAATGCCAAATAGAGCTTCTGGGAAGATGGCGGCGTGAGCAGGGCAGCGGAAATCTCCCAAAACCATATATATTTGTGAAAATACAACAAATACAACTATTCCTAAAAAAGAGACCAGAAGATACAGTACAACAGCCAGGCTACAGCTACACCTGTGAGAACTCAGTGCCTCACGAAGCGGGTAAGATACAAAGCCGCAACTTGGTGGGACCCGAGCACTCCCCAACCCCAGTGCACTGGCAGGAGGAAAAGATTCAGAGTGGGGAGGGAGTGGAAGCACAGGCCTGCCAAATAACCAGCCCTGGTGATCTACGCTGGGAGCGCTGACACACATCGCGTGGTGTATCAGAGATTAGAGAAACAAGGGCAGGATCTGAGATGGAGACTGCAAGTGGGTCCCCTCAGCCGGCTCCCCGGGACAAAAGAAAAGTGGGAGCTTTTTTTTTTTAAGTCTTAAAGAGACAAGGGCCCAACAGCGGAACAAAATCATCCCAGCACACTCAGCCCAGCAGGCTGGGAGTCTTGGGGAATTTTGGACGCTGGCTGGTGGCCGGCCAAAGCAGCTGTGCTGAGGCTTCCCACAGAGATCAGCAGCCTGCCATTCGTTCCTCCCCAAACCCGCCAGCACCGCAAAGAGTCCAGGATCTGCCACTGCTGCAGAACAGCAGAGGAACAGCCCTGCCCACAGCAACCTAACAGAATCTACTCCCGGCTGGCGCGCAGCTAAGTGGGAAGGACCCCGGAACCCACAACAAGGGCTGGAAAGCACCAAGGGGACCAAAAGGTACCCAGTGAGACTTCAAACCCCCGCAGTGCTATAGGCTAGGCTGAGGGCGACCCTGCACACAGGCAGCTCCGGGGATTATCCCAGAGACTACCTCCCAGTGTGCGAGAAACAAGTTCAGGCCCTGGAGAAGGGCAAGAAGAACAACAAGCAGGAATGGACTTTGTTCTCCCAGCTGACACATGTGGCACCTACCAGCGACCACTTCTATCACCATGAAAAGACAGAGGAATATGGTACAGAAAAAGATTACCCAGACAACCCCAGAGAGAGGGCCTGATGGGATAGACTTACACAATCTTCTTGAAAAAGAATTCAGAATAAAAGTCATAACCATGCTGATGGATCTACAGAGAAATATGCAAGAGCTAAGGGAGGAAGTGAGGAAAGACAATGCAGAAATCAGACAAGCGATCGACAGGCTTAAGAGCAGAATGGATGAGGTGCAAGAGACTTAATGGAATAGAAATCAGAGAACAGGAGTACAGAGAAGCTGAGGCAGAGAGAGATAAAAGGATCTCAAGGAATGAAAGAATATTAAGAGAACTGTGTGACCAATACAAATGGAACAATATTCACATTATAGGAGTACCAGAAGAAGAAGAGAGAAAAAAAGGGATAGAAAGTGTCTTTGAAGAAATAATTGCTGAAAACTTCCCCAGGCTGGGGAAGGAAATAGGTTCTCAGTCCATGGAAGCCCACAGATCTCCCAACACAAGGGACCCAAGGAAGACAACACCAAGACACGTAATAATTGAAATGGCAAAGATCAAAGATAAGGACAGAGTATTAAAGGCAGCTAGAGAGAGAAAAAAGATCACCTACAAAGGAAAAACCATCAGACTATCGTCAGACTTCTCAACAGAAACCTTACAGGCCAGAAGAGAATGGCATGATATATTTAATGTAATGAAACAGAAGGGGCTTGAACCAAGAATACTGTATCCAGCACGATTATCATTTAAATTTGAGAGAGGGATTAAACAATTCCCAGAGAAGCGAAAGCTGAGGGAATTTGCCTCCCACAAACCACCTCTACAGGATATATTAAAGGGACTGCTCTAGATGGAAGCACTCCTAAGGCTAAAAAGATGTCACCAGAGAAAATAAAATCATAGCAAAGAAAGCAGACCATCCAAATACTAACTAAAGGGAAAAAGTGAAATCAACTATCCACAAAAACAGTCAAAGGAAATGTAAGAGTACAGAATAAAACACCTAGTATATAAAGAATGGAGGAAGAAGAAGAAGAGAGAACTAAAGAATCGTCAGACTGTGTTTATAATAACTTAACAAGAGAGTTAAGTTAGACTGTTAGATAGTAAAGAAGCTACCCTTGAACCTTTGGTAACCACAAATCTAAAGCCAGCAATGGCAGTAAGTACATATCTATTGATAATCACCCTAAATGTAAATGGACTGAATGCACCAATCAAAAGACACAGATTAACAGAATGGATAAAAAAGCAAGACCCATCTATATGCTGCTTACAAGAGACTCACCTCAAACCCAAGGATATACACAGACTAAAAGTGAAGGGATGGAAAAAGATATTACATGCAAACAACAAGGAGAAAAAAGCAGGTGTTGCAGTACTTGTATCGGATAAAATAGACTTCAAAACGAAGAAATTAGCAAGAGATGAAGAAGGACATTACATAATGGTAAAGGGGTCAGTCCAACAAGAAGATATAACCATTATAAATATATATGCACCCAACACAGGAGCACCGACATGTGAAACCAATACTAACAGAATTAAAGGAGGAAATAGAAAGCAATGCATTCATTTTAGGAGACTTCAACACACCCCTCACTCCAAAGGACAGATCAACTAGACAGAAAATAAGTAAAGACACAGAGGCACTGAACAACATACTAGAACAGATGGACCTAACAGACATCTACAGAACTCTGCACCCAAAAGCAGCAGGATACACATTCTTCTTAACTGCACATGGAACATTTTCCAGAATAGACCACATACTAGGCCACAAAATGAACCTCAGTATATTCAAAAATATTGAAATCCTACCAACCAACTTCTCAGATCACAAAGGTATAAAACTAGAAATAAATTGTACAAAGAAAACAAAAAGGCTCACAAATACGTGGAGGCTTAACAGCATGCTCCTAAATAATCAGTGGGTCAACGACCAAATTAAAACAGAGATCAAAGAATATATGGAGACAAATTGTTTGACAACAACACAAAGCCGCAACTTCTGTGGGACGCAGCAAAGGCAGTTCTAAGAGGAAAGTATATTGCAATCCAGGCCTATTTAAAGAAGGAAGAATAATCCCAAATGAATAGTCTAAAGACACAATTATTGAAATTGGAAAAAGAAGAACAAATGAGGCCCAAAGTCACCAGAAGGAGGGACATAATAAAGATTAGAGAATAAATAAATAAAATTGAGAAGAATAAAACAATAGAAAAAATCAATGAAAGCAAGAGCTGTTTTTTTGAAAAAATAAACAAAATAGATAAACCCCTAGCCAGATTTATTAAGAGAAAAAGAGAATCTACACACATAAACAGAATCAGAAATGAGAAAGGAAAAATCACAATGGCTCCCACAGAAATACAAAGAATTATAAGAGAATACTATGAGAATCTATATGCTAACAAGCTGGAAAACCTAGAAGAAATGGACAACTTCTTAGAAAAATACAACCTTCTAAGACTGACCAAGCAAGAAACATAAAACCTAAACAGACCAATTACCAGCAAAGAAATTGAATCGGTAATCAAAAAACTATCTAAGAACAAAACCCCTGGGTCAGATGGATTCACCTCTGAATTTTACCAGACATATGGAGAAGAAATAATACCCATTCTCCTTAGAGTTTTTCAAAAAATAGAAGGGGAGGGAATACTTCCAAACTCATTCTATGAAGCCAGCATCACTCTAATACCAAAACCGGGCAAAGACCTCACCAAAAAAGAAAACTACAGACCAATATCCCTGATGAACATAGATGCAAAAATACTCAACAAAATATTAGCAAACCGAATTAAAAAATACATCAAGAAGATCATACACCATGATCAAATGGGATTCATCTCAGGGACGCAAGGATGGTTCAACATTCGAAAATCCATCAACATCATCCACCACATCAACAAAAAGAAGAACAAAAACCACATGATCATCTCCATAGATGCTGAAAAAGCATTTCACAAAATTCAACATCCATTCATGATTAAAACTCTCAGCAAAATGGGTACAGATGGCAAGTACCTCAACATAATAAAGGCCATATATGACAAACCCACAGCCAACATCATACTTAACAACAAGAAGCTGAAAGCTTTTCATCTAAGATTGAGAACAAGACAGGGATCCCCACTCTCTCCACTGTTATTCAACACAGTACTGGAGGTCCTAGCTATGTCAGACAAAACAAAGAAATACAAGGCATCCAGATTGGTAAAGAAGTCAAATTGTCACTATTTGCAGATGACATGATATTGTACATAAAAAACCCTAAAGACTCCACTCCAAAACTACTAGAACTAATATCTGAATTCAACAAAGTTGCAGGATACAAAATTAACACACAGAAATCTGTTGCTTTCCTATACACTAAAGATGAACTAGCAGAAAGAGAAATCAGGAAAACAATTCCATTCACAATCGTATCAAAAAGAATAAAATACCTAGGAATAAACCTAATGAAGGAAGTGAAAGACCTAAACCCTGAAAACTACAAGACACTCCTAAGAGAAATTAAAGAGGACACTAACAAATGGAAATTCATCCCATGCTCTTGTCTAGGAAGAATAAATATTGTCAAAATGGCTATACTACCTAAAGCAATCTACAGATACAATGCAATCCCTATTAAAATACCAACAACATTCTTCAATGACCTGGAACAAATAGTTCTAAAATTCATATGGAACCAAAAAGACCCCGAATAGCAAAAGCAATCCTGAGAAGGAAGAATAAAACAGGGAATTACACTCCCAGACTTCAAGCTCTACTACAAAGCTACAGTAATCAAGACAATTTGGTATTGGCACAAGAACAGACCTACACACCAGTGGAATAGAATAGAAAATCCAGACATTAACCCAAACGTATATGGTCAATTAATATATGATAAAGGAGTCTTGGATATACAATGGAGAGATGACAACCTCTTCAGCAGCTGGTGTTGGCAAAATTGGACAGCTACATGTAAGAGAATGAAACTGGGACTCTGTCTAACCCCATACACAAAGGTAAGCTCAAGGTGGATCAAAGACCTGAATGTAAGTCATGAAACTATAAAACTCTTAGAAAAAAACATAGGCAAAAATCTCTTGGACATAAACATGAGCGACTTCTTCATGAACATATCTCCCTGGGCAAGGGAAACAAAAGCAAAAATGAACAAGTGGGTCTATATCAAGCTGAAAAGCTTCTGTACAGCAAAGGACACCATCAGTAGAACAAAAAGACATTCTACAGTATGGGAGAATATATTCATAAATGACATATCTGATAAGGGGTTGACATCCAAAATATATAAAGAACTCACATACCTCAACAAACAAAAAGCAAATAATCCAATTAAGAAATGGGCAGAGGATATGAATAGACACTTCTCCAAAGAAGAAATTCAGATGGCCAACAGGCACATGAAAAGATGCTCCACATCGTTAATCATCAGAGAAATGCAGACTAAAACCACAATGAGATATCACCTCACACCAGTGAGGATGGCCAACATCCAAAACACAAACAACAACAAATGTTGGTGAGGATTGGAGAAAAGGGAACCCTCCTACATTGCTGGTGGGAATGCAAATTAGTTCAACCATTGTGGAAAGCAGTATGGAGGTTCCTCAAAAAACTCAAAATAGAAATACCATTTGACCCAGGAATCCCACTCCTAGGAATTTACCCTAAGAATGCAGCAGCCCAGTTTCAAAAAGACAGATGCACCTCTATGTTTATCGCAGCACTATTTACCATAGCCAAGAAATGGAAGCAACCTAAGTGTTCATCAGTAGATGAGTGGATAAAGAAGAGGGTGTACATATACACAATGGAATATTATTCAGCCATAAGAAGAAAACAAATCCTACCATTTGCAACAACATGGATGGAGCTAGAGGGTATTATGCTCAGTGAAATAAGCCAAGCCGAAAAAGACAAGTATCAAATGATTTCACTCATATGTGGAGCATAAAAGCAAAGAAAAAAACAGCAGCAGACTCACAGAACCCAAGAATGGACTAACAGTTACCAAGGGAAAGGGACTGGGGAAGATGGGTGGGAAGGGAGGGATAAGAGGGAAAAAGGGGCATTACGATTAGCAGACGTAATGTTGAGGGGGCATGGGGTGTGCTGTACAACTCAGAGAAGACAAGTAGTGATTCTATAGCATCTCACTATGCTGATGGACAGTGACTGTAATGGGGTAAGTGGGGAGGACCTGATGAAATGGGGAGTTTAGTAACCATAATGTTGCATATGTAACTGTAGATTAATGATACCAAAAAAAATTAAAATAATGCCAAATAGATTAACTTGGAGCACATCATTTCATCTTTTGCCAGTGTAACTTTGAGATAGATTCCTAGGAGTGGGAGCTGGGTGAAGAGGAAATGCACATATCGTTTTGCTAGATGCTGTTCAATTCCTCTGCATGTAGGCTGGACCATTTTATCATCAACAATATACAAGCTTGTCTCCCCCCAAGTCTTGTCAACAGCGTATATTGTTGCTTGTGGACTTTTGTCCATCTGCTGGGTAAGAATGAGTATCTCACATGGTTTCCATTTATACTTTTCTTGTTCTGAATGAAACTAGCCATCTTTTTGTATGTTTAAAGGCCATTGTTTCACTTTACCTGTGAACTCTTTGCCTTGTGTTGTTGGACTTATTCTTCTCATTTTAGGATGTATGTGTGTGGCCTATTAGTTTAACTAAAGGCTTGTCTAACACTTAGACCTGTCTGATGTTCAAGAGTCAATGGTAGCCTCTGTGATGCACTCCCCTCTATCGCCAAAACCTTCAGTGAAGTTGGCCTGCGTGTTGAACCTTCTCATGCTATATCCTCTGTCTCCTCCTTTGATTTCATATATAGGATCTCTTTATCTCTCGGTGCTATTTTCTGGGTTATTTCCTCAGATCTATCTCCTACTTCATGAATTTTCTCTCTAGTAGCTTAGAAACATTTTTTATTGTAGTGAAATACACATAACATTAAACTTACCTAACATCTTAACTATTTCTAAGTGTACAGTTCAGTGGCATTAAGTACATTCATACTGTTGGGCAACCACCCCCACCATCCCTTTCTAGAACTCTATTCATCTTGCAACTCTGAATCTTTATACCAATGATAGTAACTCCTTCTTCCCCTCTCCCCACAGGCCCTGGCATCCACCCTTTAACTTTCTGTCTGTGATTTTGACTACTCCAAGCACTGCACCTAAGTGAAGTCATACAGTACTTGTCTTTCTGTATTCTACTTGGCAGAATGTCTTCCAGGCTCGCCCATGTTGTAGCATATGTCAAAACTTCTCTTCTTTTTAAGGCTGTATAATGTTCCATTGTATGAATATACTACGTTTTGTTCATCCATTCATCTGTTGGAGGACACATGCTTCCTTATTTTAGCTTCCATTTTTTGCTATTGCGAATAATTCTGCTATGGATATGGGCACACAAATGTCTCTTTGAGACCCTGCTTCAATTTTGAGGGGTATACACTTGGAAGTGGAATTTTAGGACATTTGGTAATTCTATTTTTTAATTTTTTGAGGAGCTGCCATTATATTTTCCACAGGAAATTCCATGAATTTCCACAATTCATGAGCATGGGATGTATTTTTCCACTGTTATTATTTTACACTCTCACTAACAATGTGCAGAGTTCCAACTTCTCCACATCTTCCCCAAAAGTTACTATTTTCTGCTTCTTGTTAATAGCCATCCTAATGGGTGTGAGGTGGTATCTCATTGTGTTAAGATTTGCATTTCCCTAATCATTAGTGATGTTGATCATCTTTTCATCTTTTATTGGCCATTCCTAAATTTTCTTTGGAGAGATGTCTATTCCAGTCCTTTGCCCATCTTAGAATTGGGTTGCTAGGTTTTTTTGATTGAATTTTAGGAGTTCTCTATATGTTCTGGATATTAATCCCTTATATGACTTAAAAATATTTTCTCCCATTCTGTAGGTTGTCTTTTTACTTTGTTGATAGTATCTGTTGGTGCACAAAATTTTAGATTTTCATAAAATCAATCTTGTCTATTTTTATTTTTGTTGTCTATGCCTCTGGTGTCATATTCAAGAAATCATTGCCAAATGTCATGAAGTTTAGGCCATGTTTTCTTCTAAGAGTTTTAGAGGTTTTTTTTATGTTTCATCATTATTTATTTATTTATTTATTTTGGTATCATTAATATACAATTACATGAGCAACACTGTGGTTACTAGATTCCCCCCATTATCAAGTCCCCACCACCAACCCCATTACAGTCACTGTCCATCAGCATAGCACAATGCTATAGAATCACTACTTGTCTTCTCTGTAAGAGTTTTAGAGTTTTAACTCTTAAATTTAGGTCTTTTGTGTAGTTTGAATTAATTTTTGTATATGGTGTTAGGGAAGGGTCCAACTTCATTCTCTTGCATGTGACTAGTTTTCCCAGTACCATTTGTTAAAAAGAGTATCATTTCTTTATCAAATGGTCTTGGTATACCTGTTAAAAATTATTTGACCACATATGTGAAGTTTAGTTTTAGGGCTCTATGGTGTACTCCATTGGACAAAATATTTGTCCTTATACTGACACCACAATGTTTTGATTATTGTAGCTTTATAATAATTTTTGAAATCAAGAACCATAAGCTCTCTGACTTTGTTCTTCAGGATTGTTTTAGCTATTCAGGGTCCCTTAGGTTTCTTGTGAATTTCAAGATGGATTTTTCTGCAAAAAAAAAACCATTAGGATTTTGACAGGGATTGCATTGAATCTGTAGATTGCTTTGGATGGTATTGATATTTTAACAATATTAAGTTCTCTAGTTCATGAGTGCGGGATCTCCTTCCATTTATTTATGTCTGGATTTCTTTCAGTTATGCTTTGTAGTTTTCAATATAAAGTCTTTTATTTTCTTGGTTAATTCCTAAGTATTTCATCCTTTTTGTAGCTGTTGTAAATGGAATTATTTTCTTTCAGATTGTTGTTAGTGTATAGAAATGATCTAGTAGTTTTTAATCTGGGTTTTAACCTTTTCACTGAGTTTTAAATCTCAATAACTGTATCTTGTGATTTTCTTGTTTTCAGTTAGTTCTTTGATTTCTTTAATCATTTTAGTTATCCTTACTTCACAGCCTTTATAGTTCTTTGGTTTTAATCTTTCTCTTCATTGTATCTACTGATATTTTCTCTCTTGGTAAATTGTTTTCCAGCAGTTTAAAAATGTTTTAAATTGTAAGCTAACTTTCACCAACCCATCACACATGAGAATTTTGTATGGTAGGTATTGAGAGCTTCTCTGTCCAGAGAAGTTCTGTATCTGCTGCTGCCAAATGCCCAGGGGCATCACTAGCCAGGAACCTATTTTATGTTAATTTATCAGCCTTAGAATTGTTCAAACTAACCTGGTAATATCTAGCTGAACCTCCAGTCCCCATGAAGGCAGACCCATGGGCTATGAGTTTTCAAGGGAGCTGTTTCTTTCCTATCCTGAGCTGGGGCTGACAGGACTCTTTATGATCTTTCTGGGCAGTGAGGTTTTTTTTTCTAGTTTATACTCTGAGATCTCAGGCTTTCAAAGCTCCTGCATGGTGGTCTCACTTCCAGTGTCTGGCTTCACCATTGTCAAATGCCAAAACTTGTCTCCAATTCCTGTTGGGCCAATGTCCCTAACTTGCTGAGACAGGCACCTTCACCCCATATTGCCGCAGAACATGCACTCTTCCGCCGATCGTCAGTTCCCTGCCGGGGTCCTCTGTGGAGTTCCCTGGCATTCTTGCAGTCCTGGGTAGGCACGCCTCATAGCACTTCAGTACCTGCACCAAGCAAAATACCTGCTCTTAACGCTTCTCAACAAACGCTGCTGCCTCTGCCTCAGATTGTCTTTATGAGGAAATACACATTCAAAGTCTCGGCAGAACCAGCATCCAGGACGACACTCAGAGCCTGGAGGCACCTTTCCAGTAGCAGAGCACACCAGAAAGTGGAAGGGTGTGGGGTGAGTCAGGCTGAAAGGGATTTGGGTAGTCCTGTAGCCACACACCCACATAGTGGCGAATCCCATAAATCATTATCCTGGTATTTTTTTAAAAAGCTCCATGAAACAGCCCTTTATTGACAAGAATGCTATTTCCTATTTAATCCCACATCTTTGTCCTCAGAAGCCCCTTTTTCCATTCCAGGAAAAGGCTGAACCACTGTGTGCTCTTGTCACTCACACCACATCTCTGAGTCCAGTTTCTGTAGAATGGAGAGACCACATGTTTGCCTAGCTCTGAGGACTTATCCATGGCTTTGGGAACTGAAATTAAATGTAAACTGACCTCATTTATTGTTTGAGGTTACTGTGACCTGGATTCCAAAACCAGATAAAGATTGTGCAAGAAGAGACACCACAGCTCCATTTCATTCTCAGAAATTCCAAATAAAATATGGGCTGTCAGATTGCAAGAGTGCGTATAAAAAATAGTAATACATCATGTTCAAGTAAGGATTTATTGCAGAAACACAAAGCTAGTTCACATTAGAAAAATCAGTGTACTGCTCTGGAAAAAATAAATTATTCTATCAGCACTAAATTTATCGACATTAGTAAAATTATTAAACCAAATTCACCCCTAAATTATTTAAAATAAAAGAAAAAAAATCACCTAACAATTGAAGGGTTCTTCCTAAATGAGATAACAACTATGTGACAACAAAATCCTAGAGTCAGGATAGAAAAAGTTTGACGTGTTCTGATGAAATTCTGGACTCTGGGAAGGATGTCCGCTCCTACCCCTTATTCCTTTAACATAACTTTGGAGGTCCTCATTAATGTTATTTAAGCAGTTTGGAAAAATGAAATACAATTAAAAACCTTAGGAAAGACAAGGGGAACATTTCTGGCTTTAATTTGATTTCAAAATTCTTTTTTTTTTTTTTGCAATCCAATTATAATCTCTTTGAGGCCAGGGATCACGTCTGATACTTGTATTAAAATCCAGGACAGCACCGAGAGTAGAGTTGGTGGTAGATACTAGTTAGCAAAAGGTGATTATAAGTTATGTAGTAAAGGCGAAGTAAGAATCACCTGTGGAAACGACTGCAAACATGCTAGAGAAGTAATCTGCCGTGGTATCAGGGCTTATTTTCAAAAGGTTGTCTCTCCCTGGCGTTCCCCCACCAGTGCAGCAGCTGAAAGCTTACTGTTCGGCTCCTAGAGCCCAAGCCTCTCGGCACAAGAGGACCGCGCTCGTGAGCCGCCTTCCTCCCTCAGACCAGCAGGTGGCGCTCGGCCTCCACCGGCCGGACCGTCAAGGGCGGCCTGCCTCCGCAGCCCTAAGTGCCACCCGAAAGGTGCCGCTTCTCCTGGACGGGGCAGTACTCTGGGGCGTCGTCTGAACGTTGCAAACAGTCCCCGGCCTCCAGAGGCCGTGTAGGTGCTCGAAAGGGCCCGCCCCGGCCGCCCGGCTTCCCGGGAAAGCCAAGGAGCCCTTGCACACGACCCTCCCCGTCCGGGCAGATGCCCTGGCCCAGCCGGGCCGAGGCTCAAATGCTGCCACCGCGCGTCTGCGCCCCGCCGGCGCTCCCCCGCAGGAAAGCACCTGTCCTCGCACTTCCCGCCCTCGCCGCGCCGGGTCCCAGCAGTCGATGGGTGTCCGGACGTCAGGCGACACGTCTGAAGGGTGGCCTGCGTCGGGATGACCCGCTCCAGCCGGGTGCCTCTTGCGAGAGCCCGCTTCCCCAGTGCACGGTTATCAACAACAACGACGGCCCTGGGTCCTGCGCCCAGAGCAAGCACGTGCCCACCTGTGGGCAACGGAGCCACCCAGGCCACCTCACGACCCCCGCCCCTGTGAAGGAGGGTCTCGAGCCAGGAGGACGCGGGACCGGCAGGGTTCGGCCAGGCCGAGCTCGCCTCTCCATGCTGCCCGCTGCGTGGTGATGGGGCCTGAAGCGCTGCCGCCGCAGGAGCTGACTCGGAGGCACCACCCAAACACCTGCTGGGTGGGCCTGAGAACTGGTCCCAGGTGAGCCGGCCATCCTCCCACTGCCTTCCCCAGTTCCGGCCACCCCGGGCCAGCCTTCCAGAACCTCCCACCCCAGGTCCCTCACACCTAGGGAAGTGGCTTTTGAGAATATAAATGTATGTGCATATGCATTTTAAACATGACTCTATATTGACTATGTATTCTAAAGTCCACATGTTGTCACCGGAGGGCTGCAGAGGAAATAGCTTGCTGATACTTTTCCTGTGACTTGAAAGGCTTTTCTCCTTTCCCTCCCCCTTTTCCTTTCCGGGGCAGCCCAGGGGAGCAGTCAAGGGTGAAGGGCGATTTAATAGCCACCTGCCTTGGAAAGTGGGCCCAGTCCGATCCCTGGCTCTCAGAGCCTGGGTGAGCTACAGGTGGGGGTACAGGCCAGTCGCTCAAGCCCCACTACAGCTTCATTCCCAGGGGTAAGCAGTCACCCCGAGGGGCCTTCTTGCCCTGCCCCTTAATCTTAAATCATGTTTGGAATTCTACGGAGCCTTTTCTTTTCTGATTAACAAGCATTTCATTTACTCCAAAGTGTCACACTCACCCAGACGGGTAGGCCTTCCAGGCTCCACGTTTATTTTGAAGTTCTCTCAGGAGCCACAGCAACTCCTTGGTTTGAAACTCAGCACCAAGATACAGAACTCATTTTTCCCTGAGGAACTACGAATGTTTATAGCTTCCCCAGTCCCCCTCAGGTCTCCTAAGAAGCTAGCAGCAGCCCTTTGCCGCAAAATGCTAGCCCTGACCACATATCTGATGAGTTCCTCTGCACACAAGTCCCAAGGCTTAGAAGGGGTGAAGAAGGGGTTGAATTAAATGGCAAGAGAGATTAAGAGAGAGAGTAATCTTAAAAATCATTCAGAATTCAGGTATTGACTTCAGACATGTTTTATTATCATCTTAAACAGTCTACATAAATTTGAACTTGTATTTATTTGGGTTCAGTTGTAACATCGCATAATAAAAAACAAAGCACTGGTCCTCTGAAATAAAGCAGGCAATCACCATTCAATAAACACACTTGATTTATTTTGTATAAAAGGCTTAAGTTTACAAGTAAACTTTTATAAAAAGTTTAGCATGAATAAGTACATCATTACACTTTGCAGAAATGTACATCTCTGCCACTATACAAGAAAACTCTAATTAAAGAGTTCACAAGGTTTCACTCAATATATATATATATTTATATAAATATATACACAGCATTCAGTAGGCTTGCGTCAAAAAGGTAATTTCTGACCAAAAGACTTCATTTAAAGTAACTGAATACTGGATCCTTCTGGTATTCACGCTCCACCTTGGAAAAAAGGCAAAGTCTGCTTAAATTGGGTAATTCCTTGTGATTTTAACATTTTTCGCTCCCCATGGTGGGAATAGTATATAAAGAAAACCTTCCAACTGCAGAAAGGGCATTTTAAAAGTCTTTTTCATAAATAACTAATTTCACAGTCCAGGTCAGAGAACACACCCTGGGGAAGATGATCATTCCTAGCTTTCCTTCCATTTTTAAAAAAGGTCCATTCAGCTTGTCCTCGTTGTGAAATGGTTGAAAAGTAAGTTCAGCGCCTTAAAAGATCCTGTGGATTTGTTGTTGTGCAAAGGGGGAAAAAAAAGTCATGAACACCTGCAAAAGATTGGGAGAGAAAAGCGTGTTCAGGAGAATGTAGCCTAAGGGCAGAGGCGGCAGACTGGCGCCAGGAGGAAGCCGCAGTTTGAACATTTAACCAAACGCTCAGAGATTGGGCAAACCCTGGCGTCCAGATGCAGCACACGCACTCGGCCTCGACAGCGAAAATTAAACAGTAAAACAGCAGAGACTCAAGGGAAAAACTTCCCCACACAATCTCCTATTTGGATCTCCAACGGCAGCGCTCAAAGGCGCCAGTCTGCTGCTTGTAACAATTATTTGATTGGAAACAGTCCTTTAGTTAACAGATAGGGAAGTCGGAATCCCACATCACAGGGGCTGGGGCACAGGGTAGCAAAGCTTGACTAGCTGAATCCGAGGGCTACAGTTTTAGGGAAGGAGGATCCCTATGGAATTTGTAGCGATAAGATTAATTATATGGAGGTTAGTACCTCATAGCACCGCAGTCATAGTAGAAACCAACCAGGGTATTACATGCATGGCAGAAGCCAATACACATTTTCCTCCGCTACCTTCATAGTAAGTTAATCGGCTTTTTTTTTTTTTTTGAAGGAAAATGTGTGATCTTCAGTAACAGAAGCTAGAAACCTCTTCGGGTCCTGTACGTGTAGACAATGTAACTTGCGCAATGCATCGAGGTACACGTTTATTTACTAAACACTTTACAGATATCAAGTACCCGCATAAACAAATGGAAAAACACGCGCGCACACACTCCAAGGGGCAGTTTATCAAAAGGAGGCACAAGCCAACACTCACCATTCCTTCAGCCACAGAGCGCTTTGCTGTCATTTGACATTAACTCAGAAGGGAATTCAGAAGCCTGCGAGAGAAAGGGGATAAAAGGCCCGATGTTAGACAATCTTAAGGAGAATATGTCTTTCTCTTTTTAGAAAAGTAGTCCACAGAACAGCAAGTTTCATTAAACACGTCCATGCAACAAATCAGACTCAAAGACAGATGAATTAACGCGTCGGAACTTATCAGCAATTTCACGACTCAATCTACAGCAGAATTGTACAACACTAAAGTTAATGAGCTCATCGGTAAGTCACCGACCTCAGCGTCTCGACAACAGGACAGCTTCTCGCAGCCCAGGCGATCGCAGGGGTGCGCGGCCGCGGGCGAGGGCGGGAGGGGGTCTTACCTGCAAGGACAGGATGCTGATGTCCGTGTTCAGGGTGGTCAGCGGCGTCCTGGACGCCTGGCTCTGCCCGGGTCGCTGGTGGTGCAGGCTCACAATAGTGGGGTGCGAGTCCAGGGCGATCTGCAGGTCCAAGATGTAGTCTATGACGTGCTGCAGGATCTCCATCTTGCTCACCTTCTTGTTCTGGGGGATGCTGGGCACCAGCTCCTTCAGCTTGGAGTAGCAGTCGTTCATGTTGTACAGCAGGCTCAGCGGGTCGTCCACCGGGGTCTTGCTCCGGGAGATGCCTAGGCTGTGGTCCGAAAGGCTGTTTTTCCTAACGGACCTCACTGGACTGAAGGCTTTCATGCTGACCGCGGGGAAGGCGATTCCGGGAGGGAGCGAGCTGTCCTGGAGCTCAGGCCGCCGCCGCTGCAGCCGCCTGCGGAGACTCCTGCGCTCAGCACTGAGATCGGCTCAGAATGAAGCCGGGACCTCCGCGGGGCGGCTTTTATCCTCACTAGCCGGGGCCACACGATCCGGTTTTCCTGCATTCCCATTGGTGGAATGTGACACGTCCATCAGACCGCACGGGCGCTCCTATTGGTGGGCGCAGGCGCGAGGCGAGAGCTCAGTCCTTCCGCGTTCTCAGCCAATCCTCGCCGGGTGGGCGGGGCGGGCGCCAGCCCAGCTGGGGTGGTAAATAGAGTACAGTAATCGCGGGGCGCGCGGGGCGGACGCGAGCGGAGGGGTCTGGAGGGGAGCGGACCCGGAAGCGAGAGGAGGAGAGGAGGTCAGAGTGGAAAGACTGGCGGGTGACTCCAGGAAGCCTAGTGTGAATCTTAATTCTGATTTCAATGTCCAGGCAGGACCCTCGCCCTAGGGTGTCCCCCGACAGGCCTGCCACACCTTGGAGCTTTCAGCAGCCCCGAATCACAGCGACAGGAGCAAGGTCTTCACGGCAGAGGGAAAGCCACCCTGCACGGTGACCGACGGAATGTCATCAAGAATTTCTGAAGAAAGTGAAAGGCAAATAAGTTTGCCATTGACAAGTGACGTTTGTAGAGTGAATTCGGTGTCTAAGACAAGGGTAAGCTATGTAAAACAAACAAACAAAACCCCAAACCAAAACACCCACGCGAGCATTCAGCGACAGGTTGTGTGGGATCTGGCACCGCGAGCAGCGCGGGAACCATTATTGTAAACTCAGTAAAATGAGTACTTACTGGAAACCGTGCCGATTGCAAAGGAGATCTGAGAGGCAGGACGCTTTCAGAATTCCTTTTCCAGAACAGGGCAGGGTTATTATAATGATCCTATTAATCGGAAATCATTAGGAAAATTTGCATATTGAAGCTTATTTACATACACTGCCCTTGAGAGGCTGCAGGTCTGTGCCCTACAGTGTAGGTGGCAGAAGAATGTGATTAATTATGCACAAATCGTGATTGCTGGTGTCACATTCCAGCACCTACAGTATTTTTAAAGCTTTATGGCAGGTAGGTGGTCCTAGCCATTGATCGACATCTTCCCACTATATAAAAAACATTGTCATATATGAGGTTTGGAATCTCTGCCCTGGTATCCGGTACAGCGCTTCAGGGTTTTTCTTTCTTTTTTTTTTTTTTTTGCTGTAAATCTTTAAGAACTCATTCCTGTGGTCTAAATAAAAAATGTGCAGCTATTTACTCAAATACTATTCAGTTACTTCAACACCTAATTCATCTGAAGACCACGGATAAATTAGTTGTGTTTTGAGATTTTTATTTCTCCAGAAAACGATAAACTAGAAACTCCGAGAAAATGTAGTAGTTGAAAGTATCTTGTTTAGTTTTGTCTCAATCTCCATCTCCTTTGCATGTAAGAAAGAGGAAGGGGAAGAACAGAAGAAAAAGAAATGCTGTAAATAATGGAGATCAGTACTTTTCCCTTCTATTGATGAATTCCTCAGCTGGTGGGCCAGCAGGTCCCTGTCACCAGCTGTGGCCATGTGCCTGCCCCAGGGCTTTTATTTAGGGAGGCAGAGTTGTTGGTGCCGAGGTGATGTGGCACTTTCAAAAATTCCAGCCACTTCAGTTTGGAGACGGAGGTGGATGGTTTCCTGACCAGCAGAGAAGTCTGCTGAGGGGCTGGCCCTGCAAATGCCGCCTGCAACTCCGTTCCTGACAGTGTTCGATTAACCACCTCTCCTCTGATATTAAGTCTGGAAATGATTTAACACCCGAATCCCCCACAGTTCGAGTCTTTTGATGTACTTTGTGTGCATGTGTTTCTGTCACATACATGCCACAGTGGAACAGATTTTGTTTTGACACTATTTTGGTTCATGATGTTATACTTTGACTATTTTACAATAATAGCCAACGTAAACAAACATCTTTGGGATTCTCAAATTATTACTTGTGATTCTTGGACATTGCAGCTCTGCGATACTGACGCATTCCTAGCTTTTTCCAAGGACACCGTATGTTAACATCCGTGCCAGCCTCATTATCCCAACAGCTAGGCTCTGGGCTGGTTCATAATGAGCCTTGTGCAGTACTGCTTTACACACTTGCAAAGTTGATCAAGGCAGTGTCTTCTCCCATGATCATTTTTGTACCCTGATGTAGTAAAACTGCTAAATTTGGTGAGGGTTTTCTGGTGTTTCTTTAGCTGCCATGTCAGAGTCCAGTCAGCTCAATTGTGTTGAATCCGATTCGACTGGCGCCTACCCAGTTCTACATTCATTTTAAAGATCATTTTAAGGGGATTATGAGGCTGTATAAGTTAATGATTTCTAAAAAATGCCTGCGTTACTAGTATGTCTGTCTCAGCAAGTCCAGTACGAAATCACCTTAAAAATTGTGTTTTCGTGGCGAAAATGGGGTTGGCGCATTGTCGGGATGGGTTAAAAGGCATTGAAAAATTCAATTGGTGTCTCTCTGGGTTTGCATTTGAGGCCTCTAAAGTTCAAATGGTCTCAGCTGCAGAAAGGGCCATGGATTTGCTAGATCCGTGGGTGGTGGGAAGGTGTGAAAGGCTTCCGGTGGGGGTGGACGAACCGTGCCTGCCGCTCACCCGCCGGGGCGCCCTCCACTTAAAGCTGCCCCGACCTGGCTCCAGGGCTCATTCCCTCGGTCTCCATCCCTACCCGGCCGGCGGGTCCCTGCGCTCTGGCCCCTCGCGGTAATCAGAAGCAGCTCCGGCCGGGCCGCGGCCGCCCATGCAATCCCCGCGTGATGCCACGGGGGCGGGAGGAGGCTGCGGGGGGGCTCGAGGTCCGCCCTGCACATCTGGCGCAATTGGGAGCGCTCGCCTTTCTTCCCCCCGGTTTTGTTCTCACAGCTGTGTCCATTTCGCCTGTGACCCCCCGAGTGATCCCTGACAGGTGATGAATTGGCGGCGGCGGCGACGGCGTGCGGGCCAGGCCGCGGCGGGGCCGGAGCCGGAGCTCCGGAGCAGACTCTCTGGCGCCAGGCGCGTGACGCCGCCCATTCACGCCGCCCTGCAGCCTTGTCCTCGCGGCGCCGCTCAGGCGGCTGCCATGGCAACCGCGCCGTCACTCAGCGCGCGCGCCCAGCTGATCAATGCCTGCGAGGCCTGGCGGTCCCAGGCTCGCCCCGGCTCGGCCGCCGGCCCGCGCGCACCTGCAGCCGCCACACGTCTTAAGTTTCGAGCGATTTGGGGGAAGGAAGGAGGACCGAGAAGGAAAGCAAGGGGAGGGAGGGTCGGGGAAGAAGAAAGAAATCTTCCTTTTGCAGAAAGAGGCATATTGGGGCTTAGAGGTTGCCAAAGCAAAAGGTTTTACTTTATTTGTTTTGCAACCGAGGCGTTCAGGGTGAGGCTGGCGCGAGGGAAGGTGGATGGGGAGAAGAGAACTGTCTTAGTGGATGGCAAGATTTATTTATCCCTTTGGATCCTCTCGGGGATGACTTTGATGCTGGACTCCTAAAAATACCTTTGAAGGACCCTCCACTGTCCCCTGCCCTTCTCTTCGGAACTGTTGGAGGTTGCCCTAAAAACACCAGATTTTTCCAGACCTCTCCACTCCTCCGCCCAGGGAAGGCGGGAGGATGTGCAGCCGGACTGCTGCTTCGAGCCTCTACGCTCCCGCGGACCCGCGTCTGCGTCCTCGTTACCACCACAAAGCTGGGCAGACTTAGCCCCTTTCCAATGCTGCATTTTTCTTCTGCGAATATCAAGGCGCCAGAGACTTCCAAGTTAGCCTGCGGACGCAGACGCCTCTTCGGTCCTGGCTTTATCTGTAGGGAAACTTCCATTTTAAGAGCCAGATGCCAGCATTCCCGGACAGTTTATGGCATCCGGATCCCTCAAGGGCGCTCATCTGCAGTTTAGAGTGTTAGCAGCAGTTACTTGTCTGTCCTGGAGAAGAAATCCTGACCATGGATGTCCTCTGCTGGCCCTGAAGGGGGTTGGGGGGAGGGGAGGTGCACAACTGTTCCGATCCTCTTATCTGGGTTAGCAGAGTTTGTTGTGGTTTTCGAGGAAACAGCATCTGGATTACATAAGGATTCAAGTTTTGCTTTACTTGTTTATTTAATACCTTGGCAAGAGGTAGCCCTTACTCTGAAACCAGATAACCGAATTTGGGTTTAAAACAGCGTTAGACAGGCGCGACGAGAGGGGAGGAAAAGGAGCAGAGCCACAGAAGGCAAACAACGGGGATGTTTATTTTTCTCCCTTTGGGTATTTTTTTAAGACCGGCCCAAGCTCTTCTACTTCTTGACGCACACAGCTAGTAAATTGCATTAACAACGCGCCTGAGCTACCACAATGGCTTAACAGCCATCCCTTCCCCCACCGCACCATGATCCCGGCCCTAATTCATTCTAGGATCGGCGCGCGGTCCTGTTTGCCCAGGGATCTCAAGAGCACCAGGAAAAATGCCGTGCTAAATCCAATTGCTTTCAACCTTCTGATCTCCCTGTAGGGAGATCACCTTTCAGCTCCGTTCAAAGAAAGCAAAGTTTGGAAGTTCGGCAGTGGGGCCGATTTAACTACCAGCACAGCAAATATTTAGTTACAAATGCGGCGAAGGGCCCCGATTTGTGGCCGCGCTTGGCTTTCACAAAGGATTTTCCTGTGACTTTTGTTCCGGTCACCAAATTAAAAAAGAAAATTAACTTGAGCGAGAGATAAGGTCTTGGAAAACAATCCCGGGCCGCCCGCGAGCTGGCGGGCGCGGGGCTGGCGTCGCCGAGTCTACGCCGCCCCGAGGCGCGCGTCGTGGGGTCCGTCCCCAGCTGGGACCCTCAGCAGCCTCGCCCTCCCCGCGCCGGAGCGCAGCGCCCAGGCCTCCTTGGCGTCCGCCGGCGTCCGTGGGAATCCGCAGCAGCCCCCTCCAGACAGCGACAAGGGCAGGCTTGTATGGAATCAACCTACATCTTAATATTATAATGCGGCACCAAAAGCAAAACCCCAGGCTCCAGCTTGAGAGCCCCTAACAAGAAACACATTGTGCGCTTTTTTTCTTTTTGGCCGAAGCCACGTTTGCGCGCCAGCCGGGACGCAGCGCCAAGTCCGTGACTTCAGTGGGGAGGAACCTGCCCGCCCCGCAGCACGTGCGCGCCCGACGGGGGTGGCTTCCCCACCGCGACCTTCGCCGGGTTCGCCGCCAGAGCCCAGGCGGGGGGCCGTGGGAGGACGCGCTTGGCGGACACGGGTCCTGGGCGGGCGGCGCTTTGGGCACAGCCCTTTGACGACCAGAGGCAGGCACTGTCCATCACCTGAGGCCTGGTGGCACGCTGGATGGCACCAGCGTGGTAATTGTAATCGCTGCTCTTAGGTTGACTTGAAAGACTTGTTTGTGAAATAGGTTGACACCCTTCTCTGACCCCCTACCTACAGCTTGGAGGCTTTCACTACCCTGTACTTTTTTGACTTTACTGTGTCCCCTTCCTCACCCCCACCCCGCCAATCTCCATGACAATTTACAGACTTTCTCTTTCCCAGTTAGACGGAAATCACGGAACATTTTGCAAAGGCCCTTGATACCTGTCACGTGTCACTGCTACCCCAGTCTGCAAAAGGGGACAGGATCTAGGGCTGCATCCTCTGGGAGGCAAGTGCTGGGGACTTCAGGAGCAGAAGGTACCTGTAGGGACTCCTGCAGCAGTCCCTTGGCACCTGCCATCAGCATTCTGGGGGTCCTAACATCTTCCCAGTGCCAGGACCCAATGGCACCAGGGGCCTGGGTCTGCTTCCGTGCTGGAGCGCCCATCAGCAGGACCCTGGAGGAAAGGCCAGGTGAATTAACTCCTATATTTTATTTTAACCATGCCTGCCTTTCTGGGACTATGTGAGGGACACAGACATTACATTTCAAAGAAAAAAGAGCCACATGGTGGTCCTTTTGAAGGGAGATTAAACATTCACACTGGGTAAGAATAATGAATTGTTTACAAGCCTTTCACAGCTCCCCTGTTTTGCCCTTTATCTTGACCTGATGAGTTAGGCAAGGCAGATGCTGACCCCATTTTATAGAAGAAGAAGCTGAGGCACAGATAAATGGGCCCACACTCCCTGGGACAACATCCTGTGACCATGCAAAGGTGTGTGACCTTGACCCCATGTGGGGTGTTGATTACTTTTATACCTTGCAGTTCATTCCAGTCCTGCAGTGCTGGATTACCCAAAGCCAGGGATTTGCAAAACACTTTGTTCTCGCCTTCCTCAGAAGTTAACACTGAGTCACTGAGCTTGACCCTTTATTAACAAAAAGTCAACTTAGATCTGGGGACTTTTCAAACCTTAGTGTATGTACCACCTTTACATGCAGAGTCCTGGGGCCCACCTCTGGAACTGCTGAATCAGAGGGTTTAGTGAGCAACTTAGGAACTAGCCTTTCAACAAGCATCCTAAGGAAATGCTGATGCAGGGGGTGCAGGGACCACACTTTGAGACTCCTCAGGTGAACAACTGGCTTCTTGAATCACCCCTGCAGTTGGTGCGATTTGCCTGCTGTGAAAGAATGAGCGATCTTGGACCTGAGGACCAACACATTTGTTTTCAGAAAACTTAAGAGGACAAGGTAAGTCTGTTATATTTACCTATGTTTTTAATTTTTCCCTGTTCTTTCTTCCTTTTTGATGTTCCAGTGTTCTTTCTTTGATCCTTTCTCTTCTGTTTCAAGAGCATCCCTTAGATGTTCTTTTAGGGTAGGTCTGTTGGTGACAAGTTCTCTTAGTTTTCCTGCATCTGAGAAGGTCTGGTTTCACCTCGATTCCTGAAGGATATTTTTGCTGGATCTAAAATTCTGGGTTGATAGTTCTTTTCTTTCAGCATTTGACAATTGTGCCACTTCCTTCTGGTCCCATGGATTGTGATGAGAGATCTGCAGTCATTCAAATTGCTTTTTCCTCTGTAGATAAGGCGTTGTTCCTCTCTGCCCACTTTCTTTGTCTTTGGTTTTCAGAAATGTGCTTGTGACGTATCTTGGTGTAGATTGCTTTGTGTTATTCCAGTTTGGGGTTCTCTCAGCTTCTTGAGTCTGTTAGGTTTTAAGTCTTTTGCCAAATTTGGAAAATCTTGGATCGTTATTTCTTCACATACTTTTTCAGCCCCACCTTCTTTCTTCTCCAGGATCCTGATGACATGAATGTTAGCTCTTTTATTATAGTCTCACAGACACATGAGACTAAGGTTATTTTTATTTTTTATTCTTTTTCTTTTTACTCTACTTTCTTTTGGTTGTTCAAATTGGGTACTTGCTGTTGTTTTATCTTCAAGCTCACTGATTGTTTCCTCTGTCCTCTCCAGCTTGCTTTTGAGCTCATCCAGTGAGTTTTTTGCTTTGGCTATTAGATTTTTCAGCTCTAAAATTTCCATTTGTTTCTTCTTTATATCTTCTGTTTCCTTGCTGAGATCTTCTATTTTGTTTTCTTTTTTTTTTTTTTGGAGCATCTTTGTAATTGCTCATTGAAAGCTTTTTGATAGCCCAGAGGAGCCTTAAGATGTTCCCACTCCAACACCAGCTGACCACACCCACACTCACTGGAAGCCAAGCAGTAAGATCATGAGAGAAGAAATTGTTGTCTGGAGCCACTACATTTGTGAGTGATTTGTTACATTGATAATGAGATGGCCACCGAAAGAAAAATTAGAGGGGGGATCATCAGAGTTTCTAAGAATGATTTGTGCATGCATTGTAATTATAATCATTGATAACTTATTTGGGCCTTTTTTCCCTGCAAATAACTTTTTTTACAATACATAATTTATAATGAATAAAAAAGCACATCCCCACAGCCAAAAAAAAGTGCATTCCTTTGAAAAGAAACGCATGATGTTTTATTTGACAATTTAGGGTCTAGTATATAATTAGGAATACAGTGTAGGTCCTTTTTTAACCAATCAGAATCCTTACCAACCTTCCCCCAAGGTATAGACTGTATAACCAAATGTGGGGATTATATTTTTTTGAGCCCAAAACAAGTAGGATAAAGGACCCAACAGACTCCAAAGCCCCAGAAAGGATGAGGAAGCTGAGTGGTTGAGGAAGGCAGCTGAGTGTGGGCCTAAAACTTTCCTAGTGAGGGAGTGACAGCATTTGGTGCCTCCAGACATTCTAGAAACTGTATCAGAGAAACATCCCAAAGGCATTACTTCCCATCATCAAAACTTGTAGGAGATTTTGACATTTTTTTCTTTACATTACATTTAGAATTTGAGTATGGGATGATCATGCTTCCTAGTTAGACCAACCTCTTTATCCCATTGTCTTGATTTGATGTCCAGGGTCTCCTGTGATAATGTTTGCCCCTTCAGAAGACACCACCGGTATGAAGACGGTAAGGCTTGGGTGCTGAGAAGGGGCAATAGCTGTTGGCAGCTGCCCAAAAGCCTCCATCTTGCCATGTGACACCATCCCTATGTAGCCACTTCTGATCCTGAGAAAAGAGGCAGGAATGGGTTGATGCAATTACAATTCATTACATCCTGCTCTGAAGTCATGAGTCCCATATTCCCAGTCAGGGGCCCTAATAAAATGCAGAAGAGCAGAACTCTTGCAATAAAGTCTCCCAGTTCTTCTGGCCACTGCTATTGTGTGTGGGGGTGTGTGATTGGAGGGAGGTGAGAGCTAAAGACTCCTGCCTCTCTCCCTTTCAAGAACCCTTGAAAGAGCCTTGGCCTTTAGGGGGTAGCTTTAACATGGCCCTTTGTTTCTTTATGCTTCTTGAGCATCTGTGCACCTGACTGCAGTGTGTCCTGAGGTGAGTCGCTGTGAGCTCTGGGCTCCTGGCTTCTCCATCTGCATGTTGAGGTTTAAATAATGTAGAAGACCAGAAGGGAGCATTTAAACTCTGAATTTACCCCTCAAAGTGAGTCTGAGAACCAGCACCATGGGCACATGGAGAAATGCAGAATCTCGGGCTCTAGCCCATGAGAATGAACCAGAAGCCGCAATTCACAAGAGCCTAGATGGCTCCTGTGCAGCAAAGCCTGAGATGTGTGGGACTGACCTTCTATCTGAGGCTGTGGAAAGAGCCATCTAGCAAAAGTGCTCACACACTCACCTTTAAAATAGCATCTTTTCAGAGCGACACCATCCCTTTGAATCACTTAGCAGACTTAACAGCACTGCTCTCTGGCTTTCACAATGACCAGTAGGGCAGGGAGCAACGGTCCCATTGTGCAGATGAAGTGACTAAGTGCAAAGGTGAGCCCATAGCCACATGGCTGAGGTGTCACAAGGGAATCAGGACTGAAGCCCAGGGTGCATTTCCTATCACCGTCCCACCAGGGTGGCACAGGGGAATTCCTGTGGGCAAGGACATCTAAGGGGCCTTGTGTGGGAAGCAAGTCCGGGCATTGTATTTGGCACTGGAGGTGCCAGGTCACTGATGTGGGTGCTGGGCTGTGGGTGGTGCCCTGACTCAGCTGAGACCACAGGGCCTGGGAATTGTTGGGCTGGGGCTCAACCCCACACCGTGTGGCAGCTTGGACACTCCTACATTCTGGTGCAGGCCGTTGTTTGGCCTGATCTCACTAAGGCTGAATGAGACCCTCAGAGGTGGGACCCGCTTGCTTTCCTGGCTTACATGTCAGAAGACTGCCCTGTAACCTGTGAGTCAACACAGCCAGGAGATGCTGGAGTCAGAATCTGGACCCATACCTGTCTGACTTCAAAGTCTAATCTTTGCTCTGAGTTACTTCCTAAGGCTTTCTGAGAGTGTGCCAGACTCATTTAGTTATCTCTGGGAGAAATGCCTGCTTTAAAAAAGGAAGCATGTACTGCAGATATTTTACCATAGTTTGAAACATGACATTTTGAAATAAAATATTCTTAACCATCCTCACCATGCCTGCAGGTTCCCTATGGGCTGCTATGTCCTGATGATCGATCGCCCTTGGGGAAAAGAAAGGCCAAGCTGTCTGTAGGGCTGCAGACGGAATGCCCTGCACAGGTCTGTGTGTAGGACGTCTTCTGGGCAGTGTGCCAGGGGAAAGCTGCACACTTGGGTGAGGGTGCCTTGTCCCAGCACCACGGCTGAGGCAGGTAGCATGTGGCCCGGGAGGCACCTGGTCCTTTTGATCCTGTTTCCCTGTTTGTAAGTGTGATTGGTAACAGCACCGCCCTCTGAATGCTATTTTGAACATTCAGTGCACTTCAGATGTAATACCTAGAAGAATGTAAATGCTCAATAAATAGGGTGGCCAGATAAGATGCAGAACATCCATTTACATTTAATTTTCAGGTAAACAATGAGGGTTTTTTAGTGAAAGTCCCCATATTTTATCTGCTAAATCCAACAACCTTTTCAGTAAATGATCGCTGTGACAGCCACAACCACTCCTTATGACAGAGCTAAAGAATCTATAAAGAAGTAGGAACTGGCTTTTATTTACTAGCTGGGACTAGTTAAGATAACAGGAGAGAAGATAATGTGCAGAATGTAGAGCACAGACATACTGCTTTGGAGCCCTTCAGGACTAGAATGGCCAGAGTAGGCCATTACAGGGCTCTTTTAAAAGCTGCAATTTCCATAGTCCCTCATAGACTTAAATGGGTCCTCAGCTCCCTCCACTGTGCTGAGCGTGCCTGCCCCTCATATCAGTTACCCATCGATTTCCAGGGGAGGTGTCTGTGATTGAGTTAGCTGCTGCAGTGCCAACGGCTGTAACAAGCAAACTGAGAGGTATGTAACCACTTCCCTGTGCTGAGGTTGGCCTGTCACTCAAAGTCCAAAGGGGGTGTTGGCAATGGCAGGCAGCTCTGCTCCAAGCTGTGACTCAGGGATCAGGCTCGGCCCATCTTCGTGTTTCTGCCATGTTCATCATGTGTTTCCACAGCTGGGGCTCATCTATTGCAGGCCTGGAGAAGTGGAGGGAGCAGGGAGAAGCCGGGAGCAGCACCTGGGTGGTCTGGATCAGGCCTGGAGCTCACTCACACTTGTGCTCACATCCATTGGTTAGAACAGGGCTTCTCACCCCTGACACTGCTGACCCCTTCAGCTGGAAGATTCTCTGTTGTGAGAGGCTGTCTTGAGTGGGAGCTTCCTTGGCCTCTGTCCACTAGATTCTAATAGAACTCTCTCCCCTCCTCTAGTTATGACAGCCCCTTGTCTCCAGACATTGCAAGGTATCCCCTGGGGGGCAAAGTCACCCTGGCTCAGAACCACTGGGTTGGAATTCAGTCATGGGGCCACAGCCCACCATTGTGTGAACAGGAAGAAAATACACCCCACTTAAGCCTGCCAACCAGTTTTTCCCATGTGACCTTCAGCATGCTGCTGCCTCTTCTGCTGCAGTGACCTGGAAGCTTGGGGCAGAGCCGTGTCCAGTGGGTGAGGGGGGACAGGAGGAATTTGAGAGGCAGGCCGGTGGGCTTGGGTGGAATAAAGAGATTCCAGAAACCACCACCATGTTTGGCGGCACTACGAATTTTTGAATAGATGAATGTTTTTGAAAAAGATGCAGTGGAAGAGGAAATGACATGACAATTCAGAGATGCTTTTAAAGATATGCCTGCTTTCCCAGACTGCCCTGAGGTGGGGGGTATGGCCTCTGCCATGTCATGGGGAGGGGGCTCTGAGGGATACTTTTGTCTTACCTCAAGACCCTTAAGTTGTGCAGAGGGCCGAGCAGACTGGGGGGAAAAGGGAAATGTAAAAATCTGGTGTTTGGGTGTCTCTTCAGGGAGGAGTTGCCACGGGAGCCCCTTAAAGAGGATGCGCACCATTGCGTGTATGGCATTGTGTTTGCATATAATCATACCTGAGTGAAAGCAAGAGGAAACACGGAGGGAGCTGATTTCATAGTTCTTTTATTAATGTTTACATGAGTTAATGAACACACAAACAGATCTAATGAAAGCATGTCAGTAATAAAACAACAGAGTTTGCTTTAAAGAGGGAAGTCTCTGGCTTGTGAAGTCAGATCTTACCTCAGGCTGGAAAAGAAGACAGGTTTTCCAAGCTCAGAAATTACAGACAATGTGAATGGTAGCACTGATGAAATCGCTCAAAGGCAGGAGCGATCCATCTACCCACCCACCCATCCCTTCATCCAGTCGGTATTTCCCAAAGACCTACTATGCACCAGGCACTGTTCTAGCAACTTAGGAATCATCCACGAACTAAACTGACAAAATGTTTGTTTTTCTTTTTGTCCTTTTAGAAGGCCAGGATGTTGCCTTCTAGTGGGTGGGATAAAACAACCAAAATTGGTGAGTGCATGGCACAGGTTCCTAGAAGATGATGAGGTCTGCTGCAGTGAGCAGGTGGGTGCAGGGGCAGCTCTGAAGAGGGCGGTTCTGGGAGGCTGCGCTGAGATGGGGACATTCAAGCAGAGACTTGAAGAAAGCAAGTCCCCTGGCTCATATCCCTGGAAGTTGACTGCAGTAAAGGGGCAGAGGGTCAGGCAGGAGCTCCCCTGCCTGTGGGCGGGTACTTAACCCTGACAGCAGCCGGAGGGAGGCAGCTACAGCTTTAGGGGCTCCATTTTAGTGTGAGGATGAAGCTGAGACTCAGGTTAAATAAGGAGATTCCTCAGAGTTTCTATTTAATAAGTCATAGAGCCACTAAGTGTTAGCATCAGGGAGCAAAGCCAGGGATGGTGGAGACACGCTCTGCTGCTTTTAGTCAAGTGTGGGGAGAACAGTGAGGAAGTTATTCACCAGTGGAGGACGGCAACATTTCCACGTCTGCTCAGAAACTGCCGGCCATCTAGGCAGTGGTGGGACTTAGCTGCTTTGTTCTTGAAAGCACTGCCAGGGAAAACCTGTCTAGAGTGGTCTGGAAGCTTCTGGAAAATGCAGATTTGTAGACTGCCCACCCCTACATATCCCATAAGAATCTGGGGGTGGGCTGAGAAATAAGGCTAAGACTTTAAATTTTTTCACAAGATTCCTGGGCAGTCCTGGGATCCTGCTTTAAGAAACACTCCTCAGACCCACACCCCAGGTGGAAACTGACCATGTAACTGCATTTTAGATGAGATCACCCAGGTGAATCTAATGGTTGCCCATAAGATTGGAAGTGGCCGTGTGGTCATGCAGTGGAGTTTCTGACTTTTGGGGACATTGAAGGAGTACAGGAAATAACTACTTGAGTTTACTCATGTTTCATTTAAAAGCATGATTATTTATAATCAACATAAATTAGGTTGTTCCTTTGAATGTAAACTATACAATATTAGATCAAAGGATAAACTCTGAAGAAATCAAATTGAAGTGATCTTTGTGTTTTGATAGTGATGAAGTTCTGCTGTTCATTTTTATTTCATACTATTTCTATCTACACGTATCTTTGCTCACGGCTCTGTTCCATTCTCTGTAGGCAGAGTTCTAGAAAATCCTGTATTAACACCACATGGCTGTTGTGTAAAAGCTCCGGTGGTTCGGCCATTTGTGGAGCCTTGGCCCGCCTCCACCCCTCCCCGTCCCCGCCCGTCCCTCTGAGGAAGGCGGGCCATGGCACCGCGTCTGCTCCAGCTGCTGTGGGTGCCCTCCCTCCCCTCGGATTTCTCGGGGGCGTACGGAACTCAGCATGACTCAGCAACCTGACTTTTTAGGGGAGTCAGGATATTTTGCCACACCACCAACATATGGTAAACGTTCACGCTGTTTAGCAAAATCATTGTAAATTAAACACACCAGGAAGAAAAAGGCCCAGATTTCCTCACACCCTAAGTGAAGGAGATCCGCTCCAGGATGCAGAGATCACATTGAAAAAGCCATTTTCTCCCTGGCGCCAAACAGGAGAGCTGTTGCTCAGAAAGTGGAGGAAGAAGGAATGAAGGGGATGAATGAGGAGGTAAGAATGCTAAGCTTCTCTGCCAAGAGGAGTTGATGGAGGTGTCTCCGCCTGCTTGGAAATAAACCAGCCGGCCCGGAGGAAAACCACGCCCAGGGTTTGCTGTGATGGCCACCACGGCTGGATCAGCTTTGTTTCCGTGGGGGGAAAGGGACCCTTCACTCCACAACTGTAAGCTTCCTGAACCTTTAGCTTCATTCCTTTCCTTTTTTCTTTTTAGGTGGCATGAAAGTCTGGCTAGTTAGAAAGGACATCGCAGCGCCCATCTGTAGACACTTGGCAGTCTCTGCAAATGGGATTTTAATGCTGTGGGCCCCGCGGGGAGGGCTGAGCTGGCACTCACCCTAGGACAGCCGCGTGGGGCTCCCTCTGCTCCCTTGGCGGCTCTAGGGTCATTGTGTTAAGCCCTCAGTTAAAGAACAACTTCTTTGAAGCAGCTGGTTTGCGCCGGCCTCCGTCCTGGGATGGTTTCTCAGTATTTGGGGTTCATGTAACAAAGGACATACACTGGATTCCTTGCCTTTTAGAGCTGATTCTTTTCTTCAGCTGAAGTAGCTTGTTATGCTTCAGGAAAATTTTGCCTTTTAGGCCATAAAGTGGAGCTTGAAGACTGGATGAGATTTTTGTGTTTTGTTTTAATGTCTTGACTGTGTGCTGAAGGTTTGAAGGGCCTGGGAGGGAGGAATGAGGAAGAGGTTTCCAGGGATGCCTACCCTGTCTCGAGGTGGTGCCCAGTGTTATCACTCCAGTCAGTCAGGGCTTAGTGCATGGGTAAGGCAGCCTCTGCACAGCCGTGCTCTCTCCTGCCGGCCTTGTTTGGTCCTCGGTATAGCACCTAATGCTCTTGGTGTGTTCTCATAGAAAACGCTCCTGCAGAATAGGGCCTCATTTATCCTTTGCACCCCTGTACCCCAGAGCCTACAGCAGTGCGTGACACAGAGCAACCGAGGGAATGCATGAGGATGCACTTGGAAAGCTGGCTCTCATGAAAAATTTTCTATATCAAAGTCTCTTCATTGATCCTCATTTAAAAATACGAGGTCAGTGTCTGCAATTCCCTCTAAATCAGCAGGAATGGGGTGATGAGTAGGTCTGTGAGTGTATCAGAAAACATTTGGCTGAGCAAGGAAGCTCAAGTAGAAAGAAAGGTTGAAGGACATGCAGCCCTCATGGAAGTACACCCACAGCTAGGCACAGATGTGGGCAACCATTTATGAATGGAGTCTGACCACTGACAAGGATGCCAAATGTGATTTGACCCTGGAGGGATCAGGAGAAAACCAGCAACTGATTGTTTTTTTACAAAAGTGTGACACTCACATGGTCTGAGTTTTGTTCTGTTGTTCAGTTTTTACCTGATAGTACCTCCTTTGAGTTTGCTTCTGGAAAGAAAATTGTATTTCGAGGTGATCTGCTTCTTGTCGGAAACAGCATCGTTGGTGGGTAAAGGAATGACAGTGCAGGACTCCTCAGAGATGTCATGATTGTTCTTAATAAGTAGTGTTTTCTTTCCTGTGTAAAACCCATTGGAAACGTAAGGAAATGCCAGCTCTGTTTTTTTTATCCTGCTCCCCCTGTTGTGGACTAAATGTTTGTGTCTGCCCAGTGTATTTGGAGGTGGGACTTTTGGGAGGTGTTTGGGAGCAACCGAGGTCAGGAGGGTGGGGCCTCTGTGCTGGGATTCGTGTCCTTATAAGCAGAGCCACCAGAGAGCACGCAAGGATGCAGCAAGCTGGTTGCAAACTAGATGGGGGGCTCTCACTAGCCACTGAATCTGCTGGTGCCTTCATGTTGGACCTCCAGCCTCCTGAACTGAGAGAAATGAATGTTTGTCACTTAAGCCAAATTTGCACTCAATGTCCACTCCACACAGCACATGTCATGCTGAGAAGTGAAAAGGTGAGAGGGGCCCAGTCTCTGCTCCCCTCCAGAGAGAGCATGGGCTGGGCACGTGGCAGACATGCACATGCAACAAAGGCACCTCCAACCCCAACAAACAAAGCTTTGGATTTCCAAGCGATGGTGTCAGGACTAGAGTAACTATGGAATTGATTCTCTGAGACCGGACACTTATGAGAGCAACAGGGAATACCACTGACAGCCAGGAACAACAGTCGGGCAGGTGTGAACCCCAAAGGTCCTGGGCAAATGTGCTGCAGGGTTGCAGAACTACAAACTGGTTGACGATACTTTGGATGCTGCAAAGGTTTCCACTGACATGTGGCAACTGAGCAAAAATACAATGTGCAACTGTACAAAACACTGGTGTCTCTCTGCTCACTCTCTGTGCACACCAGACGAGTGACTTCACAGCCCTGTGGTGAAGGGTAGTGGAATTGGATGCAAGGGACAATTTGGTGTGAAGGGCAGCAGCTGGCTATGTAAGGACACAGCGGGCACTCAGTCACAGCTTCTGAGAGCTTCCAGCCTCCTCCCAGCCAGTCTTGTACACAAATGAGGCCAGAGTAGTTTTCTCCTAGCAAAACTGGGGTCCTGCTGTTCTGCTCCTAGCCTCTCAACAGTTCCCCACAGTTGACAGAAAGAAGTAGGGCTTCTGCACCAGGACTTCCTCTGGAGTCACCCATCCTGGCATGGCTCCAGGTCTCCAACCCATCGGGCTCCGCACTTTTGGGCCCCTGCGCCTCTGCTCACAGGCCCTGGAATGCCTCAGCCCCACGGCTTCACAGGACACCTCTGGGGCCTGATCCTAAGTCACCTCTTCCCACAGAGGCTCCCAGCCCTGTGGCCAGTGTGGGTCCCATTGTCACCTACCTGAACCACAGTGACACCTCAGAGGTCATATGTATTTCTTACTCATCACTGTCCCCACAGGGCCCACTGTGGAGTAGATGATTTGAGACTACCTGCTGGCTTGGCTAACTTTTCCTACGTATCTCCGAGAAAGGGGGCGCTTCCACCCCCTGGGGCCACTGCCTAGTATCTCCAGAGACGGGGCTCGGGGACATGCGGCTTCTTGGGTTCAGGAGGGGTCCTGGGGATGGCACGGTCCCCCTGGCTAAGGTGACCTGCTCAGAGCACAGCATCACCCTGAGTCTGGCCCGGGGCCAGGCGGCTTGACCAGAGGGCGGAGCAGGGGCAATGCCTTCCCACTTGCCCGCTCTGCCCAGGGGCCCCTGCACAGGAAAACCAGCAAGCATGTGATCACAGGAGTCCTTGCGTTCCTCTTCCTCAGCTGCCACGAGAGTCATCCTTAGAAACTCAGATCTGAGCAGGTCACTCTTGGGGGTTCCGCAGGGGACAGGAGACCCAGCTCTGCAGGACAGTGGCCCGCAGCAGCCTGGCTGGCCTGCACAGTCCTTGCCACTCAGCGCTTGGTCCCAACTGTCCTCAGTCCTCTGAACAGGCCAGAGCGCACCACCCCTGCTGCTCCTCGGCTTTCCGCAGGGCCCCGTGCCCCCCCCAACTCCTCAGCCTGGCCTGGAAGAGCTCCCATTTATGACTTAGGTTTGCAAAGCCTTCTGTGACCTAAGCCTCCGGTTAGAAGAGGCTATTTCCTCCCTGAAGGCTCCGCCCTGCCCCGTGCAGATTCCTCTCAAGGCACCAAGAGGGCCCAGGGAGCGAGCCTTCGGCTCCTGGTCGGTGGGCTCTGCTTCCCTTGGACTAGGTAAGCTCCTTAGAGATCTGTTCGCTGTTGTTCTCCTGTAGCTCTAGCACCTGCCACGCACACAAAGGGACTCCATTAATATTCATGGAACAAACGAATGAATGAACTTATTTTATTCTCAGCAGAACCAAAGTGGCAACGAATAAAAGACACATAGCCGATTCACAGGTATCCACGACACCGTAAGAACAGAAAGGCCTGGATGCACACACCTTTTCCTCTGGAATGAAGCCTCGTGTAAAGCGTAATTGCATTATTTACTGACACAAATCTCCCTCTAGAACACTCTATGCTGGCCTTGACAGAGCCAAAGCCCACCATCAGGTTTACTGCGACGTGGTGCCTTTGGACAACAGGACAATAGGAAGGCCCGAGTGGGCAGGCACACGTGGTCCCTCTGGGTTTGTGGTACCCGAAAAGCAGGGAAGGCGAAGCGCGAACATCAGCCCCTATCTTGTTGCTTTAATCAACTGTCCTGTAGTGCTGAAGGCCATGGGAGTCAGCTTGCTTTACGGCTGTCTTACTCATTCCCAAAGCAGGGCAGAACTACAGCCAGGCAAGGAAGCAGATACGGTGTGAACTGTCAGATAGAATATCTTTTCCTGTCTTATGCCCAAAGGTACTACCCTTTCGGAAATCTCCTTAATTTTGAATGCTATCACTGCCATTTCAAAAGGGGGTGAGAGGACGCTCCTTTAGATGCTTATTCCTGGGGAGCATTCCTAGGATGCCCTGAAATTTCTGATTTATCGCCTAATGGAAATCAACGCTTTCTGAGCTAGTCCATGATGGGTCAGGAAGTTGGGAATTTGCCCCAGGAGGGATGTGCCACTGAAAACTCTTAATGTTCAGCGCCTCCTTTCACCTGTAAAACAGCTCCGCTCACAGATCCTCCTGGCCCTTTCTCCAGCAAGGATGGAGGCTTGCTCACATTTCAGGGCTCCAAACAGTTTCTCTCTTCTTGCTGAGTTGATGATAGTTTTGAAGAAAGCTTAAGGTTATTGAAGTTACTGAACTGGGGAAAGGTCAGGTGTGATGGAGGAACATCCTGACTTGGTGGTCAAGGAGGATGAAAGGTGGCAGCCGCTCATCTCCTTTTCTGCACAGAACTGCTCGGCTTCCATTCCACCCAGGCATGGGGTGTGCAGGGCAGTACTGCCTCCTGAGACGTCAGCCCATGTGCTGCTTTCTACTGCAAACTAGTCACAAAGCTAAGGGGCTAAGGTGAACGGTGACCAGGAAATCCAGCCTAAGCCTCCTTTCTGATGGGGATGCAGAAGACATCAGCTTGTAAGGAAAACTGAGCCCTTGGTTTTCTGAAAAGCTAGTGGGAATTGTCAGGCCCACAAAGCGGGGAGACACTGGTGTGAGTAGAGGTGTCACACAGGTTCAACCCTCTGCTTGGCTTTTGGTTGAGGCGGGTGGGCGAAGGCTGTGGCAGGGAGAAGGCAGTTGGACGCTCAGTGACCTGGAGACATGCAGGCCTCCGAGGCTCTGGGAGAGGTCGCAGAGCAGTGCCACTGCCAGCCGTCTGAGAAGGGTCACAGTCACACGCGGGGCCCACTGTGGGATGTTCTTCACTCGTGCCTGTAACGTGGGCACTGCTGCTGTGGCAGCTACTGGAATAGCCGCCCGGGAAGCGGAGATGGAAGATGCAAATGTGTAGGTGAAGCAGATGAATGAAGGTGTATGTTGCAATGCCCCAGGGTCAGTTCAAGGGGAGAGGCTTGGCTGGTGGGCTGGGAAGCACAGAGCAGGGAGCTCATCCCAACCAAAGGAGATGGGGCTCGGGGTCAAGGCTTCCTGGGGAGGGGGCAGCGGTGATGATGACAGGGAGCAGGTGACCCACACCGGGGCTGTGGAAACACCTCAGCCAGTCTGCCTTCTGTGCTCCTTCCTCCGGAGGTGGGCTTACTCTTGTCCCTTTGGCCATCTGAGCACTGGGCAGGGAGTCCAAGCTGAGAGACGGGGGCACGGGGCATTGAGGATCCACAGGCATTAAGGTGCGAGCTCGGGAGAGGCCGTGTCCCGGAGGACTCGGGAGGGCAGAGCAGGCCCTGTGCGCCGTGGGGTTCCTTGCAGGTGAGCGCCTCCTGTAGGCGGGCGGGGGTGATTTTGCAGCAGGTAGGGAACAGGTGAGATTCACTCCTCAGAGCACTCCCTGGAGCCTGCACGGAGCACTCCCTGGAGCCTGCACGGAGCACTCCCTGGAGCCTGCACGGAGCACTCCCTGGCGGGAGGGGCAGGAGGTGAGGACAGCGGCAAGCCGGAGATGAGCGGGTCGCGTCATGGCACTCTGTCAGCCCCAGCCCTGTCCCAACAAGGACACCGAGGCTCAGAGTGGACCTCAGGCATGCAGCAGGTATGTGGTAGGACTGCAGTGCAGCTTTTTAACTCCGAGGTAAACAGGCTCCCCACCTCACCATGGAAACCAAGTATGACCTTTTGTCCTCTCAGTCCCGTGATTTTTGTCTGAAT
Organism: Phataginus tricuspis; assembly: GCA_029783875.1. Classification (NCBI taxonomy): domain Eukaryota; kingdom Metazoa; phylum Chordata; class Mammalia; order Pholidota; family Manidae; genus Phataginus; species Phataginus tricuspis. The sequence goes on along the minus strand of JAQQAC010020896.1, from coordinate 5,696,834 downwards.
CTTTCCATCCAGCCTGCAGGCTACAATTGGGTCTCTTTCAGGGTCACAGAAGGGGGAAACCCTTTCCTCTGAGCTTTTCCTTTATGCTCCGCTTCAGGAGGCATTTGTGGCCTTTGAAAGGAGAGGCTCCTGGCTCGCCCGGGTTAGCTGGTGGTTCTGACAGCAAATCAGCTTATGCATGTGGCCAGGCATGGTGGCTGCCACTGGGGTCCCCAGAGAACACAGGTACATAGCAGACAGGTCCGTCCCTGTCCTTGCTTGGGGTAGATCTCAGTGGGGTGCAGCTTTCTGCACCCCTGACTCTCCCCTGTGTTGCATTACCAGGCCGGCAGAACTAACTTGATTCACTTTTACTGAAGTACACATTTTAAATATGTAGTTGCTCGTGGTAAGCTTTGTTTAAACTTAGTTGAAATTGAAAGCTACAATAGAAATTTGAAAATCTTCCTAAACTCCGCAAGTAAGTTCACTTCTTCACTAGGATCCCAGAGTAAGAAACCTCATCCAAATGGTAATTATCTGGAAAAGTTAAGAAGGAGTCAGTAATGATAGAAGCCCCTTGACCATAACTTGTAACAAGTGAATGTTGGGTAGGTATAAAGGAGGGTGGAGGCACAGGAGAAAGCCTGCTCGCACCGCTGCAGGTGCTCAGTTCCCAAAGAGAGGGGCTCTGGGCACAGCGGAAGGGGCCCCTTCAGTGGGCCTGCCCCGTGGCCGCTTGTCCTGTTTCTGTCTGTGCCTTTAGCGAAAGTGCTGGGGCACCAGTAACACTGGTGCTGCCTCCTCCCTTTTCCTTTAGAACCTACAACCCCATTAATGACCAGATTCACCCCATCTACCTTCTTCTGACAAGCCCCGACGTACTCAGGCCAGCGTTGTCCACGTGCGCAGAAACCCAGTCTCCTTGTAACTGCAGCTTCCTGCGTAGCCCTGCAGCTTCCTGCAGGATGCACACACATCCGCAGGGTCCCAGGCCAGCTTTGAGCCTTTGGCATGTACATTCGGCTTGTGTGTTGGGTAACAGAGGAAAAGGGCGTTGAACGTATTCAATGTGAAGGAAAGCTTCCAGCTCCTGAACTGAAGTATTTAGTTAAGAATGTTTTGATTTCCCAAAAGGTGGAGGGACTTTGTAGACAGAAGCTAGAGACCAAGACAGGAATGAATGAGCTTTTGGTTCGAACTATCTTCACATATTTTTATTCCTCTCATTTACCCCAGAAATAAAATCAAGTGAATTGGTAAAAATAAGTGCACACATACACATAGCTGTGAACACTTAAAAAGTTGTGTCTTCACAGTGAAAATGAGCCAGAAACAGAAGGAGAAATCAGTAACACTAACCCTGTCTTTACAAAGAAATAAGGTATTTTGTTCACCAGGGATTTTTGCATTAACTTTGGTTTCTTAAATATTTCAGTGAAATGTGATTTGTCTTGACCACTGAGTTTTTGACATCCCCTTTAATTTTGCACTCAAGGCCTCTCAAATCTTCACCCTAGTCCTGAGCTGGGCTGACCCATTACCTGTCAGTACCACCTTAGCCCAAATTCACTGATGGAGGCAAGGAAATACTCAGACCTCCCCTAACTCCTCTGCCTGGAACCCCTTCTCTTCTTTCTTTCTGGCGAGTTTTTCTCATCCTTCAAGGGCCTGCTCAAATGTGCCCTTCATTATTACAACTTCCTAGGCCCTTCCACCCTTGAAGAAATGCCTCCCCTCAGGCTCCCCCAGCACCCGTGCTCTCTGTTCTCGCCCTGATCCCCCTGCATGTGAATTCTCCCCGTGTCTGCATTTCTTCCTCCCCAGGTGGGGAGCCCTTTGAGGTCAGACACCACGCTTTCTGTATTTATGTCTTGCATGGTTTTCTTAGTGTGTGGCTGGTGGGCACCCACTGAATGATTACAGTGGAATTTCTGGGTGCTAAGGTGGTTTTGCTGAGTATTAATACACCATGAGTTTGAAAAACGTCACTGGCTATGTGTGTGTACTGGCTATGTGTGTGTCCTTCCCTCTGTCCCAGTGATTGGCAGTCTCTGGGTGGTGGCTTGTGGGGTGGGCCAGGGTGGGAAAGGCGGTGACCCCTTGGAGTGCAGGACTCTGGAAGGGAGGATGTCATAACTGGAGTTTTGCAGCTCAACGGGGAGTGGAGGGAGGGGTGGGGAGACGGTCCAGAAGACACCCACCCAACAGCTCATTCAACAACACCTGCCCTGGCTGACGAAGACAAGCGAGCTGTGCTGTCAAACCACAGGTCTACTTGGACAGGGGTGGCTGCCAGGAAAAGTGAGGACCTTGAGGTAAGGGACCTGCGAATGAGGAGGCATCTGGGAGCACTGACTGCCCCACATGCGGGAAGATACTGACAGACGAGAAGGAAAGCGATGACCATGTGACATTTTTCCAAAAAGGAGACCTCCAGAGTGCTCTGGACATGTAGTTTTTCCTTTAAACCCAGGTCAAAGAAAAGGAGGAAGTTAAGTGCTGTGGAAAGGCTGTTGGTAACTCCAGCCAAAACAACTTGATAATATTTTTAGTTTTACTGCTCTGGGATATTTAAGGAAGATAAATAGGTTTTGTAATGAGACTACAGTGTGCAGACTATTTGGCTATTATAAGCTGGGCTTCTGGAGAAGCAGCAAGCAATGATTTAGGAAGGTTGCGGAATGGGGAAAGCAAGAAACAAAAACAAAAACACTGGTAAATTAGGATCCAGGAAACAGTTCAGGCCTGTGCAGAGATGGCTGGGTCATCCAGACTGGACAGCACGGTTCTCTAACATGAGGGCCCAGAACAACAAGCATCTCGTTGGGCCTGGTTCTGTGGGTCTGGAAGTGGGCACACCTGGGCTGGGACTGGTGGTCCTGGTGCCCTCATTGAGGCCTTGGGGCTGGCCTCTGGCTGCGTACTCTGCTCTCCTTGGTGTGCCCTCTCTCCATGGAGTCCCTTGTCACCTGTTGTCTGCCCTGAATTTCTTTGCAGGCTGTGTGAAAGTGGACATGTGGTAGGTGAGGTTTTGTAAGCTATGGGCTCCCCAGCGGAGGGTGGGGCTGTAAAGTTAGCGTCAGACAGGGTGCAGGAAGGAGCAGGAAGGGCTCAGGATATGGAGCTGATGATTGGAGGAGGAGCTGAGGGTCTAGCAGAGCCCCTGCACAAGGGCCCTTCAGCTCTCCCACCACTGAGGCTGTGAGTTTGCTCTCGAAGGACAGAGGGACCATGCCTGTGGAGCCTGGGACCACCTCAGGTTTGCAGTGTCAGGTGATCCACATATTGTTGTTTCTCTGGGTCCTTGGAGGTGGAGTTGAGGCAGGTAAGGCTTGGAGGATGCAGGGGGAGGGGCTGCCAGATGATGCAAGGCCAAGTGGCCCAGGGGTGAGGGGTTCTAGCCAGACTGAGTCACACATTGGCTGGAAACCAATGCTCCGCGACCTCAGAGGCCGTGGCCCACTGGGTGCCTGGGCTTGTCGGGCAGAATCAGGCGGAGGGGGCCTGCTGGGAAGAGAGCTCTCAGCTCCGGCGCCTGCTGCCTGCCGAGGCCTGAGGTGGGTCCTGAAGGCACTGGGCTGGGAGGCACAGCCCCAGGAACGTGCGGTGCTGAAGACTATGTGGGCACCTCCCCACCCAGGCTCATGCTGGGCCGGGTCACGCACTGCGGGGCAGCTCGGCCCCACTCCGCTGACTGCCACGTACTGCTCAGAAGGCCTCTTCAACAACCTGTGGCCTGCGCTGGAGACTTGGAAAGGGTTTTTGGCCTAAGGGCATGGCTATGGTGTGAGAGAAACAAGTCTTGGTGAAGTAATGAACCGGAGGAGAGAGGTGGGTGGGAAAGTGGAGATCTTCTAGGTCCATAGCCTCTTGTCACCCTGGGAAGAAACTCTGTGGTCTGGGACAAGGGCCGCCTCCCCGTCCCCTCGCTGCTGCCCCTGACACTCTTGCCCTGAGAAGGAGGGTGACAGCCTTGATGGGAGTAGAAGGGTGCAGGCCCACTGGTAGTCAGGAGGCCCGGGGTAAGGGGACGGCAGAGGCCCCTGGCCTACGGTTCCCCTTCCTCCTCCAACTTCTGGGTCTGCACAGAATTATGAAGGGCCTTTCAAGATGCCTGTGGACACCCCAGCCTGTGAACCCAAGCTCCTGTTCCACATCCCACAAAAGCTGGGCCTTGAGGTGTGCTCAGCAGTGCTGTGGTCCCTTTGGGAGAACATGCCCAGGGAAGGGGCCTGCTGAGGTCCCTGGAGTGGAGCCCAGCCCTCTGGCAGAGATTTCTGGGGTTGTAGGTACCCAGGGCATGGTTTAGAAGCTGGGGCGTGGGCTCCGTGTGGGCAGACCCCCTGGCTCTGCAGTCCCAGCATCGGTTTGCTGGGCTGGCTGGCGCAGCGCCACAGACTGGGGCACTTAAACAACAGAAATGCATTGTTTGTGGTCCTGGAGGCTGGAAGTCTGAGAGCAGGGTTTCAGGGCTGGTTCCTTCTGAGGCCATGAGGGAGGATCTCCTCCAGGCCCCACTCCTTGGCTTGTGGATGCCATCTTCATGTTCACATGGCGTTCCCCGTGTGTGTGTGTGTGTCTGTCTGTCTGTCTGTGGCCCAATTTCCAATTTTACAAGGAAGCCAGTCATACTGGATCAGGGCCACCCTAATGACCTTCCTTTGATTCCTTCTGTAAGGCCCTAGACCCGAATAGGGTCCCGCTCTGAGGTTCTGGAGGTTAGGACTCCAGGAAAAGGATTTGGGGAGGAAACAATTCAACCCGTAACAGACACGTACCCCTGTGGGGAAGAGCTCAGCCAAGTAAGGTCAGTGTGGGGCCCTTGAAAGCTTAGGGTCCAGGGCAGGGGCAGGGTTCTAAGGACACTGGATGGGGTGGGTGAGGAGCTCAGGAAGGCCCTGAGACTCGCTTTAGGAAGGCCTGAGGGGCAGTGGGGCATCTCTGAAGAGCCCCTGAGCAAGGGGGACACAGGGATCAGACCTGCGTGGCAGGACCTGGGTCATAGACTGGGCTGCTCCCCAGACCAGTGGCCTCAGACCCTGGGTGGGACCCATCAGCATTCAGCATGTAGCAAGTCTGGGGGGCACTGCTTTGGGAGCCTGGCTGCGCTGCTGGGTGGAGGCTGAGGTGGAGGGCGATTGGTTTCAGGGGTCTCAGCATCAGGACGGCCCTGCAGCTCCCCAGGTGAGCTGTTTGGAGGGGTGAAGCCAGGTGGTGATTGAAGGGTGAGTGCAGAAGACCCATTTAGGAGACTTTTCTGGGGTACATCCTGTGGGTCTCGCCCCCCATGCTCTGGGTGGAGGGTCCAGGACACGACATAACCACCAAGGGCCTCCACCTCCTGCTTTTTTTTGTCCTGCGAGCCTGTAGACCCTGGAGGTCAGCAAGCAGAGAGCTGCTGTTTTCAAGGACGATTGAAGGAAAAATATCGGCCAGGGAGGCATTTCCAGGTTCTGTGATGTCAGAACAGCTTAATCTTGACCTATAGGCTTTTGAAAGATGCCGTAAGAGGGAACGGGACATTGGCAAAGAGCTGGGGTCACGCTGGCCTCATCTCTGCAGCCCTACAGCGCAGGCATGGCTCTCTGGCTGCCTGTCTGAATGAGCTGCTCTGTGCTTCCCAGTTGGCAGCCAAAAATCCATCTCATGTGGTCAAGAGCATTTTATCCAAAGCATCACTTGCATTTGGACACGGGAATCAACACAAAACAAGCCTGAGCACTCATAGCCCAAACGGGCTCTTAGATGTGCTACGGGAACGTCTGCTGAAGGCCCTCGGCCTGTCCCCTCCGGCTTGTCTCCAGGATGGCTCACAACTGTTTGCAATGAACGTGACATTTATTCTTCTTGGCTATGAGCAGAGTCAGGTGAGATTATTGCAAATAGAATATAGAAATACTCATTTTTCCTCCCCAAAAAGGCTCTTAAATGTCAAATCAAATTAAATGAAATCATTGTATCAGGACAGAGCACATATAAGTTGCAGACGGTGCCATCTTTTATAAATTCCCCCAATCTCATGCTTCCCCTTAGATGTTATTGACCTGGGCCAGTTTAAATAAAGTTCAAATACACTTATTAGTTGAGCAAATGTCATTTGCTAGAGTCTGAGCAAAACTTAGGAGCTAACTTCTCCTCGCTCCCACCTTGTCTGGTTTTCCTTGCTGAACTAATTCCAAGGTTCTCTGACAGCAAGTTCACATGATATAGTTTAACTCTTCGGTCCACGTTTAACACCTGAAAATGATCAAACAAACTCCTGGTGCTCAGCACCCAGGCCTCTGCACTTCTGGGCGAAGCTGGGGCACCCAGGTTGTGGACACACAGGAGGGAGAGAGCCGGAGGCTGGCGGGCTCTGCCCTAGAGCTGCTGTGGCGGCCCCACCCCGAGGGAGGTGCATGGGAGGCTTGGCCGCATGATAAACAGGCCCAGCTCCTAAAGGCAGGAGCCCTGTGCACAGATGTTGTAATGTTATGAGATAATTTTGGGGCCTCAATGGGGTGAAAAGGGTGGATTTGTCCAAGGGGCATCCCTAGGGTCTTCCTTTCACGGAGCAGCACCAGGACTTCATTACCATGTCAATCCTGGGCGAAGGCCCTGATTTAGCACGCGGAGGGCTGCATGCATATGGAGCGGATGGACCCCTGAATGAAGAGTGAATGGAAACCGGCTGGAATCTGCCTTCAGCTTTGTTTCAGGGCTGACCAGTGTAAGGGAACCGTGCTTGCAGCGCGGATGGAAGGGGAGGCAACTCTCTGATAGACTCTTTTCCTTTTTATCCTATTACTGTCTTCCATATTCGCACACTTATTTCAGTTGCCTAAACGAATTCGCTTCAATTTCCTCACTCTACGAAAGCAAACTTAGCTTTGGGGGAATTAGAGAAGAAACACAATAGCATATGTAGCAATAAACATTTACTTTTTTTTTTCCCCAAAATTTGAAGTTTAAGATACTCAGTTTTGGGAGTTTTAGAAGTAATTGAAAATGTAACTAAAAAATCATGAAAAGGACAATTAAAAGTTTGAATGGCAAGTTCAGAATTACTTCTGCAGCTCTCTCCCGCGTGAAGGGAATTCGTAGATTCCCGCTTCTGTTCAGAAAGGTTTCGTGCTTTCAGGAGCGCCGCAGCTTCCGAAGGGCAAGTGCTGTGAATCAAAGGACTCTGGCATTATCTAGTTTCCTTTCTGGCTTTAAAAGTTAGAACAGATGTCACAAGAGAGGACAAAATGGATTTTACCCACCAAGAGGGGCTTTTCTTGCCATCAGTAATAGGAAGTGCCTTGAAATGCTAATGTACACAGTTTGTGTTGCCGGGGTTTGCATAGAGATGGTGGGAAACAGCTCTGATCCCAACAAAACCTTTTGTTATTAATCAAGAAAATCTGGTCTCCTGAAGCAGCAAAGAGCTGGAAATTAGCGAGGCCAGCAATGAGGCCAGGGAGCAAAAAAGCCGTAGAAGATTCCGACGCTGTAGTCGGCCACGGTGTCTGGGAGCAGGAGGCATGTCCCGGTGCCCCCTGCGTTCTCCGCTCTCCCTGAGCCTCCACGCTGAAAGGGGGAGGGATATTTCCCTTGTATCTTGTACTTTAAAGTCGTGTTTTTCTTCTTCAGCAATTTCAAGCAGCAGGCTGGGAGAACATCCATTAAAAGCGTGCTAATGAAGTGCTGCTAAGAAAAGAAAACTAAACACCACAAAATCAAAGGGGAGCATTTTGCTTGGCTAATGGGCTTGATTATGAGATTTTACAGGCCCTTTTATAATCTTGAATTTTATTTTGTGCTAGGGAACAGGAAATTTCTGTTTGGTTTTAAACATACATGATCATACCACCAAATATTCCTAATTTAAAACTGGGAGAGGAGAGGAGAGGAGATTCTATGTCCAAGGGAGGAAGGGGTAGGAAGAGCCCACCCAGTGGTAGTCAAAAGCACAGCCTTTACACCCCCTGCAGAGAGAAGCGGATTCGGAGGCTGCCGGGCCCTCAGTCTCCCTCCCTCGGCCCAGCCTCCTGGCTCTCGGCTTAGAGCACCTCTGAGCATGTTCCCTTTGGGATCGGGTGTGCGCCGCCTTGCCTCGTCTCCTCAACTAGAGCAGGTAACTCTTGGTGGAAGAGGGCGAGCCTCCGTCGTGTAGGGTGTGTAGCAGCATCCCTGGCCTTTACTCACTAGACGCCAAGAGCGCCCTCCTCTCATTGCCACAACCAAAAATGTCTCCAGACCACCTGCCTTGGGGGGTGGAAACCACACTGGAAACATTCTAACTGCCCAGAGTCCAGCCTGGTGCTGGGCCCACAGCCCGGGTGAACACAGGCTAGGGCGCTGATGTTACCAAGAGCTTCCTCAGGGGCAGAGAAGTCAGTTCCAAAGAGTGGATCGGTGCATACTTCCAGTGTCTTTCCCCATGACACCGAAGGTTTCTCATCTTTCCTTGTCTTCCAGCCAGTGGGGTGGAGAAGGGACAGCCGGAGAAGAAGTGAGAAGCCTGAACAGCCCGCAGCCCCCAGGACCACCCGGCGCTGCGTGCTGACGCAGCGCGGTTCGCATGTGCTGAGCTCCGTGGGCAGATGGTCCTTGTGGTGTGCAGGTGTGGCTGCCAGGTTTTCTCTCTGCTAAGATTTTTTAGGGGGGCCTTCTTGCTCTTTATACTGTGTTCATTATCCTTGTAGGAATGCTTTGCTGTTTGGAATAAGGAGTTATTGAAAAGTTGCCTGCATATAGGATAGTAAGCGTTCACTTATGGAATCTATATTGAGCACACATGGTGTACTCTTTTCTGCTAAAAGTGAAGGTAGAGAAAATCCGTTAGAAAGTAAAAAACTTCATCGTATCAGGGCATCATCTTCTTCCCCATCCTGGATTCGCTTAAAATACAGTAGATGCAGCTCTAGAGAAAACACTGGAAGTTCCAGTGGCCTCTTGGAGGAATGTAGAATTGCAATCACATTGACAGGAGGTCAATGAGAGAATTGAGATAATAAAATAATAATATAATAATAGAAGTCAAGGGCGTTCACAGATAATGGCCAGTCTGTGTCGCACTTAAGAATTCCTAACTGTGCTAATGGTATGGGCCATGTCGTGGACCGTGTCACGGTGGGCCCCAGGGAGTCCGATTTACTTAGCTGTGTGCAGACATGGGGCTCAATGACCTGGGGGGTTCCCAGAACAGGAGGTCTCCGTTTCACCAACTCATGGATTTATGAACAGCCACTCTAGTCTGTCTCATTGGCTGAGCGAGCTCTGGCCTCCCTGACCTGTGGCCATCTGGGAAAGCTTGGGGCTTTCAGAACGCATGCGGTGGGAAAGGAAAGGTACCAAAAATCAGCCATGGCTGAGGAGAGAGGACTATGGGCAACTGGCTTCAGAGTAGCTTCTTCTCAACTGCCCATGTGGTCACTTATGCCTCATGATGCTGCCTGAAAGTCTATCAGGTAGATATTCACCAATATTTTCTTTTGAAAAGTGCACATGTCCGCCCAGGAGATGGTATGAGATGGTCTAGGACCCAGTGCCTCTGTCTGACAGAGGAGGGAAATTCCTCGGACTGACATGACATCGGCCGTCCTAAAGCTGGCAAGGCAGGGCACCACCTCTCACCTGCTGCTTTTCTTTCAGGGCGCTCAGCCCGGGGGCTTGCTGCACTGATCCTGCAGGGCCCCGGGAGGCTGGAGGCCTGGGATAGAGGGGCGGAGGCCTGTGGGACCTCATCCCCGAAGGACAGGCACTGTAGAATGTGCTTCGGGTCAGAGTCTGGGATTCCGCCCAGGGCGAGGAGGGCACAGAGATGGAGGGGTGAGAGTTAACTGAAGACAAATACTGGCCCCTGGGGCTCCCTCATGCTGACTTGTCTGGAGTGGGGATGGGGGAGCTTCTGTCTGGCTCCGTTCCCCCTGGAGCTGACCCTGTGCTGGGACTCAACATGCATGTTGTCATCACTAGTGTGAAAGCCAGCAGCCCCAGGGAGGAAGTCAAATTTTGTGGGCTAGCTGGTACCCACAGGACCAGCTCCAGCACTGCTTCTGAGGGACAAGAGCATTTTGCATTTGAGCCATTTAACTTCTCATTGATTCTTTAGAGCGCAGATTGTAGGTGGGCTGGGGCCAGGGGGGAAAATGGCACCTGCAAGGCCATCTCTGTCAGCTTGTCCCCAGGGCCTGTCAGACTGCCCGGATACTGCCCAAGGGCATTAGCATTTTCACGGTCACCTATCCCCACAAAGTGCCCAGAACTGGTCGCCATCAGAACAGCTTAGTTTACGCTCTGCATTTGAAAAAGAGCCATTGGTGCGTGGAGAGCACCAGTGTATCCTAGACAGACTTCACCTGCCGGGGTGTGCAGGGCGGAAAAGGCTTCCTTATCAGCTCCTTAGAAACAGACAACAAAGAAAGGCAGCGCCTGTGGCCCCAGGGCTGCGCTGCGGGCCGGAGGGGAGGGAAGGGAAGGGAAGGGAAGGGTTTGGTGTGAGTTCAAAGCCCCTCGTGCAAGCTAATGAGGACCATTGTATTTCAGCAAAAGGCAGGGCGGGAGCTCACGAGGAGGAGCGTTGGATGACCCCCTCTGGTTTCTGGAGACTTTTAAAAGGCAGACTTTGGGGCCCCTTGAGGCTGCAGAGGTGTGTGTCCCGGGGACCACTTCTGAGGATGGCTCCTGGGGACGGGGCAGGGTGTCTGCACCACAGACAAGATGACAGAGGGGAAGGGGGAAGATGACAGTTTTGGTCAAGGTCACCCCGTGATTGCGTGAGTCCTGGGAAGTCAATATTCCTGAGCTGTCTTCATGGTTTTGGGGTTCAGGGAGGTTACAGGGCATGAGGAGGGGCCTCCAAAAATGAAATCGGTAGAGAGACCCAGAGCTGGCGATGCCTTTTCTGATGGACCTTGAGACTATGTCCTGTCAGTCTAGATTTAGGATTACTGGATTTAAAATCAGTGCTGTAACATTGATCAGTGAGTGGGAAGTAACAGGTGATGGGTTTCCAGAACCTGCTTTGGCCTCTAGGAAATGTCCGTCACTGCTAGAGAGGTGGGCCATCAGGCCCTGCCCTGCTCAGGGAGTGCTGAGATATTTGGGGCAGGGCCCTTTCTGTGCATTCGGGGTACTCTGGGGCTGCCTTCCTAGTCACTGACGAGGGTTTTCACCTGGCAGGACACCTCCAGGGAGAGAGAGCAGGAATGTCAATATTCTGTTAATATTCTCAGAAAAGCCAGCGGAGCCATTCCCCTTCTGGGAGGATTCATTTCATCTGAGCAATTGCTCCAGGATCCACTTTAAGAAAACTTCCATCTAAACGCGCTGCGGAGTCCCTCATGTCCAGGACTCTCCTTTCACGTCGTCCTTTCTTTTCCCTGGTACAGAACAAGAAAGGCAAGAGGTTTTAAATAAAAGAATGAACAAACCTCTTCACCAATGAAACAACGAACCCAGCCATGCCCACTCAGAGAAAATTACACACTGCTAATAAAGTGGACTAGGATCGAGCATGAAAAATTACAACATGAATTATGTTGGATGAATGATAATGAAAGAAAAATGGTGAATAATTAGGCGGCAGCATTTCTGGGAAAACACGCCTCGCACTTCAGTATCATTTCCCATCGGCCGAACATTCATGTCTAATTAGAAGGGAGCAACTCGTTCCAACCAGGGTTTCATTCTTATCAATTCCTCTGAAAGTCTCCAGTTTTGTAAAATGTAAACAGAAGTAACAGAGGCTGGCCACTCATGGAGGAGAGCATTTTAGGAATGTGAGGGCAGAAAATGCAACAAGGAACAAGATTTGTGATGGTGTTGTCTGGTTCATGCTTTAAAAAAGTTCTGGACAGAGGACTGCTGGGTGCAGGGGGACTGCTGCACGACCACCTCGGTCAGAGAGTGCCCCTGGAGGGTGACGTGGGGACGCTGTGAGCGTCCAAGGTGGAGAAGGAGCCTGGATTTCCAAGTGCAGGATTCTCAACCACCCAGGAGTCCTCAAACTCTTAAAGCCTCCTGGGACAAAATTGGTTTCAATTCACTTGATTTAAAGGCTACCATTGGCTTGCCTAGATATCTGAGGCTTGGTCCCTGCAAAGCTCCCCAAAAGTTGGGGCCCATGGGGAGAGTTATCAACACTTTCCAAGACCAGGGAGGTGGGAAAGGACAGGCCATGGGGAAACATCTCCTCTGTGATGTGGTTCAGCTCCTTGCACGCCTGTCTGAGTAATCTTCCTCCAGGAGCCCATCCCGGCTCTAGTTTCCAAGTGCAGACTTGAACCAAGGTGGCTTTGTGGAGCCTCAGAGTCTCTGATAACACTCAGCAAAGAGCCTCTTGTTGAATTTAGCAAAGTCTTCAAGCCCTGGAGAGATTACCTCTGGCCCTAATGTCTGGGTTCCTATTGGAGGGCCTACCACCCCAGAAGTGTCGGTAACGACAGCTACAGCAGCTGACAGGTACTGTCCTGTTTCTCATCCATCCATCTCTTCCATTCCATCCTCCCCTCAGGCGGGGGCTTGCACTGCGTGGACGGGACACCGAAGCTCAGACTGCTGAACAGCTAGCCCACCACTGTGCAGCTAGTTAACAGTGAGGTGGGATTTGACAGGACAGTCAGGCCCAGACCTAAGCCCACAGGGCCTCCTCGGCTGCCCTGGGCTGTGTGGCGGGAGGGGACGGCTGCTTGCAGTTGTCCACCTAAACTGAAGGTTCCTAGTTGTTTGAGGACGATTGATGTTTCAGGCAAACTTTTATTTGTTTTCAAGTGGTAACATTTGCCAGTGATGCCTAAATTTTAAAAACACATAAATTAGAACAGATTCCAGCGTTTGTCTATATTATTGTCAGTCTCACTCTAGTATGTTTCAGGAGAAAGGGAGAGAAACAGGGAAGGAGAAGCCCCAGCTGGTGGGCTCCAAGTTACACCTGCAAGAAAGAATGCCTTGTGGGTCTTGACAGAAGAAGGTTGAGAAATCTCTTCCAGGAAGTGGCGGGGTTCCACCTTCTTTTTTTAATCACAGCCTGGGCGGGGGAGTGATATCTTAAAGATCAGAAAACCTGGGCAGATATGTGACTATTGTGTGGGTAGAATGTCCTCCAGAAGTTGTGGTCAAGTCCTAACCTGTGGTACCTATGGTGTGACTTTACTTGGACATAGGGTTTTTACAGATATAATCAAAGTCAGATGAGGTCATATAGGTGGGCGTAGTCCAATGACTGGTGCTGTTAGAAGGAGAGGGAAACTTGGACACACACACAGAGAAGATGCAGAGAGAATGCCGTGTGCTGATCGGGCACTAACTGGAGTGATGCATCTACAAGCCAAGGAGTGCCCGGGATGGCTGGCACCCACTGAAGCCACAAGGCAAGGAAGGATCCTGCCCCAGAGTCTCAGAGGGGATGTGACGCTGCCCATGCCTTGATTTTGGGCTTCTAGCCACCAAAACTGTGAGCAAATAAGTTTCTGTTGTTTTAAGCCACCTGGTTTATAGTAATTTGTCTTGGCATCCACGGGACCTGAACGCACCAAATATTCGCCCGGCTCCTGCCGTGTGACTTGCACAATTCTGTCAGTTCTGTGGGGATGCAGGGTGCTGCCCGCACCTGGCTCATGAGCTGTTTATTCTTTGCTGCTAGAAAAGGAGAGCTAGAAATGGGAGTCGGATGGCCTGAACGAGGGAGAGGGTCTCGCCGAGGAAGAGGCAAGAGAACGGCGCTGCCGGCGGAGGGCGGTGAGGGGCCGGGTGCGCAGGCCCTGGTGCTGGAGCCGTGCCCGAAGCCTTGACAGCCCGGAAGGGGAATGGATATGTGGCGCCTGCATAACGGGGCGCTCCGGAAGAATCAGAGCGGGATGAGGATGCCAGGACTCCCTGGGCTCCATTCAGAAGTCCGTGGCGGTGAAGGAGCCGCCCCAGTCAGCGGAGTTGCAGACAAAGCAAGACTGCGAAGAGTTTCTTTAGGACGCGGCGCTCAAGAGTGCAGGGGAGACGGAGGGGCGGCGGTGCGCGCAGGGGTGCGGCCGCGCCCGCCCTGGACAGGCCCCCGGGGCTAGAGGGGGCTCGGAGAGCCCGAGCCTGACCGAGCAGCTGGGGAGCGGAGGGCAGGGCGCGCTGGTGGCATACAGGGCGCGTGGCTCCTGGCGGTCAGCGGCTCGGGAACGGCACGAATACGTGCTGGTGGCTCAGAAAGCAGGCTGTCTGCGCTCTTGCGATGTGGGCGGCCAAGTCACGTCGCGCGAGCTGAAGGGGTTAGTATCTCGTGAATGTGTGTGGGAGGCTGACTGCGCTGGGGAAAGAGTTAATGATTAAGCTGTTGGCGCCGCCCCAACGGGCCGGACTGGTCAGGGGCCTCGGGCCTGACCCCATCCTCACGCGCCCCCTTGGTAGGCGGCCCACACGGAAGACCACAGGAAGCCCGGACCGCAGACCCTGGACAACAAGGCGTTTTAGTTCTGGAAACGGCCAGGACAGGAAATTGGTGGGGCTGATTAGGAAAATCAATTTGGCTTGACTTGGATCAGGAGGAGGGGAAAGGTGGGGGACAGGGGGCCAGCGCTGGACCAGGGCTGCGGGAAGGCCTGGACCCCTCAGTTGCCAGTGGGGACACCGAGGCTCAAGGAGTCTAAGTGGTTGGCAGAAGGTTCTGTGGCCGGGAAGGGCGGCAGGGCCGGGAGTGAGGGTGCCTGGTTCCCACCCCCCCAGCCCCCACAGCGGCACCCCCCACCCCGGTCGGGTTCCTACAGCTGCGGGAGAGGGGGCCCCAAGGCCCTGACTGGATGCCAGGCGCCCAGCCCCTCCTCTGTCTCCAGCCCCGTCACCTGATAATCAGGGAAGAAGCAGGAGAGGGTGCCAGACCCACATGACCACTACCTGCCCCGGGACCCTGGACAGCGTCCTGACCTCTGTACAGGGGCTGACAGGGCTGCCCTCTAGCACTGTGGGGTGGGCCACATAGCATTTTAGGGTGCTCTGGAGTCCTCGGATTGCGGGAGTCTTGATGTCTGGAGATTTTCAATGATAAAGAAGGTCTTTGTGCTCAAACGAGCAGGGCTTGGGGCCAGAAAGTTGCTCCCTGGGATGCTGTCCATCAGGGCCCCCAGCACCTGGCCCGCCTCCTTTGCTCTGGGCTGCTGGGCCTGTCCTGCAGCCCTGCTCCCGGGCCCCGTAACCTGTGGGGCATGGCTGTGATTGGGCAACTGCTGTCCCCAGCTGGGCAGCTCTGCTTCTCGCCCCACACTGCCCGGTCCTGCCCTACTCTGTCTGCCCCGCCATCAGTTTGACAAAGGGACTCGTGTCTTGGAGACCCCCCTCTGCTCCCTAGGGCTCAGCACGACACACTGTGAGTCTCACCCTGCCCCAGAGACCCTCAGCTGGGTCCCCAGGCTGTCCTCTCCGCTCGAGGCTGCCCCAGGCTAGGGCTGCCCAGGGTCCCTGGGCCCTCTCTCTCTCGGGGCTGCGGTCACTCCTCAAGCCCGGCCCTTCCAGCTCTTTCCCTTCTGTGAGTCACAGAGCAGAAGAAATGCCACCTTCTGGATGAAACTTCTTGTTTTTCTGGTGGCAAAAATGGGACCCCCAGTTCCTGGGAAGGTCTTTCCCAGGCCCATGAGCCTCCGTCACACCCTGGGCATGTTGCTCACTGGTTACAAAGATGACACGTGGGTGAGGCACCCAGAGGCCATCTACTCCTGACACAGGCCTGTAGCCACAGGTGTCCATGGGAAGGGGGAGCAGAATAATGGCTTCTCAAAGATGCCCACGTCCTAGGGCCCGGGGCCTGTGAGTATGGCACTGTGCATGGCAAAAGGACTTTGCAGGCAGGCTTAAATCAAGGATGTTGTGATGGAAGGCCATCCTAATTTATCCAAAAGGACCCACTGTAATCCCGAAGGCCCGTAAGTGTGGAAGAGGAGGCAGCAGGGCCAGTGTCCAAGTGACATGATGCGAGAAAGACTCCACCGGCCACTTTGGGCTTGGAGGGTGGGAGGGGCCGGGAGCCATGGACCGAGGGCTTCCTCTAGAAGCTGGGCAAAGCAAGGAAGCAGATGGGCCCCTAGAAGCTCCAGAAAGAACGCGGCCCTGCAAACACCTCGAATTTAGCTCAGTGAGACCCATTTTGGACTTTGTGGGCTTCCAGAATTATAAGATAATAATTGGTATTGTTTCAAACCATCTAGTTTAGGATAATTTGTTAGAGCAGCAATAGAAAATAAATACACTGGGTGACATCTTTTCTTGTGACATGTCTTAGAGAACAGTTCTCCATGTGCGCATGTCCAGGGATGGAAACCGGACTGCAGGGTGCAAGGAGTCTGGAGCCGCCCTGCCTGGGTGCCAGCTGAGCTGGGTGCCAGCGTGGCAGGGCTGGGCTGTGCCGTGCCGTGCTCAGAGAAATAAGCTTTCTCACACTCTCCAGTTAACCTGTAATCGTCCAGCTGAGAACAATTCCTCACAGGCTCTGGGGAGCGGACGCAGCAGGGGACTCGGCTCTGGGCTCTGGAAGCTGGTCGGTTGGCTGGACCTGTGGGGAGGAAGCCGGAGGGAAGAGGAGGGAGGTCGGGAGGTCTGTGCTTGTCCCAAGAGCTTTCAGTTCAGCCGGGGACAGGTGTGTGCAGAGAAGGTCCCCAAACAGGGCAGTGCTGGGGTGTGGTCACAGGGCATGAGAGGACCCTGCAGCAGGAAAGTGTTTGGGACAAGGAAGAGGTCCCCAGGCAGCGGGGAGCAAACAGGATCAGGGCCAAGTCTACGCAGAGGATGACATGCAGCCTGTGGGAAGGGCCCAGAGGGGACCTGGGCAGACGGTGGGAGCTCGGAAGCCGCGGGGCCACAGGCACGACTGCAGGGGTGAGGCCCAGAATCCTGGACCTCCCTGGGCACCACGGTCTCCTCCCATGGCAGCTGTGGCCATGGGGCTGTGAGCGGCACGGAGGCGTGTTCTCTTGTCACTGTCCCAGTAGCCCCAGAAGCTACGTGTTGACGAGGCAGGTCCCAAGATGTGGAGCCTCTGTGGGCCCAACTCCCTCAGCCACACAGACTCGTGGTGTGAGCAAGGGGCGACCTCGGCTGGGGAGCCTGGGAGATTCCTGGGTTAACTTCTTATCCTGCAGAGTCTGCCTATCGCGGAGGATTAACCGGGTTTAGAAAGAGCCCCGTGGTCTGGGGAAGGGCGTGTTGTGTGCGGCTGGACCACGGGAGCATCGTGGGTTAATATTTATGGAGGCACGGGCGGGGCACCAGGGGGCTCCTGGGGGATCATCAAGGCAGGGCAGCTGCAGGGGACAATGGGCTACGTAGGGGGAGAAAACCTTTGTTTATGTCTTGCTTCCAAGCTAAAGGACCCTCATTCAAAAAACTCCTCTGGAGTCTTCTCTGTTCCAACGATGTACTTTTAACTGTTTTCTTGGGGCCCTTACGCTGTGCTTCTCACAGTGGTCCCCTGAGCACCCACAGGTTCTTCAGCAACGAGTAAGGCTTTTTGGATGACGGTGGCCGTATTTGGGCACAGTCAGAACAGGAATTTTAGGATTAAATGTTCCTGGAAAATAAGCCTTTGGAACTTTTAATGGAGAAATCAGTGAAACCGACTGTGGTATCCCCTATGAAGCCCGTCATTGGCACTTTATTATTTTATGAGTACAAATCTGCTCCATGACTCCTTAAAGGTGAGTATATCCCTCCTGTAAGACGATTAATACTTGGACAATAGTCTACTGCTCTTTAAAGTAAATTTTAAATGAAAGTATAATGTGCAGAATAGCTTACTAATTATGTTTTCCCCATCGAATGATTGTATCCATTGCTTTTGTATACACATAAAATGACCATTAAGATAAAATAAATAAAACCAGAATTTTATGATAGGTGGCGTTATCCTTTCCCATTAAACGTCCTGTTAATGGGCGTGGCCATCAATTATAATTTCTTGGGAAGCAAGCATTGCAGTGATAGTCACAGCTGAGGCTTGTGGAGTGCTTAGTGTTCAGGGACATGCCATGATTCACATGCATTATTTCCCTTAATCTATTTAATTTACTTAATTTGGTGGCTTCTATAATGATCCCCAATTCACAGATGAGGAAACCAAGGCAAAGGAGGGCCGGGCAGTTTGCCAAGAGAGTCACACATCAAGTGGGGCGTGGGAGGAAATGCAGCCCCAGGCTGCCCCAGGGCGGGTTGTGCCCTCCCTGCCGGGCGGCAGGGTCCCCTGGCAGCGAGCGCGTTGCCCAGGCCAAGCAGGCTTCCTTTCTGTGAACACGTGTCAGACGGCTCCTGCTGGGCATGGGCTTTGGCTCCGGAAGGAGCGCATGCGCGGTTGATGCGCCCTCCTCGCGCCTCGCGTCTTACGCCCAGAGCATGACTTGTGCCCCACAGCACCAAGCTGCCAGCAGTTAGCCTGGAGGGAGGAAAGGGAAGTGGAAGGTGACACATTTTTAATTTAAATTTGCTGCACTGACTTGTCAAGTAGAAATTAGAACCATGCTGATTTTTGGATGTTCGCACACCTAAAAAATCTAGAGGTGACAGGCAGCGCTTCTTAACCTGTTCGGTGCCTAGAATCAGGCGTGTCGTCAAGGCCCTGAGAGCCGCACTGAGACAGCGAGGGTGTTGGTCCTGCCTTGTCTAAAGAAACACCTTGGGGACGTTTCTTTCTCTCACCTTGAATGAAAAGCATCAGCCCCAGAATGTTTGAAAGACGGGCACGGGCGCTGTACCTCAAAGGTCAGCACCCCTGGGACATGGCGTCTTCTGGAAGGATACCGCGTCCCACCTGGTGGCCAGCTCACGGTTTGCAGGATGGGTGCCGGCCACCCCCCCGGGCTCCTTGTTCCTTAGATGGCCTGTCCAGGCTGCCTGCACCTGAGCCCATTTGGCCTCCTGCTGCCCCGTCCAGCAAGCCTCCCTATGAGTCCCAAGTGCCCGGCCCGCTCCTGCCTCACAGCGCCATCAGAAGGGCTGTGACCGTCAGGGACTCTGGGACCCCACCTGAGGCTTAGCCATGCGGGCCAGGTCCAGGGTGCTCACAGTGGAGAGAATCCAAGGGCATAGAGAGTGGCCGCCCAATTCATCCCCAGCCTCCGATCTTCCCACCTCCACCTAAGGGCCCTCATTCTGAGGTGTGGTGGTCCAAGTCCATTGTCATGGCCTTAGACTCGGGCTGTCTTCTTGGTGAGCCCCGGTGCCTAGTGGCTGAACACCTGCTGAGGTGCTGGGGCCTGTGCCTCCCGATCCCGGGCTCTCCTGTCCCCACGGCCACGGCGGACTCCTGTGTCTGCACACCTGTGAGCTGTGGGTGAGCAGGTGGGGCTGGGGGAAGCTCAGCTTTCCAGCACAGCTGAATGAGAGCTCAGAGAGTTCATTGTCACAGGACAAAAGCAAACCCTGGGCAGGTTTACTCCTTTGTTTAATACAGTGTGTTATCCAAGTGAAGGGCCACCGGCCCCAGGGGCTGAGCAGCATGCTGGAAATAGCCTGTGACTCTTGGACCTTGGGTCCTGGCTGCTGCATGACTTCAGATGGCCTTTGAGGGAGGTCTGTGCTTTCCATCCTACTCTGCTGCCTGAAGTGGGCCCCTGGGGACAAAGTCCTCACATACTCAGCAGGACACCAGAGCCACAAAGTCCAGGCCCTGGCCTCCGCTGTCCCTGCCTTCCCCATGCCCAGCAGGTCCTCTGACTCTCTCGATGGCTTCGATCCCAGCTGGGCACTTAGCTGTGTGGCTGTAGGCAAGAGTCCTTCACCTCTCTTAGTCTCACCTCCCGCATCCATCAAACAGATGTGGTGACCCTTACTTCAAAAGAGCCTCACTTCCTGTGAAGGTGCTGGGCATCTGACAGGGCCTGGCACCGCTGGTGCTTAAAGGAAGGTCATTCTCCACCCCCTCCTCCCTTTCCAGGCTTGGACGGCTCTTCTGTGCTTGCTTTCTGTTACGTGTCCCTCTGTCACACCTTTGTGGGCGCCCCACTGTCTGCTGGCCCCTCACTGGTCTGGCTGCTAGGACCCCGAGGCTGCGGAGGGGGCTCAGGACGCAGCAGAGATTTGCCTGAGTGAGACCCTCCCAGGCGGACTGGGCAGGAGAAGCCCCTGGCCCCGGATTGCCCGGAGCACATGCTGGCAGGAGCAGACAGGCTTCTAAATCAGAGGCTTTTCCTTTGTGAAATACAGACAAGAAAATAAAGTGTTTTCCATGGCTGTTCACTTGTAGACACCAGTTCCTGAGGGGAGCTGAGGAGTGCAGGGCCTGGAGGGAGAGGGCCCTGGGAGTGGGAAAGTGGAGGGACCTGGCTAACCCATCTTACTAGGTAAGTCCCTGACCCGACTGTTTGGAAAGTAGGCTTCGGTGTGTGTGCATGCATGTGCGTACATGGGCATGCGTGTGTGTGTGCATGTGTGTGTGTGTGTGTGTGTAGAAGGGGGAGCAGTTTGTCTGCTATCCACCCCATTCTTACAGAATTTGCCCCCTTGTCCTGGCTTCTCTTTCCTGTGGTGGCCCAGCCACGGTCCCATCAGCTGGCCTGGTCTCCCCTCCACTAATGGAGGGCTGGCCACATGCAATTTCTGACCTCTAAATGGAATGACAGTTGGCATCTCCTCCAGTGGTCCCAGTGCAATGAAGGGCCTCTCGCAGCTAATCACCCAGCGTGCGACTCCACCAGGCAGGAGGCTCCAGGCTCTGGAGCAGGCTGGGGCCACACCCTGTCTGACCACTTGCTGGACGGTGGCCCTTACGAGTTGCTTCAACTCTTTCTTTTGCTGGTTGGAGGAGTCAGAGTGTCCGTGCTGGAGGTGAGATGCCCCACGAGGCAGCGTGGGAACATCTGGGCTCCAGTGGCAGCATCCTTGGGGTGGCCTGGGTTCCATTCCCAGCTGGGTACATGGTGACCGAGCCGGGGGCCCCTCCTTGTAATGCGAGGACCCAAGGCTGGCTGAGGACCCTGCTGGGACCCTCCGCATCTGCGGCCAGTGCCTGGGAGGCTTCCCATCATGGACACCCGTCCTGCACCCGAGTTCAGGTGCAGACTTAGCAGTGGAGACAGTTTATATGGTGCAGCTGGTGGGGAGAAGCAGGTCCTTTCTGTGTGTCCACTCCTCCCGGGCCACTGCAGGTGGGACTTAGCTCAGAGAGCACTTTATCACGCTGCCCCCTTCTCTGAGAGTCCCTGTAATGTAGGGATTTCCTAGTTATTTTCTGTTTGATGGCTGTTTGGTGAAATGGCTGTGACTATGGCCTGTGTGCTTAGAGTTAAATTATATATTGACTGAGATCTCTCCACACTCTCTCACACACGCTCACAAACCCACTCTCTCACATACTCACACTTCCTCTTGCTCGCATAGCCACACTCGATCAACTCCTTTACGCACACTCACACGCTCCCTCTTACACTCACACATACCTCATCTACTCCAGTCTCGCTGCTCCCACTGCTGGGCCTGTGACCGCTGCGAGCTGTGAGCCGCTGGCCGAGGCGAGCCGCTGTTGGCCCTGCTCTTGGAGCCCCGTGGGTCGCTGGCTGGGCAGTTTGTAGGTGTGCTTTGCGGAGTCCAGTGGCACCTCACCGAGGGCAAAAGGTGGGCTGCAGGGGTGGCTGCTGGCGCTCCAGCCATGTTCCTCATTTCCACTTTAATCAGACCAGCTTCACGTGGAAAAATTTGTCTGCTAGAGCACCTTATGAGTTTACTTTTGAAGAAATAATGCTATTGCTAAAACATTTGAAAATGGCTGGCCTGCCCCCTACAGCACTGAGACCCTTGGGTGTATATGTCCAGCATCTGCTTTGCCACAGCCAGTCACGCAGGGAGGTGGGTGAAGTCATTTGGGTGTGAGTCTGGTAGTGAGGGCTGGGAACTGAGGGGGTGCGCTTGTGGAGATGGGGGTGCTGGCAACAGGGCTCCAGGGGTGGGAGAGTGCTACCCTTCAGAATGCTTTTTGGGGAGGCATGGACTGTTTTTTCTCTGGGAGCCAGCCCCTCTGTGACCCACCCATCTGTCCAGGCCCTCATGTTCTAGGGCCACCTCTGCTCTGCCCACCGTTCCCAGTGCCGTGAGCTGTGCCCGGGGAGAGTTGGCAGTGTGTGGCTAGCTGCATGGCCTGCTGATGCCGGGGCCTGACCTGGACCACTGCCGTGGGACCCCCTGCTGGACCTGCAGAGACGATTGGGGTGGGACCCCATTGCAGGCTGTATGAGAAAGTCCGGTCCAGCAGGCTGATCGGGGTGTAAACACAGGGTGAAAATAGGAAAGATGGGATATCCCGGGGTGCACTTTGCTCTGAGGGGCTCCTGTCATCACAGAGTGTTCCTGTAGGGCTGGTGATACCGGGAACTCTGGCGGGTCAGGGAGGCCTGGCTAGGCTGGGACTACCGTGAGTAAGGCCTGGCCCTGACTCTGGCGGTCAGCGGATGCCCTGCATCAGCGCTAGGGGCCAGGGGGGTAGACCATAAGTCTGGGTTGACTCAGCCACCATGTCCGGCCCTCTCCGGCCTCAGAGTCTCAGCCTAGCCATCCCCCCGTCTGCAATGCTCTTCCCCCGGATTTCTCTCTGATCGACTCCAGCCTTGGCTCTAATCTCACCTCTCAGCGAGGTCCATGTTGACTGATCTATTTAATGTACAACCTGCCCCCACCTCCCACCTCCCAGTTCCCCTTCCCTACTCCTTTTTTCCCCCCAGAATATGTGTGACCTTTGACCTACTATATAACTATTTATGTATTAAGCTTGTCGTTCATTATCTACCTCCCCCTTCTAGAATGCAGGTCCCCAGCCAGTGTTTGTTCAGTGAATAAGCTTGGCTGCGGCAGGTAGGGGCCGTTCTCTCCCCCACCACCTGCACAGGGAAGGGAATAGTGTGCGATGTTGGAAATACAATAGATCTGTCCAGGGCACAGGGATTCAGTCTATTCTAGTTGTCTGGGACAGTTTTTAAAATGGCCAGTTTACCAACAGAAGAGGGAACCACACCGTTGGCATGTGTGAGGGATGTTCTTCTCCCAGTGCGCCTCTGTGGTTGGCCCCACTCCTATCCCCATCTTGGAGATGAGGATGCTGAGGGTCTGGGCAGGGACATCATTCATTCTGGGGCTTGTGGCTTCCAAGCTGAGATGGCCTGCTTGGCCTTCTCCAGCTCCAGAAACCTCCAGTTGTTTCTCCTGCTCGTTTGCCCCCAGGCCGATGTGGCCTCCCTGTCCAGAATGCTCCGGGAGCTGCATCCCCATGAAAGGGACTCAGGGCTTCCCTGGGATACACAGTGGCTCTGATCTCTGCTCTTTAATGCTGTCTGGGGGGATGGTGAGCGGGAGGGGGAGAAAGGGAGAGCGAGTGTCTGAGGCTGGGGGCCACTGGAGGCCGTGTGCAAGGCTCCCAGTGTTCCGTCTCTTGAGCAGGTGCTCAGATCTGGCCTCAGTCCTGCAGAGGCTTGGAGTTGCAGTTTCAATTTTCACTGGTTTCTCTGCATTCTGGTTCTGCAAAAGGGGCTGCTTGCTGTCTCTGAGATTGCAGGGGAGCTCGTTGAAATCGGGTCCCCGCCAGAGCAGCACTTTGGGGCCAGGACTTGGTGGCTGAATTTGTTAGCATAGCCCTGGGTCCAAGGGTCACTGCCTGCCTCTTCATGGGCAGTCAGTCTGCAGCATCGTGTATGTGTGTGTGTGGCTGGGGATTCAAGGCCGGGGGCTGCCCTGGTGCCAGGACTGGCCAGGTGCTCTGAAGTTCAGTCATGAGGCCAGCCCGGCCCTGCTCCTCTGTTCCCAGGAAGGCACTGGGCATTCCCCAGTAACCTGCTGCAGGAAGCATAGAGAGGTCTGGGGACGGGAGGCCCAGTTCCAACCCTCGCCATGTCATTTAGATGCTCACTGTAGCCAGGACACCATTCTTCTGCTAAATGGAGCTGAGGTCACGAGTTTGAGCTAATCTTTTTGGGGTTTGGGAACCTGTGGGGACTGATCGCGTATGGTCGGCCCGACCCCTGGACCAGCTGCTCTTCTTCCCCTGACCCCAGGCAGATCAGCTTGTCCCAGTTTACCCAGCAGGATACTGTCTCACTCACTAGTAGTGGCACCAGCAGTAGCATTTACTGAGGCTGCTGTGTGCCAGGCTCTGGGACGTAGAGCTGGATCGGTGTCACTGCGCTCCGGTTGCTCATTGTCTAGAGGTGAACACCTATTTCGTGCAACGGAAAGTTCAACAAACTGGAGTGTTTTTGAATCAGGTATATGCTTGTAGCTGAGAATTCAGGGGTGAATAAGACACACAGACTTCCATTTTTGCACAGTAATGACCACGACGCCAGTCCCGATGGAGGTCTAGGGAGAGAGGGGGGTGCACAGGAGGGGCTCTAGCGCTGAGCTGGGGAGTTGGAGGGGGTCCTGGGAGAAGTGGCGCTGAAGTGGAGACCTGTGAATTAGGACTTAGTCATTTAAAGTTTGGGGTGGAAGAGTGTTTCCCACAGAGGGAACAGCATGTGTGAAGCCCCGAGACTAGACAATTCAGGACCAGAGGTGGTTCAGCATAACTGGAGAGTGGTTAACAAGATAGGCAGTGGCGAGTGATGCAGGGATGGTAAGCAAGGGACAGATTGTAGGGAAGAGAGAAGCGTAGAGGTAGTTGGGTGGAGGGAAGAGGGAGGGTGTGTGGTTTCTGGAGGGTGGTCAGTGGGGCATCTGGCAGGCTGTACTCAGGCTGGAGTTTGGGGGCTGCAGGGGACTGGGCGGTAAGCGAAGCCCCGGAGGTGATGTACACCTCCAGGGAGAGGATGGATGGCAGGAGGCCAGGACCCAGTGCAGGGTTAGGGCAGAGGGAGGGGCTGCCAGAGCAGGAGGAGGCTGACCTGAGGCCAGCAAACCAGCCAACCCAGAAAGGGAGCTAGCCCGGAGAGTGGAGGGACGTGCTCTGCGGAGGGAGTTCTGCAGGGTTGAATTCACCAGACAATTTCGGGGGTAGGACAGGGGAGAGAGCTGGAGGGTCTCCTGTGCTTAACGGGGGCACTGAATATGAGGCAGAGGCCAAGGGGGGCAGTGTGGTGGCCAGCTCTCAAAGGCCTACCCAGAAGACAGAGAGCCCAGACCTGTGTGTGTGCGGTTCTTTGAGAGAAGCCCGCAAGCTGGACAGCTGGTTGCAGAAAGCTGGTGGAGTGGGCCGTGTGACCAGGGCCCGCGGCTGGAGGCAGAGAGTCAGGAGGTGAGCTTGAGGGCCGGGCCTGGGGCAGAGGGGGAGCGAGACCTGCTCGGAGATGGGCCGGCCTCTGTTCCTCTGGGGAGAAGCCGGGTGCTGGCAGCAGGGCGAGCAGGCAGCTTGGAGCTCTGAGGGGCATGAGGAAGGCTCACGGCTGTTGTCTGGGGCTGGCGGCCGTGCCAGGAAGCAGGGAGACTCGCTGGGCAGAGCGGGGGTCTCCCAGGCCGTGGCGGGGACACGGGCATCTCTGGGGGCTTGGTTTCCTCTCATGGAGGGGGTGCGGGCCGAGGCAGGGCAGCTGCGCCTGGGACCGGGAGTGACCTTGAGTGGGCCGCAGTCTCCTGGGCCGCGGTTTCCTCATCTGTGTAATGAGGGGGCCAGACGAGAAAAGCAACAGGCCGCCTGGAGACCTGGGATTGAATTTAAGGCCGGCTGAAGACTGAGTTTATTTCACTCCTTATTAGCATAGGAGGGGCCAAGGAGAGTGCATATTGAGGCATGCCTGGAATGTGAGCCTAAGAGGAGGGAATTTTATCACCACTTTGGGATTCTGCACTGGGTTCTTTTCCATGGAATTTAGGTTTGTAGGTTAATTATAAAAATGTTACCAGGAAAAAAAGCCCTCCGGAGTTTTCACGGTTGATCTGTCTAGTCGCTGAGTTCCCTTGTCTGTCTCCCTCTGTCTGTTGGTCGCATCTGGACTATTTTGCGGCTCTTTGGCATCAACACTGTGGTGGACAGGTGGAGAAGGAGGCGAAGGTGTCCAGTGGTTCCATGTTGGTAGAGCTGATGAAAGCATCTGTTTCTTCACCCATTTGCTCTTTCCTTATGAAGAAGCCTTCAGTTAGAAGATGAGTGAAGGAATCCACGCTGGGATCAAGGGTGTGGAGAGACCAGTTAATATTCCCTCTATCTCGGCTCTCTTGACCTCTGCCTGTCATAATGAAAAATTATGGAATTTGAAAATAAGCATTTATAAGATCCATGAGGGAAAAAATGCAAAGAGAAAGCAAGTGGGCTATGAGTGCATTTGGCCCTGTGCCGAAACTAAGTTGGAATCAAACTGGTCTTAAGGAATTTGAGAAATTTAAATAAGGTCATTATTTTCTCACATGAACAAGCACCCCTAAGTCACATGGCAATATGTAATGCATCCTCATGAAAGGAAGCATGTTACCGAAAAAAGCATTTCTGTCCCTTCAGACTCCATTTTACAGGTTGATAGACCATCAAGGAACCCCGGGAGCTCTCATTTCCGCCCAAGCCCGTGAGTCCTGATCAAAGGCACCAGTCATCCCCCTAGGCTCCCCCTTTTGTCCCTCTGTGAGAGCAGCCATTTCTTTGGGGGCATCTGTGCTCTTGTGGACTCTGGAGAAGGGGCACCATCTCCAGCCCTCCTGCCCTCGGGACACTTTTCCTCGGCTTCCGATGCCAGCCGTTTTGGGAGAAGGTCCGTTTCATCTCCTGGAGGTGACTTACTCTGGAATCTCCTCAGCTGCTCTGAGCTGGACTGGGAGCCCTCTGGGCACCTGTCCGGACTGTCCCCCAGGCAACTCCATCACGCTGGAGTGTCCCTTTGCTTCTCTGTCTTTGACTATATTAACACAGGTGCATATGAAATGTGAAACTGATATGAAATAATATGTGAAACAAATATGAAAACAAAAGTGTGCACAAAGCTTAAGTGCGTGTCCTGATGACCATTATGAGGGGCACACGCCGTTTTCGCCCTTTTCTAGTGCTCCAGAGGGTCCCTCATATCTCTCCTAGTTCTGTCCCTATGCTGCTCCCTGAGGTAACCACTAGCCTGACTTTTAATAACAGAGTAGTTTTGCTGTTTTTCACCTTTACAGAACGGAATTGTACTCTGAGAAGAATATGTATTCTGCTGTTCCTGGAGGGAGTATTTTCTAAATGTCGGTTGGATTACACTCATTTTCTGCTTGTTGTATCTGCCCATTATGGGTTGAGAGGTGTGATGTGTTTATCCTTGTAGTTCTACTAGTTTTTGCTTCATGTATTTTGATGCTCTTGTGTTAGGCACATACATGTCAGGGATTTCTATGTCTGCTTGGCAGAACGATGCCTGTGTCAACACGTAATGCCCTTCTCTGGTCCTGATAATCTTCCTTATTTTGAAGTCTGCTTTGTCTGAAATTAATGTAGCTACTCCAGCCTCTTTTCGATTTCTGTTAACATGCTATATCTTCATCTTGTTACTTTTAATGCATCTGCCTGTAGATTTTAAGTGGTTTCATTGTATTCATCATACAGATGGGTCTAATTTTTTCTATTCACTTTGACAAACTCTGTCTTACAATCAGTGTATTTAGACCATTCACATTAAAGTGATTATTGATGTAATTGGATTCATATCTACCATATTTCTAACAGTTTACTATTGTTATATTTCTTCATTTCTTTTTTCCATCTTTTTATGCCTTCTTTGGTTTTAATTGAATATTTCGTATGACTCTATTTTATCTCCTCTGAGTATCAATTACACTTATTAAAAATTTCATTTTTAGTGGTTGCCCTAGAGTTTAAAACATACATTTTCAACTAATCTATGTCCACCTTTAAATAACAAGATCTGAGTTTCTTAACCTATATCATTTTCTTTCCCTCTGAAGAATTCCTTTTAACTTTCCTGGTAATGGCTGGTAATGAATTTCATGTTTTTTGTCTGGTTGAGAAAGTTTTTTTATTTTTCCTTCACATGTATTTACTCATTTACTTAAAACAGATTTATTGAGATATAACTGACGTACAGAAAACTGCATGTATTTAGTGTGTATCATTTGATGAGTTTGGACACATGCATATAATCATAAAAACATCACCGGCATCAAGGAAATAGACATATCCATCACTTCCTACTGTTGTCTAGGCCCCTCATTTTTTTCTGATGCACAGAGAGCAGTGCATGATTAATGTATATAACCTGGTGAGTTTTCTCCCCCACTTTTGAAGGATAGTTTCTCTGGATATAGAATCCCAAGTTGGCACTTTTTCTTTCAGCACTCCAAATATTTGACTCTACTCTCTTGCTTGCATGGCCTCTGGGCAGAAATCTGCTGTGATTCTTATCCTGGTAGATAAGGTGTTTTTCCCTCTGGCTGCTAGTCAAGATTTTCTCCTTGTTTTTCATTTTCTGCAGTTTGGATGTGATGTGTCTGACTATGTTGTGTAGATTTGTTGGTATTAATCTTGCATGATTCATCTCTGAACTTCCTGGACCTGTGGTGTGGTGTCTGTCATTAATTTTGGAAAATCTTAGCTATTCTAGTTTTAAAGATTTCTTTTGCCTTCTTCTCTCTCTTCTCCCTCCGGTGTTCCAGTTGTGCGTATGTTACACCTTTTGGACTTGTCCCTCAGCTCTTGGATATCTGTGCTATGTTTTTCACCTTTCTTCTCTTTCATTTCTGTTTGAAAAATTTATTTTGACCTGACTTCAAGCTCACTGAATCTTTTCTTGGCCATGTCCAGGCCGCTGATGAGCCCATCAGAGGCATTCTTCAATTCAGTGCTTTTGACATTACAGTGTTTTAAAATTTCTAGCAGTTGCTTTTGATTCTTAGAGTTTCCATCACTCTGCTTACAATACCCATATGTTCTTGCATTCTGTCTACTTTTTCCATTACAGTCTTAACATATTAATCATAGTTATTTAAAATTCCTTGTCTGATAATTCAAACATCTGTGGTATATCTGAATCTGGTTCTGATGGTTTACTTGTCTCTTCAAACTGTGCTTTTGTTTGCCTTTCATCATGCTTTATACTTTTTGTAGAAAGACAGACGTGTTGTCTCAGGGTAAAGGAACCAAGGTAAACAGGTCTTTAGTGTGAGGATTCATGTTAATCTGGCTAGGAGTTGGGCTGTGTCTAATATTTGCTGTAGCTTTAGGTGCTAGAAGCTTCAAATCCCTTGAATACCCATATTTTTCTCTCTACTCTTAACTTTGGGCTTCCCTAAGCGCCCCTCCTCAGAGAGGGTCTGTGACTCACAGCTCTTGCATTGTCATCCAGGTGCTCTCTGAGCCCTGGTGGTATAATGGCTAGGCCTTGGAAAGGAGGGGTGTCTATACTCTTCCGATTAAATCTCAATCTTTAATGGGCCTTGTTTTGAGGTTGTGACCCTCACAAATGATGTAGCTTTAGACCCCTGCCCTCTACTGTCTTCCTTGGCTACTGTTCCCAATCTATTTCCTTGAAGCGATGATCCCTGTTAACTGTATTTCCCCATCATTTTCCTGGTAGCAATTCAGAAAGCTAGAGAAAGAGTTATATTAGGAGGAATGTCCTTTCCCAGCTGGGATACATCTGGCAAAGACTTCTCCCTTGGCGAGCCGTCATTATTATGGAGAATGCTATGGGCATATTCCATAGGATCACCCTTTTCTCCTGACCAGAGCCTTGAGGGGATTTTTCTTGGCTTTTCATTTTCAGAAGTTGGAGGGTATCCTGGAGGTAAAGCCCCCAAAGTACGAGAGTCCCCCAATCCTGTAGTCCCAGGAGCATCTCTCTTTTAGGCTCGTCCACACTCAGCCTTCAGCAATTCATCAAAATTACTATGGAAGTGTCCCTACCAGTTTATGGCTTGTTCCAGGTAAGATCTTGGCTGTGACTCTGGATGTACCTTGTTTTTCCAGATTTAGGGGTAGTGGTTTGCCTTGCAATACCAATTCTCTGATGAGTCCAAGAAAAGTCATGGTTTTCAGTTTTCCAGATATTTCTTACTATGGGGACAGTGGGTGATGACTTCTGCTCTCTTTACATGCTAAAGCTAAAACTGGAAGTCTGAAGTTTACTCTGATCGTGTCTTGGGTTGGATTCAAGGCATGTTTCCATCTCATTTTTCTCTTGTTTTGGTGGAACAAATCTTCCAACAGTTTCCTGAGGTTTGTGGACAGTAATATGTTGACACCTTGAATGACTGACACCATCTTCATTCCACTTTCACACTTAGTTGATGTTTTGGTTTGGTACAGGATTCTGTCTTGGAAATACTTTTCCTTCAGACTTCTGAAGACCTTGCTTCATTGTAATCTTACATTCAGTGTTGCTCTTGAGAATCAAAGTCATTCTGATTCCTGGTCCTTTGTATGAGACCTATTTTTGTCTCTCTGATAGTTTGCAGGACCTTCTTTTTGTCCTCCGTGTTCTTAAATTTCATGATAATTCACTTGGGATGAGTTTATTTTCATCTATCATAGTGGGTGTTCAGTGGGTCCATTAGGCTGGAAACTGTCTTTCAGTTCTCAGAATTTTCTTAAATTGTATCTTGATGTTTTCCTTTGCTCTTTTTTCCTTCTCTCATTCTCTGGAACTCTATTTTCAAATGCTACACTTGTTGAATAAATCCTTCAGTTTTTGCTATATTTCCTCTGTTTTATCTTACAATCTTTCTAATGAGCTTTCTGTTCCTGATATTAGATTTGAAACGGTCAATGCTTTTTTTATTTTCTACATATTCCTTTTAAAAATATATCCTTTTTAATGAATGCCACATCTTTTTATCTACCTGAGAATGTTAATAATAGTTTTCCTGATTTTGATGTTTTCTTCTCTGTGTGTTATCTCTGCTCCCCCCAGATTGCCCCTTTTCTCCCTGTTTTGGTCTCTGTCTCTCATGTCAGAGGCTTCCCTCTGACGTCTAAGACTCTTGTTCTGGCTCATATTTAGGAGTGGGACTTAGGAAGCTAACTGGAAGCACTGAAGTGAGATAGTCAATTGCGGGCTTCATTGTAAAGGAATATGGCTAGGGTTGCTTTGTTGCAGAATCACTGGTTAATCAGCATCTTTAGGTCTTTCTCCTTGGGCTAGTTTGAGTTAATTCTCTTCCTGGCAGTGACAGGTTAGACATTCTAGAAGCTGAGTGAGAGAAGGGGTTGGGAGTGGAGGTGCACAGCCTAAGCTTTCTGCACACAAACCTTCATTTCTGTGCAGTGCTCTGGTCTTCCGCTGTGCCTGGCACCCCCCCTCTAGGCACCTCCTCTGTTCTCTGTGCTCCGGAGAATGACCTTTAGTCCTCTGCTGGGGTGAGAGAAGGGATTTGCAGACCCAGCTGTTTCTGAAACAGACTTTAGCTCTCCTTTTCCCTTCTTGAAGGATTTGGGGCCACCAGATTCTGAGCCCTCTGTGGGTTCCGTTGGGGGGATCTGGTCGTGCCTCGGCAGGACTACTCTCGGATCTGGGATGCGAGTGCTGGAGAGTCCTGAGTTCCCTCTCCCGGTTGTGCCCTGTCCCTGGGGTTAAGGGGTCATGCCTACTCAGAGCTTGTACCTCATTCTCTCTTTCTAGAACATACTTTGGGGGGAAGGGAACCTTGAAATTCCATGTCCAAATGACTCCAACCCTGGTTCTAGGGCCTGCGTAGGCTTCCTCCCCCCGAGCTTCCTGCAGGGTGCGGGGACATGCTGCCAGCATGTGTACCTGGGCTGAGACGTGGCCAAGGGGTGGCCGTCTGTGGAAGGTATAGATGGGGTGATGGTGGCAAAGCCCCTCAGACGTGGCGGAGCTGGGGTGGGAAGGAAGGCAAAGGCAGGGAGCAGGGGCTCTTCTGGAGCAGAGCACAGGGGTGTCTGAGGACTCGACCCCACATCTGAATGTGAATTATGTCCTCCAGGAGAGGTATGTGGAAGGCCTAACTCCCAGTGCCTCAGATAGTGACCTTATTTGGAAATAGAGTCCTTGTAGATGTCATTAGTAAATAGAAGGTCGTATTGGAGTAGAGTGAGCCCCTAATCCCATAGAGTTG
Source organism: Phataginus tricuspis (assembly GCA_029783875.1). NCBI lineage: Eukaryota > Metazoa > Chordata > Mammalia > Pholidota > Manidae > Phataginus > Phataginus tricuspis. The sequence continues at coordinate 5,664,959 of JAQQAC010020896.1, read as the reverse complement.
GTGTCTTTGTAAGATTAAGACCATGTAAAGACAGAGACACGGGGAGATTGTCTTGTGAAGGCAGAAGCGTGATGGGTAACAAGCCAAAGGACACAGGACTGCTGGCTGTCACCAGAAGCTGGGAGAGAGATGTGCGATAGACTCTCCCTCAAAGCCTCAGAAGGAATCAGACCTGCCCACAGCTTGACTGCGGACTTCCAGCCTCCAGAACCTTGAGAGAATAAATTTCTGCTGTTTCAAGCTGCCCAGTGTGTGGTTCTTTGTTAAAGCAGCCCTAGGAAGCTAAAACACCATCCTTTTACACCATTATGAGGGCATGTTTGTCAAGATAGAGGAGAGTTGGTATTTTTTTCATCCTTTCAATGAACTTTGTTATCTTGGTTTAGCTTTTTTTTAGAGTTTGGGCATGTGGCTTCCTGCTCAGGCCTTATGAATATCAAGGGTGAGCTGGCTTCTTGGCCTTCCCCAGTTCTGGTTTGGGAATCAGCTCTATCCTAGTTGCCCAGCCAGTTACCACCGCCCCGTGCTTTCCAGCTGCCAGCGTTTTGCCCTGCGCCGCCCCCTCGCTGCTTCTGCCCCTTGCAGGTCTACACTGGCACGAGCCAGCAGAACATCCTCACATGATGGGAATGTTCCCTATTCTGCGTTCAGTGTGATGGCCACTAGCCATATGGGGCAACTTAGCTCTGGAGATGCGGCTGGTGCAACCCACAAACTGAATTTTACAATTTATTTAATAAAAATGTAAATTTAGCACATGAGGCTAGTAGCTAGCCTATTGGATAGTACAGATCAATACTGTAAAACAAAATAAACCATAGATATTTTTGTTTCCCAGGTAGTCAGGGAGGTAATACAAGTAAAGAAATGTACTCCCTCTGCCATCTCTACTGTCTCTGGCAAGACTTAAATTTTATTTCAAAGACATCTTAGAACTAAACCAGCAATAGTGAGGTAAAAGAAAGACCCTGTTCCCACATAACAGATGAGCCCCGTTAGATGGCTGTGTGCGCAGGGGGCGGCTTTTGCGGCGGTCTCTCCCGTCACAGGTGAGCGCCTGGGCAGGTGGGAGGTGCAGGGCTGCCATGCCCGTGGCCGTGGATGGACGTGGGGGGTCTGCCGCCGGGCCGGGTCGGGGGGGGGGGGGGCCCCCCCCCCCCCCCCCCCCCCCCCGCGGGGGGCGGGGGCGGGGGGGGGGGGGGCCGGCCCGGGGGGGGGGGTGGGGGGGGGGGGGGTGCCGCCGGGCCGGCTCGCCCCCCCCCCCCCCCCCCCGTCCTCATCACTCAAGGGGCCTTGGCCAGCTCGCCTCATCTCTGCTGGTTTGGCCCTCTGTCGGGTATGCTCGGAGCTTCCAGAGACTGCACCAGACACGCATTCATGACTCCCAGACATCCAACGTGGCCTCCCAGGCCCTGCGGCCCCTCGGCGGCTGGAAAGCAGATTGGTTTGGTAAAAATATGTGTGTGTGTCCTCACAGAACCTGAGAAAATCACACCTCCACTTTGACAGAAAAATCTGTTTGTGCCACTGCAATAATCGCTTCCTAACTGGCGGGATAGCAGGCATATGTCTGTGAGGTGGCGAGCCGTGGAGATGCTCTACCTCCGCCGTGCCTTGCAAAGCACCTGGTCCTGGCTGATCAATTCTAAAATAAAAAAGAGCCAAGCCACAGTCTTCTGCCCCCGAACAATGATCCCAGGCAAACTCCTCCTGGAGGTAGTGGGTGGGGCTCGGAAGCTGGCCCCGCAGGTTCATGACCTGCTGCACGCCTGTGCTTAGGGGTGAAAGCAGCCAGCAGGCTTTTTTGTTTGTTTGTTTACATTAAGGAAGACTTTATTCAAAACAGATTACTGCGATGGGGTTTTTGCTGTAGGGGAGAGAAATCAGGCTCAGTTCTGAATACAACAAGGACAAGTGGAGATTAGAGCCAAGGACTCTTAAGTTTAAAAGTTCAGTGCGGGGTGGGGACAGATGCCAACACCCAGAGAGTGCAAGCCGGGAAGGTTCTGCCTGCGGAAACTTATTCTGGGGTTTGATTAACTGGGGGCCCCCGCCTCTCCGGGGACACCGGGGGCACCGGGCACTCCGGGCCCAGAGGCTTCTTGCCCTCAGCCCATGTCACACTGTGATGCCCCATCAGCTCAGGGGAAAGGCAGAAGGTGAGCGATCTATCTGCAAGTGTGCGCCCGCTTCCTGCCTCCACGCCCGGCCCTCGAGGCCTTTTTGGAGCATGTGGCTCAAGAATTCGGCCCTGGAGGTGGTCATTGTCCTGTGGACGCTAGTGCACTCAACAGAAAAGTGACAAGCCCTAGGAAGGGTTTCTTTTCTCCCTGAACTCTTCCCCCAGAGTCAGCTAGAGCTGTTCTAGAATGAGGAGCATCTTTCCCACAACACTGTGGAAAAAGCTGGTCTCTCGACAATTGACTTTGTGACGTTAGGTTGACCTCAAATGGTACAGATCTTGATTTTCTCACTGTGATTCAGAAGGGCAGCGTGAGAAGAAGTCAAGTTGAGAGATGCAAAAACACTTTGAAGAAGTTTCTGACGTTTGTGCCCATTTCGGTTTTATGTTACAAAATCTACTTGTTGTATAAACAGTTCACACTGTGTGTTGTACTCAGGATGAGTCACGCTCATTCCTTATTTAAATAAAAATTATTGACATCCTTTGTGGGCTGAATTTACTGATTATTTGGAAAGCCTGGGAAGTGGAGTTTTTTTGGAGTGCATTTTTCCTTATCCAGCAGGTGGGAATTTATAAAAGAGTGTTAGGGACTGAAGGTGTCCCCCAGTTGAAGTCCTAATCCCCAGTACGATGGTATTTGGAGGTGGGGCCTTTGGGAAGAAGGTGGAGCCCCCCTGAATGGGATTAATGCGCTTATGAAAAGAGACATGAGAGAGATACCTCTGTCTGCACCATGGGAGGACCGACCCATCTGTAAGCCAGGAGGAGGGCTGCACTGGATGGAACCCAGCATGCTGGTGCCCTGACCTCTTCCAGCCCCCAGGACTGTGAGAAATAAATGCTTCTTGTTTAAGCTGCCTGGTCTGTCGTGCTCTGTGACAGCCACCTGGACTGACTAAGCTAAGGGGCATGGTCTCTAACTGTCATGGTCTTCGCCGGTCTGGCCAGCTGCATAAGGTGTAAATGCTCGCTCACTCCTGGGGGCCTGCCAGAACGCTTCTGCTCCCAGGAGGGGCCTGTGGCGACCGAGGAGCCAGCCCTCATGACCTTCCCGACGCTGCCGATCACCCGAGGAACAAAGGTGCTCCATGAGAGCGCGCTGTGACGGCAGCGGCTGCCAGTCTCAGGACGAGGGCCGGGCGACATGAGGGGGACACACCGTTCATTCCCCAAACTGGAAGTGACATTGGCATGCAAATATTAGGCCTGGACCTCCAGGGCCCTGCCTCGGGTGTTCGCTTCCTGATCTCCTCCAGCTGGAAGTAATCTGCCCTGGAGCCCCCTCAGGGCGTTATCTGCTCCTCCCTGGGCTCCCACTTCTGTCTGCCTTCAGAGAGTTATTTTCTGAACCCGCCTTATCTCGCTCGCAGGACCGCCAGCACCTCCAGGGGCCACGCTCTTGTAAACACCTGTTATCTTCCTCGGAGCCCACGGCGGGCCTTGCTCAGGGGTTAGCACTTAGCTGGATCCAGTCCTGCACTGCGTCAGACGCCGTCCCCAGATTGTGGGGTTGAACGGTTTCTCTGCACCTGGAGGCTGGCGTGCTGGCGGGGGCAGCGTCCCCATCACTGGCCCTTCGGGGACGCAGAGCCCTGGAGGAAGCAGCCCCGGGAAGGCTGAGGGCGTGTTGGCTCCTTCACGGCCCTGCTTCGCTCTGCGCCCCTGTGAGCTCTGTGTCTTTCCATCTAGTGTCCCTCTCTGTGCCGTGTCCCCCCTCCCTCCCCTTCTGCTGGGCTGATCCCCCGGCCAGGGGCCTGTTTGGAGCCCCTCTCTGGTCCCTGCAGCTCCCTCCGCCTCCTTCTTCCCTTCCTAGGCCGGCCTCACCCCCGAAAAGCCCCCTCTGCCTCACTCCAAGGCTGCAGAGACCTGGTGACCCTCCTGTCCTCCTCTGGTGGCCTGGATCTAGGTTTTGGGGTGTCCTGCTATTTGCAGGTGGGTGTGCACTCCTGGTTTTCATTTGACTCACCCTGTCTGCAGTATTTCCCCCCTGTTTAGGACTGTCTTCTGGAAGTTTCTGCCCCCTCGGCATCCTCTTCAGAGTCTCCTTGTTCTTCTTGTAGGGTAGCACCTTTACCAGCATCTTTACCATCTTTCCTCCCCTTTAACTATCAGTGTTCAGCGGCCTCCACACCACACACTCGCCCAGGTGCCCTTTCCTTCTCAAGACATCAGCTGCCACCCAGAGGCTGATACCCCCAAACCTAGTAGGAGATGGCCTGGGGACCCCTCCCCTGCCTCCGCCCTCAGGGCCACTGCGCTGGGCTGAGCACCTGGACTCTCCTGCACAGACCCTCCGTCCTGGCAGCAGGACCCATCCTTCGCCTCTGCGGACCACACGGCCTCCGGCTGAAGTCTTGCATTAGTGCGCCTCCCACGCCTCGGGATTCCGGCCGCTCTGTGTCAGCGACTGCGAGGAGGGCTTTCGTGGCTGGCCCTCCGACCTCTCCTTTCTCGCTTCCCACCTCCGTCCCCCACAGCATCTCTCCAGCAGCAACAAAGTCCTTGGCGGTTCCCCAAACGCGAGATGTCTTCCCAAGCCTCCCACGCTGCCTACAGGTGTCTTCTCCTCCAGAACGTACTCTCAGGTCTGCATGCCGGAGACTGGCGCAGGCACCTCATGTGGGGCCATCTTCGCATATGTCACCGCGGGTGAGACAGAGGCTCTGTCCTCTGGGTTTCCAAAGCCCTCCAAAACCCTTTATTAAAACACTTGTTGCATTTTCCGGTAATTGCTTGCCAACCAGCTAGACTGAAAATAACAGGGCTTCTGGGTGCCAGTCACTGGGCTAAGAGCTTTCCATGTTTTAGCTCACTGGATCGTCACAACTGCCCTGGGAGAGAGAGATTGCTGTGGTGTCTATTTAAGAACATAATGGGGAAACCAAGGCAGAAACCGAGGCAGGAAAGAGAGGTTAGGGAACTTGCCTAAGCTCACACAGCCAGCAAGTGTGGAAGGCAGGTTGGGTCCAAGTCCATACGTGTGGCCTCTGTCCCCAACAGCAAGTGCTCTGAGGTGCCTTCCTCGCCCATCTCGTTACCCACAGGATGCTGGTCACTGAGAGGCTTTCGGGTGCACATGAGCGAGATCCAGTTTCCTCCTTTCTTCAACTCCCTCCTCTTCCTGCGCCCATTCACATTTCCCTTGGAAATCTCCCTACTCTTTACTTTCTTGGTCCATTTCTATAACTTAAGTGAGAAAACAAATTCAGGAGACTCTTGCTGTCCTTTATTCAAACAAATGAACTTGATCTTATCCATGGAAGCGAGCAGCACCGCCTTGAACAGCCACTCCCGGGGCGTCACCACTGCCTGGCACATTTCGAGTGGCTTCTTTGGGAGCCAGCTATAGAGACAGCCACCGGTAGCCCAGGAACCATTCCTGACTTTGTATCACCCCCTGCACAGCACCCACATCACCCCAGGGATTCTCCCAGGTATGGGTTTACCCACTGGAAGGGCTTTGCCCAGCATATCATCAGTGTCATTAAGTAGACAAAAATGATGTACTTTAAAATTCCTGTTCCCTAAATGGCTGTTACAGCCTGGGAGGCAGAGAGGGACACAGTATTTGGGCTGCTGAGCAAAGCACCACAGACTGGGTGGTTTAAAGAAGAGGAATTCATTTCTCTAAGCTCAGGAAGCCCAAGGCTGAGACGAAGGTGTTGGCAGGCCTGGGTGCCCCTGGGGTCCCACTCTGTGGCTTGTAGATGGCTGTCTTCTCCCGCTGTGCTGTCCTGGCCATCCCTCTGTGCATGTCACTGTCTCAATCTCCCCTTTTTATAAGGACCAGTCGTGTTAGAACTGGACCCAGCCAGTGACCTCATTGTACCGTAATTACCTTTTTAAGGGCCCTATTTCCAAATACCGTCACATTTTGAGTTACCGCGGGTCAAGACTTCAACAGATGGCTTTTGGAGGAGACAGTTCAGCTCCTCAGAGGCACGGATCGAAGCTTTGGCCGCCTTCAGCTTTGTAACAAAAGACTCTGTGACCTTGGACATGTCCCGCGTTGGCAGGTTTCAGTTTCCTTATCATGTTGATGGGGAGTCAGACTAGATCACCCTGGGTATTTACAGCTTCAAAGCTTTATGATGACCTATAAAAGCATCATGTTAGAATGAAATACGGCTTCTGGGACATGGGCGAGACAAGGGCTTTCGGCATTCAAGGCTGCCGATGCACAGTGTGTCCTGAAGTTCCTCAATATTTGACAACAGGCTTTATTCTCCCTTTCACTCGGTCAGGCCGGCCATTTCTCCTGGGCTCTGAAGGTCACAGCAGCCCTGTTTCCCTGGAGACATCCTCAATGAAATATTATTTGACTTTTTTCAGTCTTGAGTTCCAAGGTGGAAGCTCCTACTCACGCCCTGAGGGAAGGAAGGTGTTGGGTGCTTTCTAAGTGGACCAAGGGCACTTTCCTTTCCAGGTAATTCTGTGTATACGTGCTGTTAAAGGGCAAAGCCAGACTAAACAACTAGGGAATGAAAAAGAGTCAGCAAGGACATCAAACCCTTCTCTTTGTAGGCATGGAGGCAGGCCTACTCAGTTTCAGGACAGCTTTGGTCAGCTCGGCGCCCACCTGTGACTTTCTGGATCCCTAGAGTCAGCTGGGGTGGGCAGCGCTTTAAAAGCAAGCCTGGACTAGCTTGCAGCCCATTCTTACCTGAGCGGTGATGCGGCAGACTCCTGCACCCCAGAGCCTGTGCTGCTTCGCCAGGTAGAGGTTGGGCCGCCCCAGCCGGTCTCTCCAGCCGGGGAGCGGGAAGGAGGAGCAGGTGCTGGGTGGCCTCCAAGCAGAACCAGATTCTCCCACCTGGGAGGCGGGGTGGGGGTGGGGGAGATCTGCTTCATCCTTCCCTTCCCTTTTTTTTTTTTTTTATTTAAATATTTTATTTTATTTTAGTATCATTAACCTACAATTACATAAGCAATACCGTGATGATAGAACTCCCCCCATCACCAGGTCCCCCCCACCAACCCCACCACAGTCACTGTCCATCAGCGTAGTGAGATGAGAATCGCTACTTGTCTTCTCTGAGCTGTACAGT
>JAQQAC010020896.1:5641393-5657226 GCA_029783875.1 Phataginus tricuspis | reverse complement strand
TTTTCATGTGCCTGTTGGCCATCTGAATTTCTTCTTTAGAGAAGTGTCTATTCATGTCCTGTGCCCATTTCTTAATTGGGCTTCCCTTCCCTTTTTAAAAGTCGTCTTCAAACCCAGCATCTCATAGCTGTGCAGGCAACCAGACTTGCCAGATTCTTAGTTTCCTTCCCCGCGACATGCAACACTGATGCCTAGGGGAGTGGGTGAGGGATGAAGAGAAGCCCACCGGTGTAGAGCAGGGGGCCTGATACGAGGCAGCCAGCAGATGGTTTATTTGTGCTAGCCTCTGTTGGTCTGGGTGAGACTGGACAAGGCTGGACGTTGGGTTGAAATTTCCCATCAGGAAAACTATATGCAGCCACTTTTCAGTTCAGGGCAGTTGTCTGTGCAGTCGGCATGGGTCCGGACGTTAGAGGCGCACGGCACGCTCCCATTCTCTCTCAGGTCCTTTGCTTCTCACCATGAGATCCGTGGGATCCCCTTTCCCATGAGGGATTCGCTGGACAAAGGGACATGAGCCTCGTCCAGGGTCGTAGGGCTCTTAGAGGATGTGTGAGGCCCGGCCTGCTTCCCCTACTGCTGATCCTGCAGCCCGAGGACCAGGCTCCTTTACACCGCGCTCGCCATGGTCCGCAGAGAGCCTGCCTCAGCCCTGCGGGGTACAGGGTGAGTGCTGGGGCCGACACGGAGGCCCAGCGCGTTCCGTTTATCTGAGATTGCCGGTTGTCATCACACGGAGGCACGGCACAAGAATTTAGGCAAAAACTTGGCTCTGCTAAGATGTCCTCTCTTTTCCAACGTAAGAGACCATTTTTTGCATAATCTGCTTGAAAGAAATGTATTAATGCATTTAGTGGGGGAGGAGAAGTGCGTTCATTCTCAGACGACTTTTCTCTCTTGATTGCATCCCAAAGCCGTCCTTCCCGATCAGGGAGTTCTGTGTGAGGTTTAGTCACCAGGAGGGGCGATTACAGGATTCGTACCTTGATCTTCTCCAGAGATGGATCCCTTGCCAGGACAAAGGGTAGGTAAATAGAAGCTCTAAAATGCATGTGACCTTGCAAGATCCAGCCTAGGCCTCCTGCTGGAGGGGGTGGGTGTGGCAGTGAGGAGGGACGTCAGCCCATCAACACGAGAGGGGCCCCCTCGGGGACACACCCCAAGAGCTGGTTGTGCTGAGCCCAAGGCGGGGGGCTGAGGACATCCCCTGAAATAGTTCTGGGGGTCTCTCCCTTGCAGAGGGTAAGAGAGGAGAAGGTGGCTAATGGTAGGTGTAGTTGAGGTGAGAACTCTGGCTTTGGACTCAGACGTATCCAGTTTGGATTCTGGCTCTGAAGTAAGCTGAGAGGCTTTAGAAAAGTTAGCCAACCTCCTGACATTTCTTGATGTAACATGAAGATGATAACACTGACCTCAAAGGGATGCTGAGGGGATTTGATGAAATGATATCTGTAAAATGACTGGCTCATTGTCGACACTCCACTGTGGTGTTTCCTGCAGGCTTCAGACGGGCATATGTCTGCTAGGCAGGCTGTACACCTGGCGCTGTCCCTTGCTCACTGGTGACCTCAGGCAGGCTAGTCAACCTACCTCAGCCTCAGTTTCTTTGGAGAATGGCTATAATGATACCAAGCTCACAGGGTGTTCATGAAGCTGACATGTGGTCATGTATGCAGAAAAAGATTAGCATAGACTATAAAATGCCTCCCAGTCTGAAGGCTGTTTCCAGGAGGGTGGGGAGCGGGATGGGCTTCAGGAGTCCTGCGAGGAGATGGGAAGCACAGAGGCGATAAGAGGTGACAGTGGAGACAAGTGGCCTTTTGCTAAATGCGGTCCGGTGCTGCAACTGGCTTCCAGGTCCCGTGCTCAGCATCCAAGACTCAGAGACCTTGTCTGGCGCTGGTGCAGAAGGCTTAGCCCGAGTGAAGGGCCCCCTGTTCCTGCCCATCGCCTCGCTCTGTGCCTAGACAGCTCACTCACCTCGCCTAGGGGAGTTGCCCCGACCCCTCGCCTGACCCCAGCGCATGTCCTGAACCCCTGGCCCTGCCAGCCACTAGCCTTCCAAACGTGTTTAAGACGCTGTGGTTTCTCTTCTAAGGCTCCTGCCTCCTCTACGTGTCCTGCCCTGGGCCCTGATGGCCCTGCCTGCCACTGAGGGCCAGCTTCGCCTGGCGCCCTGCACCCAGGGCTCAGTCCTCAGCAGTGTTTCCTGCAGCTTCCTGCCTTAGTGGCCTCTACCGATTGCCGGCACTGCGATCCATGCTCAGCCCAGGCCCTGGGGCCAGCGTCCCTCAAAGGTGCCTTGGAGGGATGTGATCATTTCACGGTGCTGCCTTTCGTTTTCTTTTGGAAAGGGCACCAGGAGTGGCAGAGCTCCTGTGCTGGCGACCCCAGGGCTCCTGGCAGCAGTGCCCACTCGTGTGCCCTGAGCGCTTGGAGTCTCACAGCCAGTAACCAGAGAACCCGCACTGGAAGCCTGTTCTGGCTCTGCTGTCTGGGGGCTCCCTGCCCTGGCTACCAGCCCTCCCTGATGCATCTCTCCGCCTGCTCCCCAGGCCCCAAGCCCCGGACCCTCAGCCACGAGGCCTGGTCCTGTGACCACACCCACATGACATGCGGCCTTTCTCCACAGTCCACTGTGCCTTAGTTTCCCTCCAGAATACATGACGCCATAGCAGAGCCCACACAGAATGAGTGGTTCTTGGCCAGCCATCAGAGGAGTTTAAGAATGATGACATTTTTTTCTTTATAGAAATTAAAGGAAAAGACTGTCTTGCTAAGTCAACAAAGTGGCTTATATGGCTGTTCACTTGGCCAGGCAGCTCCTCAGTGACTTGTAAGGGGCCTCAGCTCTGCCAAGCTCATTTTTCATTGCAACCAAGAAGGTTTATCATTTAAAGTGTCCAGCACATCTAAGGCCTGGTTGAGGAGCTGGCAAACAGCAGACAGGGCTGGGCAGAGGAGGTTTGGATGGATAGGACCTTGGAGGTCTTGGATACCACCAGCTTTTTATAGTTGAGTGCACTGGGTACCCCTGTCCCCTCCCTGCCAGAGGAAGGGACTGGCCAGGTCCCAGTCAGTGGCATCTGGGCAGGACTAGAATTCTGGCCAATGGATTTGGCCCAGCTCTGTCCTGACAGCGTCCTTACCAATGTCCCTTATGAAGGATTCTTATGGAAAATGCAGCTGCTGGGGGAGCTTGAGCAGGTCCTCTTCAGGAGACGCCGGAGGGGTTGACTGGGGTGGAATCCCAGCCTTAGCATCTGGGGAGCTGGAGGAGGAAGTGGGGAGAAGGCAGTCGTTGCTTGCCTTTGTCAGTCTGCCTTGCAAGCCTGGATGTATTCAACTGGGAATTTCTCTTCCTCAAAAACAAAAATCCAAAAAACCAAGAAAGATTTACTTTGAGCTGTATGGAGCATCTCTAAAGACATTCCTCATCACAGGGCTGGTGAGGAAGTGGTAGTCAGTATCTTGTTTGTGGGCAACAGAGAATTTACGCACCCAGCCCTGAGTCACCCTGGCTGGGAGATGGAGACATAGGTTAGAGTTCAGCATCTCTTGCTGTGGGTGTCGTCTGCAGGACCATCTGCGGGGAGTGCTTCTTGGACAGGGCTCCCAACGGGGCTGGAAAGCTGGGCTTGGAGCCGTGGAGGCTTCCTTTCTCTCTGGCAGCCTCCAGCGGCTGGCGTTCCCTCTGTCCTCTACACACCTAGTTAGGGCACTAAATCAGGGTCTTCCCTCCCAAGTTCAACCTGGGTTAAACTGAAGAGAAACTTGGGACCCTGCCCTTAGAGACAAGTACTGCCTTGTTCACCCAGAAGGGCTGTGCCCCTGGTCTGCTGCACCCTTCCCACGTGGTGCTGTCACCAAAATGGGATGCAGGGCGTGGGGAGGCTTTGGGGTGGAGTTTTCAGAGCACAGACGTGGAGCTTTGGAGTGTCAAAAGGCCGGTTCTCTGCCGCCAGCCCAGGGTGGCCTCCTGCCGCACGCGTGGACAGCGTGTGGACAAAGAACCCTGGCGAGACGCGAGCCCCAGGACTTCCAGAATCCTAATTGCTGCACAGGGCTCCCGAGAACTACTCATGTCAAGGGCATAGGTTTATAATAACAAATTTCATCTTTTGAAATGCCTGCTTGACTGCATATCCCAATTTCTAGCTAGTTGAAAGAGTACTTAAACCTAATGTTCGTAGACTGATCACCATTTTCTGTAAACCAATGTGATTCGTTCCTCCAAACCACCAACGGATCTGGAACCTCATGTGAACATTGCTTTGTATTATTAACTCAAGGAGAAAACATTCCGCTCATTATCTGCTGAGGTCATCTTAGTGTTTTTCTTGTGTCTGTTAGTCAGAAATTCAAAAGTTCTAGGGTATAGAGTCATTGTACCCACTATCTGGCTTTACAATGACCGGTAAATAATGATTTATCACATTTTACTCATATATATATATTTATACATACACACATATATATAATGTTACATACAGTTATATATAATATATAATAAATTGTATATAAATTGTTTACCTTTTTAAAAATTGAGACATAATTCACATATCATAAAATTCACCCCTTTAAAGTATATACTACAGTGGTGTTTAGTATATTTATAATATTGCACAACTATCATTGCTACCCAATTCCAGAACATTTATAACATCCTCAAAAGAGATCGCATACCTGTAAGTAGATACGTCCCATTCCCTCCTCCCCTGGGCTCAGGCAATCACTAACCTTTCTGTCTCTATGGGTTTGCTATATGTCTTATGAATAAAATCATATAATATGTGGCCTTTTGTGTCTGGCTTCTTTCACTGAGCATAGTGTTTTCATGGTTCATCCATGTTGCACCATGTCTCATTCATTCCTATTATTAACAAATACAAACAAATGGGTGTGCCACATTTTGCTGATCTGTTCATCAGCTGATGGACAGTTGGGTTGCTTCCACTTTCTGACTTTTATGACTCTGCTGGGCATGCTCCCGGGCGAGTTTCTGTGCGGACCTATGCTTTCAGTTCTCTTGGGCACGGACTTAGCGAGGGATTGCTGAGTCATATACTAACTCTGTTTAACTTTTTGAGGAACTGCCAGACTGGTTTGCAGAGTGGCTGCACCATGTTATATTCCCACCAGCAATTCATGAGGGATCCAGTTTCTCCACCTCCTCAACAACACATTTTATTGTCCATCTTTTTTTTTTATTAAAATATCATTGATATACAATCTCATGATGGTTTCAACAACACATTGGTTTCAACCTTCACCCCTATTGTCAAGTCCTCACCCCCTTCATTGCCATCACTGTCTGTCAGTGTAGTAAGATGCTATAGAGTCATTGCTTGTCTTTTCCGTGCTATACTGCCTTCCCCGTGACCTACCTATATTGTGATTGCGAATTAGAGGGCCCCTCAATCCCCTTCTCCCTCCCCACCCATCCTCCCCAACCCCTCCCCTTTGGAAACCACTAGTCCCTTCTTGGAGTCTGTGAGTCCACTGCTATTTTGTTCATTCAGTTTTGCTTTGATTTTATACTCCAAAAATGAATGAAGTCATTTGGTATTTGTCTTCCTCTGCCTGGCTTATTTCACTTAACATAATACTCTCTGGATCCATCTATGTTGTTGCAAATGGTAGGATTTCTTTTAAGGGTTGAATAATATTCCATTGTGTATATGTACCACATCTTCTTTACCCATTCATCTACTGATGGACACTTAGGTTGCTTCCATGTCTTGGCTATTGTAAATAGTGCTGCAATAAACATGGGGGTGTATGCACCCCCCATATGCCTTTCCTAGTCAGGGATCTTGTTTTCTCTGGGTAAACTCCTAGAAGGGGAATTACTTGGTCAAATTGTATTTCAAATTTTAGTTTTTGGAGGAACCTCCATATTGTTTTCCATAGAGGTTGAATCAATATTCATTCCCACCAACAGTGTAGGAGGGTTCCCCTTTCTCTGCATCCTCACCAGCATTCATTTTTCCTGTCTTTTGGATGTTGGCCATCCTAACTGGTGTGAGGTGATATCTCATTGTGGTTTTAATTTGCATCTCCCTGATGATTAGCAATATGCCTGTTGGCCATTCAAATTTCTTCTTTGAGGAAGTGTCTGTTCAGATCCTCTGCCCATTTTTTAATCAGGTTGTTTTTTGGGTGTTGAGGTGTGTGAGTTCTTTATATATTTTGGATGTTAACCCCTTATCAGGTAAACTGTTTATGAATATATTCTCCCATACTGTAGGATGCCTTTTTGTTCTGCTGATGGTGTCCTTTGCTGTACAGCTTTTTAGTTTGATATAGTCCCACTTGTTCATTTTTTATTTTGTTTCCTACTGTCCATCTTTTGATTCTAGCCTTCCCAGCAGCTGGATATGAAGGGGTATCTCATTGTGGTTTTGATTTGCATTTCCCTAATGACTAATGACAATGAGCATCTTTTCATAGGCCTATTGATCATTTGTATATCTTCTTTGAAGAAATGTCTGTTCAAACCCTTTGCCCATTCTTGAATTATTTTTCTTTTTATTATTGAATTATAAGAGTTCTTTATATATTCTGGGTACTATACCATTATTAAATATATGATTGGCAAATATTTTCTCCCATTCTTTGAGTTCTTTTTTCATTAAAACTTTTTTTATTGAAGTATAGTTGACATGTAATGCTGTATTTGTTTTAGGTGTACAACATGTCACAATTTGGCAATGATATACATTATGAAATGTTTACCACAGTAAGTGTAGTTACCATCTGTCACCATACACGGCTATTAAAATATTATTGACTATATTCCCTAAGCTGTACTTTTCATGCCTGTGACTTATTTATTTTATAACTGAGAGTTTGTGGCCCTAACCCCCTTCACCTATTTCGCTTACCCTCCCACCCCCTTCCCCTTTGGCAACCACCCATGTTCTCTGTTTTTATGGTTGTTCTTGTTTCATTTTCTTGGTGATGTTCTCTGTCACACAAGCTTTTAATTTTGATCAAGTACAATTCATCTGCTCTTTCTTTGCCTGCTTATGCTTTGTTGTCAAGGGTAGGAAGCCATCGCCTAATCAAAGGCCATGAAGATTTATAGCTATGTTTTCTTCTCAGGGTTGTATAGTTTTAGCTCCTAATTCTTAGATATCTTTATGCTCAAACCATCAGGCTCAGTTCTGGGAACATTTTTTCCCTTCTCAAATAATTTTGATTGTACAAAAGAAAAAAAATTAAAATTAAAGAAAAAACAGATATTTTACAAAAGAGAAACTGGACTTTAAGATCAATTCCATAATTTGCTTTATTCATTTAATCTCCCGGAAATATTTCTTGATGTTATTATTCTTCTACATTGTAATTTTGATTGGTGGGACAATATCCCATTGTTTGGATAGATATAATTGTTTAATCCCTTATTATTGGTCATTTAGGTTATTCCTATTAAAAAAATAATAGTACAGCAATGAGTATGTGATAGTTTCCTTAGAATAAATTTTCAAAAATGATTTTGAAAGAGTAAACCCTTATTTCCAGCATTCTAATAAAATGGATATACAATGGTTTCCTGAGAAAATTCTCAGAGAAAATGAAGGATAGTTACATTAAAAAATGAACTCAATAACTACTTTGATTTGGGAGAGATGCCATCTTGATATTGTCTAATATTCAAATATTTTCTGTAGATTATCGTGTGACAATACCAAGAGGCTTTTCTTTGTCACTACAGTTATAATTTTAATTGCTATGTAATATTGCATTTATTTGATGTGCCATAATTTAGTTATGTTGCCCAGATATTGAATACTTGAGTTACAGTCCACTTTTAACACCACAGTACACGTCTGTGCATGTAGCATTTTCGTTTTTTTGAAACTGTTTCCTCGGGGCTGGTTCCCAGCAGGTGGGTGTCTGGGTCAAATGCTTCTGAGGGCATGGGTATTGTTTTGTTTCTGGAAAGGGCACTCCTTCAGCAGTGTATGAGGGGCTAACCTCTAGGCGAGCACAAGTGATTTCAAATGTTTCAGCGCAGATTCTAGCTGAATAGCTCCTGAGTTACCGATGATAAAATTACCATCTATTTTATTACTATTTTTACTCGTTTAATTTAAATTGACAGATGATTCTTTCGTCTTCACGTGAGCTGCATATTTCACATTCATCCCTTTTTTTCCTCAGAGAGTGAAGTTTCAAAAGTTTCTTAATAAAGCAGAATATATGAGACTACACTCTGTGAGGAGGACTGATGTGCATGGTCTCTGAATTGTGAAATGTTTAATGTTCACAGAGAGGTACGACATGGTTTCAAGTTAAAAAGAAGAGGTCTTTCCATTGTTTCTCATGCAATGTTCATCCAGAGCTGAAGACTCCACCCATTTTATCTTTCAGTAACCATAAAGTTGCAGCCAGCCCATGACGGGGCTCTCTGGACACCTCCGCGCCCCTGCCCCCCGTCAGCTGCAGGCTCCTGTCTGCCAGCCTGGGTCTGTGGGAGGTTCTGAGGGGAAGGCTCTGTGTCCAGTTTCTCAGTCCCTGCAGTAAAGACCTTCGCTGCCAGAGTTCCCATGGTCTGAGGGAAGTGGATTCACCCAGTGCGCGATGTGCGAGGGTGCACCTCAGAGGGTGCCCACCGCTCTGGGGGCTCAACGTCCCAGTCCAGTGAGACCCCGCTGCTGGCATGAGAGCTCTTGGTGGCCTAGGATGTCTTGTCAGTCATTGCCAATCAAGGTGGCCTTAGGGCAGGTTTGGCCCAGAAGGGTGTTTGTGCTCTGGACTTCAGAAGCAGGAAACTCGCCCTCCCATCAAGTGATGGAGGCTTGGCCACGAGGGGCCCATGTTTGGTGGGTTTGAAGAAGAACTGGTCGGGGGGGTGGAGGAAGAGTCCAGCTCTGGGGGAACTTTGTGCAAAGGCAAGGGGCTTTCTTGGCAAGTTAATAATAGCAAGCACAGCTCTCCCTATTTGCTGGGGAAGTGCGTGAGAATAGCCAGCATTGTCTGGTTTCTGAGGCTGTTCATAGGGCCCAGATCCGAGGTGTTTGTTCAGAGGCATGTGAAGAAGGGTCCCAGCCCAAGGGTTTTTGACTCCGAAATTTGGCTCGGATGGCATCCTGCACACCTGATTGGGGAAAACAGCTTTCCACCTGGAAAAACAAGTCGGCCCCGCCCTTGCTTTTCCCACAAAAACAAGGCATCTGCGCGGAAGGCTGTCGGGTTGGGGTGAGGTGCCCCTGCACTCCCTACCCCCCACTGTGCCGTCCACGTGTTTTCTCTGTCTGTTTGACACAAGGTGGACTTGAACTCTGGCTTTCCCCATATGGTCTGCCCCGGGGCACTCATGGCCCAGCCCTGGACTCTGAACCCACCTTCCCCACCCTGCCCCAGCCCCCTGAAGAGGCAGGGAACCGAGTCCTTTTCGGCTCTTCCTCAGAGCGGGAAAGAGCAGGCCTTCCTACAGACCAGCTGTTCTGCATGCGGGTGATGCCTCCTTGACTCCTTCTTGCCTCCCGGTGGTGGGAGCAGTGGCTGGAGGGCTGAGACAGGCTCCTGGGAAGGCCACCGGGGGAGGGAGAACAGTATCTCCAGGAGGGATGAGTTGTCCCTAGAGGTCACAGCCTCCTTGTCTTGGAGATGACATCACAGCCCTGGCTGTCTCCATAACTGGAGACCGAGGATGGTCTCCGGGGGATTCTCCCTGAAGCCTGGCATCCTGCCAGTGACCCTGTCTGGCACATGTCTGTCCCAGGACACCTCAGGCCCACCCCTCTCATTCCCACTCCCGCCATCTGGGCTCAGGCCTTCATCCGATATTGTCCAGGTATCCCCGACTTTGTGGAAGGTCGTGTCAGGCCACTTTGCATTTACAAAAGGTCCACATCAGTAGCTGTTTTGGTGACCAAAAGAAATCAGAAAAGGATTCTTGCTTTTATGAAAGAAGGCAGAAAGAGACAGGGGTGCTCAGCATTCATTTCGCAGCAAGCTGTTACACATCCCAGCCGCGAGAGTGCCCGGCCCGCTCCTTTCCCAGAACCGCACTCAGCATCTCAGCGTCGGACCGCGAGAGCTCTGGACCGCGTCTGTGTGCATCTGTGCTTTGTCTCGATTTACTTTGTGAATCCATTAGCAAGACGAGTCTTAAGGTATCAGAAAAGCCTAAGAGAGGTTATTTCTAGGG
Organism: Phataginus tricuspis; assembly: GCA_029783875.1. NCBI lineage: Eukaryota > Metazoa > Chordata > Mammalia > Pholidota > Manidae > Phataginus > Phataginus tricuspis. The sequence continues at coordinate 5,647,064 of JAQQAC010020896.1, read as the reverse complement.
TCTGGAAATGCTTACAAGTGTTTCCAAATAAACCAATTGTAACTGCTTCTTTTCTTTACGTCGTGGCTCACAAATGTGTCCTAGGAAGGCATATCCACCACATATTGAGTTTTCACCCTATATTATATGTTTGTTGTATTTTACATATTGCATCTCCTTCATTCATAATATACTTGTCATATATTGTACATTCATGAAATATTGTATATTCACTTATTTTGTATATTGCCATTCGTTTTATTTTGTATATGAGTCATATACTGATGCGCATCGATACAACAGGACTCCTAGGAGAGCTCTTGTGTCGGGTGTCCCCAGCTCCCAGTCAGCTCCTGTGCCTCGGTTCAAATGGCTTTTCTGGAGTGCAGCCCCTTCCAGGCACTGGTCCTGATTTGCGGGTCCCGTCAGGCTGTCCCCTTAGGCTCGGGCTCCCGGGGTGGCCTCAGCTTCCTTGCCTGCCCGCTGTTCCTCCCAGGTTCCTTGTGTCCCTTGACGATGTCAGGCCTTCTCACGCTTCAGGCCGAGCTGGTGCCGCTCTCTCTACCGATCAGCTGGCTGGTGCTTTGCAGAAACACAGACTAGCGATTCTACAGCATGTGATGGGTCCCAGGGCGCCTTGGTGGACTTGAGCTGATCTGATCTGGTCTGTTGTCCAAGGGAGGTCTCGCTAGCATCTGAGATTGCCTGGAGAGCAGACGGAGGCTAAGGGAGACTGGCTGGCTGGACCAGGGTCACACAGCCCAGGCGGGGTGAGCTGGGATGTGACTGTCCTCCGCCTCCCCAGCCAGGGTATTTCGTGCCCCTGCACTGGCCCCAGGACTCACTGACATTCTCACCGACTCACATAAAGTTCTGCATTGATACCCTTGATTATGGAACACACCAGTCCTCTTGCCTCTCCTAGTCCCCTAGTACGTTTGGCCTTGATGGGCTGTGGTCGCTTTCCTCTGACCTCGCTTCTCCGTGCGGCTTTTATCTCAATGGATTTTAGCTTCATCTCTGCTATTCTCAGGCTGGGGGATCCTGTACGGTCCTCTCCAGTCCCTGGTAACCTCCATGTGCTCGGGCACAGAGCTCAAGATAGGGAACTTTCTTCCGTTCCCATCGGGCTATGCACCGACCAGCCGCGTGGAGACCCACGGCCCCACCCCACCGTCTGCAGGCCCCCTCCTCCAGCACACACACCATGGCCGCAGGCCCCACACACTCACGCACATGTCCCAGACTCTTCACGCCCATGTGTTTGCTCAGTCTTCACATAGGTGGCACACACATGTCACACACCGCGTGATGTCCCAGGGAAGAAGCCGAGAAGAGTGGGTGAGTGTCGTGTGATGTCCTCCCTGCCAAGTTCCGGTCCACACTGCGGCAGAGTGTGGCTCACGGGGACATTTGGGCCTCTGGAAGCAGGCGCAGTGGGGGGTTCTTCAGGAGGTGAGAGCTCAAACCCGGAGTGTCTGCCTGCTGCTGAATGTCTAGTGTGGAGCGTGAGGACAAGGGGAGAACAGACGTAGGCGAGGACGGCATTTCTGACGTGGACAGAGTTTTTCTCCAATAGACATCACACGTACCATTCTTAAGTTTGTTGTTGAGGGAAGGCTCTATGTCAAAGGGTCTTGAAAGGCAAAGTGCTGACCGGATTGTAGGGGGCTCTGGTGGCCAATTTCTGGATCTGGTGGTAGCGTTTCCTCCTGCGTGACAAGTGGGCCCAGCAGGGACCCTCAGGCCCCGGGCGTCTGATGACAGCCAGTGACTGGGCGACTCACGTCCTTTGTGGTTTCTGCTCATTCCCATATTATTGCTCTCATGTCCTTCCAAGGAAAGCACGTTTCTCAGAAAGGAAAAACAACCACTTGTTATTTTCTTGATTTAACATTTTTTTAATATGTGAAAATCGAATGTGCATACCACCACAAATAATTTGGGTAAAGAGAAACATTAATGTTTATTAAGGAATGGGCTGGAGGGCATTTTAGTGTTGGGTTCTTCTTTTATTCTTGTATTTTTTTAAATAAAATGAAATGATGAACAATATAAATTAATTTTTATGGTGTATTTTTTCATGGGTCTTCATGGGATGGAGAAAGAGTTTTCATCAGGTAGGGCTGTATAGAAAGAAGGAAGCCTGCTTTGTAGCTTGGACTAAATGATACTTTGTGGAAGTTCATAAGGAAACAAAGCCGTTGAAAATGCCCACTGTTTTTGGTGGGTAGATGCACTTTTGATGCGTCTGTAACCCCTCATCTCCAGGGCACTGGCTTCCTTCTGAAGGGACCAGCCTTTAGCTGGAATGGAAGTGGCTTCCAAATATCAGGTGGCACTTCTGAGCTCTTGGCAGCTGAGGCATTCTCCTGTGAGGAAGAGGAGGCCCATGGAGGCTTGGGGAACACCTGCGGGCTCTGCCCTGCTGCGGGGAAGGCGGCTTGCTCAGCTGGAGCTCCACATGTGCAGGGCAGCTCCGTGCCCTGGCAAGGGACCAGCTCAGGGCTGCCCAGACACCACAGCCACCAGCTGGATGCACTCAGAGCTGCAGGGGATGGACGCATCCCAGTGCGGCCCGGGACGCACTCTTGTGCCGGCGGGGTCCCGCTCTTATAACTGCATCTGCATCAGTACTTACTGAAAAGGAAAGGGAGACTTAGTATCTCCTCCAGATACATGGCCATGGACATTTGTGGCCAAGTGTGCCCTGACCTAGGGAAAAGGAAGGGTGGGGGACTTGTCAGTGAGGAGGAGAAGGAGAAATAAATTGAGGTGGTTTAGCCACAGGTCAGCTGACACTTGGGCTTGTCTTGTCGCATTGCAGAGAACTCTCCTTTCTGAAGGTTGCCTGGAAATCAAGGTTCGCTGCGGCTATGAGCAGTGCCGGCTTTGGTAGGAGTGAGCCGAGGGATGGGCCGACAGGGGGCCCATGGGGAAGCGTGCTTGTGCATGTGTTTGCTCACCTGAGTGGGGACAGAGCCTGCGGCTTCCTCTGATAAGGACTTTTAACCTACTCTTATAGTGAGGGCAAGCCCAGATGGCTCAAGAAAAGAAAAAAGACAAAAACTATCCAGGTGATAAGCGAAGATGGCATTCATCTGCTAGAAGCGCCCTGACAGAATGCCACAGACCGGGCGGCTGAAGCAGCGGAACTCGTCTCACTGTCTGGAGGCCGGAACTTCGAGAGCAAGGTGTTGGGGGCTTGGTTCCTCCTGTCCCCCCGCTGGGCTTGTAGATGGCCACCTTCCCCCTGGGCGCGTCTGGGTCCTAATCTCCTCTTGTAAGGACCCCAGTCATAGTGGAGGAAGGCCCACCCCAATGACCTCATCTTACCTAAATTTCTTCTAAGTCCCTGTCTCCAAATACAGTCCCATTCTGGGGTACTGGGGTTAGGACTTCAACATATGAATTTTGGGAAACACAATTTTGTCCATAATGATGACTTTAAATCTGTACAGTGGAGTAATGGGTTAGACAGGGAGGGCCGTGCGTGGCCCAGATCAGAGGCAGTTCCTCTCGCTCCCTGCTCTGGGTCTGCGCCTCACTCGGTAGGAACTCTCACCGCGGGACAAGTCTGGTTGAGCCGCAGGCCCTGCAGGGATTTGGGCTTCTCCCCTCCAGCCTTCTGTGCTCCTCACAGAGATAATTCCACGCATCGCTGGAGAGCCTCTCATAGAATTACTGCTCTTTCTTTCTCAGCAGAGTCTGGGTGATGGACCACCGGCTGAGGATGGAGTTTTGTGGGTCCTTGGGAGCTCTGTGCATATTTTTGTTGCTACCACAGGTGAGAGGAAACCAGGTATCATTGTTGTTCAGATGCAGAAGGCTCTGGAAGTGAGCCGAGTGGCTGCCCAAGGCTGAAGTCAGTGAGAGGCTGAGCCTGGAAGGGAGACCAGATAGATTCCTTTAGCTCCAGAATCCTGCAGCGCCCCTCCCTGCTGAGAACTGTCAATCCCACCTCTGGGGTGCCTGATAAGCCCGCACGTGGGTGAGGGGAGGCTGTCTTCAGGGTTCAGCCAAGAGCCCCTTCCTGAGGCTCTGTTCCCATTACAGTCGTCTGTTCCCCGCCCCCGGCCTCCTCCCACTGACTCTAGGCATCTAATGATGGTCTTTTCTATGCGTCTCTCTGTCTGCCTGACTCAGAGTCTCCTCGCAGTTGGGAATTTGTGCACTGCACAACCTGTGCAGCTGAGCATGACAGCCCTGGACGTGCGTGTTGCCCGTCCGACTCTGACTCCCTGGTGTGACAATGAACGGGAATGGAAAGCTCCAAGTGGCAGCGCCTCATCCCATTCCCAAGTGAGTCAACCCAACTTCTCCTCCTTTTAGAAGCCCAGCTAGCAGATGAATTTGGTAGGAACCATTTTGGCCTGAACATTAAGTTGGGGATGTTTGTTGGCCCCCCACATTTGAGCTCTGAGGAGTCATTTTCTTGGAGCTGACCTCAGACGTGGGTGACAGGCAGCCCTGGCTCTGGACAGAATGCTTGAGGATTGCTCTTCACGCCTTCTCTGAGCCTTGGTCACACTTCACGACGTGAAACACCAATGACTTGAGAGTACGTGAAGAGATGCTCTTCTCTGCTGATCCGTAAATGCAAATCAGATCAAGATGCCATTTTCCACCGATTATATTGGCAAAGACGAACAAGTCTGGACACCTGCAGTACTGACTAGGGTGTGAAGAAACAGGGAGCTGCACACTGCTGGTGGGGGGTTGGGTCGGTCCGGGTTTTACTTTATTTGGTGGCAATTTCATATTACAGGTCAACAGCGCAAATGCATACATTCTGAGCCTTCCAATCCTAATTCTAGGAATTTATCCTTCAAATATACTTTGGCAATGCAAGCAAAGATATGTGAACAAGGTTGCTCGTTTATAGAAGATTTGAAATGGTGATAAAGTAGAGGCTTGGTAGGTAAATTATGATCTATCATTTCGTGGAATATTAGGGGCACGTTTTGTATGGAGAGCATGCCAAAATATGTTATTAAGATTAAACAAAAAAGGTAAAAACTCATGATTATGATATACATCTGTTCTTTGCAAAGAACTATTTGTGTGTGTTTGTGTAGATGGGAAATTCCTGAACAGATGCACAGGAAATTGTTGATGGTGGTAATCTCTGCAGAGCATGGGGGGCCCATGGAATGGGCAGGAAACCAACTTGAGATTGTATAACCCTTTGTAGTGATCAAATTTGTTGTCTATGGGCACATGAAATTTGTATTTTAAGAAGGCAGCCCCTCCCACCAACAAAAAATCTAACCCTTCATAAGCCATTGTGAAAGTCAAATTGGATAACTCAATTCTCAATTCAATAAAATTTTATACGGCACTGATTATATTCCAGCCATGGGCTAATGTATGCAAAAAGGCTTCACAAACTGTTAACCACATAAAAATTGAGAGCAAACAATTTATTTCAGATAGTATAGCTAATTAACCAAATATTTACGAGAACCAGCTTCCACTTATAAGACAGACTCCTATAGAACATAAACTTTCATAGCAAATGAGCAGTCACTGTTATTTTACTAAGTGCTAGATTTTAACAATACAGAATCACAACCTTAAAAAGCACAGGCATAGCAACTCCCTCCAAATCCTTCCAGGAAGCCAGAAAGTGGTGTGAAGACATCTTAGGACCTGGGATAGGTTGTTATACATCATAAGACCTGGGACAGGA
>JAQQAC010020896.1:5571393-5636393 GCA_029783875.1 Phataginus tricuspis | reverse complement strand
GAGTGGGAAGAGCTGTTGCAGGTGGTCCCGAGTACGCGTCCCTCTTTCCCCTGATGTCTGGAAGGGGAAACCGGCCAGGACTCCAGGCTGGGGCTCTGACCCCAGCTTCCTCAATCCTGGCTTAGAGAGACGCCTGTGCAGCCGAGCCCCACGTCCCACGCACCCTCTCCTCTTTTTCTTCCTCTGCACACCTGGCCCACGGCCCTGGCCCACAGCCCTAGGGACGGCAGCAGCCCCTGTGCACCCTCTGCACCCTCTGTGCCTGCTGTGCCCTGCATCGCCCCGCTTCGGGTCAGGCCATCACTGCCTCAGCTCATGAGTGCACAGGGAGGCATTCGGTAAGCACAGTGGCTGAGTAGTTGGGTGTGTGTTCCCCTCCGGCCCTGAGCCAGGCTCTGGGCAGGGTGGCCCTCCTCTGCGCAGCCTCATCCTGCCTGACCATGTCCTGGCTGGGCTGCACAGCTGAGGTCTTCTCCTCCCACCTGGGACCAGGCTGCTTCTCTCCCCTTAGGCCCCAGGCGGCAAGGTGCCTGCACTTCAGGTGTGCTTCCCGTGTGCTCAGCATTCCCACTCCATGCCGGGGAGCCTCGGGTGGAGGGAGAAGCAGGTGCACCGCCAAGGAAGGCTCCTCCCTCCAGAAGGCCATCTGGTGGGAGGCGTGGGAGCGGGCTCCCTGAGCCTGAGGCAGCCCGGGCCCCAGCCTCTGCGTTCCTGGCCTGGCGGCCCGCTCCCACCCTCAGAGCAGGGCCAGTGCCTTGTCTCTGTAGCTCAGGGACATGGAAAGCAGATTCTTTAACTTCTCCGCATTCCTGGAAATGGCCTTAATTTTCTGGAAGAGGAAAGGAGTATCTGGATCTGGAACATTCTGCTTCCTCTTGGCGCGGCTGCTGTCACTCAGTTCCCCCAGGAAGGCCGGGGCAGCTGCCGTGTCCCAGAGTGTTCACCGGGAAGCCTGGCCCTGGCTCAACCCTGCAGGTGGGTGGTGGCCGCTACCTTCCCGTGGTGCTGTGCCACCCACGCACTTCCTTACATCTGCGCTGAGCCCCCAAGGAGGCTGGGATGAGTCCTGAGGGCTTCCTGAAGACCTATAGGCTGCAAGTAGAGTTCCCAGGCTGCTGCACCAGGGGCCCAGCTCCGGCAGCCCCTGACCACCCACCACACCTCTTCCTCCTTCCCACCGTGTCTTCTCCCTGGTGGCCTTGATGCCTCCGGGTAGAGGCCCTCTGGGCTCTGGGACCTTGTGTGCCCAGGGAAGATGAGGGTCAGAAAAAAGCAGGCTCTGGGTCCCCTTTTCTGGATGTGGACGGAACCTCCTCTGTCCCTCCCTCCCAAACCACCCCTGGCCTTAGTGTCAACCCATGCATCCTTCCAGGGTGTCCTCATCCTAGAGGGCCACCTGATAAGGGATTTCATAGAACCTGGGTTTGGAAGGCATCTTAGGTACCTCAGGGCATTTCATCTGAGCCCTTTGTGATAATGCCGCCCCCTGCAGGAGACGCCCCAGAGGAGCAGCAGAGGTACCTGGGCTCTGTCGTGATTAGCCAGCAAGGCTCTGGGCCCTGGTTTCTGCATCCAGCTGCACTCTGGATGCACTGACGTCTGTGTGCAGCGCTGCATGATCCTGAGGGCAGGGTCTGAGTCTCTGATGTTGTATGCGGTATCAAGTGCCGTGCCCCACATACAGGACCCTCAGGGATGTGTGCCACTCCCTCTAGCTGCTGTCCACCAGCCGGCTCACCAGTCTGGGTTCTGGGTGGGGCCTGGGCTCTGATTTTCTGTCTGACTGCTTTAAGGAAACTTCATTCGCCCAGCACCCACCCTCTGCCTGAGGAGCCAGTGAGCTTCCCGTCTCTCCCAGCCTCCTCCCAGGACCCCTCCTGCCCCTCCTGGTGTTTGGAGCATGAAGGGCTGCCCCACCTCCTCAGGTGTACATAGAGGCTCTGTAATTTCCAGAAGAATCCATGAACCTGAGAAGTCCACCTGCCAGGCAGTCTGTCCCACCGCCTCGCCGCGAGATTCCTGGCCTCTCTGGGTCCTGCTCTCCCTGCTCCAAGGGGCAGGCCTCCCGCACCCTGGCTGACCCCCGGCAGCTGTGTTCCTCCTGCCTCAGCAGCTCTTCCCACCTCAGCAGGGTCAGCAAATTCTCCTTTGCTGGTTGGGCCCCGTCTGCAGGCCATGTGATCTGGAGCTGCGTCATGGCTACCCAGATATCTGTTCTCTTGCAACCTGTAACCTCGCCCTTTAGGGCAAGGCCTTAAGGCTTTTCTCATTGGCCCCGTTACCTGAAGGGCAATGGGATGGTGGGAACCTCCCCTCAGGGTCAGGGTATCATCTGATGTGGTCACCCAGTTTCTGCAAGGGAGATTCATGAAAAATTTCTGAATTTCACATTGTCACAGAACAAAACCATAATTATTTCATACCATATATCACTAATTTTGTGTACTATTATAGTCCAGCTTACGAAAAATATTTGGCAGTAGCTCTGGGGCAGAGATAGAGCACGAGTCCTGGGATGGGGGATAAAGGAGTCGTGTTTTGAGATGCGCAAAATCTCACGCTTGCCCTTCCCTCACTTAACCCAGTTCCTAACCCCCGAGACTCCGTTAAAGTCACAACTATTTTGTTGTTTTTGTCGTGAAGTCTACTTTGTTGAGAAGTTGCAGGACTTTGCCTTCCAAGCATGGATGACTGATTCAGGAGTTTAATCATTTTTAAAATAAGTAACATTTCCTGGGCACCCGCTCGGTGCCAGGCACCCTGCTAGGTAGACTGTGGGGACACAGCCTGTGTTCGTGGGCTGGTTGGTCTGTTGGTTTAAATCCTGGTTCTGCCACTTGCTGTGCAATCCCGGGCAAGTTGTTTAATCTTCCTGAGTGTCAGTGCTTTACCTGTAGCATGGAGACGGGGATTCCCGCCTCACTGCATTTGCCTGGCGCACAGTAGGTGCTCAGCAAACGGCAGCTGTTCTGATGGCCATTTATCAGACGACAGCGTGTCCTCTTTTTCTCACAAGGACGTTGTAGGGAAGTCACGGAGCTGTCGGCTCTTGAGTCAGCTGGCTGTTCTGAGCTTTGGGGTCCCTTGGAAGGATTGTGGGGAGTCGGCCAGTTGGCTCCGGGCACATGCTAGGCTGTGGGCTGTGCCGAGTGTCCCAGAGGTGGGAGTGTTGCTCTGTCCTGTTCTAATTTCCGTTTCTCAGTGTGCTTTGTAATTGGGCCATTTTCAGTCAGCTGGAGGAGTCAATGACCTGGAGAAGGGACCCAGCCTTGGATATAGAATCCTCCCCCTTTGAAGCCCCCCACTTTCTTTGTGGGCGTAAACGTGTCTGTGCCTCCCCTCGCGGGCACGCCCTCTTCCCCTTTGATGCTGCCTCTGTGACGACAGGGCTCAGAATTATTAATTCCTACTGCACAGCAAGGTGCAGTTTTATTACACAAGAAGGAGGGAAATATAATTGCTGTCTTGAGTAATCATTTTACGAAGACTTTGAGCATGACCTTTAATTAATATTTCATTTGCACCCAGGGTGGGTAACTTGAATAGGGCATAAAAATATTGTTGGCCCTATGTATGGAGAGATCACGGACTGGAGACGCAGAGCCAGTGTGTGCTGTTCAGTTGTTTGCAGTTATTTCAAAAAATTAAAAATATTTAACCCATTAACCCATAATAAAGTAAGGGAGAGGCTTAGGGAGACGCAGCTTTTTATTCAGTGGGATAAGGTGCGAATTCCAGGCATAATTCATAGCAGCTCCTCCACCGGGGAGCCCTCTCCCCTGCCCATGGAATGAATTTGGTGCTCAGGGGTCTGGGGGCGAGTCACTCCTTGATCAAAGCCAGGCTCCCAGGTCATGTCTGACAGGCTTTGAGGGGCTGGACACCTGTAGGTCACTGCGTTTGAGACACAGTGGGAGGCGTTGTTGTCTTTGACGTTCCCTGGAGCAGGGCACTCGAGATGTTCAAAGTGCTTCCTGGGACAGGCCCAAAGGCCATGTTCCCAGGGGGTGGGGAGCCTGGAGACCGTGCTCTCCTGGCGGGGAGGAGACCAAGTGAGGGCCTGGCTGGAGAGGTCCTCCTGGCGGGGAGGAGACCAAGTGAGGGCGGGCGGGAGGCCAGCAGGCCAAGGGTGTGGAGAAATGTACTAGCAGGCCCTTTGGTGACCAGTCCTGGGGGCGCAGCTTCCTTCCCAGTCCTGGAGGTTCTGGCTGGTGGGGGACCCCGGGCTGGCTCCTGGGAGGTGGCTAAAGGCCTTGAGACCCACAGGTCTACCTGCCCAGCTCTTCATAGTCTGCACGTTGTTCCATAGGTGTGGACTCAGCTGTGCACGTGAGCAGCCCCCGAAGCCTGTGGGATGTGGGAACATTGGCTGCTGTCGGCGTTTGTTGGACTCCTAGTTCATCAGCTTCAACTCTCAGAGTCCTCCCGACGGCCCCGAGGAAGAGGGTCCTTCTTACAGGTGAGGAGCCTGGGCCTGTCGGTGAGGTCATGGACTCCCAAGGGCACGCGGCCGCCGGTGAGCCGGGAGTGATTTGGGTGGCCTGGTCGGGGCCTGGGGGATCTTGGATGGCTGGGGGCTGGCCAGCGTTTGACGGCCACAGCAGGACAGACACGAGGGGCCTACAGCACGACGCGCTCTGCTGCCCGCTGGGTGTCCCTTGGAGTTAGGATACGCAGGAGTCCTGCCTCCTGGGGCATATCGTGAAGGGGCAGGTAACTTAACTGTATAAACAGTTGGATGATTTAAAACATCTCTGCTCGACCCCAGAGTGGCTGTATTTCTGTGTTATTATGCTTACAGAGTTTCCCTGAAAAAAATATTAAAAAAAAATTGGCCAACAGGTGTATTGACATGCTTTTGGTGACAGAAAGGGCTGTCTTAGTGATCAGTCGCCTTGGGATTTCTGGCCGTGCTCGAGTCTTCTCTGTGTTTGTGCCAGAAGTTGTGTTGCCAGGAGTCTCTCTTCTGGGATTTGGGAACCGCCACCCGCCCCCTCGCCTGCTGAGTGACCGGGTTGAGGGCCATGTGGGACCTGGGAGAGGAGTGGGGATTTGAGGGGCAGCCGTGAGCATCAGGGCCTTTTTGCCTGGACCTCATGCAAGGAGGGAGGATGGTGGGAGAGGGTGCTGACGGTCGCCGCCCAGGTTAGCTCACTGGCTTTACCGTAGCCCTGCTGGTCCGGTATCTCTGTCCTTCCCATTTGAGACATGCAGAAGCTCAAGTCCTCAGAGACAGAATAGCACCCAGGCCCCCAGTTGGTGTGCAGAGCCGAATGTGAACCCAGGTCCTCTCCTCTCCACGCCAGGGGAGTGCCCGCCCCGTGGGAAAGGCTCCTCCCCCCCCGGGGGTGTCCACTGTCCTCCCCTCGCTCCGTCTGCTCCTGCCCATCTATACCAGATAATAAAACTGCCTCTGAGGACATTTAAATAGTGACTGCATTTTGTTTATTTTCCCTTTTACTCATTCCTTTAAAAAAATTATAAAGCGTTAACTTGCTTACAAAAAGTTTCAATTTTCTTCCCTAAGTCCCATGCTTCAGGAATGACCCCAGGGAGTAACTCGGTATGTGGTGTTCCAGACAAATATGAAATGTCAAATGTATATGTAAATATCTACACACAGAGAACCTTTCACTTATACAATGTGAGTACATATAAGCAGATTTACTGCAGCAATGTGTGTAGAGGCCAAAGACCGGAAATACCTGAAATGAAATAACCTCAGTAGGGGTTCAGTTAGATCTATTATGATATAACCACTTGATAAAATTATTGTTTGGCTGTTAGGAAAAAGCTCTCCATGTGCAGGCCCAAGACCTGCTTATAACATGTCATTAAATGTAAGAAGTGAAGCGTGGATGGTTGCACCACGCAGACACACTTATTTCCGCAGCAGCCTCACGTGCCGCACGGGTGGCCACTGCGATCTGATGGCAGTGTCGGTGGCTGGATGTCTCTGGCCCAAGCCACCTGTGACATCAGGCTGCCCCCAGAGAGCCACGGCCACCCTGGAGGAAGTTACTTCCTGCTGAGCTCAGGGCAAGCCCTGTGTTAAATGCTCCGGCAGGGGTGGCGGTGGTGACCCCAGACTTAAGCTGAAGCCTCCCCCAGAGGGCAGCGTCTCAGGCCTGTCCAGATGATCACACTGCATCACTCCATTTCCACACGGGCAGAAACCCGGGCCCAGAGGGGAGAGGTGACCCGCCCAGGTTCACACGACCAGGTAGGGAGGGTATCAGCGCGCTCGCGGTATGGCTCTGGAGTCTGTGCGTAGGCTGGGCCTGCACTGGCTGCCGCCTTCCCCTCTCAACGTTCCTGTTCCTCTCCCCTTCCTCCTTCTGCCGGCAACCCCCTCAGTTTGGCGTGTATAGCCCCTTAGCAGAGCTGAGGAATGTGGGGCGACGTGCTGAAACCCTGGTTGAGCACCCTAGTCTGATAAGTTCTCCTGGGAACCTTTGGGTGTTCCTGGTAGGTATGCATGTGAGCCCTGTGAGTGTGCGTGTGTGTGCTGTGTGTGGGGTGTGTGCATGTGTGGGTGTGTGTGTGCACGTGTGCCCTGTGAGTGTGTGTGGGGTGTGCACACATGTGCCCTGTGTGCGTGTGTGGGGTGTGTATGTGCACGTGTGCCCCGTGAGTGTGTGGGGGGTGGTGTAAGAGGAGACAAATGGTGTCTCCGTCACAGAAGTCTGAACTGACCCAGGAGCAGGGGCCACCGCAGGCTGCTGTGTCCCCCTTTTCTCGAAGGCTGCCGGCAGGAGTCCTGTCTCTCTGGAGCCAGGCCATCCCAGCAGAGCCTGGCACTTCGGGTTCAGAGAGTCAAGCTCTCAGAAATAGTAAACCACTGTTTTCCTGCCGACTGTTTGCCCTTATTAATTCAGGTAGCAATTACCCATTCTGAATATTTGGCGACTAATGAGTTTTTCCTGTGGAGACGGCAGGATGAGGAATGCTTTGCTCTGACCTGATCCACTTTCTCTGCTTCCCGAGGATGTGGCAATGGAGGCTGGAGGAGGGAGGGGTGAGAGCTTGGGAAAAATCTGCTCAGTGCCTGGGATGCCCCTTCAGCTGCTGGGGCTCTACTACAAGTCTGTAGGATGATAAACATGATCCCCCAGTTCTGGGGGTGCTTTTGCTGTCGTGTCACCTGGCCTCTTTTCCCCAGGGTGCAGCTCCCGGCGGTTTGCCTGGTAAAGTAGGCGGCAGTGTCAGGGCAGAAGTTGGAGGCTGCTTGCTGGGTGGGGGTCACCTCATTCCAGAGCTGTGTTCACAGAGTCCCCAGGGACCCTGAGTGCAGGGACAGTGTGCTCAGTGAAAGGACACACCTAGACCTGGGGGATGGAGGCCCAGGGGCAGGTTCAGGGGGACAGGTTGGAAAAGACAGCCGGTGTCCCGTGTGCTCCAGCTCAGCTGGGACTTGGTTCAGAGATTGCTTCCTATAAGCCCTGAAGCCCCTTAGTTAGCATGTGGCCTGGGTCTGCCTTTTTGTTCCTGGGATGCAGTTGTCACTGCTGTCAGTGTTTGCGGAGGCACTTCTCAGTGTGCCACAGGCAGGAGGGCTTGGTACTAACGTCTGAGCAGCTTCCTGAAGTGGGACATCAACAGGCACAAATCCACTTCGGGGAAGGGATAAATAGGTAAGTCAGCAAATATGCACCTTTCCTGGGGGCTGGGGAGCACTGGGGCTCAGATCTGGGCGCTGCAGCCCAGTCCACCAGGATGAGGGGTGGGGAGCCTCTCTCCAAACCCTGTCACTTGCTGCCTGCAGGGACACATGGGTCCACGTGGTACCAGCTCTTTTCCAGCACCCCTGCGGTCTCTGTCTCTGAAGGACACTCTCGGCCATTTTCACCTCAAGTGAAGATTTCAGATCAGGTTTGGAAGGCCTCCTGGCCACCTCCTCCCCGCAGCTGTGCTCTGGGGCTTGGTCCTGGCTGTGGGCTGCACTTCCTCGTCTGCGAGCCCCTTCAGGTGCCTGGCACGCTGTGTTCCCCACCCCACCCCGCCACTGCACAGCTGCAGAGGCCTCCTTAGCGCCGTCATGCCCCTGACGGCTCGGCACGTGCCTGCCTGTCTGGCACAGCCGGGCCAGCCCTGCTGATGAGGGAACTGGCTCTGGTCGTTTGCACGCACTTGTGCTGCTGCTCTACCACTTACTGTAGTTCGAGGCCAGGGACCTTGTTGTCTGGTGTCTGGGGTTTCCCCTGAATGTCAAGGCTCGCACTCTGCCCTAGAGGGTGGCCAATCCCCGGCCACAAGTTCAAGCTGGTTTCCCTAAACCACAGTGGCTGTGGTTCCTGTTCAGGTAGGCTCAGGGGAAGTGCTGGAGTCTTGGAGTCAGGCCTGGCTCTAAGTCCTGGTTCGCCCAGTTAGGTATGATCTTGGACAGCTTTCGTAAGCTCTTCAAGCACCACTTCCGTCGTGCTGCCTGTGTCTTTGGGGCTTGCTGCCTGTGTATCTGGCATCAGAGAGAGCCTGGCAGTGTGAACTGGGAGTGCAGGAGGCGGTTTGTGGGTGGCCATCCTTGCATATCCTGCAGACTGGTCAGCGGCCTTGGGATCTCCCTTTGATCCTCAGGGAGCCTGTGGGGGGCAGAGCATTGCTCCCTCTTCCCTGCAGCCAAGAGAGTGTCCCCTTGGCTATGATGCAAGATGTGGCTTGAAGGGCCCTGTGGGAACGGATCTGGCTCCCAGCCAAGGTTGGGGTGACTCCCAGGTATTTTCCAGGCCACCAGAGGGACTGCGTTTAAGTAAACTCCATCACAGAATTTCCAGGCTGGGAAGTGAAGAGGCTTTGGGGTCTGGTCCAGCTGTCTCGATGACTGCAGACAAGGGCTAGTTTCCTCTGGGGTGCGAAACTTCACACACAATCCCTTCGGCTGTCTTGGGAAATGCAAGAACCCCAGGCGCAGGGCTGTCGGTTAGAGTCCCTGTCTACATTACCTGGGCCTTTTCTGAGCAGCCTTCTCCTACCCGCCCCCAGAAGCCAGGACTTGGCTGTTCCAGGCCACATCTATGTGAGGGATGTGCCCGCCAGGTGGCCAGGCCACTCTCTGCAGGCAGATGCTCCTCCATGGAGACTTTTGACCCCGAAAAGTAGGTCAGTACAATAGCTTCAGATGCAGGGCTCCTTGTTCCAGATCCCTCTCATTACCTGGGTGTCCTGGAGAAAGTCATCTGAGCGTGGGGACCATAACATTTCCTTGGAGGCGGGGCTGAAGATCAGTAAGCCAAGGACATAAGGAGTCTGGTCCCGTGCGTGGCCAGCAGCAGCCCCCACTGCAGGCTCCCCACGTCCCGGCTCTGCAGAGCACTCACGGATCAGCTTATCTGAGCGCACAGCAGCCATATAACACAAGGAGCATGATTATCCCCATTTCATCAATGGAGAAACTAAGGCATGGAGAAGCCCAAGGTCACAGAGCTGGCGCTTGGGCCCCAGGGTCTGTGCTGTCCCCGTTTCTCACTCTGCTTGGGACATCACTGCTCTTGGAGCTCTGGCTGCTTGCCGCCCAAGCTGTGCACAGCAGGGGCTCCTTGCAGCTCCTGGTCCCTGATGCCCCCAGCAGGTCTCAGGCAGCAGGCATGGCCCGTCCCTGGACCCTGCGCTGTTAGCCACAGCCCCCGGCAGCCCCAGGAGACCCGCTCAGGCCCTGCTGCCCCCCCGCAGGCAGGCCGGCTCTTGGGGGGGCAGGCGTGTGCTCCGAGCCGGAGGCGCGGTGCTGTGCTTCCAGCTCTGCTGTTTACCACGGGGGACCTCGGTTTTGTCACTAGTAAGGGTAAGGCAAAGAGTGGCTAGTTTTTGTGTGTGTCCTTTTTAAAAAACATTTCTTATGGCTTTCTTTTAGAGCAGTTTTAGGTTCACAGCAAAATTGGGAGGAAGCTAGAGATTTCCCATCTATTTCCTGCCCCCACACGTGCACATCCTCTCCCCTTATCATCACCCCCACTGGAGTGGGGCGTCTGCTGCCATCCGTGAGCCCACACTGGCACTGACACATCATAGCCGCCCAAGTCCACAGTGGACACTGGGGTTCACTCTTGGTGTTGCACATTCTGTGGGTTTGGACAAATGTATAAGGACATGTGTGCATCTTTCTCATATCATACAGAGTATTTCCATTCCCCTCCAAATCCTCTGTGTCCCCCACTATTCATCCCCCCCTCAACCCATGGCCACCACGGATCTTTGTACTGTTTCCATATTGGGCTTTTCCCAGAATGTCACCAAATTGGAATCATATAGTTTGAAGCCTCTTCAGACTGGCTTCTTTCACTTAGGAATATGCAGAGTTCCTCCGTGTCTCTTCCTGGCTTGCTAGCTCATTTCTTTCTAGCACTGAAGGTATTCCACCGTGTGGATGCTCCGCATTTTATTTACCCAGTCACCTACTGAGGGCCTCTGAGGCGCTCCCACGTTCTGGCAGTTATGAATACAGTGCTGCAAACATCCATGGGCAGGTTCTGTGTGGATGTAAGTTTTCAGCTCTTGGGTAAAGAGCAAGGAGGGTGATTGCTGGATCACACGGCAAGAGTATGGGTAGCTTTGGGAGGGACCGCCAGCCTGTCTGCAAAGGGGCTGGTCCGCATCCCCAGCAAACACCTACGGGCAGGTTTTCAGTGTTGTTCGTGCTCTGGATTTTGGCCATTCTAGCAGGTGTGCAGTGCTGTCTCACTTTGGTTTTAATGGGTGTTAGGTTCATTTTTAGCTTCACCTAGATTCCCCTACTATGGGTCTGGTTTCTTTCTGTGGTTTGTTTACCCAGCCAGTCTCTCCAGAGGTACTTTTCCTTATAAGTGTCTGGGCTGACGAGCAAGACTCAGCCTAACTGGTTGCCCGTGAGAGGGTGTGTTGTGCGTGTGATGCGTAAGTACAAGGATGAAGGAGTGAAATGAGAGGACCGAGGGGAATGCCCTGCCAGAGGGTGGGTCCAGGCAGGGACCCCTTCTGCCTGTTTCCTGCTTATTCTGGGCCCAGCAAGGTGCCTGAACCAGCCTGGACACTCAGCAAATGTTTACTGAATGAAAAAGAGGAAATCAAAGAAAGCTTCCCTGAGGAGGTGTCATTCATGCTGAGGCTGGCACTCAGGTAGTGCTGGTTCAGAGAGAGAGGACGGCAAACGGCAGGAAGATGCACGCGGCTCCCAAACCATAATAAGTGAGAGGTGCGGTCAGGCTTTGTTTTGTCATGAGCTGTGTATTTGGGGGTGAGTGAATTTCTGGAGGAAATCAGTGAAGATCCATCTGTTTGTTCAATAAACATTTACTTGCCATTCAGCTCAGTGAAGGCCAACAAGAAGCTCTGGGCGGTGTGGCTGGTTAGGGGGGAAACCAACTGAGAGCCATTCGGGGCCCTGTGGGGTCCTGGGTGCCGGGGGTGGCGGTTTTAAAGGGACAGGGAGCGTGTCAGATCAAGGTCAGAAGGAGGGCAGCATGTGCCTGTGGCTTCCAGGGGGAGCGAGTGTCAGAGAGAGGGGCAGATGGAACAAGGTGCCTGCAGGAGTGCAGAGCCGGGGAGCCGGGGGCCCTGGGGGGTCCCCCATAGGTACATGCGGTGGCTGGTGAGACGCTCTACACTTCTGGGGCGGCAGTGCTCAGGGCGTACTGGGCTAGGAGTTCTGGTGAAAGTGCAGATCCCTGGTTCCACCCACCCAGAGAGTCTGCGTCAGTGGGGCCCAGGAACCTGCATTTTAGTTTTGTGCTTGTGTTTTCTGCACCCCAGGAAATTCTGACATCTCTGGTCCTTTGACATGACAGACATGCCTCTTGGGGCCAGGAGCCACCAATGCTGAACACCCTTTAAAATCCCTAACTTTGCTGCTCCTGAGGGAGCCCTGGAGACTTGTGTCCCAGCTGCCCCTTCTCAGCTGGTCCTGCAGGGATGCTCCCCAGGGGACACAGGCAGGGACATCCCCCTGGGGGTCTGAGTCTCCTCCTTGGTCAGGTGACAAGCTGATGGCTCACGGTTCAGTTCATCTCATGTGTTTCATTGTCTCCCTCCCTGCTGAAGAAACGACTTTGGGTGGGTGATCAGGGGGTACAACATACGACTATAGTGTAGAGTTAAAGTGGAAGAAAGAAAGACAGTAAAACAAAGGAGGGGATAAAATAGAGTGAAGAAAAATGACGCCTGGTTATCTTGGCTGTCATTTCCCGCAAACCTGCTCTAATTTCTCTGAGGGTTTTGGCCGCTTTGTGGGCTGTGTGACGGATTAGGGTTTCAATGCTCCTTTCGCTGCAAAAGCCTCGTATCTCTACAGACGCTACAGCCGCCAATTCCAAACCTGATTGTTTAATGAAACATGCTTCTTAGTAGGTGCGCGACGCCGAGTGAGTACTGTGCGGTGGTGAGAAGTCTGGGTGCCCCGCTGTGCTGCCGGGCTCCACCAATGGCTTTGTCCGCCGGTGAGCATGGGGTCCCTCGGCTATTCCCCGTGCCAGCCCTGAATGCACAGTGGCTGCAGGGCCAGGTGGTCTCTGGACCTGACCCATGGTTCCCAGGCCCCAGGGGTCCCCAGGCCTCAGGTCAGCTCAGAGGTGACCACCCAGCCTTTCAGTCTCCTGGGAGCCAATGGGGGTGACAAGCCCCCCACCTTTCAGGCTGTTGGGTGGATGGGGAAACAGCTGCGATTACATTTGCTTGGTGGTCCTTAATGGAGAGAGAAGCCCATGGTGCACTTGCATTAAAAGCCATGGTCTCAAGTTGGTGGGGCAGCAGACACCACCCTCCTGTGACCTCCGCACCGCAGAGCTGTCCCTGGGCACCTCTTGCCTTTGTGTCCCGGCGGACAGAATGACGGGTGAGTGAATGAACTTGCCGGCTGAGCCTCTGTTTTCTGAAAGTAAAGCAGACCGAACTAGACCAGCCAGAGCACCCGGAGCCCCATCTCCCCACGAAGGGTGAGTCCACGCTGTGGTTTTGTCTGAGCCCTCCTCCGTTGTTTCTGACATTTGCCGTAATGTAAGCCAGTTTTTTGGAATAATGCAGTTGACGCTTTTCTCTGTGATCTTTCTTCTCTCCGCTCCTTGGATTTCCGCAGGAGCACTATTCACATGCAGCATCTGCTGTGTGTGTGTGTGAGGTCACGGCTCTCTCTAAACAATAATTATTAAACAAAACCAAACGGAAGTCTTCTGTAAGGAGGCTGTTTACAAATATTTGCCACTTTAACAATTAATTGAGGTTACAAAGCGTTGCCTTCCTGGCTCCTAAGTGATGTGTTTAGAGGGCTGGGCGGTGGCTCCTCACCGCCCTGGCCCCGACCACAGCATGGCTGCTCTCCTAGGACACTGTCTTCAGCCCCTGCTCTTGCTGACAGCGTGTGCCTCTGCCCCCTGTACGGCCCTCGGTGCAGGGTGAACGGAGGCAGGTGAAGCCGCTGGAGAGCACGTGCACTCAGGGCCCCCCTGGAGCTGCTTTCCAGCTGGGAGTGTGCAGGCGGGGGCCAGGAGAGGCGGGGCCAGGCTGGGCTCACCTGCGTGGCAGTGTCATAGGTCATGGGGGGCTGGCAACAGCACCAGGGAAGGGGTGGAAGGGGCTACTCCTCTGTGGGGCAGAAGTAGCCTTACAGTGGCCTCGGCTGGGGGTGGGTGGCAGACACAGGACCCAGACGGAGTGGTTGGCGGGGCGCTGAGGCAGGGACATGCCTCTCCCTCCCGCTGTCTCCTCTCCTCCCTCCCTCGCTCGTTGCCTGCTCTGTGCCTCACAGCCTCCTGCTGGGCTCTGGGAAGATGGTGAACTTGGCACAGCCTCACCAGCAGGTCTCTGGCCTTAACTCCTTGGGGCAGGCAGGTCTGTCAACACGGGTGGGCTGTGAGCAGGCCCCAGGCCCGGGATTTCCAGCAGTCCCTGTGCTCAGGAAACAAGGGTTAGCCTCATTTCTGGGGTGCCTCCAGCAAAGAACCAGGCCTCCAGGAGAGCAGCACTGCCCCATGGAGAGGCCCAGGCTGAAACGAGAGGTGCGCTCGCGGAGCGTCAGGCTCGGCTGTGTCCTACTTCAGCCGCGCGGAGGCAGCCCCGTGATGGGGGCACTCTGAGGATGAGGTGCGGGGTTGGGCGGCGAGGGGCACCCCACCTTCACAGCACCACGCTGCTGCCCACAGAGATGGGGCGGGGGCAGGCGGGAACGGTCACGAGGGTTGTAAGAGAGAGGACTGTGGGTATTACTTGCTCTATTCCATGGGATCTAAAAAATGAGGCACAGTTAGATGTGTTATACATGAAATTGCCATTTTTGTAGCTCAAAGTTGGTTTCCTATAGCCTGACTAATAGTTTAAGGGTATATAAAGAGAAGGACTCTCGAGCAGAGCTCATTTGGTATTTTAGAATCTATTGGTTGCCTCATTCGGACTGAAACAATCCCTCCAGGAAAAACTGTTCCACAGCGTTTCTCAAAGTGTGATCTGAGGCTCCCTGTGGGAATGGGGGTCAGGGGTCGGGTTTACCTGCGGATCCCATGGTGTGATCTGAGGCTCCCTCTGGGAATGGGGGTCAGGGGGTCAGGTTTACCTGCGGATCCCATGGTGTGATCTGAGGCTCCCTGTGGGAATGGGGGTCAGGGGTCGGGTTTACCTGCGGATCCCATGGTGTGATCTGAGGCTCCCTCTGGGAATGGGGGTCAGGGGTCAGGTTTACCTGCGGATCCCATGGTGTGATCTGAGGCTCCCTGTGGGAATGGGGGTCAGGGGGTCGGGTTTACATGCGGATCCCATGGTGTGATCTGAGGCTCCCTCTGGGAATGAGGGTCAGGGGTCGGGTTTACATGCGGATCCCATGGACTTTGTGGAACAGGGTTTCTAGTGGCGGCCAACTGGCAGATGCACTTTTAATTACACCTCTGTTGACTTTTATACACACTGGAGTTTGACAAGCACTGTTAGAAGATATAGCCCTGTATTTCTCTGGGTTCAGAGATGTCTTATGACTTGTGAGATAGTTCATCAGCTGTGAGTATATTCAGTCTCTGTTCAAGTCTGTGTGTTATTTTTAGTATCCTTTGGGATAAGCAGTGTTATCATTCGCTACAAAACATAGCACTTTTTTTTGACCCTGTATTAGTCAGGGTTCTCCAGAGAAGCAGAACCAATATATATGCAGAGAAAGAGGGAGAGAGAGAGATTTTGAGGAATTGGTTTATGTGATTAAGGAGACAGGCACATCCAAAATCTTCAGAGTGGGTCATCAGGCTGGAGCCCCAGGAAAGAGATGGTGTTGCATTTTAAGGATAGATGTCATCTGCTGGCAGGATTCCCTCTTGCTTGGGGGAAGTCCGTCTTCAACTGATTGGACGAGGCCCACCCATAGTGTGGAGGGCAGTCTGCTTACTCAAAGTCTACCAATGTAAATGTTACTGTCATCTAAAAACATCCTCAGAGGAATATCCAGAATAATTTTGACCAAACAGCTGAGCATTGTGGCCCAGCCAAGTTGACACACATAATTAACCATCACAGCCCCTAAATTTACATCATTTAAATATCCAGAAGTTTCTTTGATTCTAGAAGGCTGATACAATATATTCAAGGTAGAGTCCTAGACCCTGTGGGGCAACAGAAATACATAAAACTTCCTAAGTAAGACTGAGTTCTTTCTATCAATCAGTTGGCAAGGAGTAGCCATTTTGTACCTATCTCGAACATGTGCAAGTGCTGATTTATGAATACAGATAATATCTCAGTCTTCTTTGATGCAAGTCTTAATTTTTTTTTTATTAAACCCTTTCTCCCTTCCTTCCTTCCTTCAGTCTGTATCTATTGGGCATCTAGCATATTCCAGGTGCTAGGCCAGGCACTGGGGAATCAGAAATGGAGAAGATATTCTGCTATCAACAGTGAGCTTGAAGTCCAGCGGAGTCTGGGTGGCCAGTGTCCTGGAGGTTAGAGGTAGAGTCTGGAGGCAGGTTCCTTTCCCTTCCTGTAAGGCTCCTCAGCGACAGGAGGCCTTAGCACATAGCCCCCAAAGTCCTGGGTAGTCCTGGGGACAGCAGTGCCTCTTTTCACAATGCATCTTTTCTTCTAAACAGAGGGGCTTTGTCCCCTTTCCCTAAAGGTGGGATCCAGGCCCAGCAGTCTCCCCTGGCAGCTGGTTAGAAATGCAGACTCCCAGGCCTCACCTCCCATTTCCCCCATCAGTACCTGCATTTAAACACGATCTTCATGACTCCTGTGCACCAAGGCCTCACGTGTGTCTCCTGTGCACCAAGGCCTCACGTGTGTCTCCCAGTCCTCATTCCCCTCAAATGCACAGAAAAGCTCTTCATATGATCTGGAAGAATGACAGCCTAGCCAATGGGCCATCCTGCTTAGGAAGAGTTTCAGCAAGAGCAAGAGGGTGAATTCATTCCTCAGCTGAGCAGGGCAGGCCTCCAGGGATCTTCTTTTTGGGCTCAGAGTGGGGCAGCATCTCTGTACCCCCACTGACTTCTGGAGGGCTCTGGGGTGAGACATCTCACTTCTCTAAGGTAATTTTCTCTTCTATAAAATGGGGATGGTAAAGGGATCCTTCCTTCTGTGTCATTGGGAAAATTTGCAGATCCATAGTGTATGGATGATGTGTGGAGAGTCAGGCACAGCTGGTGTGGCCATTAGGGCAGCAGGCTGCTCTGGGGAGGGCAGCACGCCTGGGGCTGGGGCTGGAACCAGCCTGGCTCCTTGTGGCCAAGTGGGGGATCCCCTGGTGCAGAGGCTGTTCTGAGGATCGCCATACATGCAAAGCACCAGAGCAGCAGCTATTATTTTTATAACAATTGGCTGTGTAACTGCCCTGCATGCAGAGCCAATAGGCTGCGGTTTTGGGGAGTCCCCAGTACCTGACTCATCCAAGGACAGGAGGGGGCAGGTGGAGCCACTTTTGGTTGTGGCAGTGCCTTCTAGATTATTCACAGGGTCAGGCCCAGGATATCAGGCCTAGTCCTAGATTCCTGAGAGAATCCTTAGGAAGCACAGAAGTTAACATGACATGTTGCTAGGTAGTTGTCTTTGAAAAGGTGTCCCCTCTCTGAGGTAGTGATAGATGTGGGTGTTGCTATGGTGATGGGTTGTCTATTTAGAAGCACAGTGGTTCAGGTGGCTTGCCTACAGTTATGGTCATGGGAGGCAAGCAAGCCCCCTCCTGGGAAATTTTAGTGAGGGGTTTCCCTCTTCTGGGTTCTGGTTTCCAATGCCAATTTTATTTAGTGCCTTGGGTGCCTGGACAAGGTGGAGAAACCAGTGCAAAAATTCAGGACAGAATCTGTGCAGAGTCAGGGTTCAAAGGTCAAGGTCTTTTCAAGAATTGAAGGTAATTAAAAAAAAAATTCCAGGAGGAGCTTAGCGCATTGAAGAGGAGTAGAATCTGTGGCCGGCCATGAGGTTATATCAATATAACAAGCCTTCATCGATTACCTTCTGTGTCCATTGACGTCCTGTGGCAATATGGAGGGTTGTGGGGGCCAGACAGGAAGGGAGTGATTCATGGTCCAGACCGTACAGGCACAGAGGCTTCATGCGCGGTGGAGACACAGTGAGGCCAAGAGGGATGTGTGTGGAGTGCTGAGCTGAGTTCCATGCACAGTGGGAGTCTGGCCTGGGGAGTCCATGCAGACGTGGTGGGGATTTTAGCAGGACCTTGAAGGGTAAGCAGGATTCTAGCAGCAAACAGTTTGGGAAAAGGGTCTCTGAGGAGGCAAATCCAGAGATTTGGGGCAGAGCCAGTGGCCTGGGAGGCTGGAACCCCACGGTCCTGTGGAGTGGATGAGTTTGGGAAGCTTGGTGAGGGCTTGTCATGGGGCATCTTCGGTGTCTCGTGGGGGAGTTTGAGCTCTGTGTTTCCAGAATCTTTTCTCCTAGAGTGGGGCATGGCCAGCCAGGCCCATTGCTGTCAGAGGGCACGGAATGAGGGTGCTGGAGCTGGGGGCCACCTGCTCAAGGGCGGTTGGGACACGTGGTGATGGCAGCAGTCCTCACACCTGCCTGGCAAGACCCCTGGGTTCTCAGGTCGGCACTTGCTGCCTGGGCGGAGGCCTTGGTCAGGGGGAAGTGCTTCTGCCCCAGGTCCTCGGAGACTCCCTCACTGGTCAGCAGGGAAGACCCCCACACTGCCAATCGATTCCGGGCCAGAGATCTCTGGGGTTCTGACTGGGTGCCTCCCTTCTCTCTCTGGGTTCCCCAGGGCCCAGTCAGCCCTGTCCGGGAGCAAATTTGCTGGACTCTGACCTTCTAACCTAGGCTGGTCTGACCTGGCCTGGAGCCTGCCCCTCAAGACCTGGCACTGCATGGGGTTGAACCCCATAGACGTCACCCTTCCTGTAGGGAGCTGGCCAGAGCCCAAGGAGCACAGTGGGAGGAGAGTGTGTCCAGATCAGCCTGGAAGGAGACTCAGTGCCCACGTGAGCCCGGGCCACTGACCGTGAGAGATGCACATGGCAAACTACTGCACACACAGCAGCCTCTGACGGGACGCAGTGAGACTGCACACAGCACCCCAAACCGAGACGACGGAGCCCTGGCGCTGAGCAGGGGCTGACCAGGTGCATGACGTGGGGCCTGTGGTCTGGGGAGGGCGTGGGCTTCTTGGATTCTGAAGAGAGAGCCCTGGAGAACCAGCATGGGGACTGCCTGCTCCGGGCAGGGGCCGCCAGCGGAACCCCACCTTCCCCAGCCCCCTCAGGTGGAGAGAAGAAATCCCTGCTTGGGGACTCAGCACACCCTGGGGTGATGGGATGCAAAAGGGTGTGTAAACTGCAGATAGGATTCAATGCCATGGGGTTTGAAAGTGAAACAAAAACATTAATTTTGTTCCAGAACATAAAATTGATACATGCTCATAGCATACAATTTGGAAAATAAAAAAAGAGCTAGAAGATGGAACAGCCGTTATGACCCCACTCAGATGTGAAAGCTTTTCATACTTTGTACTATTAACAGCTGCTCTTTTCTCTCCACCTGTATGTAAAGTTCTACCTTTTGTATCTTTTGGCCAAAATTAGATAACTCCATGTACATCTCTAAAAAGTTTCTTTTTCACTTGGCAACATCTTCTGACCATTTTTCCTTGTCAGTAAACCTCCCATACAACATCATTATTCGGTTGCCTGTAATTCATCCTTTGTATATAAACCACATTTTATTCAGCAGATCTCCCCTTCGGGGCTCCTCTAAGTTGCTTCCAAATTGTCTCTATTCTGAACACGGCTGCAGCGATGGTCTGATTGTGCTGTGTCCTTGAGTCTTTTGAACTGGACAGTTCTAAGAGAAGATATATCAGTGTAGGCAGTGTTTCTTTCAGGAGCAGTGTGTCCCCAGCCCTCCCCGTCTGCTCAGGCCTGGATGGCCAAGGCTTCACCTTGAGCAGATGCAAGTCTTCATCCTGGCATTTTCTGGCCTCTGCGTCTGTTCTTTGATTTTTCTGCATCTCGTCTCTTTTGAACGAGAAAAAATGTGCGTCTGCTTATGAGAATACCAAGAGCAGGTATCTGCTCATTTCTCGGCATGCCAGTGAATGGCATCTCATTGCTGTCCGCCTGCTGTCCACGGTTTTCAACCAGGCCCAGGCCCTGGGCTGTCACTGTCATTGTCCCATGAACTCTTTCTCTTAGGCGCCAGCTCTGAGCTCATCTTCTCGGGTCGTTCTCCAGCTGTTTCTATTCTACTTCCCTGGCACGGCCTGCAAGGCAGCCATTCTCTCCAGAATCCAGAGCAGGCACCACTCATGTTTTCCCACTGGATTTCCTGATCACAGATGCAAAGCTCAGCTGACAGAGGGTGGAGACGCCCTGAAGACAGCCCCACCCCAGTGATGTGATTTCCTGCCTGTATTCTGGACTCCTTGTGTTGGAATCATAAGAAATGCACAACACCTGCAGGGAGCTGCCTGTGACTTCTCAGGGCAGTTTCCACCACCCACTGGGTGCCTCTCAGGCCGTGGGCCCTGGCCTAGGGACCCACATGCCAACAATGGGCTCTGACCTCAGATCTGGGCTGCCTGTCATGCTGCATCACAGACTTGCCAGCTGGCCTATATCACGGCCAGTCAGTAGTGTATAACCCCGTAGATGTGGGCCCAGCAGGACCACCTAGCTACGGCACGTCACCAAGGACACAGCGAGGCTTGGAGAGAGTCAGTTTGGATGACAGCCGTGTGAAAGGTCACCCAGCAGGTTGCATGTGGGCAGTGTGCAAATTCTCACAGTCCAGGGGCTGGACTGGCTGGGCAAGCTCAGCACCAAACACCGGATTCCTTTCTGTGGAGCAGACTCACGTTCACCATGTGCGTGGCACTGATGTCTGTGCTGGATGTCAGCTTATTATTTTATGGTGGAACTCTGTCTGTTGAAGGGTCTAGATTGCTGAGTCCTCTGCTTACCCTAACCTGGCGAACCTCTTCTTAATCTCTTGGTCGCCTCGTGAGTGTGGGCTCAGAGCCGAGTAGGCTATGGGGTTTGAATGCTCAGTGCCGTCGGGCTCTGATGCATGACTCCCCTGATCGCTGTAGTGAGGGGGCCTGCCACTGGGACTGGAGAATTAAAACCTGCTCCTCAGCTGCTTCTCTGGGTTTCCATGGCCGATCGATACCCCGCTCTAAAGAACGCTGCTTTTCCTGACTACAGGGCTCGTTTCACAGAGGCGGCTTGGACCGTCTGTTTCACTTGTATCTGTGGCTGGTCTGACGCCCAGGTTAATGGTGTTTCCTGTAAAACTGCCTGAGCTTCTAAGCACGTCATGAACGGTGACTCTGGGGTCTCACTGAGCTTGTGTCTACCACTGGCCGTTCTTTATTTTGGTGGGGGGTGGCATTGCTCTCTGGTTCTGCTCTCTGCCTTCGCGTCTTTTCACTGCTCAGCCCAGCCTGTCGGATGGCCCTCTAGGAGGTGTGGCTGAAATGTTGCTGTCCTGCCCCCCTGGAACCCTGATACCAGCATGAGGCAGTTGTAGAGGCAGATGCACCATGGTGGGGTTTGAAGCTTATACATTGCAGGCTCTTCTTTAAATACAAAATGTAAGATACAATATTAGGTACACAAAAGGAATATTTATTTAAAAAGGGCCCAGGTTTGTAAGGGGCCTGAAGCTTATGGGTTTGAGTTCAGAGGACCTGTGATCACAGATCATTGGACTCTCAGGAAGGGGCCTGAAAGATTGTTGTGCCTAAACTTACAAGCCCCACATTGATAATATTTACACAGATAATGCATGGATGTGCTCTTATAAGTGTAAGGAAGGAAATCATGCAAAGCAACATGTGGTGAAAAGGACAAAATTCTCCTCTAATACTGTTGTCCAATCTGCTTTCTCCTGTAAGTCCCCCCGTGAGGACAATTCAGGGTGTCCTTCCCAGGCCTTCTTCTTAACATTTGCATACATAAGGGCATATCTGCCTCATTATTTTTAAAGGACACATAGCTGTTCATAGTGTGTCTGCTCAGAGTTTACTTGGCCATTACTTATTGGTGAATATTTGGGTTTATGTCAATCTGTTTCTTTTACAAACAGGCAGTCATCGCCTTTTTACAAAACATATATATATTTTTTTGCACATGTGGACTTATGGGAGTATTTCCGTAGAGGAGACACCTGGAAGTGACCTGCTGGATTAAAAGGCATGGGATTTAAAAAATTGATAGATTCAACCAATTGTTCCTCAGAAAGACGACCCCTATTCACAGTCCTATGAATGTCTCAGTACTTCTTTCTATGTAGCTTATCAAGATCTATTTTTACCAACATAATGGGTGAAAAATGATATTATTTGCTATTGGTTTTGGGATGTATTGTTTTAATGTGGGTCTGCATGATTGCTAGGAGGTAACATCTTTTTTTCTTTTTTGAACTGGACTAACCCCAGAGTGAATGCATTATCCCCAAATGGAGAAAGAAAATGCCACCGAACCTATGTTCAAAATATGTCCAGATTCTGGCCACTTCTTCCCACCTGTGCTGTTCCTGCTCTGCTCTGTGCCCCCATCACCCCTTACCTGGATGCCTGCAGTCACCTCCTGACTGGTCTCCTGCTTCTAATCAGGGCTATGCTCAACAGGGACACCCACTAAGAGTCACCCTGTTACTACTAAAGGGGTTAAGGCCTTCCACAGCCCCTCCCCTCCCATCTCACTCACCAGTGAGTGAAGGCAGGCCTTCCAGTGTCCTGCAAAGCTCCGCAGTGCCCCCATCTTCTCCCCATCGCCTACTCCATGCCAGGAGCCCGACCTCCTGCCCTTCCTGTAATCATGTGAGTCCCACCTGGGCTTTTGCACTGGCCTCCCCCTCTGCCCGGAAGGTTCTTTGCCCAGATATCCACACAGACTATTTCAGCTCCTTCAAATCTTTGTTAAGATGTCACTTTCTCAGTAAAGCCTGCCCCTGTTAGAGGCGCGCACTCTTCATCTGCTGGTGCTTGTAGATCTGCATGACGCTTTCACCAGATCATAATCGCTTACTGTTCTGTTTATGGTTCATCACCCGTCTGCCCGGCTATGAGGTCAGGTTCTCGAGGAGGCTCTTTTTTCCCTAATTTATTTAAACTGAAAAACAAAAAACACAGTTCACCTAATTCTCCCATCTTTCATCCCCTGCCCCTGGCAACTACGAATCTTTTCTATCTATGAGCTTGGTTTTTTAAAAAATTAATTTTTTTAGACTCAACATGTAAGAGAGATCAGATAATATTTGTCTTTTTCTGTCTGACTTATTTCACTCAGCTTCATGCCCTCGATTCTGTCCGGGTTGTCACAAAAGGCAGGATGTCATTCCTGAATAAAATCTCATTGTGTGTGTGTGTGTGTGTGTGTGTGTGTGTGTGTGTGTGTGTGTGTGCCATAGATTCTTTATCCATTCATCATCCAGGAATCAATGGACACTTAATTCTTTTTCATGTCTTGGCCATTATAAATAATGCTGCGGTGAACAAGGGGGTGCAGATATCTTGTTGAGCTGGATACCGGAAAAGCTGGGCACAGCTGGGACTGTGACCGGAGCGCCTACGTGTGGCCTCCATGTGGCAAGGGCTTTCTCCCACGGTGGAGGCTGGGGTAGTTTGGCTTCTTGATGGGAGTTCGGGGCACCAAGGGCCAGGGTTGCAGCCGACCAGTGAGGAAGCTAAATGGCCCTTTACAGCCTTACCTCAGACATCACGTGGGGTCATGTCAGTTTCCTCAAAGTCATGTGCCCACTCGGATTCCAGGAGAGGGGACACAGACCCCACCTCTAAATGGAAGAAGTGTCCGAGGATTTGTGGCCATATTTATAACTGCTTCATCCTCCCTTACCATATATTAGATTTCCACGTGTAATGGCTCTATTTCTGGAACCTAATATATTCCAGGGGGCTGTTTGTCTATCACTGTACATATATCCCAATTGTTTTAGTTATTAATGATTACTATGCTTTGATATCTGGTAGGGCAAGTATTCCCTAATAGTTTTTCCTCCCCTCCCCCAACTTCTTGTGTGTGTGTGTGTGTGTGTGTGCGTGTGTGTGTGTCTGTGTGTGTGCATGTGTGTGTGTGTGTGTGCATGTGTGTGTGTGTGTGTGCATGTGTGTGTGTGTGATATTTAGGTCATTGTGTTAAGTTCCATGACAATTTTAAAAACAGAGCCTTTCCATTCAGGAGTAGGATCTTTAATAAGAAATATTTGACAGTTTTCCTTATATAGGTCTTACACTTGTTTTGTTTGGTTTATTCCTATATATTACTTTTGAAAGCTGTGCATGGGAATTGGAGCTTTAAAATGTTTTCTCATTGTTCTACTGCTCTATAGAAAGCCAGTGAGTGTTTTCATGGGGCTCTTCTGCCTCTTACAGAATTCTCTTCTTCGTTACAAGTATATTGTTAGATGATTTCTTTATAAATTTTTGGCTAGGAAGTCATATTATCTGTAAACAATGACCACTTTTCCATGCTCACTGCAGGTTCGTGGAGTTTATAGGGTGAGGGCACATGCTGCTATGGTTTGCTGACTCCTCTTAATCATATCGCACTTCTTAGAGGATTTCAGGAACCACCGACCTCATCTGTCCCAGCCCTCACGATTTTACAGGTCCCAGAAACCCAGCTACTAAATGGCTTGGCCACGGTCCCCAGCACACGGGAGACAGGGCTGGCCCTGGAGCCCTGGTCTCCTGACCCTGGCATGATGCCCTGCCTGCCCTCTCCACCTGGAATCTCACTGTCACAGTTGCCGCTTGCTCAGTGAGGAATGAAGCGCTCTGCCGTCCACAGGTGCTTTGGTTACCTGTGTGTAAGAGCCTTACGAGGAGCTCTGAAGCAGATGGGGGTGTACTCAGTGAACCTCTCCAGCCTTCCTACCCCACCTTCCCCACTCTCAGCTGCAGCATTGTGCAAACAGGAAGTGTGGCCGCCAGCCTGAGACAGAGGCAAATGCCCTTCCTTAGGTCGTCTGTGCAGGGAGAGGATACACCCCGCTTTAAAGATGCCTATGATTGCAGGAGATGAGGAAGGTGTGGCTCCTAGCACAGCATGAGCCCTCCACCAGCGGGCGTTCTGCTGCCTCCCTCCTTTCCCCCTCGGGCTCCTCCCCTCTGCACCCTCTTCTCTCACTTCTTCTGAGCATTTAACCAAGAAATGCATCCTCCATTCCTGTTTCAGCTACATTCCTTGCCTTGGTCCCTGACATTGAAAACAGGGGCAGGAGATGTTGACAAAGACCTCTTGTGGAAGAAATTCAGGTGGGATCTGGGGTCACTGCCGGTTGACGGCCACCAGAGCTCCTCCTGAGTGAGACCTTGGGCAGGACAGGGCCCAGGGACAAGCACACCTGGAAGGCCTCCTGGGTGGACAGTGAGCAGCCACCAGCAGCTCCCTGGCAGTGACTGTCCGCCCGAGCTCCCCGTGCATGTGTGTGGTGTGTGCTTTGGCTCTGAGCTGTAGTACCTGCTTTGCAGGTGTTTCCTGTTTGGGCACCTGTGCTGACCTGTGCACACCTCTCTGAGAGTCCAAGGTTAAAACGGTCAGCAGCCTACCCTCTTCCCACGTCTGGGACCCTATGCCTCAGGGGACAGGCCCTGCCCTCGCCCTGCTGTGGGCCCCGCCCAGGAGAGTCCCTGACAAACCCCACTGGGCTGGGCTGGGCTGGCTGGAGGCCGTGCCTACTGCAGCGGGAGCTGCTGAGTGGGGACCTGTGGTTCCATCAGGTCACCCTCCTGTCCCACATGCCCACATTGGAAGGCAATGACGGTGGGCAGCTATAGAGGAAACACAAGTGCTGGGCACTTCCCCTGCCCCCTGTCTTCTCCCTGTTCTATCAGGCTGCCAGACCAAAGGGCTCAGTGACGGGGCCTGCTGCTGGGCCTCCTCCTCACGCGTGTCACCCCTCACCGACAGGAGCGGGAGACAGCCGGGAGCCGCCACCTATTGTTTAACTTTTCTAGACTCTTGGTCATGTCGCTGCCACAGACAGGGGCTGTGTGCTGCCTGGGTGGGTGGGACAGCCAACCAGGCATGGGGCCTTCCCCACAAAGTGTGAGGCCCTGGGTCACAGCCCCTCTGCAGAGCTGAACACGTTGGAAATGGCCAGTCTGCAGTGACCCTGCCTGTAAGCAGGGTATCGTGGTGAAGAGCTCGGACTCGTTCTCGCCGCTTACCAGCAGGTAGGTGCTGTTATGATCGCCCCGTTCCACAGCCGAGAGAACAGCATGGTTGGAGAGCTTGCCCTGCCCACACAGCTAACGGGAAAGAGAGCCAGGAGGCCGCCTCCGGCAACTCGGCTCCAGAGTCTCCGGTTTACCCACTTGGCCATGCTGCCATGCCTCCGTGGAAAAGAGCGAGGATGAAAGAAGTGTTACGTTGACTCACATGTTGTCCAATGAAGAAGAAGTAAATGACCAAAATGGTTTCACTAATTTTTGATTCCATGGAAGATTGTAACATTTCGTCTAAAATCCACAATAGTTTCATTTGATGCACTACCAGAAATGTTGTGAACACTGTACAGGGAAGTGGAATTGCTTCTGAGCTATGAATTAAGCTCTCTTCATGCGGCCAGACCCCACTGGTCCTTAGCAGGGGGCTAGGTTTCTAGGCTTCCTCTGGCTTCCCCACGCAGCATGCTGTTTATCAAAGAACAATTCACTGGAAAACTAGGTTATTCAGACCTGAGTGTTTGGCAGACATTTTCCGGGAAATGAATGAAGTGAGCGTGCTTCTCCAAGAAAAATGGCAGTATTTGTTTCCAATCGTAAAACTGAAGTTTGTGAGTGAAAATTAGAATATGATACCTATTGGATTTTAATGTAACAGTGTTTAAAAAATAAATTGATATGATTTCGGATTCCATATTATAACTAACCTCTAAGAAACCACCATTTGTTGAGTTTTGGTATAATATCAAAGAAGAGCCACAGTGCAGTGATGTGAAAAGTCTGTAACAAGGTTATCTCTTCTTTTCTAACCTATTTGTTTGAAGCTGAGTTTTTTTCACATACTTCAACTAAAACAATACCACGGACTGAAAGCGGAAGCAGATGTGAGGGTCCGGCCGTCTTCTACTAATTCAGACATTAGGGAGTTTGGGGAAAGAATAAACTGTTGCCATTCTGCTCACTGTTATTTTTGTTTTGGAAAATAGTTATTTTTCTTAAAATGTGAAATTTATGCCAATATGTAATGAATTTTTATTGTGTTTTTTGATACAAATTGATAAACACTTAGAAATTTTCTGTTTTAAATTCTAGTAGAGTAAATATCTTCAAACATAACCCACATGAAAACAAGCTTTTTAGGGATGCCCAGGAATTTTTAAGAGTATCAAGTGGTTCTCAGACCAAAAAGCCTGAGATAGGAGCTTTTCAGAAAAGCCAGCCTTAGCTTAGGACAGACAGTTAAGGGATTTCCTTCAGGGCCTCTGGGTGGTGGCGACAGACCTCCACATGCCCTTACCTGACAGGTTTGATCAACCCCATCTTCTGCTTTTTATGCAAATGGTTCTGATTCTGGTGTGGTTCAGAGAGCACCGGACATGTCTCCTCTCTGGCATGCTATTGAAAAGCAAAATGTGATGTGGGCACCCACATTTATTTCTGAACAATGTGAGAAGAGAGAACGGCAGGATACAAAGCTCAAGAGTAAGTGTGCAGTGCGTGAGGCGGACGTCATCTGACAGGGCCTGGGGGGAGGCGGCACCAGGGAGGTTTGGGGGCCATGCTGGCGTTAGCAGGTTTGGCGCAATGCTCTCCGTGCACACAGATCTGTTTCCCATCTACCCTTGCCATTGCTACCTGGCTGTCTCACCTGGGATGATGGAGAATGAGGCCTCAGGTGTATCACTTCCATGGGCTGTGCAGTTGCTTGTACAAAGCACTTGGGGGTTACTGATTGTTGGCACCCCTACATGCTTTCCTCCCTGTCTTCCAATGGGTTTCAGCCCCGGGGAAGTTCACTATGGATTCAACGAGACGTGACAATGGAACGTTTTTGGGGTGAAAGGGTTATACCCAACTTTATTCCCGTGGTGGCAGGTCAGTCACTAGAATCCCGTCCACTCAGAGCGAGTCTGCATGCAGCAAGCCGGTCTCTGCCTCTGGGCCTCTCCACCCCCGCAGCCATCTCAGTCTCTGTCCTCAGCGCTGCTACCACTCCAGCCTTGTGTCTGCTCTCCTGCAGCCTTGCAGCCCAGAGCACTGGGCAGAGCTCTTTATATAGAGTCAATAATGATGTATTGCCCACACGTGTATAGTGAGCTAGCTGACCAGGGCCAGGGGAGAATCCTGGCCACAGGAACCTTCACTGTATCTCCATTCCCCCATCAGGACAATACTGAGTTTATATTCTTAGATTTTTGGTGGAAAGATGTCTTTGTATTTCTGAGCACTAAAGAAATAGAGGAAAGCATGTCTGGTGTGGTGTGTTTTTTACAATGAACAGTTTTCTCCTGCTTTGTCATCCCAGATGATATTTGCCCCATCTCAGCCCGGGTCTGGGTTCAGTGGTAAATCGGACACATTCTGCCATGAAAGTCCTCAGGAGCTAGTCAGGGATGGGTGGGGAGCAGGAGGCGTGCAGGGCTTGGAGGATGCTGTCCCCAGGGTGTAGGGCTGCCTAGTGGCGGGTGTGCAGGTGGAAGGACGTGCGAACTACGGCCCAGGTAGCTGGAAGGCTGAGTCCAGGGTTACCCACAGAGAGGAAGCCGGTGGTGATAATGAGGGCAGGGCTGTAGGGTTATGGAGGGGACTCAGCATGGTTTTATTTCTAGCACGGTTTTATTGCTGTGATGAGTATTTTTTACTGGTCCTTCTGAGCACGCACTGCCTCCTGCCAAGTCCAGCCCTGGAGAGGTGGAGTCCTCTTGGAGAGGTTCACTGAGAAGGTGGGGCATGAACCTAACCTTGAAGGGTGAGCAGGATTTGGGCAAGTGGAGAGAAGTAGGAAAAACATTCAAGGGTTAGGAACTGGGGTGAGCAGAGGTGTGGAAGCGGGAGAGTCAAAGGCATGTGGACCAGCTTAACAGGAGCACAGGGCTTGTGTGGGAAGCAGGTCTGGGCTACGAGATAAAAGGTCTTGAATTCCAGGCTTGAGTTTGCACCTTGCCCTTTGGCCATGGGGAGCCGTGGATGGCCTTTGTCCGGTGGCCTGGCCTGGTGCAAGGGCCTCTCGGAAGGGGGTGCCTGTAAATGCTTGAGTGGGGAACCCAGACACGGGAACCATTGGTGTTTCTTCATTATGGGTGGTGGGAAAGAAAAGGAACAGATAGAAGACGGACTTGCGAGGGACCTGCTGCTGTCGTTTGGGGAGGGGGTGGGGGGAGTGAGAGTGGGTGCCGAGTCTCCAGCCCGATGTCAGCGAACTACACACACGCTTGTGTCTCTTTACATCGCTGGATGCGCCGAGGACCTTGAAGGAGTGTTCGGCGTGTTTGGAACTCAGTTTCTGGGAAGAATAAGAGGAAGAATTCTCCGGCTGGGAGTCAAACTTTAGCTCACTTTGGGGCTATTATTATGTCCTAAACAACTCCTGGGGAGGGGATGAAAGGTGGGGACAGTGCGCTCCCAGGTGCTCCGCTCGTCTGCCGTCGGGGCAGCCTCGGCCGAGGCCCCGCCTCCGGTGGCCTTGCGCCTGTGACGCGCCCCACCTGGTGTGGCCTGGACTCTGGAGACTTGCTTCTCTTAAACAGATGTTGGCAGAGGTGATGCGATGTCACTTCTGTGCTTGGGCTACACGCCACCTTGACTTCTCTCTTGCTCACTGAGGGGAGCTGGCTGCCACGTCGTGAGCTGCTCTGTGGAGACACCTACGGGACAAGGGACTGAGGTCTCAGCCGACATCCAGGGAACACGAGAGGCTGACCAGGGTCACGTGAGTGGACTGGAGGCAAATCCTCCCTGAGTCGTGTTGTGAGGTGACCACCGGCTGTCCGCTTGGTTGTAGCTCGTGAGAGGCCAGGAGCCAGAAGAGCCAGCTCAGCCACTCCCAGATTCCTGACCTCCTGGATCCGTGAGACAGCGCATGCATGTGCCAGGCTGCTGCATTTGGGGCCGTCGGTGGCACAGTCATAGACAGCTAATACACCCAGACCTTGTGGAGCGCTGTCCCGAACCGGACTTTGTGGTTCAAGTCCTGGCTCTGCCATTTACAAGCTGGACAACGTTAGGGGGCTATTAATTCCGTGTGCCTCAGGTCCTTCATCTGTAACATGGGAGTAAGAGGAGCGCCTGTGCCAGAGGGCGACTGTGAGCATGACACAGCGAGGCCCTATAAACCGATGAGAGCAGCATTGGCATCAGTAGGTATCAGCTGCCTTTGTGAGTATGGCCAGTCCTTCGAGGGCCGACCTCACGCTGCTCTCCTACAGTTTCTGTCGTCGCTACTGACCATGCTGACCTCTCTCTGTTGGAGTTTCTATGGCTTCTTGTCCACACTTTTTACACCCTAGCTCTCCAGTTGAGACCCTCTGACTGGTTCTCTGATGGTCTCAGATGTAACTCTTCCCAACTCTGAAGGTCTCTAGGAGGACTAGGCAGAGTGCGTGACACAGAACAAGGGGTCGGGATTAAATGAAGGGGACAGATGATGTGGGCAGAGGAGTCAGCTTACGGCCAGTGACATATGGAATCATGGTCGCTGTGTGACCGGGCCCAGCACTGTCCCAGCGCAAAACAGGTGCAGAACAGTCTTGTCACACTGCATGGGGTGAGCAGACAGAAGACGCCGGCTGGGCCGCACCCACAGGCTCGAGGCCGGCAAGGCTTCTCCGCGCCGCGGTGGGCCCGAGGACACCAAGCGCGTGCTTGACGGATGCGCGTGGAGTGACTGGACATGAAACTCAGTGTGAATTCTGGAGACTCGGTGAGGGTCTCTGGCTGGCTGAGGCAGTTGGGGTCTGGGTGGTGGGGAGCGAGCCGCGTCACTACGGGAAGGCGAGGGAAGCCGAGAGAGGCAGGAGCGCCCGGCGGGAGTCTGCGCACGCGGGGGAGGCCTGGCGGCGCCTGCCCCCAGCGGTGCTCCTGGGGCGGTGGAGTTCGTTTCTTCTTGCAGCCAGCTCACGGGGCCGGCCTGAGTAGGAGTTAGGCAGCAGGTAGGGAGAAAGCGGAGATCCTGACAAGCAGGGGAAGGTGCCAGCAGTGCCTCCCGGGCACATGGCCAAGGGACCATGCCCCTGGTCGCTGCACCCTGCTCAAGCTCCGGGCGGGCGCCGCGGGGTGGCCCTGTCTCCAGGGTGCTGAGGCCCACTGTCTGGTCCGCCACAGGCAACATGGCTTCTGGTCCCCAACCTGAACTCCCTGCAGTGCCCGCCAGCCAGTTGGAACCGCTTGTTTAAGAGCCTGTAGCCGGGGGCTCCTCACGCCTGCAGGGTGTCTGTGGGGTCTGAGCCCTGCATGGGGTGCCGTCCCTGCCGCTCGCACCACCCAGCAGTGGGCGGGGGAGGCCAGGGCCCCAGGGTGAGTGGGAGTGTGCGGGCTGGGAGGGCCGCCGGCATTCAGGAGGAGGCTGGGCCTCCCGCAGCTCAGGGGCAATGCCCCGCGGTAAAGCACCTCCTGCTCGCAGGCAACCGGCTCCCCTTTGGGATTGCCAGCCCAGTGGGAGAGACACGAGCTCACCAATTAGCCAGCCGGATAAGAGAATCATTACAAACCCAATTAGCTGTGATGAAGAAAATGGTGTAGGAAGCTTGGAGGAGGGGGGATGACACAGGCCATCTCCTAGGTGGGGCGCAGGTGGGACCCCGGAAGAAGGCAGGCCGTCTCGGCAAGCTGTGAGCAGCTGAAATCATCAGCACGATGGGGCATTGGGTTGGAGGCTGAGTGCAGGGGTGAGGGGTGAGGGGTGAGGGGTGGAGCCAGGAGGAGGATTGTTCTATAGAAAGAGAGAGAGAGGTTGGGAGAAACAGGGTGGGGCTGGCCACACAGGCCCTAAGAAGACTCGATGGGATGGCTCTGGTCTGTGTTCCAAGAGCTTTCTGCACGAGGTGGCCTGACGCAGGTGATTGTAAATACAGATTTGGGGGTTACGGGGAGACAGGCTGGAGGGGAGGGTGCAGGGGGGTACTGGTTAGGTGGCCGGAGCCCTGCCTGTCCCCAGAGATGGTGTTTGCTTGTGCTGGGGATGGGATGGGGATGGAAGACAAACATGGAGTCAGAGGCCAGGAGGGAAACAGTAGCTGGTGCTCTGAGGTCCGGGGTGAGAGAGAGGATGCTGGCAGCAGTGACGGTGGCCGCTCCGAGGCAGAACAGGTCTACGAGGGTGAGTGACAGCAGGGCCTGACGGTGCTGGTGAGTTGAGAAAGAGGACGGCTTCCTGGACAGAGAAGCTGGGGTGAAAGGTGATGCCGTCAGGAGCTGACTTGGCGGCTGGATGGGGGCAGTGGGTGGACGAGTGGGCGGGAGGAGAGGAAATGGAGGCGGTCTGACAACCTTTGAAGAAGCGTGTGAGGGGAACAGAGAGAAAGCAGTAGTTGGAGGCGTGTGGGGCTGAGGGCAGGCGTGTGTTCATTTAGTTTTGGGTTGTGAGGTTCTAACACGCTCTTTGCAGATGAGAGCTGGCTGGAGAGTCATGCGCTGCACCAGTGACGTCACCGAAAATGCCAGCCCGGTGCATGGGGGTCACCACCACACAACAGCTGTGTCTGTAAAGAGGGGCGCACAGTGGCCATCCATGGGAGGCCCAGAGTAGTCGTGTGACTTGCCCAAGGCCACACAGAGAGTAAAGAGTCAGGCTTTGACTAGGTACAGTTAACCACGGAGTCCAGCTGGAGAGTCCTGTCTTAGCCCTGTTCTCACCCCCTTGACCCGTCCGAGCCCCACCCTTAGCTGAGCCCCTGTGGCGTTACGTGGCTGTCCCTGAGCGGGCTTGGAGCCTCTGGAGGGAGGACTGGTCGGCTCGATGCCAGTGATGTACCGCCTGAGCTCCTGGCAGCTGACCGCATGGTCCCTTCCCAGCGCTATGTCTGGTGCTCACTGGGCCACGGTGGGAGTATTCACACTGAGGACACCAGCACAGACCAGAGCTTTTTAAATCCCCCTCAGAGCAATTGTTAAACACTTAGCAGCCCAGAAAGCTGTTTATCCCCAAGGGACCCAGGGGTGAACCTGGCGGAAGCCCTCCGTCTCAGGCAGACCCTCTGTCTTGGATGAGCGACCTGAGGGCCTCCTGGCGCTTTTGGAGCATTCCTGTCTGCCCTCACATCACTGGGGCACCTTTTGCTGAGCTCTGGGGGCAGGAGGCAGTCAGGGCCACCCACTGCCCCCGGGAGCCCTTGCTGCCCCTGCGGGGCGGGCTGCCTGCCAGCTTCTGCTGCAGCCTATGGGGCTTAGGCCTTCTGACTCCGTTCCGCACGTACATGGCACTGGCCCGGAGGGGATACCGTACAGCCCAGACTGTCAGAGCTGCCACGTGCACTTGCCCAGATGTAACATGGCTTAAACGAGGGCACTGACGGGGTTTCCACAGAAGGGAAAAGGGCCGAGGCTCCCTCATGCCTCAGGGAGGGCCCCCTGACCTGTGAGCAAGTTAGCAGGGCACCTGCCCATACAGGGTCCTGGCAAAGAACCCCTTGCCCCAAGGGAATGCGGAGGTGCCCACTCCATTTTCTAGAAAAACACACTGAGTCACAGAAAGAGGAAATGCCCCATCCCAGGGCGCAGCAGCATGAGTGGCAGGTCTGAGATTGACTCCAGGGCAGACTCCCAAGGTTCTCTATCGCTGTGCCCCTGTGTGACTCTCAGGCCCCAGGTCCGCTGTGGCCGTGTGTCCCGTGGGCTCAGGATTGTCGTGGGGCTTGTGCAGGGCTGCACACACCACCTGCCAACCACGGGGCTGGCAGACTGCGGGTGCCCAAGGCTTCCCTTTTCTGCCTCTCAGGCCCTGGCCACCACGGCTGGTGCCTGGGCCCCCGTGTCCCAACCTGCAGCCTGCTGGCCTCCCCCACGTGATCGACTGGCTCGTACATTCCCCCATTCAGCTGATGGTGAGCGCTGCTCTATTTTAAGCCCACATGGAAGTATTTTTTTTTATAAGGACCATCTGCTACCGGCCCCAGCCCAGATGATACAGTTAGAACCTACCCACAGCATCCTCTCCCGCCTTCAGACAGTTCCAGGAACGTGGGTGAGTCAGTCGCTCAGCTGAACTCTCTTCTCACTACCAGAGAGATGGCCCCAGTACCAGCAGAAGGGGCTGCAATGCCGAGGGGCAGGGACACGGAGCTGCTTCTCAGAGACAGGAAGGGGACCCCTGCCCTCGCAGCGGTGCTGTCTGTTGAGAGAGCCCGAAGGCCCCGGGGGTGCCCAAGGCCGCCCTTCTTTGCTGAGCCCCTTCCCTCTGAGGCTGAGACCTGGTTCATGAGTTCAAGCCGGTCACGGGCCTGTCACAGAGTGAGCGGCTGTGGGGCCTCGCTCTTCACCATGCTCCTGGGGCAGCTTTGGGGCGCAGGGAGTTTGGGTCCTCCCTCCCTGGGCTGCTTGGGTTGGCTTCCAGCCTGGGCCACGGGAGGATGCCACTGAGTGCTGACCGTGGGCACTGACAGCCTTCTCCCCTCTCCTCTTTCTCTTCCTTCCCACACTGGGACAGAGGACATGTCACTCGGGGTCCCATGCAGAGGCTGAAGTCACACCTCGGGTCTGTCCCCTGCCCCTTCTAAGCTCTGTGACCCAGAGCAAGGTGTGCCTATCTCCCGAGCCTCAGTTCGCCCATGCGTACAACGGGGATCGTCTGACCTATGTCCTAGAGCGCCTGGGAGCATGAAATGGGCAATGTCTGGCAAGGGTCTGGCACACTGCCTGGCTGTTATGTTCTCCATCATTATGAACTTCAAGGGGTCCGTCCTTGGAAGTGACCGAAAAGCTGTGAGAATATCTGAAACATTAGGTCTGTAACTCTGACAAGCAGCCCTTCCGGCCACACGTTCTCAGTGCGCCTTGGCCCCCTCCCCTCCTGGGGGCTGGTCATTTGGGCTGCAGGGACCCTGGTTAAGAAACGCTTGCAGAGCAGCTGACTCGATCCCGACAGCATAGTCCCGGCTGCTGTTACTTCATCGCAGGCCCAGTTGTTAGCACCACAGCCTCCCGTGTCGGGAGCCCGGGAACTCCAGAGCCGGGGGTTTCCTTGGCACTCCTTTCTCCCTTCAGGCCATTTCGGCCCCTGCCGGCTGGGCTGCTCACTTCTGCACAAGCCCACAGCTGCATCCCGGAGCATTATCGGGTGTGGGCACCCGTCGGCGGCCCTGGGAGTGCCCCGTGAGCAGGCGCGGGGCTGAGGCCTGACAGCTCCACTTCCTGTCCCAGGGTCTATCTGCCGCTGCTTTGTGGAGCCCTTCAGTTTATCTGTGGTCAGTGTTCTTACCCATTTCCTGCCAGCTGCTACTGGTTTTTTAGTCAGCTCCGATAGCTCCGGTAACTGGGAAGGGACTCGGGGCTGGTGATTCACCAGCTCCGGCTGGCAGGACGCTGACAGGGTCTGCGAGGTGCATGTCCCTCTGAGTACTGAGGGACAGTACCTACTCTGCCCCCCTGGGCCTTCCCCCTCCCCCCCTCCCCGGGGCCCCAGTGAGATGCAGAAAAGACCTGCTCATTCATTGTGAACCAAGCGCGCGGGTGCGTGCGTGCGTGTGTGTGTGTGTGTGTGTGTGTGTGTGTGGTATAGGGAATTTTTTTGAATGCACCAAAGCCAAAATAAATGGTATCATGTTTTGAGAAGTCAGAACATAAATCTAGGCTGAGCTTTGCCCTTCCGTGGGGAGCCCCGGATTCTCTCTGAGGTGTAACTGTGGTGAGCTTGCAGTGGCCTAGATTAGGGTATTGCAGTCACATTTAAAATTTTATTTCCTGGCATTTCCAAAAATGCAGAGGAAAATTCCTTGCGGTAGCAAGCGACTCCTTCAAATAGAAAACTTAGTATGTGTCCATTAATTTTTTTTATGCTGTGGGCTAGTTTGGAAGTTGTCCAAAATGTTGGTAAGCATTAGCGAAGTGTGTTTAATTGTCTAGAGTGTCGCATCTCAAGGATGTCGCTTCTCAGTTGCTCAGAGGGTGAGGTAGGGACCAGCAGTGGCACCTGGGAGCCAGTATGAAATGCAAAACCGGGGCCCACCCGGGGCCACTGAGCTGGGGCCTCGAGCTGGGCTGGCAGTCTGGGTCTGACCTGCCTCTGCAGGTGGTCCAGTCTCACCACAAGCACGAACAGCGGCGCTCTAGACCTCAGTGCTGGATTCTATTATTTTTTTGATAGACTTGGGTTGTGAGGAATGAAAATGATACTCTGGTGCAGAATTAAATGACTCACTCCATGCAGATTTCCTGCCCCCCTCGTAGGTACTGGGCTCTGTGATAGACTTAGCTGGGGACCATCTGGCGCTCAGAGCCCAAATCCCTGTCCTCAGGGGTCCCAGCCTGGAGGAGGCAGGAAAAGCCAACAGCAAGGATGCCACCTAATCTGGAGAAGCTGCCTGGTGAGGGCTGAGCCTGGGGCTGGGGCCAGGAGGGGCTCGCTGGAGTAGTGGGCGAGAGCCGAGCAGTTCCTCCATGGAGGGGAGTAGATAAAGGGGAGGAAGAAAGTTGGAAGATTTCACGGGGCGTGGTGATGCTGAGGATGGCCTTGCTAGGTTTGGGGTCCATTCTAGTGACGTCACCTGGTGCAATAGGCTCAGACAAGTCCCGCCCCTCTTGAAGCCTCCACTGTTTCATCTGTATAATGGGTGTAATGATATTTACTTTGCAGTTGTCTGGAGACTTAAATGAGGTCGTATGTGCAAGGTGCTTAGCACAGCCCTCACTAAACCCCACAAAGACAGTAATGACTGCATCTGAGGGTGCTGGGGAACCACTAAAGGGTTTTTAGTGGGTGAATGACATAAGCAGGACACTAATCACTCCTAGAAACGCCTCATACATTTAGGCTAGTAGAGGCTCTTTGTTGAGCATAAGATCCACATGCATTAGTATTTCCAGCTGTCATCACGTTCAAAATGTGTCTGAGAAGGATTTTTACGTCTTCAAAAGGACCCCCCTCCCCCATAGCCATATTTTTGGATCCTAAAATCAACCAAATGCAGAATCTGACCACTTTCCAAAGCAATGTGCCTTTGCACGGAGAACAAAATCACAGAATAACGTTTAAATTTTTCTCACTCAAAAAAGTCACAAGGCTCAGAATACAAGAAAACCTTGCCTTTTGAAGTGCGTGCCTCCGCGTGGCTGCAAACCTCACTTAAGTCACAGTGGCAAACCTCACTGCCTGTAGGAGGACCAGGTCGGGAAGTCCTTGGTCCAGTGACCTGCTTTCCACCCAGGCTGGTTGGACCTGCTCTGGCAATGCTGAGGAAACAGCTGATCAGGATTCGTTCTTTTCAAAAACCAGAACACCCTGGGGAGAGAGGAGAGCCATGGGTCACGGAGGTGAACCCTTGGGAGCTACCACCACCTCCAGGGCTTCCTGGGGAAAGCTCGATCTTAATCCCATGCCATTTCAAGACATCCTCAGCCCAGGCATCCTGCACAAAGTTGCTGGTACCTGTCCTCAGAGCACATCGTTTAGTGGGAGAGACGCCATTCAACAAGTAATCCCATGAAGGTGGGATGGGGACGGGTGGGAATAAACCTCTTCAAGTAAGGACCTTGGCCGCGCAGAGCCGCACAGAGCTGGGGCAGCAACATGTGCAGCTTGTTTCTGACAACCTCGGGTTTTGCACAGCCTTTTTCTCTCTGGCTTTGGGAGGAGGGGCACCTCGAAGCCCCCAGACGCCCACATTTGGATGCGATGCAGGCAACCCAGGTGCACTGGCAGGAAGGCGTGTGCAGCTGCCGCACCCACATCAAAGACGTGTGGTCCAGTGTGGGAGTCCAGGGTGATCGGCGCTATTCCTGGCGTAGGTACTGACTTACTGTGATATGAAGCCTCCCTCTATCTTGGTTTCCCCATCTCTAAAATGGGGCAAGAGCTAACTTTCCTGGCTCCAAAAAACCTACAGGCAAACCACGTCACTGGTCAGGAAGCTGGCCTGCCTACTGTATCCTGGGACCATAGAGGCCTTAGCATCTTTCCTGGGGTCTTCTGAGTATCCTCCTGACTCTGTCTCCACTTTAGCCGACTCAGTCCCGTTAGAAGTGCTTCCTGTCCAAGGCGAATCTTCCCTGCGCTCTTACCCTCCCGTCTGGCCTCCGCACTGCCTCCCAAGGGTTCTTCCCAATCCACGATTGATTCTGCCCCTGCTTCATCCCTCTGAGAACTTTGGTGCAGAAACCCCCAGGACTCCTTCCATCGCCCGCCCCCCACTTCCCGACCTTCCAAAATGTATGTGCCAGCAGCACAGAGCAGCTTCAAGTTTCATAGTCAGGCTGGGCCTTTTCTGAGTCCCAGGGCCTCTGTAAATGCTTCTTGTCTGCAGGCTTTTCCCCATTGATCAGCCAGGCAAACCGTCTTCAACCTTCAGAAGCTAGCTCTGTGATTATGCCCCCGGGAAGACGTCCCAATCTCCTATATTCCCTACCCTCAGCATCAGGGGTGGGGGGAGCTGGGAGGTCCTGCCTGCTCCTAGGATCCTCCCGGCCCCACTGCAGGCCAGGCTAGCCGGAGGGCTTCCTTTTCATGGGGAGCAGGAATGAATCCACCTTGTCCCACTTCACTGCCAGATTCCTACTCCCTACCCCAAGAAAGGCTGGAATTCCTATTCCCACGAAGCCCTAGGCCAGGCTCTCTGGAAGCAGGGATGGACAGCTGCCATGGGGCTGGAGACAGGAGGAAGAAAATGCCTTTTCAGGCTTAGGGCAAACTGGAGCTGGCTGATTACCGGGAGTGTGATTGCAGGGGTCCTGGTTGTGTGTGGTCAGCCACCTCCTTGTGCTTCAGTAGCTCAGGGATCGCTCTCGGGAGAGGCCAGTGCTCCCGGAGGCTCCTCTAGGCCATTTAAGCGCCAGTCTGCCTGGAGTCATTGTTTGCCAGGGCATCAAGCTTAGGGAAGGCCGGGAAGGGGACCTGGTCCCTGTCTCTTTCTCTGTTTCACTGGGCGTCTCCTCTCTCAGGAACACCTCTCCCTCCTGAGGGCAGCCGCTCAGCTCCTGGAAGGACCCTCTGCACCGAGGTGCTGGCAGCCCATCCTATTTCTCCCTGGGCTGGCTGCGACAGACGGATAGCTCCCTGGGTCTGGTTTTTCCTGT
Organism: Phataginus tricuspis; assembly: GCA_029783875.1. Taxonomy (NCBI): domain Eukaryota; kingdom Metazoa; phylum Chordata; class Mammalia; order Pholidota; family Manidae; genus Phataginus; species Phataginus tricuspis. The sequence continues at coordinate 5,597,824 of JAQQAC010020896.1, read as the reverse complement.
TCCTGAAATTGCTGCAGCCTGGTGGTTTCTCTGGGCTAGGTCAGAAGTGGCAGTTGGGGAGCGTCCAGGGTGTGTGTGTGTAATACCTCAGTTTATAGAAACAGGAAATTCAGGATTTGTATCAGCTCCATGGCCCATGCCACCTTATGTCCTAGAGAAGAAGGGGCCGATAGTGCAGAGGCTGGGCCCCCACTGAGGCTGGAGCTCGGAGGCCGGAGCATCTGGAGCAGGCCTGGCTTTGGCCCACAGCCACGTCTGGCCCCTGGGTGTCTGCCTCTTCTCTGCTAGAATGAAGCCTGGATACTTTCCTGACAGCTGGGAGGATCCAGGTTGGGGGAGCAGGCTTGGCTCAGAGAAGTTCTGGACACTGGATCTTGCAAGGTCTCCCAGCTCTGGGCAGTCAGCCCTGGGGGGTGAAATGGGCCGAGAGTGACAGGTGACTCTGGAAGGGAGGAGAGGTCACATGGAGCGAGGAGAGACTGGCACAGCTGAAAGGCAGTGGGGACGGGACGGGGGCAGCTGCTTCCTTCACAGGTGAGGACGCTGAGGCACAGACGTGGGTGACCAGCCCAGGATCCCACAGCTTGACACCACTAACCACTTCTCACGCCCTTGCACTGAGTGACCCTAGATGTGTCCACTTCGACTGAGGGACAGTCTTCTGGGCGACAGGGCTATGTGAGGGCCACGCACCTGGAGAAGCTGTCACATAACCCTCTCGCCCAGAAGACTGCCCCTCAGCGTGGGGGCCCCAGGGCCACCCCATGCAGGGGTGTCTGGGCTGGAAGCTACTGTCATAAGCACACAGGGCCTGGCTGCTCAGCTCCTGGGGGAGACACAGACACCTCGCCACTTGGAGTAGCCTGGTCTGGCTTCCAGGGCTCAGTGGGATAAACCTTGGAGCTGCTCAAAGAGCCATGATTTGGTGTCCAGGTTGGAAGAACCAGGGTGGTTCCTGAGTGCTGGCTGCGGGGCCTGGGCCTCTCCCTGGTGTGGGCCTCCCTGGCGCTTCTGAGACCACAGAGATCAGCCTTCCCCCAGGACTCAGACCTCAGGTCCCCTGGAGGCCCTCCCTGTGACGCCTGGCCCCCGTGTGTCTGGCTCCCGGGGCCGGGCGAGCACCCCGGGCAGGGCAAAGCCAGGGCAGAGTCTGGGATGGCCTGGAGGCCAGAGCCGCTCAGCCGTGCAGTCTGCCCTCACTGATTTCCCCCTTAGCTTGTTCCACTTTTAAAAATAGCTAATGAGGAAATTAATTTTGTCACCCAGATGTATTCAGGAAGAACATGCCAGGGAAATACAATTAACCTCAGCGCTGGTAAGGCCTTCCCAAATTAATGAAGTTCATATTTGTAGATGTTGAGACATTCGTTTGGGGAGAGGGGCCACAAGAAGGAGAGCCCCCTCCAGGCAGAGAAGGAGACAAAGAAAGGGGTTGAGGGTGGAGACAGAGACAGAGACAGAGACAGAGATAAAGGGAGAGAGACCGAGAGATAATGGGAGAGAGCAATTGAGAAGACGTGCCTCCTGAGGCGGGGCTGGGAGGGAGACGGAGAGGTGAGGACCGGGAAGGCGCAGCGGGCAGACGGCGGAGGGAGGGGGGGAAGCATGCACACCCCCGGCTCACCGCTGTAATGTTTTCTGAGAATTTAAAATTATTCCAGGCACTCACTTGCAGAGGGTTTTGGGCAGAGGACTTGACAAACTAAACCACGGAATGAAAAGAGGGGCTATTTTTGAGATGTGGAATTTTCAAGCCCACTTTGATCAAGTCTTCTCTCTGGGTGATGACCCTGGATTCTTTTTCTCACCAAAGGCAGCTGGAAGCCCCAGGCCAAGGGAAGTGGCTCGCCAGCCGGAGGGGGCTGGGCCCACTGGCTGGGTGCTTGTACAGTTTCCTCCGTTCTGGGTTTCCCTGGAGAGCTACAGAGTCCTGGCTGGAGATATCACCAAGCGTAAGCTCTCACCCAAGTCATCAGCTCCCCTTCTTGCGGAGGAACCAGCCAAAGATGACAAGCCCTTGGAAGAGGCCAGTCTCTCCAGAGTTAGATCTTTCCATCCAGGCTCAGACTGGACAGAAAGGACAGGCGACCCTGCACCAGGGACAAGGACAGGTCTGGGGATGCAGGCTGATTGGTGCCCATGTAGGAAGAAGGGGGACAGAACAGCCAGACCCTCTGCTCTGACCTTCTGCAGCCCCAGCCGCCATTGGAGGGGCACCAGTTTATGAAGCTGATCCCCACCTGGCGCTCCTAGAACTTGGACTGAAAGGGAAACTTCTTTGGAGACGTTAGGCTTTGGAAATGTCAGTTAGTGTGGCTTAGGGACTGTGCGACCTCTCGGTGTCTGTCATCTCCAACACTGACGTCTGGGCACTCATCCAGAGCTGCTGACAGGCAGGAGAAGTCTTGGAACCTGGCTGTCCTATTTTCCAGAGGCCAAGACTTAGCTATTCGACTCTAGCCAAAGATGCTGCTCTGCTCTCGTCTATTAAGACCATTTCTTTATTCATTTCCCCCAACTGTGTGAAGTGCAAACAGGACATGAAGCATTCATCATTCAAATCCTGTCAAATCACCAATTGTCAAAGCAGGGGATGGGGGAGGAGAGGAGGGGGCCTTCTGCTCAGGCAGCAAAGAAGAAATGGAGGGGCTCCTGACTGCTTCTCTCCAGAAAACGCTGGGGCAGCCATGATGCCCTGCAGGAGGGCCCCAAGGCTTAGCTGGAGCCGGGCTTGGGCCATTCTGGAAGCTGCGAGGGGCTGCAGGGGGTGTGTGGGGGCGTGAACAGGGAGCCGGCCAACACGGAGTGGCTTCTGCAAAGAAGTCGGTTCTTTGTTTCTACACTTGAAAAACTGCCAGACAAGCTGGCTGCATAGGCGCCGTGGGCACAGATGAAAGAGGACAGGACATTAGGGTCTCAAGCCTGATTTCTGATGACCAGGGTCTTGTTAATCTCATCTTCCCAGGCGGCGTGACAAGCTTGCAGATTGCAGGCAACTGATAGATGTCACCTATCTTGAGTTCAGTTAGGCCGTTGCTTGGCTCTGTGACATACCTCCCCCACCCCAAGCCAGAAAAGAGGCGATATTTGTCCTGATCTCTGGGTCCCAACTGGGAGGGGAGGACCAGAGCCTCCAAGTGCCCGCCCACCCAGAGAGGGTCTCAGAGTGACCTCTCAGCACCAGGCCTGTCTGATGGTGTCATCACAGCCAGGATGGGGGACCCACAGTTTGGCAGGTTTTGCAAAGGACCCTAGAGTCGGTGGGAGGACAGCAGGCTGGGGAGAGAAGAGCTGAATTCACATTGGCTTTGGGGAAGTGGTGAGAAATAGAGCTGGGGTGAGTGGGGCCAAGGGCAGAGCACGTCCTGGCTGGGCAGAGGTCTCTCCCAGGTCCCACTCGGTCTGGGCCTGCTTATCACGTGCCTTTCCTGGGTCTGGTGCTGAGCTGGGCTGCACATCAACTCACTCCCTTGCCCAAAGACAGTGGGTTAGTACTATTAGGCAGTAGGAACCCCAGGACACCTGCCAACTTCCACACCAAGCTCTCACTGCCTCCTGCAGCCTCCCATCCCCAGATCCCTGCCCCCAGAAATTAGCAAAGGCTGAGAACTTAGAAGTGGGAGGGGAAGTTTAGGTGAAGATGACACTGAGGCTATTATGTCTGAGGAATGCTAGGGTAAACAGTATGGTGTTGAGTGGGTGGTTCTCTCTCCTCTGCTCTGGACAGTGCACAAGAAACAGGCTCAGACTATGGCTTGAAGGGTTGGTTAGAGGCAAGGATGACAGTCTTTGCTGAGTGAATAGATTACAAGTGGAGGCCCCTGTGCAGAGCCTCTTGCAGATGGGAGGTGTGGCCTTGTGGCCGTGGTCCATCCTGAAGGATGCAGGACTTCTGGAGGGTGCCACCCTCCAGTCCCACAGAAAGGGGGGTTCCAGCCTAGTCCTGCAGCCAGTCCAAATCTGCTCCCCACCTATATATTAACAACAACAATTTCTATCTTGTGGGATAGTTGTGAGACTCAGAGGGAATAATGTAAGTAAAAAATGAGTTTCTAGTTCATAAATATTACAGGCTACTGCCCCAATGCACATGCACGTGTGTGCAGAAGGAGTGGCTCTGGGTCTGGATGAATTGCTGCCTGTTTTGGGGAGCCGTTTGCTCTTCTGCTGGGTTCGCCCACTTCTCCCTGCACCTCCCCAGGCAGCACAGAGACCATTCGGTCAATTTTCTGGAGGCCAGGGCATCAAGGAGAGCCTGGTCAGATCCCTTTCGGTCACCTCCTTGTCTCCTGACCTTTCTCGCCCTCGTGAAGGAGAATCAGTAGCATGAGAATGAGCAGCAGCTGGGAAGCACAGGGGACGAGAGTCACCTGCAAAGAGGCATCCGTGCCTGAGGTCATTTCCCCCAGAGGAAGGGAACCCAGGGCCGACCCTTGCTGAGACATCAGGACTGGAAGTTCAGGAGCACGAGCGCCCCCAGGGAGAGCAGGCCCCGCTCAGAGTGTGCCGGGAGCCCAGGGCATTTCTGGCTCTGGTGGCTCCAGGCTTGGGCCACCAAACCCTCCCTCCGGCCTCCATGGACAATGGGGGGACCTTCCAGCTCCTGCCTCGGCTGACCCCCAAGGCCAGCCTTCGATGCTACAAGGGGTTAATAAGCAACCACCCAGGCAGCAGGGTGGTTACAAAAGGGAAAAAAGTGGGGAAGTGGCACAAATTTAAGAAATCTCTCAGGGCTCTGGCAGCTGGTCATTTAGTTCCTGATTCTCTGGCTGACACAGTCCTGAAGGCCCTGGGCCTCTGGCTCTCCTTCCACCCAGCAGGGTGCATGGTACCACTGACTCAGCTCCTTACAACAGGGTGACCATGGCCAGGGGTCAATTGCATTTCCCAGCTGGTCTGGACTGGATGCCTCCGGCTCAGGGAGGTCAGGAGACAAATGATGTGCCGAAGTTCACAGGGTCAGCTGTGTGGCTGGAACCCAAGCCGACAGGAGGGACGGCACTCTGGCCATGTGACCTTGGCAAAGTTCTTGATCTCCAGACCTCGGGTTTCCTCACCTGGAAAGCATATGTCAACAAAGTTGTGTTCGTTGCTCAGGCTGCCATAACAAAATATCACACCGAGTGGCTTAAACAACAGATACATTCCATGGTGGAGGGTGACCAAGGTGTCTCTTTGCAGGCATGTGCTTCTGAGGCTGTGAAGGAGACTCTGCTCCAGGATTCTCCCCTGGCTGCTGGTGGTATGGGGAGCCCCTGCGTGCCAGGTTCTGTTCCCAGGGCTTTCTGTGTAATCTCAGTGGCTCTTCACGACCCTGCACCCTGGCCTGCCTTCCTGGGCTGGCTGGTAGTCCTCCCTTGGTGCCAACTGGCCTCCAGCACCAAATCCAGATGCTGGCTCCCAGCCTCTCGCCCAGGGCACCGGTGCTCCCACCTGGCTCTTGTGTCCCCTCCCAGCCCACCCCCAGCTGGATCTGTCTTTTATGCCCAGCCTACTGATTGTTTAATCCTCCCCTCACCCCTGGAGTGAAGGTACCTTTTGGGCAGGGCTGATAGATCAGTGGGGTGCAGATCATCCAGTCAGGGTGCCCAGGGGCTGTCAGAGTGCCCTTGGCTAGAAGGACCCTGCACAGTATGGTGGGTGTGGGGTGGAGTGAGGGCATGGGGTGGCAAGACCCGCCACCGTGACTGCCTCAGCAGGGCTCCGTGGCCCTGGCTGTGTCTCTCACTGGCAGCTGTTAATGGAATCAGGACTGACATGGACATTGTGGCTAGAAGGCCCTGTGTCTGGCCCAGGGCCTCTGCCTCGAGGGACTCTATGCTCCTCACACGTGCCTCCCCTCCCCTCTTGCCCCTGGGGGTGGGACCCATGATGCTTTGTGGTCTCGTCTCCATTTTGGGGAGTTGAGGTTTCCCTGCAGGGTCATTACCCTGAGAGAAGTGTTGGTACCCACAGGATTTAGTATAAGAGCTTTGTTGGACATCATAAATGCTTCTGTAAGTGCCCCTCTCCATACCTTGACATCTTAAGGTGGTCTTGTTAAAATGCAGACTCTGACTCAGTGGGTCTGGGGTGGGGCTGGAGGTCCTGCATTCCTAGTGGGTTTAGGAGATGCTCCTGCCGCTCTGAGTGGTCAGTGACGAGACCAGTGGGTCCTATGAGTTTTGATCTCAGGGTACCTTTATACTCTTAAAAGTTATTGAGGACCCCAAAAAGTTTTTGTTTATGTGGGTTATATCTTTCACTATTTATTGCATTAGAAATTATAACTGACACATTTAAGAAGTATTACTTATTAATTCATTAAAAATAACACCAATAAACCTATTACCTATGATCTTAAAAATTTTTATAGATGAGTTATATTTTTTCCAAACAAAAAATAGTAGAAGAAATGTTTTTGCAAAGCTCTTTAATATCTGATTTAATAAAGTTGCTGGTCTCTCCTGTTTCTGCATTTAATTTGTTGCAATATATTGTATTGTACATATGTATTTAGTACTTTAATGGATCTTTCAGGTAATTGTGCTCATTCTTCTATGATACTGCTCCAAAACTCTGTGATAGTTCTGTAAAAGGTAATTGCAATGTGTATACACTGTAACTTTAAGATCTATGAGTCTATCTTACTCTTGGAGTGGATCTTTTTTACTCATGCATGATTTTGGGTTGTAATTTGGGAAATACTGATGTACTGAGTTATGCAGATATTCCAAGTGTTGACACATTTCATTATCCAGAAACCATTAATTCACCATAAATCTCATCAGAAAATTCTTGGAAAACTCTCAGTCAAGCATGTGGTGGTAGATACAAGTTTTCCAAAATTCTTTTTTTTTGCCTGAAATCTAAGATATTATCATTGACAATAAATGCTCTCAGTTGTTTTCCTAATAGGCTCATTTGCTCATTTGCAAGAAGATATCTAAGGTTGAAAGCCATAGTTTATCATGTGTCAGGTACCAATGTTGTTTCATGAAAAAATAAAGTGGCTAGTTTAGCTTGTAACTCAACCACACAAGTTCCTCTCCTCCAGTCAACTTCTCCTTTCAGAGCACAGCAGAAGGGCTTTATGTGTCCATCCCATTTCATCACACAGAATATTAGGAAAATGTATAATCAATTTTAGAGATGTAATGAAACTAATACTTTTTTTCTGCTTCATTAAGGGCATTTTTCAGTGAAACTGACCAGTGTGATAGGAAAGAATATAGTGACCTTTCATGTATTTTGACGCCACTGCAAGCTGCCTTGATTTGTGCTATAGTGTTGGTGATTTCACCCACCATTGCTTTAGAGCCATCTGTGCAAATGTCAACATAGTGAGAAAAGCAAATGTTATCTTAGTAGTATAAGAGGAGCTTTGATCTCATGGACCTGAAGGGGTCTAGAGGACCTCCGGTGGTCTTTGGACCTCAACTGGGAATTTCTTCAAATCCAGCGTGGGCCTACTCCAGCAAGAATCCCAGATAACCCTCAGCCTTGCCGACCCAAGTGGGACTCTCTCCATGTCACTCTCGCTTAACTTCTTTACCCTGAGGTGGGCTTTTCCTGAACACAAGTCAGACAGGCTCTTTGGAAATATTACCACATATAGTTGGTACCGGGGGCACTCAGGAGGCCACTGCTAGGGCAGCAATGAAACAGAGGTACCCAGGCCTGTGTGGTCTACCTGGAAGTGTCTAGATGGGCCTAGAACTTCATGTTAAGAATCAGACGTAGAGATCTTAAAGCAATTCCAAATGAAGAACAATCTTGCTGAGTCTAACAGGCATGGCAGCCTTAGGAACCAGATGGGGATTGGCTTGGATTTCTTTTTACCCTTTCTCTTTTGAATTTAAAAAGGAGAACATGAGGGCCAGCCAGAGTGTCTTTTGGAATCTGTCTCTGCCCCCAGCTGCTAATCTTACTGTTGTCCTGAGTTGTAATTGTGCCTGGGAGGGACAGTGGATGGATGTCCAGTGAGCGTGTGTGTTCAGTGGGGGATTCCTCCTGCAGGACACCCAGTGGCACTCTCTGGAGACATCTTTCTGGGGTGCAGTTTAGCAGTGAATCAGGCAGCTGGTTCCTCAAGGAGATAGCCTAAAGCCTTGGCCATGTTGACCTTCTTCCCAGTGAGTGGGGTCAGGGGCTTAAATGCCATTTCTGGTTGATCTTCACCAGAAATGGAGCACCCTTAGCTACTAGGCCTGACCTCCTGACCTTGCACTGAAGGTCAGCTGCTGAAGGAAAAGGGAGGTAGTTTCCCTGGAGAAGGAGAGTTGGCACAACGTGAACAGGATGGCTAAATTAGGCCTCCCTGCCTCCCTCCCTGGGTCTTTCCCATCCTCCCTCTCTTCTCTCTCCCTCTCCCACTTTCCTCTCTACATCTGTCTGTCTGTTTGGGCTCTTTTGGCTTTAGCCCATTCATTCTTTGAGCTCCTCTCTGTCTCTGTGTGTTTTTCCAGCTCTCTCATCCATGTCTCTCTGCCTCGCTCAGTGTTTTCTGTGTTCCTGATCTTCACCTTCACGCTCCTTCTCCTCCACCCTCTCCTGCCCTCTCCCTAGGTGTGGGGATCTGTGCAAGACCCCATGTGTTTTGGAAAGCTCACTGGGAGAAGTTTGGAGGATGTATTTGGGAATAGCAGTGAGAGAGGAGGGCCAGAGGAAGTACCACATGCCAGGCACCAGCCACCATGTGAGAGGGGCCCCTGTTGTAGTAGATCTGTCCTTCCCACACTGAAGTACAGTGAGGAGCGCTCAGGAGAAATCCTTTTCCCTTGGAAGCTCACCAGCAATGATGCAGCTCAGTATTTAAGAGAAGCCTGGCCCCCCCCGAATGCTGAGGGACTCACTTCCCTGCTGACCTGCGCTGTTCTGCCTGTGTGTCTTTGGTGGAAGAGAAAAATAATCTCTCTTTCCTTTTCATTTTGAGGCAACTTGTGTTGGGTTTTGTTCTTGTGTTGAACAAATTAGTCTAAAAAATTATTGTGTTTTTTTTTGTTTCAGATGTGCATGCCATGTAAATATCTTAATTCAAATTATCAGAAGAATGATTACAATTTGTCTTGGGGAGGCTTAGAAGGACGACTTATATTCTGTCTCCAGGGGGTAGTGGGTGCCTGTACCATCCTGGAGGTTTTTTTTTGAGGGAAGGCAGCCAATATTTATCAAACTCTTTACATATGCCACACTCTGTGTAAGGAACCTGATGCACATCCTTCCATTGAAAGCACCTGACTTGCCAGTGAGATGGACAGGATTTTATTGTTCCCATTTGACAGATGAGCAAACTGAGACTCAAGGAGCTGTCAGTCAGACAGGGTAGCAGGAGCCCAGGGCCAGTTGTTGGAGATCAGAGCAACTGTCAGCAGATAGAATGGCTAGAGGGGATGTGTGTGCTCAAAAATGTGTGCATATGTGTGTGCATACATATATGTATGTATGCACATACATGTATGTCTGTGCCCGTGTACATGTGTGGTTGGGGCTGGGCTGGGTCGGAGTGAGTCACACTGTGGTGAGAGATGCTGTCCGAGCAGGAATTGGGGCCTGGTGTGGGACCCCGAGGACGCAGTCCTAAGGAATCTGGCCATTGTCCCACAGGCAATTTTAAGTGAGAAAGTATGTGGTCAGTCATGTGTTTTGGAAAGCTCAGTGGGAGAAGTGTGGAGGATGTGTTTGTAATAGCAGTGAGAGAGGAGGGCCAGAGGAAGTACCACATTTAGGAGGCAGTGGCAAAAAGTCAGAAAGCCCCTGATGGTCAGCAGTGGTGGGTGGCCATAGGGAAAGGCACAGGCTTCCAAGACGGAGTAGGCAGAACTCCAAACCGGGGAACAGACTGGATGTGGGCGCTGAGAGCAAGGGGGTCCAGCATGGCGCTTGAGTCTCTGGCTATGATGCTTGTATGTGCCCTGAGACCCCTCCCCAGGATGGTGAGGGAGGGCCGGGCTTGGGTGGCAAGGGACTTTGAACCCAGATCTTTCAGGACTAAAGTCTGCAAGTCCATTCTACTGTCCTGAAGCTAAAGGAATGGGAGTGAGCCTCCGATCCCTGAAGGTATTCAAGCCAGTCCGGTGGTCTCTTAGTAGAGGTGTTCAGAGGGCTTCCTGTTCTGGGAGGGCAGATGGGCGCTCTTAGCCTGGTCTGTCCTTCTGAGCACCAAGCACTGGAGACCGGAGGCTTACATGCCGGAAATGCTCACAGTCCTGCAGGCCGCACAGACCAGGGCAGGGGCCCGTGTGGTCAGGTCATGGTGAGAGCACAGACAGAGCTCCTGTTCTCCTCATCTTACAAGGCTGCCAGTCCATCTGGGTTGGGACCCCACCCTGGCAACCCTGTTTACTCTCAGTTGCCTCCTAAAAGCCCCATATTGAAACACAGTCACACTGGGAGTTAGGGCTTCAATGCGTGAATTCTGGGGGGACCCAGAATCCCATTGCTGAGGACCAGCCCACCCAGTCCCTCTGGCTACCGCACCACCTCTGCTCAGGCTGACCCCGTGGCTGGCTCCAAGGAAAGGGGCTGGTCTGGGCAGCACCTGGCCCCGACCTCGGTGAGGGGCCCTCAGAGCCTAAGATGCGTGTGAGGAATGGAAGACCCCCGTGTGGGGCTGGTCTCTGCCGGGGCCACGTGGCAATTCACCGTCGTGTGGAAGTCCCTTTGGCGCCGGCAAACTGTTTCTCAGCTCCTTGTCGCTGCTGCCAATGTATCTAATTAGTCCTGCCAGATATCAGCCCTTCTGACTGAAACATGTTCCCCCCCAGTGCTCTTCTTTCTGGCAAAGCTAAATATGAATTATCTCCCTTTATTTCATGATTATTCAAGGGAGCCAATGTCAGCACATTGCAGAGTGAGAAGTCAGGCCTGGGAGCTGGGAGCTGTTGTCGTGAGCTGCCCCACCAGCCTGGAACACACCCCAAGATCGCCGTTACCCGGGGACCTCAGCCTCTCGGTTACTGGGTGTGCCTCGGAGCTGGGCCTTATGCACAGGCTGCCTTCCCTGGTGGAATTTCGGGGTCAGAAGGAAGAGAAGCAGTTTGCTCAGCCAGGAAGCTCAGATTTGAGGTGCTCGCTCAGAACCTGGGGCAGAGAGAGTTCATACGTGATGTCTGGGAAGATGCCTGTGTGGTTCAGGGTCTAACAGTGGAACAAACATCTGCAGGGCCCCCAGGATGCCCCGGGAAGGTGCTGGCACTGGAGACAGAGGAACGGGTCAGACGATATGGCCAATGTGTGTGTAGGTCTAAATTTAAAACTGGACACCTGGAGTTCAGGACAGAAAACTTCCCCTTGTGGCCATGGGAGTGTGTGTGCATTGTGTGTGTGTGTGAATGTGCGCGTTTTGTACATTGGTGGTGGTCCCTAAACTCTCAGTAAGAGCAGTAGTGTGCTTTGATAAAAGACCCATTTATTTTTTGCTGGGCCTTCTTGAGGTACCTGCTCTGGACCGGCTGCGGCCGGCTCCCTCAGCCCTGGTGCAGCTGGCCCTCTGAAAGGCGCCGACGGGAGGCTGTCAGTGGGAGGCCTGCAGCCTCCAGCATGGTGGGCAGAGAGCAGAGCCCAGCATCCTAATTATTTCCAAGTAATGGAACAGGTCTGTAATTATAATATGAGGTCATCTTAATTAGAATGACATAGAATAATGTCTAAATTAGGCACCATCCCATTTTAGAGACTTGTCATTGATTCAAATGGAAAACCTTTCAGCCTCTTGGTGGTGACCTTTTAAATTCTCACTTGGTGGTTTCTCCCTCTCTTTGCCCCCTCCCGGCAGGTGACGGTGTGTGCTCACTTGCCTGTGTGCTGGCCCCCGTGGCCTGGCGGCCGTGAGAGGGAGAGGCGGGGCTGACGTGGCCAGGGAGGAGGCCGGGGGGCTGGAGGGAGGCCCAGGCTCCCCACGGTGTTCACGGCACCCCTCCTCTTCCCGGGCGTAGCGTCATAAAGGATGGAACATGCACCCCAGGCTCTCCACACGTGAGCTTCAGTCCTGGACAGTCCTCCGCCCCAGGCCCAGCTGTGAAGACCCCCGTTTCTCTGACCCTTGATTTCTTCATCTGTGAAACAGAGTTGGTTTCTGAGTGGAGGTCAAAAGGGGGAATAGAAAAATGGTTCATAAAGTTTCTGGAAACCTCCTGTTCTTCATGAAGGATGGGAGAGTTTTGCTGCTAAAACCAAAAAATGATATTTCTCCCTGGTTTGTAGATATAGTGACATCAAAAACGACTAGTGGAAATGGCCTGAAGTTCTCTGCTTGCCCCGGGGTCCCTTTCTGGAGGGGCCCAGGGCCACTGTCTAAGCCCCATCTTGGGTGCCCGCAGGAGACTCAGCTCCTCCCATGCTCGCCTGAGGATTCTGGTGAACGAGGACCTCTCTGTCCCGTCCTGCTCACCCCTGGTGCCCCCAGCCCAGGTCGCCACATCAGGCCTTCCTACTATGGCCTCTGGCCCCTGCGCATGGTGTCTGCTGGCTCCGCTCATCCTGTCCTGCCCCTCTCCAGCAGCGCCAGGGTCCTCCTGTGTCCCCTAAGTGGCTACCTCCCACAGGCTCCCCCCAGCTTGATGACAGGGAAGGAGGAAGGCCAGCTCTTCTGCTCTGCTCGGGCCAGTTGCCAGCCCTTCAGGCTTCTTACTGCCTGTCTCCCTCCTGTGGCCAGGCTGCTCGCCTTCCTGCACACGAAATGTGCCCTCCCCACTCCTGCCCCACTTCTGTCTCCACCTGTGAACCTCAAACCTGAAGATCTGCGTCTGGGGCATTTCGCCTTTAGGGTTTCCTCCAAGTAATAGGGACATGCTCGCCTCACATCTGCTGGATAACAGGGCTCCCCAAGGGAAGGTCTTTGCAGAGCACGGTGTTCTCTCAGAACGTAAAACTGGCCTGGTCACCAGCAGCCGACAGACTCACTGAAAACCAGTCACCTACTTTGTTAGGAATCTGCGAAGAATAGGATGTTCTCAGTTTTAAGTTTCTCTTCCATGAATGTCTTAAATTGTGGCAAAATACTCATGCCATAAAAATTTACCATCATAACCATTTCTGAAGGGTGCAGATCTGTGGTGTTATGTTTCTCTTCCATACTTTCCAGGGCTTGTTACTTGTGCCCACCTGACAGTACTGTCTTCTGTGAGGTGGAACAGAGAAATGAACTCCACGTTCAAACGTGAGCATACCTGCGCTCTCACAAGGAATGCTGTGCCCTTGGGTTGTCACCTAGGGGCTCGCCTAGAATCCTCTCCAGCTGAACTGTGCTCAGATTTGATGTCAGCCCTGGCAACCTCTGCTTATTAGCTCTGTGACTCTGGACAAGTGACTGCCCTGTGGAGAGAGAATAGAGTAAGATAGTCCTGCCGGAATGCAGGCTGTACCCGTGGTCCCAGGAAAGGTGCGTGTGGCTGTAACTGCCCTCCGGTGGTCAGGGGCAGCGTCTTAGCCAAGCAGGAAGTGTTGAACAGGCCGAATCCTGTTAAAGCAGGTTGAAAAAATGAAAGTAACTCCAGCAATGGAAACTGGGTAAGAACTACCCTAGCCTGAAGCTGATTGCTGACCTCCTGCTTTGTGAAGTCGATATGGACTCTCCATTTCCCTTTGTGCCTTCGCCTAACAGGAAAGCCCCTGCAGGTGTGGGCTGAGACCCACAAAGAAGGACAGGAGATCGCAGCCCTGGAAAAATAATTCCACCTATAAACACCTGTGTTAACAAGTGCTGTATTTGTACAGCTATTTTCTCTTTCAAATACTGTTTACACACACCTATTCTCTTACTCCTCTCAGGTGTGCATTGCATGGCATCTGGGGGCCCGCTGGCCGGGGGCCAGCCTGCCCGTCGGAAATGCCTCCCAACTCTGCTTGGCAGTGGGGGCTGGGAGGCGTTAGTGCTTCTGGGTCGACTGCCTGGAGCTCAGCCAAGTCCTCCTGAGCGGCTGGTCTGAGGCCTCGGTGTGGCAGGAAGGGCTGACGTGGGGCCCCTTAGGGGACAGTGACCCCAGCTGGATGAAAGAGGACACCTGCTCTTTTCCTGGCTGCCCAGGTCACTTTGCATTTTCACACTGAGAAGAAATTTGAATCCTCCAACCACCTGATTACAACAGGCTCCAGGCCAGGGGTGGGAGATGAGGCGCTGCAGGCGAGGGAGGGAGTCAGCTCGGCGGAGCGCTCCCAAGTCTAAGGACTCTGGAATTGGTTCAGAAGTCCATCGGACTCTCAGAAGCCCTCTGGATTCACTCAAATCTCACCCTGGCGAGTGTCTCAGGCCTGACGGGAGCCCCACCGGGACCTTGTGAAAGCCCGGTGGGTGCTCAGACCCCAGTCACAGATGCACGTCCATGCCACCCGGGGCAGCCAGCCCGTGCTCTAGCACCTGAGAGCCCCCCCTCAAGTCAAACGAGAGGGCAGTTACGAACAACTCCCCTGGGTGGGTAGCCAGACATCTCTGCCTATTTATTTATTATAAACATTTTATTAGGAAGAGCTGTGCCTTTGTAGGAAAGTTGGAAGGATGGCAGAGAATTCCCGGGCCCCCCACCCCGTCCCCTCTTGCCAACACTCAGCAAAACTACACTGCATTTGTCTCAACCTGGCACCGGTGTCTGTCCATCACTATTAACTAAACTCCACGGTCACTGAGTTTCCGCAAGTCCTCCTTCTCTCAGGGCCCCTTGTTACATTCACGATCACATCTCTGCGGCCTTCTCTGGTCTGTGGCAGTTTCTCACCATGACATCCTGGTTCTGGATGACCTTGATGGTTTTGACATCAGGTATTTTGGGCTTGTCTGATGTTTTTCTCATGGTTAAACTGGGCCTGTGCGTTTTGGGAGGAACCACTGAAGTGAATCACATGAAGGGGACGTACTGTCATGTCATCACTGTCCATGTGGCCTCGATCCCCGGCCGAGGCGGTGTCTGCTCGGGACCTCCACTGGAAGGCCACTCCCCTTACCAGACTGTCTTCTTCAGGGGCAAGTCACGGAGCGTGGCCCGCCCCACGGCAGAGGCCAGTTCCGCTCCAGCTCGTGAAGGGGCAGTATCCACAGAAATTATTTGGAATTCTTCTGTAAGGGCAGGTTGTCTCTTCTCCCATTATTTGTTTATTCAGTCGTTTATTTGCACTGCGGTCACAGGTACTGGCCTTGCACTCCGGGTCACACCGCCTGCCTTGCTGCTCGCACTGGCCCGCTCTGGCCCGCTCTGGCCGCCCAGAGCCCTTCCAGGTCGGCCTCTGTGTCTCTTGGGCGTGCCTCGCCCCTTTGGTTTCCAGGCGCTTCCTTACTTAAGAAGAAAGGCCCTGGCTTTGCGGAACACCTGCTGGCTTCTGTTTGAGGTACCTTATTTGCATTTTCATTGTTTAATAGTAACCATCCATTCCTTTCCTTAGCACACTCACTCTTCCCGCCAGCACGGAGTTCTCACTCCCGTCCCAGGAAGGGCATCAGCAGTGGCAGAGGGAGCCCCGCGGAGGGTCAGGTGGCCGAGTGGGTGGCCCCGTTCTGCTCCTCGCCAGCTGGGGCAGCGTGAGCAGGTCCCTAAGCTGCCCCAGCCTCAGCTGTCTGACCTGTGAGGTGGAGACCATGCTGCGAATCTCGGCGGAGGGCTGGCAGTGCTGGAGACCGTGCCAGCCCCACGGGAGCTGCCCGGATAAGTTGCTTTGCCATTCTTGTCCCTGGCTCCGTCACTAAACGACTGTGTGACTTTTTGACCTCTTTGAACCTCCGCTTCCTTATCTGTAGAATTGGGGGACTGGACCAGAAGACCTCCCTTCCTGCTGTCCTGCATGGGCCCAGGGGCAGGCTGGGCTGCTGGGGATGGGGGCGTGGAGGGAAGGGTGGAGATGGGCCAGCAGGGGCTCCGTGGCCCGGAAGTGGGCAGCCCAGCCCGAGGCCAGCGCCAGCCTCCTATCAGAATTGACCCTGCAAATCTGTCAACAGAGAAGATGGCTTTTTTGCCCTAGAAGACACAATTTTACACTGAAATTGTCACTGGCACGTCTGGGCTGAGCCCCCCATGTGTTCCAGCCCCTTGAGTGCCCTGGCTGGCTGGAGATCAGGAACCAGGCTGGTCTGAGAGGATGCTGACTGTGTTTGCTTGCCTGGGTGCACAGATACATTTCCTTTTTTTTTTTTTTTTGAAATACAAGAAATGAACTTTAAATACAAAAACACAAATAGATTGAATGTTTATGGTTAGAAAAAGACATAACAAGGAAACAGTAAGCACAATCAGACTAGAATAACTTGTTACATTAATACCAGACAAGACAGATTTGAAAACAAATCATATTACAAGAAATCAAGAAAAGACTCATACTGATAAAAGACTGAGTCAACAAGACACAACATTCATAAATGTATCTATACTCAACAAGAGAATATCAAAATATATGAGCTAAAGATGGACAAAAGTAAAGGGACAAAAACAGGCCATTGCACACTCATGACTGGTAGTTTTAAGTCCCTCTCTCAGCAACTGGTAGACCCCCACACAGACACGGGCGCGTTTCTAGGGTTTCCTTAATACATTCGTCCTTAGGCCGCCTTTCTGTGACTCATGCGCCTGCAGTACTTGCCCCAGTACGAGTGCCTCCGTCTTAGGTCTCAGATACACACAGTTCATACCTTCTTAGATATCTGCTTTTCCATCTCCGTGTATCCTTCTTTACCCAGAAGTGGCATTTGGCAGCTTCTGTCGACAAGTGGGATTTGGGTTGGGGTGTGACGTTGGGTTTCGGGTGTGAATTTCCGAGGCTGGTTACAGGTGCTGAAACCAGGCCCTAGGTGGGGTGTGGCCACTCACCGAACTTCCTGTGGGAGCTGGGCCTCAGGCAGCCCATGGGGGCCAGTTCACCAGAGCAGGAAAGGGGCAGATTGGGAGGGAGGGTGCTGGAAACAGTGCTGGGCAGGGCTGGGGGAGCAGAGCCAGGTGCCCACATCTGGCCTGATTTAGCACCGGGTGGGGGCAGATGGGGAGGTGGCCTGGAGGGCCTGTGTAAAACAAGCCTGGGTCACAATTCCAGAGGAGGAACACTGAAGGAGAAACATGCATCTTTCCCAAAGTAGGTCGCCATTTAGTGGGAACCCAGGGTGCTGGCCCAGGGGGTGGTGTCCCAGGTTTCAGGGCTTGGCAGGGGAGTGAGTGAAGGAGAAGAGGGATCTAAGTGTGATCATTGGTGGTGGTGGGCCTGGAGAGCAAAGAGGCTCAGAATGCATCAACGGAGCGAGTGACAGCAAGGACACACTCCGAGGGGAGAGGTCCATTGACCTGCCTTTGGTATAAATTATTGTACAAATCGCTGTAGAGATGGACTTGTACATGTGCATGGAGATGCATCTACTAAGATGTTTATAGAAGTGTTCTTTATAATGGGATAAAATTGAAACAATGAAAATGTCCATTAGCAGGAGATCAGAATTTATCTGTAATATTATTTATATGGAGAGATACTCTGGTGATGTTGGAAAGACTAAGATAGGCCTGTAGGAATCGGTACGGAAACATCGCAAAGACTCATTGCTGAGTGAGGAAAGCCCGGTGCAGAGCAGAGCGTACAGTATAGTATCTGCTTGTAGACTTTATTAGTTTGGATGGAACAGAAAACTCAGCTAACACAGGTTAAAAAATAAGGGTTTATTTTTCTCATTAACCCTACTTCTGGAGGGAAGCAGTTGCTGCTTACCAAGGTTTTCGAGGCCTCAGGTTCTTTCTCTCCTGTGCCACCTTCATGAAATCCACTGGCTTTTAAATCCTTACACTTTGCTCATGGTCCCCAAATGGCTGCTGCAGCCGCAGACATCACATCCAAGTACAACGAACAAGGAAGGGGACCGGTCAGTGCCAGACACATTGCCTTTTCCCTTTTCTTGTAAATCTGGAAATCAAGAGCTTCCCAGATACCACCTACACTTACCTCTATCTGCTACGGGCCAACTTACCCCCACATCTCGTCATCTAGGACAGGGTCACATGCCCATCCCCAGCTTTAGGGAAGCCAAGAAGCAAGTATCTGCCTTTCCAGCCACTATAGCAAGGAGAGTCTGAAAAAGTCACTAAGTTAGTTAGCCAACAGTATTTCCCTGTGCATGTAAAAGCTTGTTGGGAGGGTACCCAGGGGGCTCTTGACAGTAATTATCTCTGGGGAATAGGATGTGGGATATGAGAGGGGAGAGTAGCTTGTTTTTTCATTCTATATCCTTTCATACTGACTTTTTTGTCACTGTGAGTGTAAATGAAATTTTCAATTAAAAAAGCTTAGTGAATTAAAGTCAAACAAAAGCAATTTCATCAAATGAAATGCAGGGGATGCAATGTGCCCGAGAGAGAGCTGATTCAGGAGACAGAGTCTGGGGGGAGCCCTGAGGCTCTGTTTGTGGGGGCATGGCCATTTACGGGGTCTGAAGCTGAGTCCGTGGGGAGGTGGGCTGACGATGGGCGTGGGGGAAGAAGACCCTCTTGCCTGGCATCTGGGGAGTGGAGGGGGGGCGTGGGGCTCTCCCAGTTGTGCACCCACAGTGGGCAGAGAAGGGAGTCAAGGTTCAGGGAGCAGGGACAGCTGGATCTCCCAGCTTCTGAACGTTTACTTGGTGGGCGTTCATGGCTTCCTTGCCGTTTCTCCTTCCAAAGGGCAGGGTTAAAACTAACTTCCCAGGAAAGCCCCTCCCTGTCCTGCTAGAGAGGCTAATATGTTTCCAATTTGCTTACCAACTAGACATGCATCTTTGATGACATAGCATGCAGCAGAAATGGGAAGGTGATCTAATTAGTCCTTGAATCAGATGACTGGGATGGACAAGAAAGCAAGAGAAGAAACACATGCGTTTGCTGTTCCTGAGGGTGATGGCACTGTGGGTAGGGGGGCACATGTGGGAGTGGAAGTGATCAATGCCACCCAAGCCTTCCCCACCTAGCCAGTGAGCTGTGGTGGCCCTGCAGGGCGTCTGTCATGGCTAGACTCAGGACAAGACCTGCTCTGCTCTTTGGACAAGAGAATGGAAGACTCTGGCTTTGCCCTGGTTGGAAAATCAAGCTGCAGAAATCTTGCAGAAGGCGAATGGTTTCCTAGCTCTCCACCAATCTGCAGGAAGCTCTTCCGCATCCAAGCCTAAGGTAGGATATACTTTAGTTTCAGCCCCTAGAGCTTTCCTTAGTAGCGGACCAGTCTGCACCACTGTGCATTTGACTTTTTGTGTGTGCAAAATAAAGTCCAGTCTCCTGTGAGCCCTGATGCTCAAGAACAGAAACGCCAACAGAGAGTGCTGCCCCAGTGCTTCCCTGACAAGGGATTGGGACTGATCGGAGAGTCCCGGCAGGATTTTTATAGGAACTCGTAGATGTTTCAGGGAGCCATTCCTTAAACTCACAAAGTACACAGATCGCTAGATCCGAGCACCAAGGGCAGATGTATGAGTCAGAGCTCCTTGCAGGAACAGAAACCATGCCAGGTGTGTTAAGCAGAAAGGGTCTTAATACAGGCAATTTGGTCTTTACAAAATGGATGGAAGGGCTGATGAAGCAGGTTCGAGGCCGGACCCCTGGCATGATTCCTGAGAGAATACAGAGCTGGCCGTCAGGAGAGCAGCTGCCAGGGAGGCCTCCCCCAGGTGGGGTAGGAGGCACCCCTCTGCACAGCGCCTGCTTCTCCCAGAGAGTGGCTGCCCGATGCTGTCATGCAGGGATTCTTCAGGGAAAGTTCCACTCAGGAACATGCTTTGCATGGGCAGGTTATGGAAAGCAATTATTTCTCCTAAGTTCCACATGTGATACTAGATGCTTCTGGTCTCAGCTCTACCATACTTTGATATGTGGCCTTGAACAAATCCCAGCTGTCAGATGAGGGTGTGTGGCGAGCTTGAAGGTGGCTTCCAGCTTTGGGGCTATTTCTTATAGTATCATTCAGCTCACACTTTGGGTCGTGAGCTGGATAAACCTTTCTAAGCACTTCTGTGAACAGCAGCTCTTTGTTCCTGGGTTTTCCAGACATCAAGTACACTTCGCTGAGGGGTTTCCTGAGAGCTCACAAAGATCAAAGCAAATGAGGAGGAAGAGAACTTGAGGAACGCTTGGTCAGACCTGAGCAGGAGCGGACTGTTGCCCCAGCAGCCCTGTCTGGTGTGAAGTGCTGGGCTTCGTAATTTCCAAAGCCCGGGCTCCTTTGCGTTCCTTCTGCAGATGAGGAAACTTCAGCTCTGCCAGCTCGGGACATTAGGGATGATGCTTTAGGGACCCCGGGGCAGTTGGAGGGCTGGGTGGAGAACACGTGTCCCAGTGCTTGGGTCCTGTGCCCCGTCACTCTGCCAGCACGGGTAAAGGGCCCTGCCCCTTGGAAGCCCACCAGTCCCCGGCTGCGCTCTCTTGTATCAAAGGGAGGACAGGGAGAGGAGCCGAGGGTTCGGGATGGGATCCCATTCTGCCATCTACCAAGGGCTTTAGTGATATGGGGCTGAATGTTTAACAACTCAACAACAACCACAAAAACACAAAGTAAAAAGCACATGTTTGCCCATTTCTGTGGAGTACATACTCCCAGCATGCCGATTCCAGGCTACCAGTGGGACCTGGCCTAGCACACCCTTGGGGGGTGCTGCTCACACCTGCTTGTAGCGATACGTGCGGGCTGGCTCCAGCGCCCCCACTGCACCTGCTGGGAAATCCCGGTTATTCAGGGCATGAGTGGAGAAGGGTAAGCAACCGGCCGGGGATCACGGAGACTGGGGAGCAGGGCTTGTGCCCTTGGAGGCAGCAACCTCGCTCTGAAGTGGATGAAGTGTTGGCTGAAGTTACCTGCACCAGCCATTCTCCAGAAGGTATGGTCTCAGGGCATCACCGTGACCACTTCCTGCCCAGTGTTGCGACCTCGGGGACTTGTCCAAGGTCACATGGCCAGTGACTGCCCACCCCCCAGGCGCTTGCCTCAGCTGTATGGATGAGCTCGTTTACCAGGGGCCTCAGAGGGGGTGATGCTGGCAGCTCTCTCCCCACGGTAGGTACAGGGAAAGGAAGGGGTGCTGACTGAGGCCTGGAGAGGACCCCAGTTTCTCAGCCTCCATGGAGCCATCTCCCCCACCCCACTGGAAATTCCCTCTCCTCATCGGAGGCCCGTTTCACCTCCCTTCCCTCTTCCAGACCTAGGAGGGCGCTGGTGTCCCAGGATGTGCAGGGGATATTCAGGGGTTGTCCCTGAAGGGTTGGAGAAGGACCCAAATCCTTCCCACCCACGGGGCTGAGCCGGGCACATGTGGGAGCAGGGGGCTTTTGTCCTGTGCCTCCGTGGAGGACTTGTCATGACGGACTCCAACAGGAAGGGACCCCTTCACAACAGTGGGACCCCAGGATGCCCTTTGGAACTTATTTCCACCTCACACTTTAAAAAATTAAAATACTATTTAAACCCAAATGGCAAATTGGTTGGATTTGGACCCAGGTTGCACCAATTCCCAGCTGTGATATTAAGCAGCTTGCTTCTCAACTCTCTACCTCAGTTTCTTCATCTGTAAAATGCAAATAATAGTTAACAGAATCTACCTTGTAAGGTTGTTGTGTTAAGTGATTCCAGATACTTTGATCAAACGTGCCAGTAAGTGCACAGTCCTTGGTAGGAAATCTATATTTAGACTTCAATATGTATATATTTAATAGTTGTAAATATATAAAGTGTACATTCAAATGTATAAAACTATATTTCTATTTAAATCTGTATTAAAGTTTGTGGTCTCTGAATGCTGGGGTTCCTTGAAGTCTGTTGGGGGTTTTGGCTTTTCAGAAGGGAGAATCTGTGCCCCTCACCCTGCCTCCCAGCCAAGCTCCTCCACGCTAGCCTTGTGCAGGCAGTGGTGGGTGAGGAGGCCCGCTTCAGAGTGTTGCAGCGTGCGGTGGAGCCAGAGAGTGTCCTCCCCCCGGGCTGGCTGGGCAAGGCGCCTCCCGCACCATTGCACCCCTGGGGATATTGTGTCTGGGACCCTCCAGTGCACCCACTGTCTGCAGGGAGATGAAGAAGGGCTGAAGAGCTCAGGGGGGCCTGGGGTCAGCTGGACTTGGACTCCCAGACCTGCCGTTTTGGTGCCCTGTGACATTGACTTTACCTCTCTGAGCCTTGGTTTCTCATAAGCAGCGGTGGAAGGCTCTGTAGTTCCTCATGCTGGTATTGATTGTGAGAAGGAGGGAGATGGAGTTATAGATAGTAAATGAGATGATGGAGATGTGCCAGGCCCAGGGCAGGGACACAGCCTCTCAGTCCCAGTGGGAGTGCTGTTGTGTGGTTTAGGGCCCCGGGTCACGTCATCCTCGTAAACCCTATGAGGATTCACAGTTCCTAGCAACCCAACATACAGATGGTGTGACTGAGGCTGAGGGCCATGCTGCATGCCCAAAGGCTGCAGAGCCTGGCCACGGCTGGGGGGTGTTAACTGGGCGTGCTCCGGGTTCTGAAGCTGCCACCTCCTACTGTGTCTTTCCTTTCTTTCTGCCCCATTTGAGGGACTCAGCCCAAGAAACAGCAGCCACAGTCTTGAAAGGGCCCTTTCTTCCATGAGGACACCTGGCTTGAGATTGGGGCACCTGGAGGTGGCCAAGTGACAGCGAGTGTAGAATGGTTTCTGTTTGCTTCTCAGTTTTCAAGTGTTTCTTCTGATAACATTCATGGAGAGCAGCCCTGCTGGACGATTCCTGCCCACCCCGAGGGCTGGAAGTGCCCTGGCTGGGGGGGAGGAGGAGGAGGAGGGCGAGGAGATGGAGGAGGGGAAGAAGGAAGAGGAGGAAGAATGAGGCAGGAGAAGGAGGGGAGGTGGTAGCCCCCCAGTCGCTAAGTGGGGCCTGAGCACACTGTTCCTGAAGGCCTTTAGAAAGTCTAATTTTCTCCACCAGAGCTTCCTTTGGGCTGAGGAGTTCCTGAGACATTTGCAATGTAAAGGGCAGCCATCCTCCGTGACGCAGAGGACGAGATACTATCGGAACAAGAGTATATTTAGAAGACAGGAAATGAGCCCTCCAGCCTGCCCTTGACTTTACCGCAGGCGTTTTGCTTTATGAGCGCTCGGAGTTGACCTAGAGGCTGCAGGGTGACAGGAGAGGAGATGGATCTGTCGTCTGGCCTTCACGCTGATGCGTCCTCTCTTCCCTTTTTCTCCTCTCTCTCTCTCTCTCTCTCTGTTTCTATGCTTACAGGCTTTGCTGGGGTTGTCCCAAAGTGATGGGGAGAAATGACATTTTGCTAGGAACTGAGTCATTTTGCTGGATTTTTTCAGCCATGTCCCTGATTAGTAAACCTGTTTCAATAATGGGAAAATGCACAGGGTTATTTTTAAGTGTTCTCAGCACCAGTGTTCCTAATTCCTAGAACAGACATCACTTGCTTTTCTGTTCTCAAGTGGAGATAAACACTCAGCAGCTGCATGACCTTTGGCAAGTCATTTCTGCTGAGCATCAGCGTGCTCATCTGTGAAATGGGGCCGACGCTGCTCACCCCACAGGTGAAGGAAGAAAGGGCCGTGGGCACGCTTTCCTGCCTCTCCGCCTCCCTGCAGTGTGCGGCGCCCAGGGATGGTCAATGTGTGCAAGGATGCTCTTGTTATTTTTTATAAGACTGACTGTTTGAGGACCAGTATGGGGACTGGGTGAATTCATTCACGTGCTAAGCACAGGTATGTTTATCAGTTTAAAACCCACCTTCGGTCAGCTATTGGGAGAACCAGACTGATTCAAGTTGTACTTGAATCATCAGCCAGGGGAATATTTGGCAGCTTGGCTCAGTAAATAAACATTCGCCAAGTTCCTCTGAGCTAGACCTGTGAGAACAACTGGAGAGAAAGAGAGATGTGACATGGCTGTGCTGGGACCTCTGTCCGTGAGCGCCGATCACACAGACATGATCACAAGGGCCGTGGTGAGGGAGAGGTAGGGGCAGGGGGCAGCTAACCAGCTCGGGGATGTTCAGAAAGGCTTCTCTGCAGATCTCATTGAACATTATTGAAAATCTGAGGCTACCCCGAGAGGCAGTGGTATTAGAAAGATGAGGGGGGTTCATCAGGGAGTTTCTGTAGGTATGCTCAGTGTAGACACAGTGCTCAGAATAAGATGTGTGAAATATGTTGCCTTCCAAGGGAAACACATCTGTGCGTCTGATGTGAATACCCCTACTGTCAATTCAGAGTTTACTGAATGCTAGACACTCTCTGCTCAGGGCTCCACATGGCCTCTCTCACTCCTCCCGGCAGCTCTGGGGCGAGCAGGATGACGATAAGGCCAGGACATGCAGGAGTTGACATCAGCTCTGTGTGAAGGCAGGAGAACTCTAGGGCCGACGGGAGGGCACCTGCGCAGAACGTGCGAAGACAGAGCAGGATTGACCTCGCCATGGAAGGTCCGGCACACTCAAAGCAAAGGCTTTCTGAAGAACTTTAGTAGATTTATTACTCCTCAGAAGTATAATTCAATGTGTCACATTACATGAATTATAATTTATGTGAAATCTAATGCACAAGTAGCTCTATCACATACTGCATAATTGGTGCTTGGTTAATTTCCAAGCCTACAGCTTTCTCACCAGAGGTCAGAATTGAACTCAACTTAGTGGATGTAGCTCCTGGTGAGCATTTCTGAAAACGAATAACAGGCACACCTTGACATTGGGATGTGAGCATGTGGACTGTTCTCAGATGACTGGGAGAGTCCAGGGGCCCTAGTGTGAATGCAGTCGAAGTGTAGCCTCTTGGCCTTGGGAGGCTGGTGTGCTTGTGAGGAGAGCCCCCCCCCTCAGTGTTACCTGTGCCTCTCAGAGCAGCTCGGAGTCTTGATGTGAAGTGAGATAAGTCATGATTCTCTGTTAAGGAAAAAATCCAGCCCAGAAAGCCATCTGCTAGGGTTGTGGTGGTGGACACCGAGCGCTGACAGCTAGGTAGGAGCCACTGTGTGCGCTGCGGAGTGGGGCGATTGCCGGTGAGGGCAGGGCTGAGGAATCCAGAGATTCTGTGCAAGTTCCAATATGCCCCGAGGCCCTCTGGACTTCCTTCATCTGAGGATCCCCTACCTCTGCCCTCCCAGTAGAAGAGGCTGGGGGTCAGTGCAGGGGTTCCCTTGCTGGCCCAGTCCTCAGGTTGGCGTCCTTCTTCTGTGTTCTGGGGCTGAGTCAGGGTCCTGGAACACAGGATCACTGAGAGCACCTTGGGGCACTCAGCAAGAGCTGGAGGCGGACCTGATGTTTTGCTGGTTGTTGGCAACCCAGCTGGCATCTTGCACTTTGTGGTGGGGACGGAGGAGCAGAGAAGAGTGGACAGTGGCTAAGCATTGGAGTTAGATATGAATTCTAATTCCAGCTCTGTGGTCTCAGACAAGTCATATACCTCTGAGAAACTCAGGTTTATCTTCTTTCCCAGGGGAAATAATATTTATTATTAGTGCAGGGAGGAGCAAACTAAATGAGATATTTACATAAAATGCCCAGCACAGTGCCTGGCATACAGAAGGTATTTGATAAACAGAAAGTGTCATTAATAAAACACGGCAGTTTGGGATAGCAGATCTGGCTTCTGTAAGAGAGCTGTCTTGGAGAGATTTCTACATCCTACTGTACTATGCTCAAGTGACAACAAAATTCCTGTTTACGTATAAACCTAAACCCTCTTATTCTAACTGTGCCACCACCTTAAAAGACATATATTTATGCTTTCGGTTTTAACTGTTCGTATGTTTAAAAGCGGCACTCACTTCCAGAGTGATTATGCTAATGTGCATAAGGAGTTCAACAATTGCTCTGACTGAGCTAACCATCTATTTGAACTACATTTTACAAATAAGATGTTATCTTAAATAAGCTCCTAATATAACTCAGTAATCACTATAATACTTTTTGGTGAAATTGTGGTGTTATTACTGAATTTAGCCATGAGTCTCAAATACCGAACCTTTGAGCAAACACCAGCAGTGCCCAGTTTCTGGGTTCCTGGCCTGGAGATGCTGGTGGAAGCGGTCCTTGCAGGCTGGGGAGGGGCAGTGCAGGCCGGCGGCATTGTGCGAGGCCCCGGGGCTGCCACTCCCAGCCGTGGTGAGCCGGCGTGAGGACCCCACCTGGCAGAGGGAGAGTCGCTCTTATCAGAGGCTCATCAGAGCAGGAGAAGGAACTATAAATATTGCCCAGCGTGCACATTCCAGGGACAGCAGAGACAGGAGGCAGCTCGGCCTGACTCACAATGTGGAATGCAGACGGGGAAGGTTTCAGCCGGTTCCCGGTCCTCTCCGTGGCTGATCCACCTGCATTACCTCCTGACCCTTGAAGAAGGTTCAAAAGGGGCCATGGGAACTTTTGGGGCAGGTGAATTTCTCTGACTGGCTGCAGGCTGAAAGAAGGTGTCAAATCTCAAAGAGGAAATGCTAAGTTTATCTTCACATCTCATTGAAGAGACAGGAAAGTGGGACATCAAGGTGAAAGTGGAGGATTAAAAATTATGCCTCCTCCCTCCCTCCTCCCTCCTCCC
>JAQQAC010020896.1:5391301-5564953 GCA_029783875.1 Phataginus tricuspis | reverse complement strand
TTCAGCATCTATG
This sequence comes from Phataginus tricuspis, assembly GCA_029783875.1. Classification (NCBI taxonomy): domain Eukaryota; kingdom Metazoa; phylum Chordata; class Mammalia; order Pholidota; family Manidae; genus Phataginus; species Phataginus tricuspis. Next base: position 5,564,940 of record JAQQAC010020896.1, on the reverse strand, counting down.
GAGATGATCATGTGGTTTTTGTTCTTCTTTTTATTGATGTGATGGATGATGTTGATGGATTTTCGAATGTTGTACCATCCTTGCATCCCTGGGATGAATCCCACTTGATCATGGTGTATGATCCTCTTGATATATTTTTGAATTCGGTTTGCTAATATTTTGTTGAGTATTTTTGCATCAACATTCATCAGGGATATTGGTCTGTAATTTTCTTTTTTAGTGAGGTCTTTGCCCGGTTTAGGTATTAGAGTGATGCTGGCTTCATAGAAAGAGTCTGGAAGTATTCCCTCCTCTTCTATTTTTTGGAAAACTTTAAGGAGAATGGGTGTTATTTCTTCTCTATATGTCTGGTAGAATTCAGAGGTGAATCCATCAGGTCCAGCGCTTTTGTTCTTGGGTAGTTTTTTGATTACCGATTCAATTTCGTTGCTGGTGATTGGTCTGTTTAGTTTTTCTGTTTCCTGCTTGGTGAGTCTTGGAAGGCTGTATTTTTCTAAGAAGTTGTCCATTTCTTCTAGGTTTTGCAGCTTGTTGGCATATAGATGCTCGTCTTGAATATTTTTGTGTTGGTGGTTGTTTTCTGGGAAAAGATACCGGCTTTGGAAAGAAATGGTATTATTCGAAGAAGGAGATCTTCTTAGGTACAGTGTTAAGGTCCCTTGTGGGGGCAGGTGGGGATCCTTCCCAGAAGGCACCGAGGCCAGAGAGGATGGGGTGGGGGGTGGGGGCAGAGGCAGTTCTGCGGGCTGCCCTTGCCAGGCAGGAGTAGGACTCCAAAGATGCCGTGACCTGTCTGCGTCCATCTCAGGAGAAATGTAACAGGCTTTGGCTTTATGCAGTTAAACTGAGGTCTGTGTGGCTGTTCCTATACGTGTTAGGAAAAACAGAGTTGAGGGGCTGGTTTCGGCTGATGGCTGCAACCTGTTTGAACCTGGCATGGCCAGCTTTGCAGGAGCTGAGGGCCCGAGCTGTATCTATTGAAAGAGAGCATTCCCCACACCGCCCTGCCCTGCCCTCCTCCCTCCAACCCCCCTTCCATGTTCCTTCATCAGCCTGTTTGTTCAGAAAAGGTGAAGAAAAAGTCGCCCTTGCTGGATAGTGATAGACGGGCTGCCTGTGTCCTGTACACTGAGGACATTGTTTAAGACGGTGCCACCTCTGTAAAAATATTGGTTCTGTAGTGTTGCCAAGATTTCTGAGTTAGCTATCAACCAGCACTCCTTATGCAAACTCAGTCTGCCTTCTGACAGGTTTAGTCAGCGTGCAATCCTTTTTAGAAAATGTTCACAGCATTTGTGAGCACATTTTCTCTGCTCCCTGCTCGCCACCAGCAGCCACTGGGGTAGGAGGGTTGGGAAGCTGTTTTCTCGGGGCAGAATTGGGTCATTGTAACTCAGAAAAGGGAAGAAGTCTTTCTTGAACAGAACTTTTCTCTGTTTCTTAATGGTGTGTCTCTTGAGAATATCTTTAGCCAAAGATTAAAAGGAAAAAGGTTCTAGTCAGCGGAGGAGATAGGTTGTTTGCACTTTGACCTTCAGTGTTTAGATTCTGAGACTCAGTCCTGAAGTCCCGGTTTTGAACCACAGGGATCTGTTGGTTTGCAAAGGAAGGCTTAGTGGGATTTCCTTTGATGTCATCACCTTGGAAAACAGAGTGTTGTAATTCTGAGGCTCTAAGTAAACTCTGCAATCTGTTTTTTTGTCAAATTATTCTATAGGCATGTAGATTGACAGGTGAAATTTATTTGAGAATGAGGTTATTTGAGCCATTCATATATTTGGGATTAGAAAAGATTATTTTCAAGTTTTGGAAATAGAAAAAGAGCTCCAAACTTAGGTAAATGATAGATTAATATTAAAAAAAAATTAAGCATGACCAGAAATTACTAATAAAATATGTTGGGCCTTTGAGGTAACTGATTTAATATGTAGTCAAAGGACAGTAATTTGAAGGAATTATCAGATTAATTTCTTCTTGCCTTTCCTCACCCCCTTCCTCTCAGTTTCTTAAAAATGACTGTTTGAATTACAGATTTACAGTAGGGAGAATATTAATAGAGAAATACGTACTTGAAGCAGCGGGCTGGGAAGTGAGCCTTGGGTCTGTTACTTCTTCTCTGCTCCTGACTTACTGTGTGACTTTGGCCTAAGCCATTAGCCTCTCTGGGCCTCAGCTCTTCCATCTGTGCAAGAGGACTATTGCTAGTTAGCTGCTGTGCAGGGGGTGCGATGAATGAGCCAGCACTCCGGAAGAGAGATAAGGGAAGGATGACAAGCAGCAGGGAGTTGGGAATGACCCCGCTCCTCCCCCACACCTCTGATTCTGGCCCCTTCTCAGGACTAGTGTTTGTAATCTGTGAGGCCATGTTCATTTGGCTTGTTACTCAAAACTATTGAATGCAAATATTAACTCAAGACAACGCAACTTGAGCAACACGAAGACCATTTAACCTGGAGAAGCAAATATCACTATATTTTAAATCGAAGGCGCACGATGCTTCCAGAATTGCTCATATATTCCTGTTTTGTGGCAGCAAGAACATGTGTGAGAAATTAATGCTGGGGTATTCAGGGCCGCTTTATAATCCTGTCAGATCTGCACGCACTCCCCGATTGCTGAGAACTCTTCATGGCTGCTAAGGTGCTTGTTAGAGAAATGAGAGCTAAATTTATAGTCGGCTTTTGTGGAGCCAATTTACATGTTGTACTGCTGGAGCTGAGAACTAAAGGAAATGTGCTTGAAGCCAGAATTGGCTTTGTGGCTCTGGTTTCCTCAGCTCAGCACCACCTGCCTCCAATCAAACTGTCCAATTACAGGAAACAATTGTTTTCTTGCTTTCTGGGAAGTGAAGAAATTCATCCAGTAAAGGACTGATTTCTAAATGTTTCTTTTTTTCCTTGCTTAAAAAGAAAAAAGAACAGAAAAAACAACAAATCCAAAACATCAACAGTGTTTCTGGGATGGGGGGGTAGGGAAGTGTTTCCCTAACAAATTACTTTCAAAGTTCAAAAATCAGAATAATGCAGTCCACACATTTTGGTGTTGACCGCAGATACCTGATCCGTAATTACCTCTTATAACAACGTTATTAGCCATTCAGAAGAAAGGTTCTCCTTTTTAAGATGTAAGGCAGTAATTAAAGGCTGTGAATTTCACAGGTGAAATCTTGCAGAAAGTACGATTTTGAAGTCAAAGAATTTAGTGATCCACCTCTGGCTAATTAAACTTTCTTCTCAAAATAAAATCTTGTATCTGAAACAATGAAATCGGTGGTAATGATACTACTTATCTCTGAGTCCAAGTCTCATCTCTTTACATGCTAATTTGACTTGTTAAAGCTTATTTCTCTGAAATGGTTAAAATAGCAGAGAAGTTGAAAGGAAAATAAACCATCGCCATGTGTAGATGATACTTAGCTTGCACAGAGCACGAATGGTAATTCTAGTACATACTTTCCTCTGGCAGGTAATATTTTAATGGAACTAACAAACCAACTTCATTTGATGTGTTTCTGTGTCATCTTTTGAGTTACTCTTCTTAAAAAATAAAAACAAAATACTCCATGTCTCAGTAAAAATAATGACCTCACGAACAATTGATGGGCACTCTGTCATATTCCTCTGTAAGGCATTCACATTTCTGAGGCTACTTCCGAGAGCCTGCAAATACAACATACAACTTTTGCTACCTTTGGGATCCATTGAGGTTATTTGAAGGGAATAATCCCACTCCACTCCCTGGGTTCTCCCACACGTGGGATGTTAGCTTGAAAGAATCGCTGTTCTCCTCCTCCAGGAAGGCTTCCCTGTCTGATCGGCCAGGGGCCATCTCTCCCTCTCTGCCCCTGCTTCAGCCCTGTCTCGGCTTCTGTCCCAGGCGCTGGGTTCCACCCTGCCCTGCAGAGCAAGCAGCCCTTCGGGAGTATGAACTCATTGAGGACGGGGCTACGTCCCCTCCACTTGGTAGAAACCAGTGGTGGGTGATTGTCCTCTGCATTTCCAGGGGTTTCCTCTGAGGTCTCTTGGAAACCTTTCCCCTTTTCCATGCTTCCCAGGTAGTGGGAGATGCCAGGACTCCATCCTCCTTTCATTCTGCATTCTCCTGGGTGACCTCATGCAATCTGGCGACTTCACCTCTGACCTGCGGTCCCCAAACACGCAGGCCTGTGTCCTTACCCTCTGTCTGCTGGAGGTCTGGGATGGGGGCCAAGCCCACAGGCTGCAGAGTCCTTATGAGCTCTGGGCTGGTGTCATATACTCCTTGAGCCTTAGCTGTCTTACCAAAGAGGGGTGTGGGATACTGAGGACATCAAAGCTTTTAAGCCTGAGAAACTCCTCCTTATTCTTCAATCTTTAGTGGCTCAGGTGTTTTGGCCCCAAGGCCCTCCCTGCCTGCACCCCCCTGACCCCACTCACCCCCGCCTCTGCCGTCCTAGCCTCCTGCTCCCTGGGCTGCCCCGGTTCTGTACCACGGGGCCTGGGCTGGTTTCTGTCAGAGCCGCGGGAAAGTGAGTTTCTCCAGGGCAGGCTGAGAGGGGCTTAGCTTTGTTTCTCTGGTGTCTAGAAGGTTCTCAGGAAATCTTTACTGAGTGAACGGACCTGATGTCAGCAACAGCTTCTGTGCTCCCTTTATCCACAAGATGAATCTCAGATGCTGCAAAGTGATGCCTTCAAGTGACCTGGTGACTCAGGGGTAACTGTGGGCATGGGGGCTTTCCAGCAACCTAGTTACATGAAACCACATAGCAACCTTCCCACCCAACAGGCGACCTATTTCTCAATTCCTGTCTCAACATCCATTGCTGCTGCATTCTGATGAGGCCAGAGCCACCTCAGTGCTGGTATCTGATGAGAAAAGGGAATTGAAATGTGCGTGATTGATTTGGACCTTGAGAAGCTGATGGGATGTCATCCTGGTCTTCCCCACAGTGGGAACTGGCCTATGGAAAGGGGGCTCCCTGGGCCCCTGCTGGCCTCCGGAAAGGCCTGTGCCAGGCCTGGGCCTCAGCGCCCGGGCTCGATGGGGTTCCCACAGCCTCTCCGGGCGAGTTTCCCAATCAGAATGGAACATCACTGATGATTCCGCTTCCACCCAGATCCCCATTTTTTTTTTTTAGAGCTGGAGTGGAAATGGACCCGAGAGCCTTGCCTGACTGTGTCCGTTTACTAGGCCGAGGGGCTGCGGGCAGAGGGTCCCCCTGCCTGCACCTGCAGGCCCAGGCTCGCCGAAGGTAAAGAGCCATCGAGACGCCGTCAAGCTCGGGTTTCTTTTTCTCCTCCCTTCGGCTCGTGGCCGGCCCTGCTCATCGCCACGGCCCCTCCTGCGAATCCTTTCTGAGCGATTCCCATCCCTCCGGAACCGCTTGGCCTGACCAGCCTCCTGGAACCTCTGGGGCCCCGTGGGCGCCCCACCAGGGACCTGCCCCCGCTGGGTGTGGTTTTCTGCTCGCTGGCCTGGCCACCCCTGGAGGGCGGGGGCCGTGTTGGCCGTGGGGAACTCAGGGGCTGGGGACAGGGCCGCCACTCGGTACAGAGGTATCAGGAATGAAAGAGCCCCGAGGTGGTGATCAGCCCTCTGCCCGGTGGACTCTTGGAACCTTCTGAGGAGTCTAAAAAAATAATGGAGAAGCCCAGGCCCCCTGGACCAATGAATCAGAATCTCTGGGGCTGGCATTTAAAAAGTCCCTTGGGCGGTTTTACTGGGCAGGCAGGAGGAGAAGCGGAAATGAGAGAGAAGGGCAGGAGGGGAAACTGGAAATGGCAGAAACCAGGCCTCGGGGGCTGACTGCTTGGACCCGGGCTGCTCTTCCTCCTGCCTGACTCTGGTTTCCCATCTTACGAGGCGGGCCTGTCGCTGAGGTTGCTGGCTTCTGCATACAGCAAATAATGCTCCTAGAAGAGAATATGCACCAGTCACTCTTATTCTTGTAGATGCAAATGCTTGGTGTACCCTGGGCTTAGCCTATAGGATTTGGAGTTAGACAAGGCCTGGTTTGGGCAAGTTAGCAAACATTTGAATCGGGATAGGCTGCTTGGCTTCTTTCCGCTGTCTCCTCTGTGAAATGGGTTTAATGGTATCACCCACATCACAGACGCATAAGGATCGGGTAAACTAAGACATTCAAGTAATAAATATTTAATAATCAATAGCTATTTATTATTGTTATTTTTACTAGGTTTTTGGATAAGCAGATGGGGAACATACAGTGAATGCTCTCAGATGCTTATGGAAGGAAAAACAATGAGACAGTGATACGTGAGCTGTGTTATTCGGACTTCTCTACTAAAGTATAGCTCTTTAAAGCCTTGAACTTCAAGGAAAAGCTGTATGCCTTGATTTTGGACCTTTGTCTCTATTCTGTAATGCTAGACTTGTGAGCTTCCAATACATTTCTGGAGTGGAAATACATTCTCATTAAATTTCTGTTAACAAGGCAAAAAGCTTTCTTAAATAAGCAATTGTGTTTCTTGAGACGTGTAAATTAAAGCACTATTCTTAATTTTGCTAACCTAGTCCTCCCTCTGTAATTTACTCTGACGGTCACTTTGTTCCCGTAAGTTGCTAAATTGTGAAGCTCTTAGGCAGCCCTCCCTCTTAGCCGTTAGTGGACATGCCTGTGGGAGAGAAGTCTTGCCTGGGGTGGAAGCCTGCAGGCCGGGAGTCGGGGTTTGCGATCTGGCAGAGCGCCTTGCCCTTCATTCCCTGCCACAGTTGATGGAGTTAAGGAAGCCACCATCTAAGTGGGGACAATTCAGCCTTCTAGTAGAGGGAGGCATGGATGAATGGAATTCAGCTGTGAAAAACCAATGAAATGCTTAAAAATTATGGAGCAAAATTGTGAATATCTATTTGAGTTGTCTGTTGACTCAAGAGCTGCTCTCTGAGTGATAACATGAGCTTCCTCCCAGAGCGGACCCAGTGATTCCTGGCATTCCCAGAGCCTCCCACAAACCAGGTCGCTTGGGCTCACTGGCATCTTCCATCCAGGGCTCTGCCTGGGAAAGAATGAGTGGGTGTCCTATTGCTGTCACTGTCCGCCTTGAGAAGGCCACTGTCCATGGCAGGGTGACACCTTCAGGGTGCCCCAAATTTCCAACCCTTGGGGGGCCAGCAGGTGCTAGATTCCTGCAGAGACAGGTGAGTGGGGAATATCCGCATACCTAGTGAGTCACCTGCGGTTCCCTGCCCTTGGGGCAGGACCCCAACCAAGCAGGGAGGATACCGAGGGTCCCTCCATCCTCTCCTGACTCCTCCACATGCAACACCTTGTCCCAGAAATCCCTGCCTTTCTGTGGATGCAAACGGGCCCTGATATGTGAGTTTAACAGGAGAAGCAGGCTAGGCCTTAGCTCCACCAGCTGAAAATTCCCTGTAAAATATATAAAATCCAAACCAATCTCATTAAACAACCAACAAAGACAGCATGGCTTAGATATGCCTTCCTGGAGAGCCATTGGTAATACTGATCAAGAGTTTTAAAAATGTTCTCAGCCTTTTACTCAGCATTTTAACTCCTAGGAATTTATTCTCAGGAGCTACTCTGATATGTTCACAAAGATCTATGTTCCAGGATTATATTTTAAAATTTATCTCACTAATGTGCATGTAAAATTAGAAATGAACAAATTTAATGTCCAAAATAGAGGAGTAACTAAATAAATTCTGGTGTTTACATATAGTAAAATATAGTAAATATCTTAAGGCCATTACAATCACATTGCTGAGTAGTTAATGATATGGGAAGATGTTCATGTTGTAATGTTAGGTTTAAACTACTGCATATAAAATTCTAGGTATAGTGTGAGCCCAATTATTTAAAAACATATGTAAATATAGCATGTATTTGTGTATGTGTGTTTGTATCATAAAAAAAGACTAGGAAATATGTGCCATGGTATTGGAGAGTGGCTATACCTGGGCAATGAGACAATTTCAGATTATTTTCTTTTTCCTTTTTGTAATATGCTGTTTTCTCCTAATTTTCTTTAATGAGCATGTATAACCTAAAAAATACTTGAAAATGATTCAAGCAACAGTGGTAACAGAAACTTGTGAGATAATAACCCCCCAGTAAGAGTGCAGAATGAGGCATTCCAGCTGCTCTCATGGGGGCCTCCCAAGCCAGGGCCTCCACTCTGCCCCTCCCCCGTCTTTGGTGCTGTGACGTCACCAGGCTCCTGAAGATGCAGAGATGGACCTGAGTCTGAGCTCCAAGCCTGGGACTGCCGGCGTCCCTGCGGTGTCCTGGGGGCAGCAGGGAGTAGCAGATGAGAACACGAACTCTGGGGTCAGCCAGGTGTGTGCTGGCTTCCCAGCTCTACTCCTTAAATGTCATTGACCTCGGATAGGAATCCTTACCGCTAAGCCTTTGTTTTCTCATCTGTAAAATGGGGTTAACACGACACGCAGGACCGTGAGGGAGATGATGCATGCAGAGAGCTTAGCGTTCATCTGTCTGGAGTGGGTGAAAGTGACATCCAGGTGTTGTCTGGAAGCTCAGAGCCCATGCCTTCCCTTAGCCACTGGGTTCCTCCTTCTGGACCCCCGTGCACAAAATCTGCCCCTTGTGTAGCTGACCACACCCCTTTCTGGGAACCATGGCTGTAGCTGTGAGGTGAGCTGGCTGGAAGGGACGGGTGGCCGTGGTAATGCCAGGGACTGCAGCGGCAGTGGGGCTCGTAGGACATCCTGGCTATGGGCCTGTGTGCTGCAGAACAATCCCACACTCACACCAGGCGGGTGATACCAGCAAGAACAACACAGCACGGGGCCAAATGCAAATTGTTTTAAAACACACAGATGAACTTGGTTCAGGTGGTGCCAAAGAGTTCTTGATTTCAGCTGAGAGTTATTCTGTGCACTTTTACTACCATCATCCAATCAAAATACAACTGTTCATAGAGTCATTACGTTGTACTTTTAGGAGATGCTATCAAGGAAAGTAGGCCACAAATTTAACCCGATTTGCCAGCCTGGTTTTATCTGCTTTTTTGCAAGCCCCATCGGAACTTCAAATCTCTGTGCCTTCTTTTTCTTTGTGAAGTTGTTACTCTGGACATGGAGAATTAATTTGATTAAGCGATACTCACCTTTAGCCACTCAAAGCGCCTAACTGCCCTCAAGTATGCAGTGTGATTCCCGATCCCAAGGAAAAGTAGGAAAGACAGCACCAAATAGGATGCTAATGGGGAAACCTGTTGCATGGATTGTAGGTTCCATCAGGGGTCAGGAAACAAAAAGGTGATGTCACCTACCGTGTACTGAGCCCATGAGCCCAATTCACAGTGCACTACCTGTACAGCTGCACAGGGCCTTCACTTAGAAGTCCTGCTCTTTAATGCTCTGTGTCACTGTTTTGAAATTCTTAGTTATTATGAGCCTGATGCCCTGTATTTTCTTTTGCACCAAAGTTGTTTCCTTTTCTTTCTGAACACACAGCTAGACTCTATCTCTCACCCTCCCTTGCAGTCAGGTGTGGCCGTGTGATGAAGTTTAACCACACATATGAGTGCCATATGCATGCCGTGCCCTGTAGAACCTCCATGTGCAGCCCTTTTAAACACAAGCATGAGCTTGGTTCAGGTGGGCCAAGGAGTTCTTGCCTCAGCAGAGAGGTGCTTGTGCACTTTTACTGGCTACTCATGGAGTCACTCAGCTGTGCTTCTAGGAGATGCTGTCAAGGAAAGCCAGCCAGGATTTCCCCCTAACTGGGGTGCGGCCCAGGTCATGCAGAAGTGTGTTGAAGATGGCATAGCTGCCATCAGCCTGGGTTGAATGTTTGGGTAACTGTATGGAGCAGCTCTCCTGACCCCGCTTTCTTGTCCCAACCACTTGGAGCTGCCTCGGACCCACATGGGAGCAAAAACGACATGTCTCTTGTGCTGAGAGTCTCCAGATTCAGCTCTGTGGTCTCTGCAGCCCCTCCTGCCATGGTGCCTCTTTATCAGAGGAGGAGACACTTTCTCAGAACCCTCCCAGTTGACTCCCTCACTCGGCTTAGTGGCCAGAATTAAGTCTCGTGTCTTCCTAGTCCAATCCCTTTCAAGGGCTGACCGCCAGGATCAGCTTGGTTAACAAGGAATTGCTCCTGAAGGCAGGATGCAGGGGGCAGAGCCAGGAGAGACATTTTGAGTCCTTCCTTGTCCCATTTTTATCATGAAAACAGTTTTACAGGCACTGATTCTGCAGCAGTCTCTGGCTGTGGCCTCGTGGCCGGAACTGTGTGACACCCCTTCCCTCCAACCCTTTGCAACCAGGGAGGCTGGGGAGGAGCAGAGCTGTTAAGACCGGCTTAGACCCATCCTGGCTGTTACCTGGGGCTGGCCTGGGACTGTTCTGAACCAAAGTGGGATTCTTCTAGTAAGAAACAAGGAGGAGTGGATATTGAATAGGCAACAAAGGTGTATGTCACAGTCTGCACTCTAGAAGTTTGGGGTAAGGGGAGTGGTTTATAAAAATAAGGTGAGTGGGATTTGAACTGCTCCTGGCCAGGAGGAGGGTGGTTCCAGGTCTGGAATACTTACTGATGCAAATACTTCCAGATCAGGTGAAGACCAGAGCAGGGCTCTCATCTGAGCACATGCTGATGTCTGGAACAGAATCCAGCATTCTTCTCACTGGCAATGTCCTCCCGTTAATCCAGACCCTACAACTTCATCCGTTATTGAGTTCTCTGTAGCCGAGGCCAGTGGGTATGGAGATGGTGCAGTCAACTAGGCCACTGATGAGAAGGGCTTCGTCTTCCTATCTGAGTTATTTGGCCTTCGTGTAGCTTTCCCACGGTCCTCCCATTGGGCATCCTCCACTCTCTTTGCTGTGTCTTCGCCTACTTGTCACAGGGCAGCTCTATTCACCTGCCGTCCTGACCAGGTGTGTGCCCAACAGGAGTGCCATGTGTCACAGATGTGATTTTAAACTGTCTAGTAGCCACATTTTAAAAAGTAAAAAGGAACACATGGAAATAAAACCTATACTTTAGTTAATCCAATGCAATGCAAATATCATTTCAACATGCCATCAGAAGAAAAATTATCAGTGAGATCTTTTTTACTCTTACTAAGTCTTTGAAATATGGTTTGTATATTATACTTTCCACATCGCAATTCAGACTAGCCACATTTCACATGATCAGTGGTCACATGTGGCTGGTGGCTGCCACATTAGAGTGCCATTCCAGGGGACAAACACCATTCTACTCATCTCTTCATCCCTAGTGCCTGCTGAATAGTGGGCCCTTGGTAAATACAGAAAGACCAAATATGGCCATGCTGTTAGGAATGAGTCTTTCTCAAGCATAGGGGTTTGGAAGGTGGACCAGAAAGCCTTGAAACAGTGTGGCTGGTAAAAGCATGGATTTGCATTCATACCCCTTGGGTATGGCTTTATTAGCAGCCGACCCAGATCAAAACTTTCACCTCTTTGTGTCTCTGTTTCCTCATCTGTAAAAAGATACAGCAACACCTGTCATGAAAGATGTCAGGACAGTAAAATGGGAAGATACACGCAAAATGTGGGGTACTTGGCTTGCATTAAGTACTCAGAAGAGGCAGCTGTAGTTATCTGAGACTAGAGACTAGATATTCCATGAGTCACGTGGAGAAGTGGGGCTTTAGGAGCAGCAGCCCGGCTAGGCCACAGCTGTGTTGGTCCTGATATAAGGGAGCTATCCTGGGGGGACCTGAAAGCCCTTCGTGGTATTCCTCTTTTTGGCTGTAGCTGGGAGAAGTCACAGGCCAACTGTAGGGCTTGGTAAGCAAGGACAAATGCCAGACGTGGCTGCCCTTGCTCAGGGAGTTGCTGACTGTTCATTGTCCCTCCACAGCCTGAGGGCTCAGCTTCCCCTGGGAACTTGGTGGTAGCCGGGCCCCTTCGCAACTGGTGAGGCCCTGGGTCTCTGCCCCCTGCTGTCAGCTGCTCCCACTGGCATCCTCGCATGCTCCACCCTCCTCTTGGCACCCACTGGCATTTTTTCTCTAAATTATCTGCCTTGAAATACAGTTGTTTTAAGCAATGGAAACAAATGTTTCATTATTATCCCCCGTTTTGAGAATGAAAAATGGGCCAAACAAGCCGCATGCACAGTGACATTGGGAAAAGCTAAGGCTAACTTTATTAAAAAGCTTCTTTGTGGTATCAGGCAGGAAGTGAAATGGCTTTAAATGGCAAACATTTCTCAATCATTTAATGCACTGGTACTCTTGGCAATTATTCTCTTCTGTCCCTTAAAGAAGAAAGCAGTGCCCAGATATAACACACAAGAGAGGGGAAGGAAACTGAGTCAGGGCCTTGCTACAGAGGCCCTCAGAAGGATCTGTGGAGCTTTGCAGGAAGGCCAATGACAGATGCGAGTTTAGGAAGGTTCAGGGTCTGCTGTACGGTTAAACCTGGGCTACCTGATGAATTGCTGTCTTTTGATCGGTACCACGGGCCAACTGAGTTTCTCAAATCTGTAACTGTTGGAAATACCATAAATGCCAGATTTTGGACTATCGCTTGTAAGTCCATTTTCTGTGGGTGGTGAAATGCTGATCCCCACATATAACATTTAGCCCTCTTCACAAATGCCATTTGTCCTTGTTTTTACTGCAAGTTAGGCTCTCTTCACAGAACATAAAAACACAGTGAAGCATGATAGGTTCAATCTTTTCCTGAAGAAAAAAATCGCACTTACTTATTGAATACCAAACCAATAGAAATTAAAGGGGAAACCAGAAGATGGTTGCCACTGATATATTCTTGCAAAATTGCACTTTTTAAGACTTATTTATAGATCTCAAACAGGATATGGCACATGGGAGGTGTTCAGTAAATACCCCTTAATTGATTAAAGCAAAGAAATAGACTTAAAGATCTTTAAGCGAATAGGTATCCTTTTAAAAATAGTAGTTGATTTTAATCAGTAACAAAAATTGGTGTCAGGTGGAATCATGTTGATTGGGAGCAAAAGTCTGGCTAACACAAAATAGCTCTCAAATGTCATGATTTTAAGATCTTCCCTGAAAATTCTCAGGATGGTTTCCCACATCTTCTCATTAACCTTCGGGCTGTTCTGAAGTGGCAGGTGGCCAGCATTCTAATAAGGAAGTAAGAGGTATGCCTCAAGATATGGCTGGAATTCCTATTTGGAGACTTCCAATGTTGTCCTTTCTTATCCCATCTCCACCCTCTCCCATCCAGCGAATCCCCCTGGCCGTGAACCTGCCGTGGAGGAAGCGGGTCCTGAATCACCTGCTCCTCCCCCTGTCAGAGAGCTGGTCTCAGGTAATGGAATTGTGTGCTTAGGGTCTGACTTTCCCACGTGAGCCCCTCAAGGGCACAGACTCGGCATTACTCACTTTTACATTCCAGTAACTGCCCCACTCTGTCTGGTAGGTAACAGTTTAACAAAGGCTGATGAATGAATGAAGAGCAGATCCGTCCCTTGGTGCTCAGTCGTTACCTCCCTCTGCTGCTGGTGTTTTCTGCCGTGCATTTCTAGTCTTGCTTCTGGAGTTCGTTTCCTCCCCCAGATAAAAAATGAAGCCAGCCTTCAAAAGGCTACTTCTATTTCTAAAGCTATTTTGTGGGTTCTTTTGAGAGGCTTGAAATGTCTCCTATTTCCCCCAGGAGAGTCCAGGTGAAGGGTTGGCAAATGGTGCCGCAGACCAAAAGAACTTGCCCTTGAAGTTAAATGAAAAGGACACAATGTCCCTTCTCTTTTAATTTCAATCCCTGTCCTTGCCATTTGGCAGGGACTGTGCAGGTCGGAAAAGCCTGACTCCTTCCCCTTCCCCTGCTCCCTCCCCACCCCCAGTGCCCTGGAGTTCCTTGTAACCTGGTGTGATTTCTGAATTTCCCTCACTGGTTTTTACTGCTTAAATGTACCTGAAATAACCTTCGACTATGAGAAAGGGTTTCAGCACAGTCCCATAGCTAGCAGGGGACAGTCAGTGATTGTAGGAAAGTATTTTTTTAAGCCCTGACAGCAAGAGGCTGGTTTCTCAGATGGGCACTGTGCAATGTGATGAGCAATGGCTGCTGGTGGAGCCGAGAGTGACTTCCCTGGTTCGCATTTCTCCAGAAGGGGATCCCACGTTGACGGCCTGGCTAAGGCTCTTCCTTGTTTCAGTCCACCTGGTCATTCTTGTGCCCATCAGACCCGTGACTCCCTCTTTGATAAGCCCCAAAGCTATTCTGTGGGTCCTTTTGAGAGACAAGTATTCTGTCATCTCGGCCCCTTGTCGCAGGAGCAAAGTGCTCACCTCCGAGCAGGGTAAGCCTTTTCCAAATCACCTTTGTTCAGGGCTCCGAAAGAGCAGAGTAACTAGCAGACAGAACTGTCCTCCTGGGCCGGGTGGTCAGCAGCAGGGCATTAGCACTTGCCATGGAGACTATCAATCATCTCAGGAAACCTGCTGGGAGGGGGTGGGGGTGAGAGCCCCAAGAAAATCATCTGTTTTTGGAGGTCGTTATTTGAGGCACTTGATTCTGGAATTAGGGGGAAGCGAAGCATTTGACTTCCCTTAAGAAATGCATCTGATCTGGGCATGAGGCCTCCTGGTCTACAGCGCCCTCAGAGCCTAAAGCTAGTTTTGTGTGTATGGTGTCAGGGTGAGGGTCTCTTTACAAATGTGTTTGCCCTGCTGGGCCCATATGTACAACATGATGGCTGTAGGATTTCCTGACTGCTATGGGGAATCCTATCCTTAGGTTTTCTGTTCAGAAGCTAGTAGCTGATCACTACAATTTTGGGCGTGATATTGTTGCTCTTGTACTGAGGACCTACTGTGTGCCTGGTGCTTCACCCACATCATCTCCATTCGTTCTCAGGAATCCTTTGTGAGATGGTGTTGTTTATTCTACAGACGAAGAAATAACCTCCTAAAGGCCACAGAGCTAACAACCGTCCGAGCAGGGACATCACACCAGCTGGCTGATCTCATGCTTTTCCATTGCAGCTCCTCCGTAGAGGGTGGGGGATCTGATGAAGGACCACCCTCTGGTATGCTAGTAGGCAGTCCCTTGGGGACTGCTCATTGGCAGCTCCTGGGCCTCTTGGGGTGCACTCATTCGTCCACCTCTTGGCCTCTTTCAATAGGGTGATGCATCCTCTGTCTTTGAGAGAACGAGCCAAGACTGTCTCACCTGGGAACACTTGGTAGGGGTAAGAGGTTCAGGGCCCCCGGCACTGGCCACCCTGGGCTTGGACCATCAGTCCAATCGATTGGCCCTGGAGTCAGGGGAGAGCTTAATGTCTGATGCATGGGACTCTGACTTTGTAAAATGTCTTACAACCACCATTGGAAGAGCTGCGCTTTGTTGTTTTTCTGGATGCTTAATAGTCTGGACGCTCAGGCGCTGCCGTCTGAGTGACTGAGGGCCCTGCGGTGGCTTCAGGTGAGCTCCGCGGCCCTAGAGAAGAGACCACGGCCATCGCAGCACCCTCGCTGTCTTGTCAGGCTTGGATTTCTTAACATGAGCTGCTTTTTCCTGTGGGGAAGACTCTGGACTCCATGGACAGGCTGGGGCTGGGTTCCCCTTTCCCTGACTATGTGTCTGTTTATTCCTCTTTCTAAGGATTGAGACCTGCCCATGTCCCTTAAAGAAGGACTGTCTTCTAAGAAAGGGAGAGGACAAGCCAGAGGCCTCCTGGTTCACTGTCTCATCACAATACTGACCAACCCCTGCAGGCTTAGAGCCTCTTTTTTTAGAGCTCTAAGCGGCACCACTGGGGACAGGGGTGTACCAGGGGTGACAGAGTCAGTCTGGCTCTCCAGGACTGTGAGAGGAAGTAATTTACCTCTAACCTCACAACCCTCATCAGCCAAATGAGAATGACAATGTCCATGTTGCAAGAATAAGGATGATGTGTTTAGCGCCTGCCAGCATGTAGTTCATAAATGACTGTTGCTCTTCTTGCTACATAGCGATCGTATATAGGCTTTTCCGAGCTCATAGGAGTTGGAAGGGCTCAGCTCTCATGTCCCCTTCTTCTTCACCTTACT
Source organism: Phataginus tricuspis (assembly GCA_029783875.1). Taxonomy (NCBI): domain Eukaryota; kingdom Metazoa; phylum Chordata; class Mammalia; order Pholidota; family Manidae; genus Phataginus; species Phataginus tricuspis. Next base: position 5,548,957 of record JAQQAC010020896.1, on the reverse strand, counting down.
CTCTGTCCTGCAGCTCTTGGCTGGCCTGACCACAGAATCCACCTTGCAGTCATACTCAAATACAGACTGTGTCTTATCTGCCTGCTCGATTGAAGCTCGCAGAGGTTAAGGCCTCAAGACAACAGTCTAATTGGTGGTGGAACTGGGGTTTGAACACTGACCCATATTCCTTATCCCAGGAAAATGGGAAAAAATAATTTAAGGCACTAAGTTGTAGGAACTTGCACAAGGCACTTTCTCTCACTTTTGTTTTGAGGTGGAATGGGCAGTCCTATGCTAACCCTCACTGGACGCAGGGTGCGGGACAGGCCTCCTGGTCTCCAGCATGGAGCATATTTGCCAGTTTTCAGATCGGTGGACTGCGTGGCTTAGCAACACCCCCTTAAGATATGGGTCCAAACTCCTGCAGAGAACAGCCATGGAGGAAGTGCTCAGAGGGTGCTGGGCCAGCAGGAAGTGGGAGCTGTTTGTAGCACAGAGGATGTGGCTCAAGACAAGGTATGAGAAATGAAAGCTGGGGAGGAAGTAGAAGGGGGATCCGTAGGTGCCTCGAGGACAAGGAAGTGGCTTTGCTGGCAAAGGTGGAAGGAGAAGACAGGCTGCGTGCTGGGTGGGGGTGTGTGTGGAAGCCACGGGCCTCTTCCAGTGTCTGCGGGAGGGGCAGCACTGGAGCTCCAGGTGAGACTTTTGATGTATGCAGCTTCCGAGTCATTTCTCAGAGGAGCCACTTTTGGGGAGCAATTTAACTTCTGAAGGCAATGAACCACTGAGTTCAGAGGTCTAGCGGACAGCAGTGAGGTCCCTTGGGGCGTGCTGCGGGCCGGGAGCTACGCCAGGGCAGGAAACCCCCTGAGCTCTCGTGTTAAATGATTTCATCCTCACAATGACACTGAGAGGTGGGCAGGTGCTATTACACACACTTGACAGAGATGAGGCAGCTAGAGTCCTAGGACCTAGGTAACTCGTCCAAAAGCAGAGGTCAGCAGGCAGATTGATTTTAAGCAGTCTCTCTGATGCCAGAAATAAGATTCTTTCTGCCAAGGGGCTTCTTCACATCTAGGTCTTGCTTGGAAAATTTTCTCCCCTACTTATGAACAAGGAGCATAATCAGAGGCCATTTTTTAGATCAGGGTCCCTTTGGAAGCCAGGTGAAAGCTAGTATATAAGAGGACATCTACCCTATGATTTTAGGGGCTAGGGACCCTATGAGTGCATCTATAAGCCCCTTAATGTCCACGGACACAGTTCAGGAACGCTGGAGGTAAGGGAAGGGAAGCCAGAAGTCAGAAAAGAAAGAGGCCTCAAAGGAAGCAGATTTAAAGACTGAAGTGTCAGTACAACATGTTTATTCTGAATTTGTTGCCTTGAACATAACTTGCTTAAAAAAACATGAAACATGAAACATGGCTATATTACCTCATATGATAAGTGATAAATGTTGTTTGTAGTGCATGTGTGAAGACGGAGAGCTCGTTTGGACATTCTACAGGTCCATATTTTTTCCTACCATAAAAGCCAAAACATTAAATAACTGAAAACGGTAGGTCAGAAAGCCGAATCTGTAGCTTCCCTTCCATTCCCATCGGAGTCTTGTGCTCAGGGCTATGAGCCGCATAGGGGTGATGCCTGTGAAGTCATCCAAGACGGTTTCGCAGCGTCGTTCCAGTTATCTTCAGAGGGCCCGTGTCTCATGGAAACATGGTTCTCTGTATGTTGTACTAAATGTGTTATTTATTTTATACCACTTTTGAACAATACTTAAAAATGCTCATGCGCAGGGGACTGTGGGTTATCAGAAATGGAAGGGAGCTCAGAGACCATCTGGCCCAAACCCTCTTATTTTGCAGATGGGGAGACCAAGGTGGAGAGAGCTTAAACTGACAGTCTCAGCGTGGCTGGTTGGCTTGATAGCGGAGCTGGGACTAGAACCCAGGTGTCCTGATGTCTTCCAGGGCCCAGGGCAGTGTGACACATCTATCCCCCAGAACACAGTATTATCTGTTACATGTGTGGCCAGATGGAACTTTCTTCTGACCTCACTCCCTCCTGCCTTCTGCTCCAAAGTCCTGGCAGGGAGGGGATCTTTGGTCGGAGAGGGGAAGGCATGGATACTTTGCTTGCAGAGACCCCACACTCACGATGGGGGCCATGGCCATGGTCACGGAAAAGTGTGCTGGTTCAGGTGTGGTAGGACTGCCCCCACCTCTGGGGCTGGGGCCAGAAATAATGGCTATCGCTACCCCAAGGACAAGGGACAGTCCAGTGTGGGGCAGTATCCAGGAGCCAGAAAGACCCAGAGGCGTGAGAGTGGGGAGAAGGGACAGGGCCCCCTGGAGGAGAGGACCCTGTGTGGTTTGACCAGTGGCTTGATGGGAAAGTGGAAACAATGTGGTGCAGTGTCCCCTGTGCTTTTGTGGGTGGGGGACCATTCGGGGTGGAGGGGGGCCCGGCTGCCAGCAAGTAGGACGTGCCTGCCCACGTGCATTTGGACCAGGCACTGTGGGAAACGAGTAGAAGTTCGGGTCTCCACTTTTGAATTTCTTAACCTCAGAGGTTGGTGTGGTCAGGCGCCAAATTTAGCCACTTAATCTTGGATGCTTTTTATTTTCAGGCATCTCCCCCCTTTCAACTGGGCTAAAACCTGGCTTGCAATGCAGTTCACCCCATTGCTGTCTGGGCAAACCTGGGTGAGTCCCTTAAATTCTTTGATCCTTAGTTTTCTGACTGGCTGAGGGGAGTTCCTTCCCACCTGCAAGTAAGCAAAACCCACCCCACTTTAAGAGTGAAGCTGGATTTCCAGTCAGAAGGCACAGGAACAGGCTCTGGTCAGATCACAGTGTGTTCCGTCGGGGGAAGAGTGTGTCCCCAGGGGTGAGGCCATCCTGGAAGCAGAGGGAGGGACTTGGGGGGCAGACCCTGCTGGCCACCCACTGCCTTGCTGGGCTGGTGATGCCCCGTCGCGGGAACCCACGCACCTGATGTCAGGATGTGTGCAGACCATGCACCGTGCTCTCTGCTCTCTCTCTGAGGTCACTGAGCAAACTTCTGGTTCAAATTTGGCTGTTCAATTCCCATGTAATTTGCCTACGTGGAACAGACCTTTGGCCGTAGAAAGAAAGTGCTGGAACTCCTGGGGGTCGTATTTTGTTTTAGTAAACGAATATGTTGGCACTCTGGTCTCTGTACTTTGGTTTCCTGAGGGCTGGTGAGCATGAGTCAGTATCGTTCTCACACGCCCGGCCTCTGACCCAAGCCACTGCGTCCACCCCGCTGGGCTCCTTCCTCCGGCTGCTGACCCTGCCCCCCCTCCTGGCCCCATGCAAGGGCTCGGAGCCATTTGCATTCCTGATGGGTGGCTCTGGGCCTTCTCAGACCCACAGCGGAGTGCTATCACAGCTTAGGAGGAGGAGCTGGGTCTACCCCCGGAGCCAAGAGGCCTGTCGGCTCTCAACATTGCCAACTGAATGGATGAACGGCCTGGACTTACACTTATTAGGAGGCTAATAGAAGGCAAGGCTCTGGCATTTCAGGGGGTCCCTCCGTGGAAGGAGCAGGAGGCACAGAGACTTGGGGTTCTAGACTTGGCTCTTCCTTTGATTCTCCGCAAGGTCATGGGAAGGTCAACAGGGTCCTTATTTGTAAAACGAAGCTGAGTCCTAGCCTTGATGTGGGTGGGAAGGGGCAGTCTCACATCGTTTTCAGGACACTTAATATTAATGGGTAAGTTCAGTGAAGGGCATGAAACATGAATGCAGAATCCTCAAGTTCACATGCAAGGGTAAAGGACAAGATGCTTTGAAAGGAGGAGAACATGATGTAGGACCTGCTCTCTAAATATTAAGACTTATTAAAAAGTTGTTTTAATTAAGATAGTGCTTGGAGGCAAGAATAGAAAGTGAATCAATTGAACAGACCGGAAAACCCAGAAATGGACCCTTCTGGGAAGCTGGTCTAGAAGAGAGGCAGGACCGCAAATCAGTGGGGGGTGTGCGGGTCTGTCGTCGGCACATTCAGTTGTCCGTACGGGAAAAAAGTTGTCTTTACCTGACCAAGATATCAGTGCAGGTAGATGAAAGACAAACATGAGAAATGTGGAAATATAGGAGACTATCTTCTAACATTAGGGAAAGCATATCGAATAAGACATAAGATGCAAAAACCATAAAGGGAAGAAGATTAATAAATTTTGGTATTAAAACTAAAATTTTTATACAATAAAGACAGACAACAACCATGTATTGGGGAAGATATCTGCAACAGATTTACCAATAAACGTGTTTGGAATATATAAATAGGTAACAGTATGATAGTTCCTAAACAATTTAAGCATAGAATTACCATATGGCCCATTTCTGGGTATATACCCAAAATAATTGAAGGAAAAGACTCAAATATATTTGTACACCCATGTTCATAGCAGTACAATATCCAGAAGGTGGGAGCAACCCAAGTGCCCATCAATAGATGTATGGATGAACAATGTGGTGTGTACATGTAGAAGGAATATACTTTATAATTCAAAAGACATTTTGAAGATACACAAATTGCCATGTAATTGAAGTCATGTACAGTATTTTGGAACATATGCTTCCCCGAATTTCATGAAAGGGAACCCACCTAGGAAGTTTGTTAGGTGAGAGTGTAACGAGGCTGCCTCCCGAGTCTGGAGTCACCCTATACCAATAGATCAATCGTCTCCAATATCACTTAGCCTTAGAAGGAAGGGAATTCTGATACATGATATGATATGGATGAACCTGTGAAGCAAGCCAGTCACAGAGGGCAGAGGGCAGAGGGCAGAGGGCAGACACTGTCTGATTTCACTTACATGGGGTCCCTAGACAGATTCAGAGAGACAGACAGCCGCATGGTGGGGGCGGGGGCTGGGGGTGGAGGGGATGGGGAGTTAGTGTTTACCGGGGACAGCTTCAGTCTGGGAAAATGAAGTCCTGGGGAGGGAGAGCGGTGGTCCTGGCATCACCTTGTAGTGCTTAGTGGCCTGAACTTTACACATAAAAATGGTTGAAATGGTACATTTTATATTATGCATATTTTATCACCATAAAAAGAAATAAGTGATACACATCACAACGTGGATGAATCTTGCAAACGTGCTAAGGGAAGGGAGCCTGTTACAAGGACCACATGAATGATTCCATGAAAGTTCCAGAATAGGCAAACCTAGAGGGACAGAGAAAAGGTTAGTGGTGGCCAAGGGGGAGAGGGAAGTGAGGGGACTGTAGGGGATGATGGCTGAGGTGTACAGGGATTTTTTGGGCACTAACAGAAAATATGATATAACTCTAGAAATTGATTCTAGAATTGATTGTAGTGATGGGTGTACAACTCTGTGAATTTACTAAAAGCCACCGAATTATACACTTTCAGTGAGTGAAGAATATGGTGTGTGCATTGTATCTCAATAAAGATGTTCCCCAAAAAGTTAGAAAAGAATATATAAATAACTCTTCAAAATAAGGAAAGTTAAACAACAACAAAGAGAAAAACGGGCCATTAGACAATTCTTGGAGCAAGAGGCCTCAAAGAATACATGTGTATATAAATATGTGAGAACGAGTCCGAGTCCAGGGAACCGCAGGGCAGAGCAACAATGAAATTATCTCGTACTCAACAGATGGGCAAAAATGCACGTCTTTTAATGCCCACTGCTGGGGAAGATGTGAAGCAATGAGAACTGTCACACAGCCCTGTGTGGAAACAGATTGGTACAGATGTTTGGAGAACGCTTTGGCAATATCTGACCAATGTGGAGAGCGCTACACTGTGACTCAGCAATTCTACTAGGCACATGCCTTAGGGAGTGCCTCCTACCCGCCGAGGAGTGGCGTGAAAACATCAATGCTGTGAAGCTTGCAACAGCGAACACTTGGAAATGTCCTAAATGTCTATCCCCAGTTAAGGGATAAACAAACCGGCACAGAGTCAAACAGTAGAATACGATTCGCCAACACAAAATGCAGTGTGCTTGGACTGTATTGGTGTGGGTGAATTTTCAAACAACAAAAATACATGATATATAGCAAATAAAAGATAAATAGCATACACCATTTATGCAGTGTTTATAAGCAAGGAAAACAATATTCACATCATTTATAAAAAGGGCTTCGACCATCTGCAGTTTTTAAATATCTTTCTCTTCTAAAATGAATGACCTAAAGAAAATATGTCAAAATGTTAAGAATTACGAAATCTCACAGTTATTTCTGTGGGCGTTTGTTATATTCTTTGTATAATTTTCTGTATGTTTGAAATACTTTATAATTCAAAAGACATTTTGAAGATACACAAACTGCCATGTAATTGAAGTCATGTACAATATTTTGGAAACACATGCTTCCCCGAATTTCATGGAAGGGAACCCACCTGGGAAGTTTGTTAGGTGAGAGCGTAACGAGGCTGCCTCCCAAGTCTGGAGTCACCCTACACCACTAGATCAATCGTCTCCAATGTGAGCAACTTGAGGGCATGTCCTGGGTCCTGCCTGCCGTATTCCTCATGCCCAGTATAATATGTACCATAACTGATTGCCGAGTGGGTGAACCATCACCGACAGCACTGAAGGAGGTAATGCTGACAACAACCTGAAGAACTATTGGGGTTGCAAGGGATGAAGGTGTTAACACCCTCAGTGGGCTCCCCTTCTAGCTCACAAAGCTGTCCTTACAGGATAGTCAGCCTCTGCCTACTGCTCTGGATTAAAATGTAAAGCTGCTTGCCACAGGGCCACCTTAGTAGAGTCTCTGACTCTTGTGGAAGACACTGCTTTTATTTTCAAATTTTTAAAAATAAAAATTGTATATGGTTAAGGTGTACACCATGATGATTTACTATGCTTATATATAGTGAAATGATTACAACAGTCAAGCTGATTAACATACCCCCTCCCATAGCGGCTACATCCTTTTTATGACGAGACACCTGAATTCTACTCTGAGCCAATTTCCAGTATTCAGTACAGCACCACCAACCAGTCCCCACGCTGCCCATGAGGTCCCTTGACATTCGTGCTGCATGACCACAACTTTGTCCCCTTTACCAACATCTCCCCATTTCCCCCACTTCCTCCATTCTATTCTTTGCTTCTCTATATTCTGTATTTTTAGATTCCACATATAAGTGAGGTCATGCAGTTTATTTTTTTCACTTAGCAAAATGTCCTTCAGGTTAATCCTTTCTGTTGCAAATGGCAGGCTCTCTTTTTTTTTTAAGGCTGAATAATATTCCACAGTGTGTGTGTGTGTGTGTGTGTGTGTGTATAAAAATTTCATAATTTATCTATTCATTCTTGGGAGATACTTGACCATGTGTGCAGCCACACCCTGTCTGTGTGTGATTACCAAGAACTACAATGAAGTAACACTCACCAAAATGCCATCTGCATTCCTCTCTGAGAAATAGAAAGAACCTTATTACTTGCAGGCGAGTTTCTATAGCAGGCAGGAGTGAGGGCCCTGCTCGGCTGCGCTGCGCTGCTGGGCTTTAATGGCGAGTGGCAGGAAGAAAGAATGACTGCTTCTAGTTTGCTGGTGTGATTCTTTTCCTGCCGTGGGCAAGGGGGAGCCCGCGGTTGCAGACATGGCAGATGAGGTCCTTTTGCAGGGAGTGTGTGTGTGTGTGTGTGCGTGTGTGCACATAAGTGAAGACAGAGCAATGGTTTCCCTTTTCAAACTAAATGATTTGATTTTACTCAGATGAGCATAACGAGATGTCTGCACACTGTCAGTGACCCAGGCCATCTTATTTCTGGTCCACCAGACTATACCAGGCATGGTCTCAGCTGAGTTCCAAAGTGCTGGGAAAGCCTGCAGCGCCTTTAATGAAAGCTGTTGCTCCCCGTTTCTGGGCAGAGGAAGCAGTTTAGCAATTGCTACCTTAGCAGCTTAGATCCAGGCAGAAGATTTCCAAGTGTTGACGGCTTCAGAAAATGTGTTTGCTTGGCCTCCATGTAATGACTGAGAATATATTCAATTTAATGTTGAAAATCTGCAAATAGTGCCCAATTAGTTTAGTGTGGAAGAGTGTGATAATATTTTAAAACTATGGGCTTTATGCAAAAATTTGCTGTTGTGTGAGTAATTAGGACTACTGCAAGGTCTAATGTGTATTTATTGAGCACATAGTAATGACAGTGCACGAGCCGAATGCTAAGGCGACGTGGATGCATCAGGGGCTTTTTCTTTTCAGTTCACAGAAAGTTGGGTTCCTTTTTCATAATATCTGTTGTGCTAAACAATAAGATTGGTTCTAAATTGAAATTAGAATGTCTAAGTGTACAGCCCAAGTGTATTAGAAAAATTACATTGGTAGAACACTTACTTCCTCTTGAAATGCTTTTGGGAAAATAGTTTCCTTAAATCGGCCTCACAGAGCCTTTGAAAATATCCTCAGTACTGCAAAAGCATTATTTAAGAATGCCACAGATCTCTTCCTGGTCTTCATTCTCACCAGTGGAGACAGTGATATATTACAGGATAAAGAGTACAATTTTGTTTCTAATTTTAAAACAGTTTGTGTGAAGTATTTCTTTCATGTTAATTGACTCCCCTTCACCCCCATTAAAAAAGAACCCATCTCTGGGAGAAAACTTTTAGCAGGATTTTGACTCAATTACCCCCTGGGGAATGTGGATGTCACGTGGCAGGTGGCTGTCGAATGTGGGTGGTGACCCACAGAATAAGGGTGGTGCCTGGCCTCTCAGCCGGAGACTCTATTCACCATGGGGCGCAGTGCCCCCGACAAGGTAGGCCGCGGGCCAGCCAGCCCCTAGGCCAAAAGCCGGGACCCATCTGCATGGTGGTTTAAATGGCAGAATCCGGGTCAAATCCACGAGAATCATACTGTGTGACCAGAATGAAAAACCAGGGTTAACAATTCAGAGCCACAGCCTTAGTTCATTCTTTGACCTTAGCAGTTCACATGAATTTCTTTCCTAAGTAGGTGACTTGAATGCAGCTTATCAGAGGATTCTTGTTTTGTTTTTTTTTTTTCAGTTTCTGTGGTTCCTTTTTTTTACCCACTAAGTGCTTAAAGAGGCACAGCCTGAGGAAACAGTCACCTCTCTGGGACTCATGGCAGCTGAAGTCCAAGCGGCACCCAGCAAGGTGCGGGAACTCAGAGTGGTCGGGGGGACTCGGTGGTTTCGGAGGCAGGGCTCTGGCTCCCCGGCCTGACAGCGTGGCGGGCCGCGTTGGGTGGATCCCTGATATTTCACCACCACCTCCACCGGCCCTTTCATGCCTCTCCTTACTCGGCGTCCAGACTGGCTGGAACCTCTCTTTGGCCACCTTTCCCGCACCCACCTCTCCCTGGCCACCTCTCCCGGCCTGGTGCTCAGCAGACCTCTGGGTGAGGGGCCCTTGGGTCCAGCTGCCTGGGTCCAAACAGCTCTCAGCCGTCACCTCAGGCCTGCTCTCTGGCTCTCCTCTAGTTTATTCACTTATTTGCCGATTTGAAACAACTCTGGGGGCTCTTCGTTTTGGAGCTCTGCCCAGCTGCAGATTCCATCGTCCCCCCCTCCGGTCTCCCCCGCTGCAGATGCCCCATCCTGGGCTGTGCCCTGTTCTCCACCAGCCTCGGCCTCTCTGTCAAATGCCGGTTCCTGTGGGGCTCCCTGCACCTCCCCTCACATCTGTACTTTGCTGTCCTCCCTTGGCTGTCTCAGCAGCCCAGCCTCAGTTCCCTCCAGGCCGGTCCCCTACTGACACCCTAGCCCTCTCCAACCTGTCCGGACTGCTGCAGTTTTCCTGGGGTCCCCCTAAATGGGTGCCCCTCTTCCCTGCCTGGCTTCTGAACATGGTTGAGGCTGAGACTGTGAATCAAGACAGAGGTGTCACTTTCCTGCTGGAGGCCACGCTGGAGTGTGTGGGCTTGGTGGCTTTCTGAACTGACCTGGGTTTAGGCCGGCTTAGCCTCCAGTCCTGGCAGCATTAGCCTGGGGCAGGAGGGGGCTGATGGCGGGTTGGGGCGGGGGGCAGGGGAGCCCTGATGCGTGGAGTCAGCCTCAGGTGTGACGACAGCCTGGAGCAGCAGAGCAGGCATGTTCTCTTCAACACAGAGGAGAAGGGCACAGCTGGACCCAGCTTGCCCAGCTTTGCTTCCTAAAATACCGCCCAGACAGGCGTCTCTATCCCGGAGGGCATGAGAGAGGCTACTAGAAGGCGGTGTCAGGAGAGGGGAGGAGCGTTTCCGTCCCGTAGGAGAGCAGACCCATCCTACAAAGCGCAAGAGCGGATCCTCTTGGTCTCTGGCTCCTTCGAGCCCTCAATTTCTGCATTCCCAATTATATCCTGCAAAAGAAAACAGCCCATGAAAATGTTTTGTTCTGGATTAGTCAAAGTTCGCTAAGCTTGTCTAGAGGTTTTCCTTCTGCATCTATGCTAAACTGGAGCCACCGAGAGTCTTTAAAGGCTTCAAGGACACGGTTAACCGCCATCGCGATCACTGCCAGGGTGTGCTGGGGGCTGGAGACGTGCCCCCTCATTTGTTCTCCAGGGTCAGAAAACCTCACCCCAACCGACTTAAGCAAACAGGGAATCCATTGGGTCGTGTGATGAGTTTCTTAGACCTAGCTCCCCCTTTCCCGCTTGAAGATCGCCATCACGGGTCATTGTCTCTTCATTGCCCTCCTTACTTTGTCTATTGGTCCATTTTCAGGTCCCATAAGATGTCACTCATGGGAGTGACAACCGGACCCCCTCTGTAAGGTGGTTCGCAGCAAGGACAACCTCACCCCCTCTCTCCTCACCTTGATAGGAAGAGCAGTCGGCTGGCCCGAGGGGTCGAACACCAGCCTGGCTTTATCCAGGTGACCCTGATTGGCCTGACCTGGGCCACAGACCCATCCATGGACCAGCCCCTGTGGCCTAGCAAATGGAATGCCCTGAGTAGCTTGGCACCAGCCCCTGACCACTTGGGGAATATTCAAGAGGGAGGGGTTGTAACTCCAAGCGGACTAGGTGCCCCATTTGCCCTAGTGGATGAGCAGTAGCCGTTGTCCCGTACAGCAGGCTCCACAAACCTTAACGCACATGTGGGTCATCAGGGGCCCCATTAAAATGCAGATTCTCCTTCAAAGGCCTCAGATGGGGCCTGAGATTCAGTGTGTCACAAGCTCCCAGGTGCTGCCCATGACCCAGACCACACGGAGTGACAAAGTGAGTCCTGGTCTGACTGATCCCACAGTTGGGTGCCTTCCAGCTCGGCCTCCCTCTCTGTTAACACTGCCTCATCACCCCTGATGGAAAGTCTCTTTTCCCCTGAGCCCCGCCAGCGTTCTCTGTTTCCTTCATTGTTCTTGTGTTCCATATTTTCCTCTAGTTATTTGCGTAGGGGATGCTGTGCATTGCAAGTAACCATTGCTGACTCTTTCCCCTCAAACTTCTCAGCTAGAATCCCGAGCAGTTAGTACGGTTGGCTGGCTTGTGGTTTTAAGGAGGTCAGGGTAGAATCCCTTCCTCGGGACTGAAAGCACATTATTGTCTGGTCACAAAGGGTCAGCTCCGGAGCCTGACCACTGGGGGAAAGATCTAATCAACTGATGGGCAAGGGCATTTGAGTCCCTCTTAGTGTTCAGTCTACACCCGCTCCTCTTGGGCAGGACCCAGAAAAAAGAAAAAGACATGAAGACATGGGTCCTGCCCACTGAGATCCATGAAGGGAGACCAGAATAACCCACTTGTAACCACTGCGAAAAAGACACGACAGCCTTATCATTAAAGGCTCATTTGACGGACTCAAAGTGACGCTGGATTCAGAGGCGGAAGAGATTTGGGAGAGCTGGAGTAGGCTGGAAAGGCTTTGCGGAGAAGGTGGGACCTCAGTGAAGTTTTGAAAGATGGCAGGACTTGGAGGAGGGCAGAAGATATTTTAGGCCAGGGAAACAAACAGTTCAAAACACTGCCCTCATGTTTAAGAGTCAGAATATCTCTGAAGCCTTGTTCGAGCCGGGCACTCTGACATCACGGTAGATAACCTCCATGGCTGCCGAAAGTGACTGGATATTTATTCAGACTTTAAAATCAATTGGCCCATTACATCAGGTGTAAGCAATTTCATATGGACAGTGACCAGTTCTGTTGTAAGTTTTTTATTCAGTGGCTAATTCAATGAGTCAAAATTCAATTGAAAACTGAAAATTAATTCAATTTTTTAATCAATGAAGTCTAGAAGTCTAGGAACCACTGACCATGGAATACAGGAAAAAAAGGACAGTGAGGAAGAGAGACAGTGGGCAGTAGCCTTGTGTGTTTTTTGACTTATTTGTTCGTGTAGTCCGGGAACACCCTGATTTGACTGGGCAGAATCGCATAGCTACATAATATTTGGACCAATGGCATAACCCCCCATCAGCCCTGCAAATAGAATTTTCAAAAGCCAGTGGGACCCTGACTTCTCTCTGGCTTTGGTGACTGCCCTGGCCCATACTTTTTATTTAATTTGAGCCACTACCGACTTTTGAAGAGATTGGAGGGAAACAGGCCTGTCCTTTGTAGGGCGACTCTTGATGCCATGTGTGTGCTGGCTCAGAGGAAGCGGCTGCTACCTCTGGGGAATCCACCTGCAAGCTCATTTATATTAATCAGAATGGCTGTATCTATATAGTAGTATATATATACCCTGGGGGTAGTATTCCTCGGGGATAAAGGAAAGGAAGAGAATCAGGACCCGAAACAAACCTATTCGCTCTCAGGGACATTTAAATGGAAGAGTATAAGGGACAGTAACACTAGAGGCTCTTCTAGTACTTGTGGGTCCGACAAGAAATGTTTACTGGGCACCAAGCATGAGCCGGACGCTGGGCTAGATCCAGCCTAGGTCACAGCATAATGATGCTGGTGTCACCAACTTCGGCGATGTTTTAAAGGCAAATGAAGCCGGGAAGTGGTCCCAGACCTCTGTTTCCTGATCGCTTTAGGGAATCTCAAATGGAGGAGGACACTAGATGGACCTGGTGTGAATAAGTGTGCGCTTATGAGAGGAATGGAAAGAAACCCGCGGGACTGGGATGGGCAGGGACCCGTGCAGGTCCCTGTGGGACGGGGTGGCAGGGAGAATGTTCACAGGTCTTAAATGGAATTAAAACTGCTTGCTTATAGCAACAATGAAGGTAACAAGAAAGAAATGACACGAAGAAAAGGCCCAAGGAATCCAATGGACCTTGGTAGTAGAGGTAAAAGTAGGTAATAAAGGAGAAATATTTCTAGCAAGTAAAAGCCAAGAAGAGAAATACCACGTAGGCTGCACCTGTTTTTCTTATCTAACCTTTGAAGAAGGCTCTCACTGACCTCCTGTTTATCCACACCCCCAGCTCAGGAGGGCAGTTGTTCCTGTGGGCCGTTCTGTCCACAGCCGCTTCTCAGTGCCCCATCCATGGGCTCTGGCTTTCCCTTTTTAGTTCACATTATGGATTTAACCACCCTGGGAAAGGCCATGGAAACCTGGCTCGGGGTGTGTGATCACTTTTTTGGGGTTTCTTGTTTAATTCCCTTAAATATATAAAGGAGACCCTAGTCATTTCTCACACTTTTTTTTTAAGGACTGTGTACACGCACACACACATGCACACATACATTCAATGAAGTCTGTGAAGAAAGTAAGGCTTGAGAGTGCTTGGCTGCTGCACAGGCCCGCATGGTGGGCTCAGCCCCCCGACTCCCCGTGCTCCCCATCCCTGCCGGCTCCTTCTCCCTCCTACCCCCCTGCAGTGGCGAGCAGGAGCAGGCTGAAGGGTGCCCAGGACTGGACAGGCGAGAGATGATGCAAAGGGCAGGGACCATGGCATTTTGGGTACATGGGGGATAGAGGGGAGGGTGTACAGCTGCCTTGCGGGAGCTGCAGTCACCCAGGGGTGGGGCACAGCCTGAAGGCGCCGACCCCTCTCTGCTGGCACCCTTGCCCTCACTTTGCACCCCCCTTCTCCCTGCCTGGGAGCCACTTCAGGGCTGCCTCCTCCCCCAGGGGCAGCCTGGTGGGTGGTGCAGGTGACCTGGTGATGCATCCTATCAATTTGGAGCCTGCCTGGAGGGCCTGGGGGGACTGAGTTCTCAGAAACCTTGCTGCTGCAGGGACTCAGTTTCCTCTCTGGACTGGGGGAGGCCAGCACCCCAGGCTCCTGGTGGATGACGCTGCAGCTGGGCCTGGCCCTTGGTCCTGCTGCTCCTGCAGGTGTCCCTTCCCGTGCCCAGTGCAGGCACTGCCGGCTGCAGTCGGGCGTGTCCTATGCACTGTTCCCTAGCAGTCCCACTGAAGTCAGGAAGGCATCTCCTGCCGTCCAGGGTTTTGAGGACCCTCCTTGCCCCTTAGCCCGAGCAGTCACTTGCTCCTGCCCATCTCAACATGAGCAACGCACTAGCCCATGACCAAGGTTGCAGCCTCAGCGAATGGCGCTCAGCCTGTTTGTGAGCCATATGGTGAGGCTCCTTCAGGGGAGACCAGCCACCAGAGTCGGCTGGCTTGGGAAGATCACAGAATCTCAAGGCTCTGCTGTTTACCACCAAAGCCGGCTTTCTCTGTGGTCTCCCCTTTGCTTTTGTGGAGGGCGAGGCTATGCACCTGGGTGTCGGGCCTGGCGGGGACCAGGGCCTGTGGAGGAGTGGAGACGTGCTTAGCCCTGGAGCCGCAGCCGCCTGGACCCGGGCCTTTGAAGGGCTTTCTGGGGAGCAGGGCGGTTGAGTTTCAGAGACCAGATTGCTTTCATTTTCTTGGTTGCCTTTATCAAAACACCTCATTCTTTGACATTTCCTGCCCTGAAACCTCTGAACCCCCTTGTGTTTTGCCGACTGTGTGTTGTGTTGGGCTCTCTGAAGGCGTGTGTCTTGAGTCTCTTCTGTTGCTTGGCCCTGGGCCAGCCCGACAGAAGGCCGGAAGGGTGGATGGCATCCCTGTCTTCCCGAGGCCAGAGGTCCGGGGCTGCGGGGCGGGGAGTCTCAGGCCTGGGGCGACCTTTAGAGACATCATAATTCCCTCCCAAAAGAACCCGACCTCGCCTAGAGAGGTCAGGAAAAATGTCCAAGCGTCCTCCCCGGACAGGCGGTGCTGCCCGAATGCTTCTGTCAGTCAGTCGCCTCCGACTTGTAGACCCAAGCCTGTCTTTGTGAGGAAGCGTCCCACCGCCGTGGCCAGCCTGTCCTGCCAACTATGCTGAATTTGGTGACTGGGTCAAGATGGAAAAAATTGCTTTTCTGTCCGAGGTTTTCTTTCGAGTCATTCATGAAGATTCTTGCTGTTCAATGAAAATGTTTAACTAGGGCAGATGTTTGGGCCTGGGGACAGTCCCACGGAACTTAGGACACCCCTCAGGTCAGGCTCTGTCCTGAACGCACCCGCTCTGCCCCCAGGCGGGCTTGTCGTGGGGTGTGTCCTGGTCCCCTGCCTGGGGGGCTTCCAGCCTGGAGGTGGTGGTGGGGCCCGGCCTTTCCGCCCAGTGTCTCTCCCGCGCCTGTGTGGACACGGTCTCACTGGGCGGGAATAGGCCCGATGCTCTGCTCCCTCAGGATGTAATGGCCTCCGGACTTGGCGTGAGATGGAGACAAGGCAAGAAGCAGCCAGGGTCTCTTATTCTGGGCCCTTTGGCCTGATCACAGGGCTCAGCAGGATACAGCCAGAGGCGCTCCTATGCGGGGGAGCTGGGCTCCTGGGGGCCTCCCCCTGAAAGGGGCTGAAGACCACGGGCTCCTCTGGGCTCTGTAACGGAGTCGCCTTCCTCCCGGCCGCAGCCCCGACTGCAGGGTACCACGGTGCATCACCTCCCGGGGCAGCTTTGGTCTCAGCGTTGGGCCGTCTCGAATGTAAGAAAGCTAGAATGAGCGATGCTCAGTGACTGGGGGTGTATGGGCCTCAGCTGCCTTACAGAAGGTTGTGGCTCTGGAAGGGCCATTTACAATTCATATAATGACTGTTCTGTTTCCCCAATTCCTCTTCCTTTACTTTCAGAGTCTTTGCCTTCAACGCAGCATTCTGAGCTGTCCTGCTCTACGTCTTGAACATCTGTGTTCAGGCCTGTGGACTCAGGAGCCAGACCCTCCAGCCTGGAGCCCAGGCTTTGCCAGTTGTTAATTGTGTGGCTTCAGTGTCATTTTATGCCTTGGTTTCCCCCTTTGTCAGCTGAGGATAATGACAGTATCGGCTTCATGGCGTGGTGGTAAGGATTAGATGAGTTGATGGGAGTGGAGCGTGTGGATGATGGGGCTGCTGGCCTGAGCACTCAGTACTCAGGAGCTCTTAGCTACCGTTTACTCTTCTGGTGTTTGACTGGGCTACTGAGCTTAATTCAGCTCTTGGTGTGTGACTTGAAATTATCTTGTTTAGGGTGAGAGGGATAGAACTGATCTATTTCATCATTAGATAAATGGAAACCATTTGCTCATGTATGTTCTTGGGTTCTCAGAATAACTGGGTTAACTTCCCAGGAGTTTCTAGATCTTCAGGCAGTTTGGAATGGGGAGGCGTGAGCAGAGTTCTGGAAGACACTGGTACCATAAATGGTGGTGCCCTAAACTGCTCACTCGGGCAAGAGCTCCGTTGAAGCAGAACCGACTCTAGTCGTTAGTTTGGGCATGGTCAGCTTAAGCTCCAAGTTCATATAAAACGTGATGTTTGGAGGTCATAAGTCAAACGCTTCTTGGTCTTGTGAACATGAAAAATGAGTAAGCATGGTGGTTATGTCACTTAATTATTTAGTATCAGTACCTGAAAGTACAACACCTTGTCAAAGGGAAATTTGAATATCCAGGTGGGGCCAAGCTGTCTGCATCTGACAGGTGCGCACGCTGGGCAGCAGGTGGGGTGAGGGCACACCCAGCGGGATGTGTGCGAGAGCCCTAGGTGCATGCCTGTGCTCACTGGGAGGGTCCCTCAGAGTTGGAAGCATTCCCGGGTCTGATTCCTGCTGATGTGTTCTGAGATGCTTTCTCCTCCAGGAAGTTCTTTCGGACAATGATTCTTAATCAAGAGCCGTGGGGAGCTGACTTCGGAGTCTGCATTGCTAACACCCAGTGAGAATTGCTGGAGCAAGTGCCGAGTCAGGGAGGGCTCTGGAAATCCCTGGTTTGCACTATGGACACAATGGGCCATAACCTACAGACTCAGTCTTGGCAAGACAAAGTGGTCTGAGTTGTTCTAGAAATGGAAACAGCCTTGCCCTGAGTCATTCGTACCCTTGCCAAATTGCTTTTGTTAGCAATCATTCACATTTCCTAGATAATTGGACACACACAGGCTTCTCTCAAACATCTTCCTCCATGTGGCCTGTGTGGTAACCAAAAGTACGGCCTGGTGTCTCTTCACTAACACTGTACCTGCTAGTAAACTCAGAAGGATGCCAGGTGGGAATTCCAGTCTTAAAGAAAAGGGTATTGATGATACAGAAGAGAAAGTTTTGAATAATGTCTGGTATTTATTGTGCAAGAACAATACACATGCCCTTGCTTAAGGGCTTACATTCCCTATCTGCTATCTTTGTAAGCAGAGTGCTGTCTGCCTCATATAGATAAAGACAGTGAGCTTAGAGAGGACGTGTGCATCTTGCGGTGGACTTGAGAGTAAAAGGAAATGCTGCTGTCATGCCCTTCGTGGGTTGTATTCTACCCATGGGAGGAGCAATAGCATGTGCTGATTCTCTAAGGTCTCTTGCTTTTCCCGATCTCCTCTTTGGGGCCGGCATTCTGGGCTGGGTCTGGGGGCGGGAGTGTGGCAACGGAGAAGCAACGGGGTCCAAGAGTGGGCCACACACACTAGGCCTCGTGCTGTGTCGCTGCCTTGGTCTTGGTGAGATGGAGTAATATTTGAGTTATTACTCCTTGCTACCGTTCAAAGCACTTCTCCCACTTTGAAAGCTAAGCATTCATTGTCTGGGGAGGTGTAACACAGTAGAACAAGGAACTCAATTCTTAGCTTTTGAGTTTCAAAAGAACTGGGAGTGCAGACAGTACACTTGGAAGAGTGCTAGCTTGGAGCCAGTTTTCCTTCCCTGTAGCCCTGAGATTAAATAAAGGTTCTAGAGATTGGAGAAGAGATCTGGGAGGATGCCCAGAGCTCGATCTTCACCCACACATCCCTCGGCACTTGTGAGTCCTCAGTTGGAGGGGGTGGAGGAGGGTCACTGCAGAAACTCCAGGTAAGTCTGAGAACCCCTAGAGGACTCTTGTCACCCCTGAAGGTCCTCGGGTAGGGCCCAGGAAGACAGCATTAACCCAGTCTCCTTGGCCCCCAAGGGTGAAATACTTTCATCACACATTTAGGTCGGCAGGCCTCATGCAGCCTCCTCCCAGGACCCTGTGCCCACTCGCACCCACACGTAGGAACAGCAACTGCAGGGTATTGACTAGGAGGCCGCTGTACCTGAAGAGTGCCCCCACCTGGGACAGGAGGGCTTAGAGGCTGACTGCATGAACTGACACCAGGAGGCCAGATGGAGAACATTTCTGTGGCTACCAATAATGTACCCACTGAGAGATGGCAGTGACTGAGGGTTGGATGCACTAATGCTCCCACCCCTACTCACTGTCTGGGCCATGGGCCCTACGGGGCTCTGCTGTGATCCTGTAAAGGAAGAAATGAGGCTCTGAAATTAAGTTCAGTCATTGTAAAAATAAAAACTCTGTTTCCTGTGCATGCACATCTGTAGGCTGAGCTTTGTAGCTCCTGCCTGGGTTAACCAGCGGTGGGGTCGTTCTGGTGGCGTCCGCAGTTCAGAGCGCCTCGCACGGTCAGGGTTTGGGCATGCCTTTAGGGGTGCTGCTGCCGGACCGTGGCAGGAAGGGTCATGGGAGGTCGGAGGCCTGGAGTTTCATTTCTAACCTTGACCGTCACTCAGAGCATGGCCTCAGCCACTGATTCACCATGCCGGACTTCCATTTTTTTCATTCATAAATGAATATGGGGTTAAATTTTCTCTAATGTTCCTTGAGTTTCAATTTTCTAAGACCATAAATTCAAAATCAGATCTTAAGTTCATTTCAAATGGGGAAAAGAAATCTTCCTCTCTCACGGTACTTATATTATCAACCAGCTCGCAATTTCTTCACTTATACTCTATTTTGTGTTTACTTCTTATGCAGCCCTGTAAGCAGTCACTCAAAGTGTGTGGCCACGGGGATTCAGTTCCATTCTATCCTGCGTCTCGCTGATGGCGTCTCCTCCGTGACTGCCGAGGAATTCCTGGTGTTTGCCTTGGTCTCTTATTTTGAGTTTGGTCTTAAAATAGGCACATGCTTTATCATGTGTTGACCTACTAATGCACAGAAATCCCCAATGTCAACGACATTTGAAAAGTGAGCCCCAGAAAGATCACAGCTTCCTGACCCTGGTGACCGGCCTTAAGAATGCAGCCTTCCTCATTTGGACGCCTGTCCTTGGATATAAGTGTTGAACTTTTAAAAGTGCCACGGAACCAGTAAGACCAAAATGGAGAGTTTTTGAAACATATGTTATTCCTAAAGCAAGTAACAATACTGAAAGCAGAAGATGTATAAATTCAGATATTTTGTATTTTCATTAATGTCCTGATTGCTGAATACATATATTTGTTTAGTTCCAATGAATGACTGAATGAGAAAGCAAGGAGAAATAGTCATAATGTATATTGTGGGCATCTTTTTATGCTTCTGTCTTACAGATGATAATCGATTGTTTGAGTTCAATGATACAAAAAGTCACTGTGCAGAAATAACAGTATTTTTTCCCTTTGATTGTGAGAGCCCTTGCCCTGCCCCAAGGCAGTGTTAGAGGCCCATGTCCTGTGCCCCTTGGGCACGGTCAACTTACCTGTCATTTGGCACTCCCCACTTTTTCCTGTGATTTCTGTTAATGTGTCTACTTTCCACAGCAGACGGTGAGTTCCCTTAAGAGAGGAGGGTGTCACTCCTTACTGTAACACCAGTGCCTGAAAAAGGACTGAATGGATGAAAGGATGAATGGTGGATGGGTGGTGGGTGAGGAGCTGAGATGGTGAGAAGTAGGTGACCATTGTTTGGCACAACGAATCAAGAAATGTATGAAGTTAAACTGACTCAGGTGAGCGGTTTGATCAGCTGGAAATAACCTATAGAGCAGAAGTGCTGTTAATTCTAGAATTGTTGATTTGCACACAGGTGTTAAATAAGGTAAAGACAACCGTCGCGTAAACAGCTCACTTGTCCATGATGACGGGAGGCATATTTGGCCAATTATCAGCTTGTTCAATGAAACAAGTTAGGAAGCCAGATTTGGTTCAATTAAAATAGATGACCAATTATAAGAAGGATGTGTAATTTGAAACTCTGCTATGCTCACTTCAAAAATATCAAGCTCATTATCTTGTAGAAGGGGTTCTCAAACTTGGTTATAGATTAGACTCACCTAGGAAGCTTAAATTCCCAGAAATTGTATCAGACTTCCTGTGGGTGGGAGGCAGACATCAGCAGTTTTTAAAGCTTCCCAGGGGATTCCAGTGGCCATCATGACTGCTTGCCTGGGCTACTACACATGACAAGGGCACCTGGCTATAAACTGCAAGATGGAACTGGCCTAAACATACCAAGAACATGGTCTGAAGCTTAAAAGTATATACTTTGAAAAACTATTGCCAATTGATAATAATAAAAAACACATACTAAAAATAGAGTGAAAATGCTCTGCAAGTCAATCTAATTGTTTTGAATTCATAACTAAAATTATTGCTTTATATCCAAGTTAATTGGATTTTGTGTGCTAAAATGAGCTTTCTCCATGCTTGGGAAGGTGAACACATTTACAGCACCCTATAGACGGGGGCATGCATATGACATGAGATGGTTTCCTGGCTTATCTGCCGCTCACATTGGAAGCCACCATCTCAAATGCCACAGGTGCAGCAGGCCAAATGTTTTAATGGCCCTTCCACCCCCGGGAATTAGATTCATTCCCAGAGAAAAGGGATTCATAAATCCTAGCCCTGCCTTCCAAACAGCAGTCTGATTTCACCAGGGTGATAAATTGCTCCTATTGAAACAGACATCAAGTCTCCCAGGGAAATAATGGGTTCCAAGAGTACCAACTGGAACATCTTAAGTGCTTGGGAACAGGGGACAAGTGGTGGAAAATCGGGTCTTGGGAAATCAGTGTCTGTGGTTTTTTTTTTTTGAGTCACTTTCAACCTCAAATTATAAGAGGTACAGAAGAGCAGATGAAAAGGATAATGTGATTAACTTTAAATTAAACAAACTCCATCGTAAAAATGTCCCTGGAAGGGATTTGTTTGAGGGCGTGGGATTGGCTGGCAGAAAGGTGTGTGGGGTTATCTTTTACAGAGTCTTTCTGGCGGGATTCTTCAGGTGGGGAAGCCAGCTGTCAGGGACTGGTGATTTATGGCACCTGACCCTCTGGCCTATTACCTACAATTCTCCTGTTACTGCGGTGAAGTCAGAGGGACCTGGTGAAATGCAAATATTATCTGGACAGAAAACCCCATTAAAGTATTACCAGCTAGTCACAGTTTATCTTAAATCATTTTCCTTTGCCAAATAGCCAACTGGACTCTTCGGAGTGCCTAGAGATAAATGGAAGAATGGAATAGCTCTGCTGCTCCTCTTTCCCTATTTCCTGACACCTCTCACCAGATGGTAGGACTTGCTGCTGGGGACTGGAGCTCCTTCCTCCAGCTCACAGCCTGCCTCCATGTCTTCTGGAGGTTTCCTGGGGCGAGAGATCTCTTGGCTGCATCCTGCAGGACCCAGCCCACACCGGAAGCCTTTCTGTTTCCCCAGCGCTTGTCTGTCCTCCACCATACGGGCACAGCGAGCAGCCCTGTGAATGCCCGGGTGACTCACATGAACGCGCGCACCTGTTGAGCCAGCGTTTACTGAGCCCCTGCCATGCGCCAGGCACTGTGCCGTGGGCCCAGATGCAAGGGGAGAGCCGAGTCAGGTCTGTCCCTGGAGAGACCCAGATCAATATGCTTTTCATGAATTCCAACGGCGCCGTGAGGCAGCAGGGTCTGGGGGCTGGCTTCCTGCGCAGAGGAGGACCGAGGGGCCAGCTCTTCCGGCTGGGGCCTCCCTCTCCCTGCCATCCAGTGGGAACGTTGGAAGAGGTAACACTGAGAGTTTCTTCCAATTCTGTGCACTGAAGTAAGTCAAGAGTTTTTAAAAAATGTGAATTCTTTTGTTTCTTAATTATTAAAACAAAATACTTTCTTCATGTAAAGTTTATAGGTAAAAAGAATCAGAAAGAAAATAAAATCATCATAATGCTACCGCGTCCACTTTGATAATTAGTCTTACGCACATAGTCCTCTAAAAAGGCCCAGAACAACTGTATTTCCCCCCATTAGTTGCCATGGGTGTATTTTCCCCATCAGTACATCTTCCCCTTCAACATGATCTTCATAGTTACTAGTATTTGCAATGCAGCCAGCGCTGTGCCAGGCGTTTTACACACCCTGGGCTCTCCAATGCCCAAGGGCCAGGTGACATAGGAACTATTCCTGCACTTCACAGATGAGGAAGGTGGGGCTGACTTTGCTTATGCAGTTTGGGGAAGGTTTGCTCTGGGAAGGGGGTGTCCCGGTTGTGGGATCCCAATGTTAAGGGTTCACAGGGCACCCCTTCCCTGCACGTGTTTCTCATGCCTGAACCTGAGCTGTGGGGCTTGTACCCCATTGTCAGCCCACCAGATTGTTTCCAGTTTCCCACCATTATAAACAATACTCTGATTAAGTCCTTGTGGCTAAAAATGGGCATAGGATCCATCGGATCCATCCTTATTTTCTTCAGATAAACCCTTGCTGTAGAATTGCAGAGTCAAAGGCCACGTGAACTCTTGAATATATGTTCTCTTCTCTCTTCTCGCAATGAACAGTTCATCCTGCCTGCCAATGTACATGTAATGCCCCAACCCAGCAATGAGCAGATGAAGGCAGCTGATGGCTGTAATGCTGAATACAAGAGGAAGGATCAGACACGCCCCAAGAGAGGCCGGGGTGCCGAGGGCGGCGGGAGACTGCTGATCACAAACCCCCAGCTGCCCAGCTTTGCCAGTATCAGGGACCCTGGATTTCTAGCAGGTAAAAGGACAACTTCATAGGTTATAGGTCTTACCCAGTGTGGATAAACGGAGAGTTCCTGGGGCCAGGATTCTCACCTGGCCCTGGTTGACTAGCTCACTGCACACCTGTGGGCAATACATGGCTGTTGACTCTATATAAAGAGCTCCGCCCAGCACTCTGGGCGTGACACGGTGGCACCGCTGCAAGGCTGCAGGAGAGCAGAGCAGAGGCTGGGAGTGGTGGCAGCGCCAAGGACAGAGGCCCAGAGGACGGCTGTGTGGGACAACTGTGCAGGCAGAGAGGCCCAGAGGACGGCTGTGTGGGACGGCTGTGCAGACAGAGGGGCCCAGACGATGCAGCGCCGAAGACAGAGACGCCCAGAGGCAGAGACCGGCTTGCTGCATGCAGACTCGCTCTGAGTGAACGGGATTTTAGTGACTGACCTGCCACCGTGGAAATAGAGTTGGGTATAACCCTTTCACCCCAAGAACATTTTGCTGTCAGTTTCTTTGGTCACATCGAATCCATAGCAAACTTGCCTGGGGCTGAAACCCATTGGCAAGACACCCAGCGACATCAGCTAAAGTTACCGATATTAAACAAATGCTGCCTTTTCATTTGCCTTGAATTAAAAAAATAATACATGCCTTTACTGTCTTCCTCCGCTGTAGCCAAGCCTGATGCTTATGCCAGCTTTTCCCATGTAGAAATGTCAGATGAAATTCCAGTGCCATCGAATGAGACCTTTATTCTTTCTTCCACCTGCACATAAAGACTCTAATAAACACGTTATCAGCTCATGAAAATGATGGCAAACAGGTGACTGAAGGATTTGATAAGTCAGCAGCAAAGATTAACAGTTCTTTTCAGAGAAAGCTGTGAGAGGCTCCCCTATTTAAAACAATTGTGGCATGTGAATTTACAGCACTTAAATAATTATCGGCAATTAGTCCTTGTCAAAAAGGTTGCAGCTGGCTTCAATTACAGGTAAGATTTTTATAATTTGAATGTAGTAGCATGTTTGATAAGTAGGACTTGGAAGAACACCCTTAGGGAGATTTACAATTTGAGGAAAACTTCAAGACATTTCAAAATTGAAAAATTCATTATTTTCAGCAATGCTTTGTTATTAACATCTATTATTATGCTTCTAGAAAAATTTCCATAGTCTTCATCCTTCAGCCGTTTTCTTTTGTCAGAAAAATTACTGATTTTAAAATTGCCTTTTAAATTACAAAAGCACTACAAACACTTTATTAAAAAAATTCTGAGTAGCACAAAAAAAATAACTCTTTCTAGATATCCCCTCATCCTCAGTCCTCCGAACCCCAAAGATATGCACGTATAGAAAGTTCTGTAGAAATTGCCACTATAAATTTATCTAGAATATTTTTACTCCTACATCTTGATCAATCAACTCGACTGTGTGTACTAACTCTTAACTCGGAAAAATATGGGATGTAATGCCTTCAAACATTCTTCAATCTCTCACATGCTGATTTTTGCTGATTATGGATTTTTAAAGTATTTTTGTAGCTTCAGAACTTTAAGTAAAATGCTTATCTATTTCTTGATCCATCAACTTTAGATTTTTGCCATCCTAATAGGTGTGCAGTAATATCTCATTATTGATTTAAATCCCTGATATCATATGACATGTAGCATCTCTGCATAGGCTTATTTTCCATCTGCAGATCTTCTTTGGTAAAATGTCTGTTCAGCTCTTTTGCCCATTTTTTAATCAGTTTTTTGTTTTCTTGTTGAATTTTAAGTGTTCTTTGTATATTTTGGGTAACAGTTCTTTCTCAGCTATGTGTTTTTCAAATATTTTCTGCTGTGTGTGGCTTGTCTGCTCATTCTCTTGACAGTGGTTTTCACAGAGCAGTTTTTAATTGTCATGAAGTCCAGCTGACTATTTCCTTCATGGGCCACACTTTTGGTGGTGTAGATCCATCAACTTTAGCTATTATCTTTTGATTCTCCATTAAGAAAGGGGAGGAAATTAGCATCTTTATAATTCCCACTTTATAATTCCAACATTGTAATTTCTTTCCTCTTTGCACAACTATGCCATTCTATTCTTACATTGTCATTACATTTTTTATATTTATATGTGTTACTGTGTAAGTTTTCTATGCTTCTAAGGATCAATTTTAAAAATAGAAAGTTAAACAGCATTTATACTATGATTAATATTTTTTTCACTGTAAAACAAATTAAGAATTTTTTTCTATTATTATATCTGTTATTAAATGGATGTTATCTTCCAAGAATTAAGATTAAATGTATTTTTCTTTTCCTAAACTCCATCTAGTGCTTAAAACTAGGGTACCTTTAAATTTGCTTCATATTTAGACCATGTATGTTTTGTATAGTTATCTTCCCCTCCTTCTCACATCTCCCATCCTAGGTGTTTCTTATTTTCTTTTTTATAATCATTGTTTTTATTTTGAAGCCACATGTGTCTGTCATGTCCTTCAGACCTTTCAGGAGCTTAATTATACAATGTACATAATTGGTTTTCCTGTATTGAAGACCTTCTTTGCTGGGCCCTCTTGCTTTCCCTTTTAACTGGTTCATTGCTTTCTAGACACACTGCACAGCTGTCAACCTTAGATTTCTTTCCTTTGATCTCCTCCTTAGTTCACTTTGAGTTAAATTTTACAGCATCTTTTTTCTTGAGTTCCTTTTTCATTTTGGCAGAGTGTAACATCTCTGTGTCACAGTTTGTTCATCTTTAAATTTAAGATAAAAATGTCATAGGGTTGATGTGAATATTCGAAGAGTTAGTACATGCAAAGTGCTGAGAAGAGTACCTTGAAAGTATGTACTGCTCTGCAATTTTCTCAGAAAGGGAAGTAAAACTCTCTGAGTCCTACAACTCTTAAAATATCTTTATTTTTCACTGCTCTTCTTGGTTGGTTGTTTGGAATAGAATTTCAGTTTCAAAATAACTTTCCCTTAAAATTTGAATGTCTCATTCCTTTATCCTCCAATATTCATTCTATTGATAAGTCTGAGGTCAATTTGGTTCTTGACCTTTGTAGGTAATGTATATTTTTTCTTTTAGAGGTATCTAGGGTCCTTGTTTTATCTCTGGTATTATGAATGTTAACAGAACATAGTAGTTTTTTTTTAAATTCCCTTTCACTCATCCTGCGTGGCAGTCAGTACGCTCCTTCGTTTTGAAAGATCATGTCTCTCTTGAGTTTAGAGCATAGTCTCACATTTTATTTCTCTATTTTCTCCTCTCTATTGTCTTGTCTGCTTCTGGAGAATTCTCTTAAGGATCCCTTTAGGATTTAAAGAAAAATTCTCTTCTAATGATTATTTCTTTTTTCACTGGGATCAATTGTCCATTTCTTTCTCTTGAATATTTTCATTTTTCTTCTCAAATACCTGGTGATTTTTTGGTCGAATCTTCATGAATGGAGGTCTGTGTTGGTGAGTAAAGGTAGTTGATGTGGTTTCCTTTGCAAATGTGTTGGTTTGTAAAGCAAAACCATCTCCCTGTTGACCTAGAAGGCTGTTTGCCCGCTCTACTCTCATGGGCAGTTCTGGTGACAAAAATGCTTCCCCTGAGGTACTGAAGCAGAGAGCAGGCAGGCTTGGGACCTTCCACGTAGCCACTTTCCCCAAATTATCCCAATTCCTTGGAGTTAAAAAATAAATCAAGTAAAATAAGGGCAGTTATTTAGTTATCTCACAGTGCAAATCTGTGTGCTAACTGGATTCTGTATCTCTCGTTGAGGGAAGAAGGCAGCAAACACACTGCCAGAGACTGAGCTGCATAGAGAATTTACAGATTAGGTATAAATGTTTGTAGAGATGAGGCACCACTGCACTTCTGTTTTCATGGTTGCCTATGATTCCTCCATCTTTTTTGCTCGTTGAAGCTGATGGCATGGGGGGCCTTCCTGTGTGCCACTCCATTCATTTCGAGGGGCATCACTTATTCAGATGCTCTGAGCTTAGTCAATGTGCTAGTCTCTCCTACCTTGTCCCCATCTCTGGAATTCCTTACAATGTTCTGATCCTCTTATGATCTCTCCTGGTGTTAGCCATCACCTCTCTGCTGATAAGTCTCCCTCCCTAGTGCTTGCCTCTCTCGAGTTCTGCTTGGGGGTGGGAGGGTTCCATCCCACGAGCTTCTCCCACTCACAGTTCCAAAGCTGAGGTCATCATTTTTCCTGCCCTCTTCTTCCCAAGTTCCTATTGTTGTTGGTGGTTCCCTATCTATCCAGGAGTCCAATCCTTAAAGGAGAGACATCACACACAGTGCCTTTCTTTCACCTACTCTCAGTGAGTATGTAATCCTGCCTTTCTTAGCCAATTCGGGCTGCTGCTGCTGGGTGGCTTAAAACAACAGAGATTTATTTCTCACAGTCCTAGATTTGGGTGCCACCATGGCCAGGTGAAGTCCTTCTTTCTGGTTGGCAGAAGTATGACTTAGAGCTGTGTCCTCACATGGCAGAGAGAGATCACCTCCCTATGTCTCTTCTTATAAGGGCACTAATCCCATCATGGGGCCACACCCTCATGACCTAGTCACCCCCAAATCCCCCCACCACCTAACACCATCACAATGGGAATTAAGTTTCAACTCACATTTTCGGGGGATACAAACATTCAGCCCATAACACGGTTTTGGGTCTTAACTATCTGTCACATTTGTCCCCTTGTCTGTCTTCTCATACTTGGTTCAGGTTTTCATTGTCTTTGGTCTGCATGGGATCATAGATGCTTTCTCTCTCTCTCTATGCATCTCTTTCAGTACATTCTTCATGTACCCAGAGTGACCTTGAACAGACCTTGTAGCTCTTGCTGCAAGGCCCTTTGTGTGGAGCCTTATTGGTCCGTTCTCTCTCTGCTCTAAGCATCCTCAGTGCTCACATCCCATCCCCAATCTTTTATGCTCCAGTAATAACAACAGCAGAGCTCTTCATGGACAGGTTTTTATCTCTCCCTTTCTTGTTTTATCCACCACTGACCTCCAGGATCTAGAACATAGACCGACATAGAGTTGGTGTTCAATAAACAGGGTAAAAACACTCTGTACCTACTCCCAACCATCCATCATGTGCTTTCTCCCCAGATCTTGCCCCAATCTTCTGGTTTTTCTTCCTCTCAAGCAACCATCCAGGTGTCCCACATGAATGCAAAGTTCTCTGGCTGTCCTTCCTGACAGCAGCGGAGAAGAACGCATCTGCCACATGTACCTGCATCCACTGGGCCTGAGACTGTGTTGACCTGCTCCGGTAAAGCTACTCGCCCAGCAGTTATGAATGAGGTCGCCACTTTGTTGAGCTTGGAAATGTCCACTGCCATCCTATAGAATGTGTCGGGATGGATGTTCTGGGGACAGGGTGGTTGCATCCTCTAGGTCTTTAATCCCTGTCGTTTCCCCTGGGGCATAACATTGTTTTGGATTTCCTCTCTGCGTGTGTGCGTGTGGTGGGGCAATTCAGAGGCCTCCACTCAATTTTCCCCACTGAGCTCTTACTTCCTACTCCAAGAAACAATATAGTAGTTCTAACATCTAAAGTCTGTCTGATTCATACAATTCTGGGCTGGGAAGGTGGTCAGGGTTGGGTCTGTGGACCCAGGAGAGCCAGTCCGAGCCGGGCCTTGGTAACGGACCCCACCTTCCTCCCCTTAATACAGGGGCTAAGGGGCACACCTCAGGTCCCTACTTGCCAGTGCCATCTTGAATCCGTGCCCAACAGTCCTCAGAGGGTCTGGGGTTTCCTGTCCTCAGGGTGCGGTACCTGAGTAAACGGGCATGGCCTTTTTGGGAGGAACTGGGCTCCGTTCACACATACACTTGCTGGGATGCTTCGGGTCCCGCTCCCAGGGCACCTACTTGTCCTTCCATCAGTGAGATCCAGGCCTGAAAACTGGCTCAGGTCGGGGCTGAAAATGGGCATTTTGGGGGGCTGTTTCCTTCAGCCTCTTGAACTTTTTTATTTTTAGTGGACAGATGGAGCAAGACCCTTTTGGACACCGATCTCACCAGTCCAGGCCTGCTGGCCCATTACTTTCTCTGGCTCAGGCCTGCCTGGCGGCCCCTGCAGTGGGGCTGACCACCTGTCACTGTGCCCTCCTCGCTCCTGCTGTTGGACGATTCCATCCGCCCTGTTTCCACAGGGAGTCCAGTTCTATAGCAACAGGACAGCCACCTCTGAGCTTTCCAGCAGGGCACCTCTCCGCAGCACACCCTCTCCCAGCCTGACAGGTGGGGCGTTTCCTGGGCTCTTGCGTTGAGCACCGTTGGCTGGTTTCTGACCTCGTGTGCTCTGTGCACTCTGGAATGCCTGCTTCCTCCCTTCCTCCACTGTCTGGATGGCAGCCTTGGCATTTCTGCTTCCTTTCTGACTTTCTCCCAGCTACTACGAGCCACCTCAGCAGTGTGTCGGCACTGCCTGGGGCCTGCCAGGGTTTGGCACTGTCATGGAGGAGTGTGCCCACACGGGTAGCTCCCTCTTGCCTGCTAGGCTCTGCCCGTCTTGATCCATCCCCGCCTGCTCCCCTGGGGCCGTCAGCAGCTCTTGGCCTGGTCCTGCTGCTTCCTCCCGGAGCAGGCCCAGGGCTCCCCTGCCAGGGGCTACTGTGACTTGAGCCTGGTTATCTGTCTATTGGTGGGAGCGCCCAGGGGCACGCCTGCTGCTTGCGGGCCAGAGGCCTCTGCAGCATTTTCGAGCACAGGAGGAGCTCAAGCCTTAGACGAGAAGAGAGGGCCACTTCTGCAGGCCCAGAGGGTCCTTGGGGATTTCTGTGAGCTCTGACCCAGAAGTCCCTATTCCAAGCACTGGGGTCCTGCTCCCTTTCAACCAGAGTCTGCCTTTGGCATGGAGAATCCCACCTTCTCTGGGGCTCTGCAGCCATTGTAATTAAGTAAATCTGAGCCTGATCTTCAGCTTTTCCTGCCCTCTGGCTAACAGAGATGAAAGTTGCCTATGTTTCCAGCGGTCATCTGACCCGGCACGCTTCATCTTCAGTTGGCGATTCGTGACTCTTAGGCTTTCACTGTCGCCAATAAAGGACACACTCAGCACCAGCGATCCCATTCCATTAGCCCCATAATTGCCCCTTCCCAGAACCTCTCCTACGTCTGATACTGTGCCTGTCAGGGCGTTTGTGCCCTTCCGTGGTATCTGACCCAGTTCACCAGTGGAAACGGTTTTAACACTTGCGCCGTGACAGCCTGCCCGGGGCCTTCGGCATCCCACGTGCCCCAGGGCTGGGGGCTTCGCGCCGACTGCTCACCTTTGTGGATGAATGCCGTGCGCTCCAGCGCTGACTTCTGTCTAAACTGCTGCTTACGTATCTGTGATGGATTACACGCTTTGGGACTGGACGGAGGCTGCCAAGTGTCCTTTAGCCTCAGTTCTAATGGGGAGTGCAGGGCACACGTGCATTCTCCCTCTCGGGTTTGAAAACACATTTGTGTGCACACCCAGAGGCAAGGCTGGGTGCTGCCGGTCCCCACAGTGGTGATCCCAAGGGGAGCAGGCAGACGTGCTGGGCACCTGGGGGCCAGGAGTGCCGCTCCCACCGCCCAGAAGAGAGAAAGACCTTAGGCCCTGGGTGGATTCCTTTTCAAAACTGAAGTGGCTAAAGACTTGGATGATTGAAGATGGAGAAAGAGGATATGAAGAACCTTGTAAATAAATAATTAGCTGTTGTGTTTCCGGGGATAAAAAATATATAATTAACCCTTTAATTCTCATCATCAAACTCATAAACCACATTATTCTCTATCGACTGCCTTTGCAAGGACCTTGGAGTAATTTCTTGAGACAAGGCACATGATGCCCCACTCCCAGTCCTGACCCACCCATCCCACTCACCGTCTCCGTTCTCCAGCCTCCCTCCCTTCCACACATACCCACTGAGGGCCCACCCCATGCCAGGCACTATTTTAGTCCTGGGATCACACAACCAGAAGGGCCTTTTGTCCTTTCCCAACAGCCTCATCGGTGTGGGAATGACTCTGAGAACTCGAGCTTTCCAAGCCCCATCCTGGCAGATGTCGTCTCTGATGCCTCTAGGTCTCTTTACCTGGGCTTCCTCGTTGATATAATGGATGGAATAATACTTTACATGCACTTAAGGGGCACCAATGAGTATTTATGAAGTGTGTTGAACACACAAAGAATAAATCCACCAAATGTGAACTCAGATTTGAGCACATTTCACTGAGTTTCAGTGATTCTAGGGTGCTGGCCTGGCAGGGCGTCATAGGCATTAAATGCTACCAACTGCCGGTGTTTCCTCATATTAAAGACAATCTCATTTAGGAGAATTCACACTTTAGAGTTATCCTTCACCCGGGAAATCACATAGACAGAGGCACAGACATGGTAGCTTTCCTTTTCTAAATACAAGAGCCAAAGCATATAGCAATTAATTTTTTGTTTACTTGAAACTTTCACATACAAAGTGTTTAATTTTCACATCCAAGCTCCCTGCTCTTTTGTGCGTCAAATAGTGGTACTGTGCTCCTAATTACTCAGCCTCACGCTACTGCTGAATGCCGCTTTTCTCTCCCCCCCTTCATCGTCTAAGAAGGCTCATGAAAAGCAGGATTCTTGTTTTCACTGGTCTGAGCTCTCCATCGTGAAGGGTGGTCTCTGGTCCCAGGCTCTCCTCCTCCGTGTTTGGACAGCTACAGTACAGATACAGTCCACTCAAGATTCCTACTGGCAAGGATCTGCTTTTTGTAACAAGCCTTTCAAGCCAGATTTTTTTCTTAATAATAAAAATAATTTATAAAAGCCTCCCCTGGGAGCAGCTGTCAGGCCACACAGCTTGTAATTATAAGGGGATATCTGAAGCGTTTACTCCATTTCACTTTCACATGTTTCCAGCTGATTTCTTTATAGTCATGTCGCTTTAATTAAGTTTGGTTGTTCTAGGAAATAGACAGCCTTGCATTAACGTTCTTGGGAAAGTAATGAAATTAACCAGGTATGGGGATGCCCGCCCTACGGGTTTGGCCCCCAGAAGGAAGGGATGGGGATGTCCTCAGCTCTGAATTGAGAGGGTTTGACACACAGTTAGGGCTCTTTTGTGAACTGGAGAGACCTACGAATGAATGAGGAAAAGAACAGTGGGTGAATAGTAGGTGTGAAATAGGTGTTGGTCTTCTAAACGGCAAATACAGCAGTTGAAGGGCGCAGAGGCAGGTGCTCCCTCCCTATGCTTCCTCCCGTTGCTTAGAATTTCACTCCTGTTTAGATTTCCCTCCCTCTCTGCCTCCTTTCCTTCCTCCTCTTCTCCTTTGGACCAGGGTCTCAGTATGTGTGAGCCATTAGCTTTACAGCTCTACTAAAATTCTTTTCACTCACCATCTATGCTTTACCTTTATGTAGGACCCCAAATCAAAGCCAGTTCGTCCGTTAAGCATGGTAGGGACAGTGCCTGAGGCCCACAGTGCTTTTAGGGACCTATGACATGTTTTAACTTTTTTTTTTTTTTGGATCAGAATTGAAACAGGAACCTTTAGTTTGAAGAAAATGACTTAATATACAATATTCACATATTCATCTTTTTACCAACATATAGTGAAATATAATTTTTAATATTATTTTATGGAGTAAAGGACCCAGGGAGAGAAAAATGCATAGAGCCCAAGAAAGTCGTAATGAGGCCCTGGCCCAAAGGCTTTGTGTCTTTTGACTTAGCCAGTGGTTCTTGATCCCAGCTGGACGCTGTGGTCACCTGGGTATCCCCCTTCCCAGGGATTCGGAGTCAGCGTGTCTGCGAGGAGCTCAGGCACTCTTCTTCAAAAGCCCCTCAGCTGTTCGGATGTGCAGTCCAGCTGAAAACCACTGGGTTAGGTGCTAGACGTTTTCATACTCTCTCGTATAGAGCAGTCCCTGGAGGGCTGGGTAGCTTGAAGATCCTGATTCAGCTGCCCTGGGAGGTGGGGTGGGGACCTGTGTTTCTAACAGGTTCCCAGGTGACGGCCGTGCTGCTGGTTCAAGGCCCACCTTCCAGTAGTGTGGGGTCTGCAGTCTGGGTTCTGCATGGAAGGAACATGCCCTCTCTGTCCAGTGGTTCAAGGACTATTTATTGAGTATCCACTATTTGCGAGGCACTGGTGTGTTTTGCATATTCTTTCTAATGTCACAACTGCCTCATGAGGGAGGTGGTATTATCTCGGTTTTACAGATGAAAAAGTTGAGGTTCAGAGACGTTAAGATTGGAGCCCAGGATCCCTCAGCAACTGCCTGGTGATGCTGGGAGTCCAGTCAGATCAGAGACGCGCCGAGTCCGGTCTTACCCCAGGCTGTGTCCAGCACCTGCGTGGGCTCCCGACAGAAAGCTGAACACCTGCACCCAGGGCTCATGGCCTTGTTGGCCGTGGATTTAAATGAGATGACCATAGTTTAAAGAGAGTGACTCAGAAGGCTCTGTAGGAGAAGCTGGTCCTTGCCTTTTATAGCTTCCAGGGGCTGTTGGCATTTCTGGGCTGGAGGACACGTCAGCTCTCTCTGCCTCCACGGTCCCATGGCTTCCTTCTCTTCCACATGTGTCAACACCCCTCTGCCTCCTTTTCATAAGGACACTTGTGGTCATGCTCAGGGCCCACCACATAATCCAGGATAAACTCCCCGTCTTAAGGGCCTTAACTTAATCACACCCACCAAATCCCACATCAGGTAGCATTTACAGGTCCTGGGGGTCAGTACAGGGACTTGGGGCATTATTCAGTGGACCACAGATGTGCTCAGTGCTGGTGCCTCGTCATAAGTGACAAGGTGCTCATGTGCTCTTCAGTGAATGAAATTAGTTTTCTGTTGTGACATGTTGGACCCTAAAGCATAGGGCCTCAGCAGGGGCCCCTCAGCTTCTCCTGCCAGTCCTAAGGGCAGTGTGGGCTACTACATGGGTTACTGTTGCTTGGGGCTGCTTGTCACCTAGCAAGAGCGACAGAAATGCTGGGATCGTGGAATGTCGCCTGCTTCCTGGGCATTGATCGGTGGGGTCAGGCACAGGGCCTTCCCAGGTGTCTCCTTCAGCTGCTCTCAATGCCCTCCTGGAATCACAGGCCACACTCTTCTGCTTTCTTGAATGCGTCTGGGTCCCTGGGAAGCTGGAAGCCATCAGTACCCATGCACCCCTTCTGGAAGCCTCTCAGCACATGCCCAGGGGCACTGGGCGGCTGGCGGGCGGCACCTGCCCTGACACACCCTAAGCCAGTGCGCTGGGCCCCCACTGTGCTCATTCCCAGGTCTGCAGGCTCCGTGAGTGCCTGCTTACGGCGTGTCTGGGAGCTTGCTTCCCCTCCACGTCTCTTCCTTGTCCAGACCCAGGCTACTTTTATTGCTCGTCTCGTGCACTATTATCTCTTCCATAAAGCTCAAGTGTATTTTCATTAAAAAAAATCCAACAATCATTCTTTTCTTTCCCTCTGTCATATTGAGGTAATATTCCCATTGTAAAGGCATGGCTGCTGGAATGGGGCAAGGGTCACAGAAGTACAGGGAGAACCACCTGTAGGCTCCCCCACGGTCTCGGGCTTGGCTCTGCGAGCCGCCCTGGCCGGGCCCCTCCCTGCGCGTCAGGGCTCCTCCACCAAGCGGCCACACCCACTCCACTTAAGCCAAAGCAAACTACTGAAGGATCTTGGATGTGGCCTTCGATCACCTCTTCCTGGAAGGCCCATCTTCTGTCTACTTGCTTTTCTCCCTGAAAAGAATCAGCTTGAGCTTCTTTGCTTTTTAAAAGTAGAATGAATCCTTTAAACTCTCCTTTGAACCACCACCACGTGTGGCAGAATCAAGTGAGATATAAGAGAAGACATCCCGTGAGAAATGGAAAGGTGCCTGGGAATTTCAGTGTGACGGGGAGTCCCTGATTCCCTGGTCTCCGTGCTGCTGGCTGCAGCTAAGTGCCATCTGGACTTCCCGTTCCTCTGGGGACCTCTGTGCTGTCCAAAGTGCACATGTCGCCATTGTCCCCCATAGGCTGATCTGCCACAGGGCGACCGCGGTGCCTGCAGAATCGCCTTCCCTGCCCCCGACAGGTGCCACCTGCCCTAACGTCAGCGCGATTTTGCCAATCCCTATCAAATCCCTACCTCCTGTGGGGGCAGGCCGGAAGCAGAGGCTCCCGGATGGGCAGGACGGTTCCTGCCTCATGAAGTTCATAGTCTGCGGCAGAGTTTCTCAAAGTTGAGAAATGTTTCAGCTCCTTTTAAAGGACAAAAAAGAATCTCAGTCACTTGGTGTTGTTTCAAACAGATTTATTCGTACGAGCACATCACTAGGAGTTGACCTATTTATGCTTGAACTTCCTGCATTTCTATAAAGCAAAACACATTTTCTAATTTGGTGAGAACTGAACTGAAATCCAGTAAAGCTGAAATTCACAGGGTGACGTGGGACTCGGTCGGGGTGCTGGTGGCCGGGCCCTGCAGAGTTTGACCCTCCCTCACTGTCCTGTCTCGGGTGATTCAGCTCTGCCACTGGGGCGCTCTGAATGTCGTACAGGGCCCTGGGACAGGTCCAGTCCGCCTCTGTTCTTTTCTCATTAGTCTGCATCCCTTAAAGCAGAACCACGAGGACCAGCGCCACCTAAATGCAAGTCCAACAGGTGCTGAGACGCCTGGTCATTAGGAAAGTTCCCAGGTGACTCAGAAGAGGCCCAGAGTAGTGTTTTCTTTTAAGATGAAGAGCAGTGAAAATGGAAAAGTTTTACTTTTTCAAAGAAAAGCCACTGCCTGTTGAGACTGTATCCTGGGATCTGAGTCTGATAAATACCCATCTGGTGACGGCCTCACATTTTCCAGGTCAACTCCCATTTCAAGTGTCTTGCTTCCCTGTCCGTTTGTTTGCTATGCGTTACTCCTTGGTTTTGGTTTGGGGAGCTGGGTGCTGACCACCAGTCTCAACTGTTTTGTGCCTTTGCATGCTTCCCGTCATCCTGGGATGCTTCTATTCCCTCATCGGAATTTCCTCACCCTCAGGACGGGAGGCCAGCTCAGGCTGACGTGTTGCAGGAAGCCCTGCCGTCTTCTGGCTTGGCTCTGCTCTGTCACGACACTGACCGTGAGTGGCCACACGTGACCTGTACGTTTCGGCTCTGTCGTTCTGTCCTCCTGGAGACTTGTTCTGAATTCCCCCTCCGTGTCCAGCAGAATCTACACGTATGTGGTGCTCAGTGCATCTTTGGAATTCAACTGCAGTTATGGTCTCTTTTCTGGACCATGGAGCTGGTGAGTGGCTGCTGTGGGAAATCGTGGCTGCTGCCATGGTGTCTGGATGCTGTTTCCTAAAACCCCAGCATGGACGCAGTCAGGGAGACCCAGGGAGATGCTTGGATAGGGGCAGACCCGGCGCAGGCTGCTTGTGCATGGAAGTGCCTGTGGGTAAGCACGTGTGCGTGTGGGCATGCGTGTGTTAGTGTGTGCATGTTTAAACACATCCCACAGGTCAGCAAACCAGGTGAGCACACCAGTGGGATATTCTCACCACACCCCAGCGGCTTGGATCTCTTTCCCATTCTCTCTTCCTTCCTCCTGGGGGATTAGCGATGAATACAAGGGGTGCTAGGACGCTCTTGTGGAATTTTCTCCTTGGCAATGTTGTTGAAAATGAATTGTCTGAAATGGTTCCTGGGTGAACTCCTTTGCCACCATCCCTTGAAGCACACGGGATACCGTGATCACACCCCCGGGGCTCTGCCAGACACCGGCGCTGCTGAGCAACTCCCGTTCCCAAGTGGTGTGATTGTATCTCAGACTGTTCACATCCCTCCAGGGTTTTCTTTCTTTCTTTCCTGGTATAAATGAATCAATTATTTAAGGTGAACACTTTGATCATCATGAGGTGCTGGTTTGTGGCAGAAACCTTGGCTGTTCCTGAGCCCCATGCCCCCCAGCACGCGCTGCGGCCCTTCCCTTTGAAGGCACCCTCTGACCCCAGAGCACCCTGGCTGCCAGGAAGGCCTCCTGGCTTCCCGACCTCTGGGCCCACGGCTGAGATACTGGGATCTGCACCCCTTCGCGGGGCTCTGCAGGTCACTGCTCTGTGCCTTTGCGGGAGAGTCACAGGGCGAGTTTTCTGCCGCAACACTTACACTGGTTGGGAGAAAGAAATTTGGAGGTCACTGGGGATCCATATGAATTAGCATTTATATCATATTAATGATGTGCTAATTGCTCTTGCAACCTTTTTAATGCAGATTAATCTAGTCCTGTTTGCTTTGTCATGTACCCAGTGTCACACCTTCTAGCCTTTCCACTATTGGCAAGGTAATTAGCAGTGCCCTGTTAATAAGGACATGGCTGTCTTTTGTGGGGACCAAGACTGTTCCAACATTGGTCAGGCCATTTTAAAGTTACAGTGTCTCTCAGAAAGAGGGAACCGTTAAAAGGTACTGTGGGAACGTCTGTGTGTGGAATTTGCTGAGGTGGAATCTGCCCACAGGAGGCAGTGAGGTCTGCTGCCATCCAAGGTTCTCTTCCTTGGCCCGTCTCCTCTCTGCTTTCTCCATGGACTAAATGCTGAGGACTTCAAGCAAGTGGGCCCAGCTGGGGCCCGGGGCACGAGGAAGACCGTGCCCCTTGTATATACTCAGCCCCATGTCCTCCAGTGTTTCCAGCCAAGCGGAGAAGGTGAACAGAACCTCTGCAATAAAAAACCACACGCCTACCAAAAGCCGTGCCCTGCGCCGTCTGTTTGCACCCCACTGTCAGCCCTCATGATGCGGTCCGGAGGGGGTTCAAAGGCCACCAGGAGGCTGGTCAGAAACCACTGTTTCAGAAACTGAAGACTGGTAAAACAACTCTCAACCTGTCTTCATTTAAAGTTTTCAATTTTTTGTTCATCCTGGATTCTTTGCATTAATTTTTATTTTTAAAGATATTTCATTAAAAATCATTCATCTTGGTTACTGAGATGTTTGACACCCCTTCATGGCTCTGCCAGGCTGAAGGATTGGGTGACTTTCTTGGTTTTGCAGCAGGGATGATAAACCTGGTGGAGAAAGAGTATTGCTAGAGGAGTTTGGGATTCTGGGGGTCTTTTCTGGGACTTCCTCCCTTCTTAAATATTTGGGAAAAAGCCCAACATCTTCATTAGCTTTGACACTGATAGACAGGCCATTCTGCTACATCACTGGTGACGGGGTTTGTATAGTGGTAGCTATGTTAAGTCCTTGAAACAAGTGGGGTGTTGTAAACAATAAAAACCATTCTTAGGAAAAATTCGAGTCACCCGAGCATGTGCAATGTCGAAGATGGATTTTGGATTTAGAGTCTGAATTTGGGTTTTAATTTGGCTCTTCCACTTCCTAGCGGAGTGGTCTTAGATTCGTGGTTCAAGATCACCGAGCTTCCATTTTCTCATCAGTAAATGAAAACAAGCCTATTTATAGGGTTGTTATAAGGATTAAGTGAAACAATCCTGGCAAAGTATTTGGCATATGTTCGATTCTACAAACTTCCAATTTCCCTCTTCTTCTGGAAGGAAGACCTGTGTTCACAAAAGAATTCTTGATTCTGTGTCCCAGTCGATGCTCATTGGGTCTCTCATTTATTCTGTCCCATAGCTCGTAGGCTGTAGTTGCCAGGCCACTGTATTTCCCCAAGCCCTCGAGCCCCGGGCCTCAGCAGGGCTTTTAGCATAGGCGGAGCTCTCGGCTGCCCCTGGGCCCTCTCACGGCTCCTCAGGGCTCCTCATGGCGCAGGACAGGCCCTTCTCTCCTCCCTGCGCCACCTCCCCTTGCCCGCCTTTGCTGTTCGGGCTCCTCTTGGGACTCCTGTGCATGCCGTGGAGCTCCTTTCAGGCCTCACTGATGGCTCTCTGGGGTCACCCTGCTGGGGTGGAGGGACACCCCAGTGAGGGTGGCTCTGTCCCCACGTGGGGCAGTCTCTGGTATGTTCGAAGCCCTCTGTTCCCTCTTCTTCACAATACCGTGAGCACTGCTCCTGACTCCTGTGTCACAGGACCCCCTGGAGGGAGATACTACTGGCTGGTGGCCCAACCTCATTGCCAGTCCCCTCTACCTTTGCTACCTTCCAGCAAGGAGTGGCCACAGGCTACATGGTACAGGGCTGGCCAAAGGGACAAAAGGAAGCCAAATTTTCTTAGAATTCCTGCTACAGTGTTGACCTCTTCCTTTTTATGGTGGAACAAACATAAATGTGACAAGGGGGAAAGTTCTCGCCACAGGAGACAGTGGCAGGGGGGCTGGTGGGCGGGGCATTCTCAGAAGGGGCCACTGAGCCAGAAAAAGAAGTCCCTTATTTGTTGAAGCTGCTCTGGTTAGGTTTTCTGTCACTTTTAGCCAAACCCTTCCTCTCTGGTGCACCGCCATCTCCTGTGGTCCAAGGCGGACCTAGGAGCCTCCAGCGGATAAACACGAGCCAAGGGCATCTAGCGCTTGGAGGTCAGATCTGTGATCTGATGGAGCCTGTGTTCCCGGCCTTCTCCAACCTTCAGTTGAGCTGCCCTGGAGGCCCCTGGGTTCCTGATGCAGACAGACCTGGAGGGTCTACCTGCCTTTCAGCCAGACCCACCCTGACATGTCAACTGCAAATTGCAGCTGCAGGCTTTGTGTGGATTCCAGCTGGGCCTCTTGCTTCTGGAAATGCTCTTGATTTGGAAGAGATAACAGTTTCTGCAGAGTAAACACCTGAGAAGGGGGGCGAGTTGGGCTTGACGCCATCATTAAATGCCAAAATATGGCCTTGTTCTAAGAAATTCTTAAAAACCTACCCGACCCATTTAAAGTTTGTTGGTGCAATGACGTATTATAACATTTGTACAATTGGAGAGAAAGGGCATTACAGAGAAAGAAAGTCACAAATTGTGATTTTCAATAAAGGTGCCTTCCAAATGGAGTATGTCAGAATGAGGGAGGTCATATTTTGTTGACTTTTCAACCACGCCAAGGTGCTGGGATGAAGATGGGGTCCCCAGAATGCTCAGTGGCCCTGCCTCTTGGTCTCCATGGCACTGCCTGGCCCTGGGGTCCCCCTGGCCTCTTCTGGCCCTCCTTCCAGCTGGGGCCTGCCCATCACCAGATGTTGACAACTGAACTGATCACTCATGTCAACAGCAGGGAAACAGGCAGCTGGTATATATTCAGTTTCCCAGAGAACCTTTAGTTTTACTTCAAAGAAGTGAATAGAATTTCAGGTACCAGAATAGACTTGGCTGGGCTGGGGGCTGGTGAGTACTGGTGAGTGGTGGAAGAATGACATTTTTTATCAGAAGGAAGACGCATGACCCTCCTCCCAAGTTCTGGTTATATATAAGGGCGGCATATGTTTATCTAGAATAGCTCTTGTGAAGCTGCTTTTTAAAAAGTCTTAGGCAAAAACAGTCTTCTGTAGGTTGTGGCAACTGTGGGGATGCTAATTTTGTAATGAACCAGGCAGTGATTGACAGGAGGCAAAACAGTAAAGGGCGGAAGATGGATGGCTCAGAGGCAGGGGTGGGCAACAAACAGGAGTGGACTTGGGTGACAGAAGCCAGGTGAAGCAGACGCCAAAAAGATGCGTGTAGGGAGGAATTCCAATCAGAGGTCGTGAGGCTTAATCAAGGGCTACGGTGGGGCTTGGAAGAGCAGAAGGCCCTGTGGGCCCTCCCGCTGCCCTTTCTCTGGGGTGCCTTGGGAGGGACGTCTTGGGCAGACTGATGGGGAAGGAGGGCTCAGTGGGGGCAGTGCACCCATGTCTCTGGCATGAAGAACCTCGACACCCTGGTCCCCAGAGGGCCCCAAGGAAGCCTTACTGGCTATGAGAAGGGGCAGAACGGGAGGAAGGGCCCAGTCTTGGTGTCTTGCCAATGGGTTTCAGCCCCGGGCAAGTTCACTATGGATTCAGTGAGACTGAGGAATGACCATGGAACGTTCTTGGGGTGAAAGGGTTTATACCAACTTTATTCCCATCGTGGCAGGTCAGTCACTAGAGTCCTGTCCACTCTGAGCGAGTCTGCGTGCAGCAAGCTGGCCTCTGCCTCTGGGCCTCTCTATCCCTGCGGCCGTCTCAGTCTCTGTCCTCGGCGCTGCCACCACTGCAGTCCCTGGTCTCCTACAGCCTTGCAGCTGTGCCACTGTGTCACCTAGAGCACTGGAAGGAGCTCTTTATATAGAGTCAATAACAGCATATTGCCCACACGTGTGTAGTGAGCTAGCGAGCCAGAGCCAGGGGAGACTCTTGGCCACAGGAACCTTCACTTTAACCACAGGATTTTCTGACTTCATCTCTATCTGCATAATTTTCCTGTCTTTGAGTAATTTGCTACTTAGACTCAACGACAGAACTCAAGTGATTTCATTGTTGGGGCGTTTCCACTCTGCTGCCTCCGATGAAGCTGGTGCTTTGCACCCGGTGGCCCCTAGGAGCATTTGCTTACTGAATGGAAAACCTCAGTGTGGGGACTGGCATGATGCAGAGCACTGGGGGCACCTGGTGTCCTGGAGGGACTGGCCTGTGGTGCGAGAAATCACCTGCTATAGAAATATTTCAGCCCCATGTAGATTGTCACCCTCTTGTGACAAACTGGTGGGAGATGACATTTTACCTTCTGCACTGGACACTCTCCTCTGGGGCTCTTCCCCTAACCACCCATTTCAGCAATGAAAAAACAATGATTGAGGCATGTTTTCTCGTGGGTTTTCATGCACTGTCTTGGTTGGGAACATTCGGACACCATTCCAAGTGTGATTTTTGAATAAACTTGAATTTTTACTTGGCCTGCTTTGGTAAACAGGCCTCATCTGTAAAGTTCCTTTGCAAACTCAGATGGACTGTTCCTGGTCCCGCGGCCGCCACTGCACAAGCCATCATCTAATGCCCACAGATCACCTCGCTGTCCTTGTCACGTGTGGCACCTTTGGTAACACCGAGCATTGTTTTGTCACCAGCACCTTTTGTGGTGCTTGGTACACAGTCAAAACTCACAGGCATTTTGCTGAAAATGCCTTCAGTGTGGAAGATTTCCTGAAAGTGTATCTTTCATAAATGGTGTAATGTGGATGCTTCAAACAAGTACACAGCTATTTCAAACCAAGAAATTTACCTTGACTTCAACTGCCTCTCAACGATGTTTTAGGACAAATTTTATTTTTTACCTAAACCATATAGATAGCAATCCTGTGCCTCCAGGTTGCCCAAATAAGTAGGTCATTGGTCTTTCCTACAGCATAGTGTGTGGGTGATATTGTGTGAAGCATTTACAAAAATAAGATGAGCATCTAATTATAATTCCGTAGATTACTTAGGCTGCCCCCTAGCCTGTCGGTGCATGTGTGTGTATGTGCATGTGTGTGTGCACATAATATCACAGGTATAATGTGGCAGCTCTCTGCTGGGCTAGTCCCAAGCCTCTTGCTGCTCTGAGCTGTAGATGCTCTCCCTAGAAGTAATATTATATGTACAGAGGTTTAAAAAAATCCCTGGAAGCCTCGTGTGGATAAAGTGAAGGTTCCTATGGCCAGGATTCTCACCTGGCTCTGGGTTGGCTAGCTCACTACACACATCTGGGCAATACTTTGTTATTGACTCTATATAAAGAGCTCCACCCAGTGCTCTGAGAGACAAGGTGGCAGGGCTGCAAGGCTGCAGGAGAGCAGAGACGAGACTGGAGTGGTGGCAGCACCGAGGACAGAGGCAGACGGCTGCAGGGATAGAGAGGCCCAGAGGCAGAGACCGGCTTGCTGCACGCAGACGCGCTCTGAATAGACGGGATTCTAGTGACTGACCTGCTGCCGTGGGAATAAAGTTGGGTGTAGCTCTTTCACCCCAGGAACGTTCTACTGTCATTTCTTTGGTCACATTGAATCCATAGTGACTTGCCGGGGGCTGAAACCCACTAGCAAGACACCTGGTATGCAAGAGAAAAGAGTAGCCCATATTTTTGTTTAGGAATGTCTTGTAGTAATTAAAATAATTAAATCAATTAGCATATGGTGACTACCTTCTCTGATGGGGGAAAGGATGAGTCAGGAATGTTATCTGCTCCTAAGAAGCTCATACCAAGTGAAAGGAAGGAGATATAGGTAGATATGAGTATATAGAGATAAATAGATAGGCAGACAGATAAAGTATCTATTTAGGGATAGTTTTTGGGGTGTCAGGCTCTGGTATGTTAATTATTGCATCACAATGAATCTTCACCATCCCCGTGCCTTAGATGTTGTCGCTGTTGCTCTTTGACATCTGAGTAACTGAGCATAGGAAGGCGACCGAACTTGCCAAGGTGTCCCCAGCTAGCAAGCAGGAGTACTGACAGTGCAGGCAGTGGTCCTTCCTGGGGGCCACGCTGGCACTGTGCCACCCGCACTCCAGCCTCAGCTTGCCTAGTTCTGCAGTTAGTCCAGGATGTGGTCGGCCCAGCAGACCGAGGAAGACACTGTTGGAGAGGGTGGGCGTCATGGAAATTTGGAGGCCATTGGGGTCTCTGTCTTTCTGGAGACCAGGAAGCTGGCTTTCTGGGTCCTGCCTG
Source organism: Phataginus tricuspis (assembly GCA_029783875.1). NCBI lineage: Eukaryota > Metazoa > Chordata > Mammalia > Pholidota > Manidae > Phataginus > Phataginus tricuspis. The sequence goes on along the minus strand of JAQQAC010020896.1, from coordinate 5,505,472 downwards.
CCCTGGGCCAAGGGGAAGGGCAGGGAAGAGGAAAAGCACAGACAGGCCCTTCCCTCCAGTGGCAGCACCTCGAGGGTGGCACAGGCAGAGCCAGGCACGACTCCCCAAACTCCTGAGTCTGGTTATTAAACATGACCAGGTGTCAGTAGGGTGAGGAGCTTTAGAAGACTTTTTAAAAAAAATTGAAGCACAGGTTAGAATCAAGTTCAATCAGAATCTTGAAAGTTAGCACCTGGTCAAGGTCAAGGAGCCATTCAAACTTTGGAAACAAATGGATCAACCACATGAACTTACGAAAGGTTAAAGACGGATTCGTTTTCAGTTGAAATAAGATTTTGGAGTTGAGATAAAGGTTCTTTGGCAACAGATGTATCAGGGAAGGTAACACTAGAAAAACTGAAGTCAGAAAGGGATTAAGTCCAGCTGACTGCTTGGTTCAGATAAGTGAAAACACTAAAATATATATGAAAAGAAGGTGCCAGAAATCCTTTCCATATGTTGTCACGCATTGTTTGCATTCATGAGCTAAATAATTCATGCTGTTTGTTAGGGGGCCTTGACGTAAGCCCACCTTGGGAACATTGGTTTATTTTTCTGCTGCATGAGTTATTGACAATATTGGATTTCCTGTCTCCAGAAGGTAAACTTATTGTTATGAACCAGTGGTATCGTGTGAGAAATGCTGTTGCCATGGAAGTGATTACAGATGCTTGAAGATGGGGTGGGGTTGCAAAAGTCCAACTGAACGGGGGTGCAGCCCTGCCTGAGGTAAGGATGCCTGAGACTTTGCAGGTGTGGGTCACGGAAACCAGAATCTCCACCTAGCTAGGGACTTTCCACTCAGGGGAATACTAGCACCTCTACTAACTGCCTGGTGAAGCTGACATTTGCAAATGATATCTATCTATACTCTACAGGGCTGCTCTCTGACACGAAAGGGATGCCAGGCAAAAATGTGGCAGCCCCGATTTACTACTTAATTTTTAAAAACCAGGAAGTTTCCACGAAGATACAGAACACAGGACAAAGTGTGCTCATGCCCTCGTTCATTCCTTCATTCAGGGAAGTGCTAGTGAGTTTAATTTGTGCCTGGTCCCTGGCAAGAGGCTGACCACTCTCAGAGGCACAGGTTTGGTCCATGTAAGTTGTGAAGGACAACTAGACGCGCAGTGCTGGGAAGTTCAAACCTCAGTGGCAGAGATGTGCGCGGGTGCCTGCATGCTGGCGGCATGATCAGCACAAGAGAGTCAGGTTGCCATAGGGAGCGCCTCGGAGGAGTTGCTAAGCAGGCCACTCAGGAGGGTGGGGGCTGGGGGTGGTGGGAAGCGCTCCCGGGCACATGCACTGTCCCGAGCACTGATCTCAAACAGCCTCCTGACTCAGGGGGGTGCTCTGCTCAATGTTGTGCCTTCTGAAATGTCCTATTTTGCTTGGAGTTAGTACCACAGAATTTGGGGTCTGATTATTCTCAGAGGTTCCAGTCTTGTGTCCCCAGTTAGATTCACAGCGTCTTTATGGTACAGAGCGTGGGATGGGGCACAGAGAGATTGCTCGGTGGCAGAACGATTGGAAACATGTAGATCTTCATGTTCCAATATAAAAGGAGGGTCTGTCGATACCACTTTCTTATTGGGGACTAACATCAAACACCATAAAATCCAGTTGTTAATGTTTATTAGACATGGGACCCTTTTCATTTCAGGTTGAATGAGATGACACTCACTTGTGGTAATTCAGGGACCAACCCAGTCTGCATTTTAGACTATTTGGAAGAGTTACAGTAATACATCTAAGATAGACACTGCCTTTTAGGAGTCATTAGGGAGCTCTGATTCTGAATATTTAACAGTGACTTATTTCCTGTAACAATTATTTGTGAGCACTTCGGATGTGTTGAAACAATGGATTCTCTGATACGTTTTGACACTTCCCCCAAATACTGTTTATAAATTAAATTGCTGTGTGAGAGAAGACGGAGGGTTGCTGGGCAAAGTTAAACCTCAGCCTAGCATAGAGGCTTTCAGATCAGTGAAGTTTGAGTTAAGGAAATCTCACCTTAGCTCACAGTAGGTTTTCCCTGTTCACAGTGTGAAATGTGCCTGGCGAAGGAGAAGCCCGGGAGGCAACATGTTGGAGGGTTAAGAGATTTTATGAGGACAGTCCATGGAAAACAGAATTCAGGGAAGTCATATGTCCTTTGCAGGGTGCACCACTGAATACAGGTTTAACCATTGGCGTGTTTGTGCAACATCTGAGCTCCCTGGTGCCAGCTTTCTGCACGGTGTCTCCATCTGAGGAGCCCCAGAGTCCCACCCTTGTCTCAAGGGAATGGAGGACTTGTCCAAGGTCGGTAAACTGGCAGAGCCCGGGAGGGCGGCCTGCCCACTGGAGCCCAGGGCACCGTGCAGGCTGCATAGAAGCCGGCTCCTCTGGCTCCCAGTTGGGCAGTGACCAGGCTACAGGGAGGAGCACCCCACTTCCTATCACAAGCATCTCCCCAGCGCTCTCCCTACCAGCCCACACTGCCCTGGAGCCAGGAGCCTCATCGTGAAGTGGGAGTGTGGGGTGGGGGGAGCTCTGGGTCTGCTTTTGAGGAACAGTCAAGAGCACTCAGGTCTAATGTTGTCTCTCTTCTGGCGAAGGATTAGGGGTAAAACTTTGGCCAGTGAACAGAAGAAATTGCTGCAGGTACTTCCCACCCCCGCCCCACTATTTTAATCAAGGCCTCTCTGACTTCAGCTTTCTGAGGGTGCTTTTCTTTTGAGGTGCTGGGTTTGAAGAAGGCCCCTCTCAAGTTCTGTCCTTGAAGCAGCAGGCTTGGCAAGGGCTCTGGAGTCCACCGGCTCTGAAGTTCTGGGGACATCGTGAGGTTGTCAGAGTGCCGGTTACATAGCCGTTTCTCACCTCTTGCTAGAAATCACCTGACTAGAACATAAATTACTTTTGTGATGCAGGAATGCTTGGACATGTGAAGCAAAGCTTCACTTTTTTGGGCTTATTTTTAAAGGGGAGAAAAGCTGATGTGTGCCAGATGACAGTCACCTTGGAATCATCTGCTCACATCTATAACCGGCTTGCACACCTCTTGCTAAATGTTTTCCTGTTTGTAGAAGCATGTGGCTGGTGTTGAAAGAATTTCACAAGAGCGCTGGCCCATTTCTCTTAGAGTCCTTCCCACATTTTATTGCCTGCTTCTGCTGATAAGAAATGCGAATGCAGTTTGGGCTGAAACTGCATCAGAGGAGAGTCAGAGAGCTAAGTCCAGAGAGAGTTTCTTTAAAAATCAAGTGTGACGTGGCCTTTACAGTCTAGGTACATGTCACCCTCTTCACCCGAGGACTGAATCCAGAGAGCGCACCCCTCAGAGGTAGGCGGCCACGCTCGCTCCTCTGCCTGGTAGTCCTGTTCAACACCCAGCTGGCCAGGTGTAATAATAATAATTTCTCCATTTGCTCTTGAAAATGTCCCGGTTTGGGCAGTATATAATAAGGCGCTCTACTCATTTCTAGCTCACAGGTATTCTGAAACACTCAAGATTTCTCCTAGTTTCCTCACGTTGCATTTTCTTTGCATCTTTACAGCTGGTCTGGTGTGGAAAAACAATGCCATTCATTTCAAAGTCGCTCACGGTCTAGCGGCACATTTCCTTATCCCCGGCTCCTTTAGGAAAAACTAAACTGTCAGAATGGACTTGTTGCCCTTTTACCAGTTTCCAACTGCAGACTTAGAAAGGGAGTGTGTTTCCCCCAGTTTCTCATACCCTGAACGCGCAGGCACTGGGGATGAAAGTGTCCGTTAAAGCACCATGCAGAGGGGTCTGGGCCGCGCGGGCCCTGAGCGCTCTCGCTGCAGGAAGGATGTTCGTGCTATTATTCTGTCCTGCTGGCTGGTGCAGTTGTATGATGTAGTTTCCCCAGATTCCTCGAGGAATGTTTCATCACAAAGGCCTGCTCTTGCGGTGCCCAAGGGAGCTGGTCTGTCTCTATTTTCCCCTATGCTTTTTATGGCTCGATGCTTGGTGAACGTCTCTCGGCTAGATCAGCCGTCAGCGTGTACAGCCTGCTGGTGAACCTTGGTCGGCTTCTCCATGCCAACCTGGACCGCTCGGTGGCAATTACAGCTCTTAACCACCATGAGAATGTTGAGGGAAAGGTGGACCTTCCTAAAGGCTGTCAGTGCCTCAGCGGGGGGTAAATCTGGCAGGAAAAGGGGGGAAACGAAGGCCCGTTCCATTCTTGTGAGACAGAATGCGGTGTGCGCTGGACGGTCTGCAGCAGTGGAGCCAGCGAGAGAAAAGGAAACGCCATAGTGATTTGTTCCCTGGTGTTGTTTGTACCACACAACTGACATTTGATTCATTTATCCACGGGTTCCTAAATCATTCATGGAGTGGCTACGAAGGCTTGCAGTTCTTAGGCATCGTTCCAGAGACTTCTAAATAATCGTGAATGATCCTGGACCTCAGGGAACCCGGGGCTTAGATGGGTGACCAGCAGCGACACGACTCTTTGGGAATCATCTCTGAAGGGGAGGTAGACCCGGGTGTCCCGGAGGCCCAGAGGGGCACCCGGCTCCGTCTAGGCGAGTCGCAGAGGACTCAGCAGGGGGCCAGCCGGATGAGGTCTGAAGGCGGCAAAAGGCAAGCTCTCTTCTAGGACGACATGTCTGTGGCACCGGAGAGTTCAGAATGGCCAGAGGAAGGTTCTTACGGGAACCTAGGGAAGATCCATGTATTCGTTCTACAGTTATGCCTGGAGAGCCTGCTCTGTGCTCTGTGTGAAGCCCATGTTTATGAAGATGAGAAGAGAAAGGCAGGAGAGACCGTGAGGGGTTCATGGCCCAGCAGAAGGGGCCCTGACATTACCCCGGAGCTGCGGGGATCCTCGGGAGGGTAACCAGGGCTGACGTGATCGGGCCTGCGTGTCCGCTCTCCTGTGGGTGCGTGCTGGCGGCCCCCACTTCATCTTCTGCAGGACGCGCGAGAAGCGCCTTTCCTCAGCCCCATTCTCCTGAGGAGAACTTTGAGGCAGCGAGCTGTTGAGTAGCTTGCCCAAGGTTGCACAGCATGGCAGAAGGGTGGGGGGCCGGGCTGGAATTTGGGGCATTGAGAGGAGGAGAGGCGGAGGCTGACGGAAGGGCCTGGATGACAGCTGGGAGGGAGCTGTGCAAGCCCGTGGGGTGGAGTCCAGCCCTCCTCTGCCTGGCACCCTCCCCTGGTTCCTGCTGCCCCATAACCGCTAATGTTGGCACCGCCCTTGCGGGACAAGGAGGTCATATCTCAAAATGTCCCTTGTTTTAAGAGAGCATGGGATGTGTGCTCAGGGGGATGTTGCCGGTCTACAAGACTCCCTCCTTCAAACCTCCTTAGACAGGAGAAAGCTCTGTACCCAGCTTTGTTACCATTTAAGGCTCCCAAGAGTTCAGCCCAAACTAACTTCCTATCCAGCAAGTTGAAGTCCCATCCATCTTGGGGGCTCACTGCAAATGGCAACCTCTCTGGGAAGCCCTCCGGACTCTCCCAGTCAGACAGGGCTTGTGCCACCCCTGCTCCCCTGGTGTTTTGCAGCAGCAAATAACTGATCCCAAATTCTTTTCCACAGCCATTTGTGTTTCTGTCTTAACATCCTGGAGGGCAGAAACTGTTCCTTATTTATTTGTGTGCTTTGCATGTAGTAGGTGTTTAATAAATCATATTGAGTAGGTGCCCAATAAAAGGGTTTAAATGAAGGGAGAAAAGTCCTGGTGGTGTTTTTTTTCTTCTTTTACTTTCCCTTTTATGGGTGATTTTGCAACCAAGCTATCCTTACAGGCTATCCTTCTGATGTTTCTGTTTCCTCTATGTTCCCAGGGTTCTTGATTACTTTCCCATTCATGCCTTCATCAGCCTGACGTGTATTAGAAGGAGCTGTGTCTCTGTGCGCCTGCACCCCCACTAGCCTCTAAGTCCTTGATGGCTGGGTTCTTATTCCTAAGTGCCAAGTCTGGTAGCTGGAACTTAGTGGAGGGTGGGAAGTGGCAGCAAAGTGGGAATGCCAGGCCCCCTGGAAGCCCCTCTCCAATTTCCCATTGCCCATCCCCAGCACACAGCCCATTCTCTCTGGGCCAATCAGCTGCACCCTTCCATTCCATCCTAATGGGGCACAGGTGGCCCAGCCTCGCTCCATGTCCCTTCTGTGTTTCCTCTTGGTCTTCGCAGACCCAGGCTCACACATGATGTTACAATGATATGGGCTTCAGCTTTGATCAAAGCTGAAAACTGCAGCTGAGACCTGAACTGGCTGGGAAATGAGGAGAGGCATCCTCCAGCCGGTCGGGCCACAGTGTGCGAATCTGTGGTGCGAGAGCCTTTTCCACAGTGACAAGTCAGAACCCTCTGAGCGATTCCTTTAAGATGGCCACACCGTGGGGGAGGAAACGGTGCTGCAGATGGACAGTATTATCGAAAGGGCGCTCTGTGACCCAGAGAAGAGCAGTTGCACTTGCCATCGCTGGCTTTCTGCCAGCTCAGTCCCACTCTCTTAATAAAGAGTGGAGGGTGAGGTGGAGAGGAGAAGAAGGAAAGGAATAGTATGCATGTTCCCACTACTTCCTTCCAGTGTAAACATTACAAGCAAGCTTGTCATGGCAGTATGTTCAGTGGAAATATGTACTGCTACTGGACACAGAGCAAGAATTTTTTGCTCATGGAATTTTCACTCAACAATAGGGAAAAAATTATTTTATCACAGGCAGTTTTGGTTCCAAATATGGATTTGACAAGTGTTTCCCCAAATGCCACCAGGACTGAAGCATGCAGCTGCTATGGAAATTTCACAACTCTTAAAAGAACCCTGAATGCATTTTTAAAAAAATCACTACATCACATATTTAAATTGTGCATTTTATTGTTGCTAACATTTGAGTATGATAATTAGAGAGAGCTCGGAGATCTCGTCTAAGAAACCGTAAGCTTTCATTTAGCTGTTGGACTTTCTGCACTTTCATTTAGCGTCATGGCGAAATACGAGCAGTCTGTTTGGCTAGTTTCACATCCTATTCATTGTAAGTTTTACTTTCTGGGGCCAAGACATTGATGTTTGGGTTTTCAGAACAGAAAGATGATCTTGAATATGAAACTCATGTATCTCTGTAGCTTTTTTATTGAAGTCTCACCACTTGGTATCGTATGTCAAAAATGGTCCAGTGCAGCAAATCCTTAATCTGATGTGAACTCTGCTTGGTTTAATGCTGTTGCAATAAAGCATGCCATCAAGATGAAAGAAAGTCGGTGTCTTCTACTCCACGTGACAGTGTTATTAACACACCCTAGTGTGTGTTACCACCGGGCCAGATGCAATTGGTTGGTTCATAGAAGAGAATTATGTGACCCCCTTTTCAGATTGGGCTGGGGACTTCCATGGGGCCATGACATTCTGTCAAAAATGACTCAGCTTTTGCATGGCTGTATTTTTAAAGCTCTTTTCATTCAGGCTTGATACTGGTTTTTCTCTCAGTTCCGTCTAGTTAATTTTATTATCTTCAAAATGTAAAACTACCCTGTTCAATTTTAAATCAATTTATGCACCGAAGATGTTGTTTTAGGAGAATTTCTCGTAGGAGGACATCCAGTGGGTAAGACCGTCCTGACTTCTTAGAATCCATCCTGGGATTAATGGTAATTCCGTTTACACACATTAAAAATCTATATGAAAACCGCCCCAAGTGTTCGCATGAACTGCTTAATGCGGCTTATGGAAGGTAGTTTGGGCACGTTGTACATACATAAGCAAGAGATCTCAAGTAGTCTCTGTGTGTGCACCCAGCACAGGCAGGGGTAGAGTAGGACTGAATAGCAGAGGGAGGAAAGCTTTTCATTTTAAATCTTTCCTGATTTTTAGTGTTACACCTATAGGACTTTTACTCAGTTTTACCTTTTCTAATCACCTGAATTGGCATTGTCACTAGGATGTTTATTTAACGTAACTGTGTAAATCAGATATGATTTTCTTTTGATGATTAAAGAAGGAGTTGGGAGTTCACTCTGGTTAAGTTGGGACACCTCCCAGACAGAACCCGGACCTCATAAAAAAAGTCCCTATCTTGAGGCCCAGGTGATGCTTTTAGGGAAAGGTTGGTTATGGAGAAAGCTGGAGGTAGGAGGGCTGACTTTGCACTTCCCTTTGTATGAGGAGACTGCTGACCAGCATGGAAGAGACAGTGGCTGTCAGAGGAGGAGACAGAGAATACGAATACATGTGAAGCGGGTGGCAGCTTGAAGCTGGCTATAGGAAGTCCTGGAGTGGGGCCAGACGGGCGGCCTGGAGCTTGGGCTGCGGGCAGGCTGAGGGAGCTGGCTGCCCCATCAGTGCAGGCTGGAGGGGGTCCCGGGGGCTTCAGGATGGGCCAGAGCCCTCTCGAGATGGGGGCTGAGTCATGCGGCTGGAAGCGTGGTGGATGGCCAGACTCACAGGACAGCGTCAGAAACGGGCCACTTATAGCAGACTGCGGCTCAAACACAAGCTAAGCCAATCCACCCCTCATCAAAGACAGTACTTGCGGGAGCCCCAGGGGAAAGGGGTCACCCATCTCTCCTGCCTTGCCTGCTGAGCTCACTCATCACGGAGAGGAGAGGTGCGTCGGGATGGAACGGAAATGATGGGGACTCTCAGAACACAGGAGGCAGGGGCGAAGGAAGAGGCGGCGAGCAAGCCAGCCCGACGGAGGGAGTAGTCGTGGCCACGAGGCCCCGTGGATTTCTCTGTGGGGATTGGCTGTGAGGGAGGGGGTCCCTTTATGACTTCTCCTAGGCCTGGTCCATACATTACAGGCCACACTGGTTCTAACTTAAGGAAAACCCGGGCACGCAGGTGGGGTGAAATAGCGCGCTGGACCATGAACGTCGCACCTCGTGTTGCTTCCTTGAACGACGGGGACTGGGCCGTTTCTGTCCAAACTGCCAGGGCCACAGGTATTTCCCCGGTGATCACTCCCTGGGATTTCCTCTTTCCCTTTTGCTTTCCATCATTGGGCACGAGGGACTTGGGGTTAAGGTGAGCAACCGGGTTCGGGTTGCTTCCAAACTGACTGAGCTGGGGCTGGTCTCAGGGGAAGGCCGCTGGGGGATTTGCTCCCAGTGCATAGCCGGCAGTCACTTTCTTACTCACCATCCACTCCAAGTAAGTGATGTCTGAGCCCAGGGCAGAGCAGAATGTGTTAGAAAGAGAGGTTGAGATCAAGTTTGCAAGCCTGCATTCTGGGATTTTTGTTGTGAGCTGACTCAGAAAGAGAGGCTGCCCATTTTAGAAGCTGCTGATCGTTGAGGGCCCTACGGGCAACAGTGACACTCACCTCCAGGACAGGTGGTGACAGGTGCAGGGAGCTGGCAGAAGAAAGGCAGTGGGTGAGACTGTGAAATGATTTACATGACCGGGAACCTGGGTGCAGAGGGCAGGGGACGCGAGGTTTGCTTTAACGAGTCTAGGCTTTCTCTGCACGCGCTCTGCAAACCAAGCTGAAGCCCTCCGTGAGAGCCCAGGCAGGGAGCAGCAGCTCGGCTCAGTGAGCCTGCAGTCCTCCAGGAGACCCGCTCCAGCCCCAGGAAGGAGCGTCCCCCTCTCCTCATGGTGCGTCACAGCTTCAGGGGCGCAGCCCCAGCTGCCTGGGGCACCAGCCTCACCAAACCAGTTTGCTGAAGGGCCTGCTGGAGAGTGGTGCTGACTGTGGGTGGGAAGGACAGGGCCTCCCCTGGATGGCATGCCTGCTGCACATCCTTCTCCAAGGGAGTGACTGCAGACTGAGGCGGGTGGGAAGAGGCCCAGAGGCCCTGAGCCCCTCTGGGCAGGCCATGCATGACGCTGCACCGGGGTGTCCTGGGAGGAGTGTGGTCCTGTCTTCTTGCCCATGGGTAGCCAGTGACCATGGTGCTTGGGGCACTAGTTCATAAATGGGGTCACCTTGCCTCCACCCCAACTGCAGGGAGAGGGTGGGGCCCAGCTACAGGGTGGGGAGGCCCCAGGATCTTTGGGACCTGAACCCCAGATGCACATGCTGGGGTTCTGCTAGAAGGGCAGGCAAGGGGGCCTCACTCTCAGGAGGAGTCCAGAGACCCTGTCATTTCCCTCCTCTCCCCACTCGCTCCCAGGCAGTCCCCCACTTACCTCTGCTGGGCTCCTGTCAACCCTGAGGCTGCACCAGGCCTCGCGCAGGACGCTGGCATTGGAAGAGAACAGGCTGGTCCCTGACAGTGTTCAGTCACTGCAGTCAGAGCAAAAGGACATTTGTGAGCTAGTCTGGAAAATGGAGCATGTCCTCTATTATTTTTTCCATGGGAAAAAATTGCGTTTAATTACAAATTATTTCAAACATTATAGTCTCAAATAAAAAATATTGACTAACAAATGCATCTTCAGAGCAGGGTCTTTCTTAAATACTTATCAGTGTTTACATTTTGAACTGTAAGGTAATACGCTGTGTTACAGATGTTGAAAAAGGAAGGCACTCTCTCCTGTCATCCTAAGGTATCCGCCCTTCTAGCTCCCAGCTGGCTTCTCTCCCTGTGCGTCAGTACTTTACATGTTTGCAATCTTGGTGCAGATGGAATTTTGCATATTGCTTTTTCACCTGGCTTTGAATGTTAAGCCTGTTGGATGTTTCTGGGGCGTCCTTGCAGCAGTCACTGAGAGCTGGTAAGTACCTCACTCTTGAATGAATGCACCGTGAGTCACTCGGGTCACTGGGACAGGGTCTGCATGGGAGCTGGGAAGTGCTACCATTGGAAGCTTCAATAATGGCACCATTCAAAACTCCAAAAAGGGAAAGGGAAAATTAGATTTTGAGTCACAGGAAAAGGAAAATTCAAGGTGTCTTGGTAAGTCCTTACACCCCTGCAGGCCGCCTGCAGGGCTAGCATCCCCTGCTGACGGGGCTGCGGTGGTGGGGGCAGCTCTCCAGCAAGCCCCTTGTAGGAGTGGATCTGGTGGCTTCCCCGCTCCTTCTCCTCCTTGACAGCAGCTGCGTGCTCCCAATGGATCCTCTCCTCCTCGCCTCGTTCCAGTCTTCCACCTTCCATTTGTGCACCTGGGAAGCCAGGGTATGTGATAGGAGGGGTCTTCAGGCAGGTGGATCTGTGGGCGCTGTGGTGCTCGACTGAGCAGAGCAGCCTGTGCCCCTCCCCGTCTCCTGCATGGGTCCTCCTCCCCCTTCCTCCCCAAGTCCGTCCTCAGGTCTGGGGATGGAGCTTCCTATGACATGTTTGCCTAGGTCTTTTCTCTGACTGCCTGAGATACTGCATTATTTAGTAGCAGAAACCTTGCCTTCTTACAGAATCATGATTTGTGTACAGAATCTTGTAGGAGATGACACACCCAAGTGGCACTTGCATAGTGTTCCTTTGGATGTTATTTCGTGACGGGCCTTGTTGTCTTGGGGAGAAGAGCTGCTTCCTGACCTGCGAGGGGCTGATCCTGGTGACTGCAGCCCCTTTACGATCCAGAAGTCGTGGACCCTGGCCTGGCTGGGCGCTATCAGTGCCATCCAACCCAGAAGTATACAGAAGGCAAGGGGGGCCATAGTCATGAGACTGTTGGAGAGCACTGGGAGAGAGAGGGGCCACAGTTCGGCCAGCTGTCATCAGGACAGACTGCAGGCGAATTTAGAGTTGGGGGAGGTGATCTGAGGCCGTGGCTGACGGGCTCTGTGCTAGGAGCTGCTTTTGGCCTCATCTCATTAAATCCTCGCAAGGTGGGCATTATGGTCCCATCTCCCATCTTGCTGACGAAGAAATGGTGAGCTGGTCCCTCTGCTGCTAAAGGGTCAGAGCTGAGCTGGCAACTTGGCCTAGGTTCTGGTTGACTTTATTGGAAAGCAGGACTCAACCTCCAGCTTCCTTCCTTGTGCCACGGTAGGGAAGGGAGGGAGGAAAAGAGAGGAGAAAGGCCTGTGAGCAGCCAGTGGGACGAAAGGCTCAAGTGTCTTGTGTCTTGTCAGAGTCCTCTAATCCCACTTGCAGAGCCTGAGAATTCCGTACAGGTGCTAATGGCCAGACCCGTCAGCCACCACATCTCCTGAAGTCACTGTTCTGGGGACCCAGAGTGGTATGCACAGCCCAGCACTGATTTCTGTGTTCTTTTCAGAGCGATAAATGTGATCTAACTGTGGTCTCAGAAACAAATTAAGATCAATTCACAACCAAACAGGTAACTGAAATCCATGGGCTATGCAAGAGAGAGCTCACATTTTGAAATGCAGAACAGAATGAATGAAGTCACCTTTGACTCTAATAAAGGCCTTCTGGCATACATTTTAAGATGCTGAGTGGTGTACTGCAATGAACCTAAATTTAGAGGTGGAAAATTAGAACAAAGCTACCTATTTATTAACTCACCACTTTGCAATGACCTGTCATTGTGTTTTGGGTAGGTCTCTGGATAGCGCACATACTACTTTTCCTGTTGAAACCATAAAATTTACATTTTCTTGAGCATCTTGCCTTTGGTTAACGTTCCTATATGCTCTATTTTAAAAGCCGTGCTTCCTTTTCATCCTATTTCTTTACTAAATATATATTTCCAGGGTTTTATAGTTTTCTTTTATGGAAACAACTTGATTTCACTGCAAGTCTTGCAATGTTCTCAGGTGGAGCATAATTACTGGCTGCCAATTACTCTTTTATTAAGGGATATGCCACAGGTGATTTTAAAAGCGTTTCTCCTCGTGAAACTGACAAAAGAAGGCCATTTTCAAAGTCAGGCCGACCCTCCACACAGAGCGTGCCTGCCCCGGAGGCTGAGTGGCTTCTCCACTCCCAGACAAATGCTGAGGGCTGCAAAAGGCCCCAAATGGCCCTTCTCCCCTTCTTGTTCCTGGCCAGAAGGTGCAGGAGGCCGTTCATTAAATGTAGCAGCACTGAGAAGTGGCGAATCAACCCTTCGTAAGAAGAAAAACTGGCAAAGTGGGTATGTTTCTCCCTGGGGAGCCAAATCTTAAATTTTGAAAGCTGTAAAAGCAGATCCAGTACATGAAGAGGACAAGCAGAGGGCATAAGCCATCCGTTTGTTGTGTTCATTCATTCTGTTTGAAAGATCTAATTGTTATTTCAGTGGCATTTAGATGAAACCAGAGTGTGGATATTTGCACGTCTCTAACTGGAACTCCCCTGCACGGAGCCGGTGGCTGCTAAGAGTTGTCAGTGCCTGTATTTTGTTCCTGGACCTCAGTCAGGTCACTTCACGTCCCTGAGGCCTCAGTGTCCCTGCCCTTGAGTCGCACACAGTCAGTGGAGATATAGAGATATTGTCCAAACAAGGACATAAATAAAACATGTATAATCACAAATGGGTAAGTGCTTAAGAAGTCTGGATCAGTGTGTCTTGCCAATGGGTTTCAGCCCCCAGCAAGTTCACTGTGGATTCAGTGTGACCAAAGAAATGACAGTAGAACATTCCCTGGGTGAGAGGGTTGTACCCAACTTTATTTCCACAGTGGCAGGTCAGCCACGAAAATCCCATCCACTCAGAGCAAGTCTTCACACAGCAAGCCCGTCTCTGCCTCTGGGTCTCTCGGCCCACACAGCCGTCCTCTGGGCCTCTGTCCTCAGCGCTGCCACCACTCCAGCCTCTGCTCTGCTCTCCTGCAGCCTTGCAGCCGTGCCACCATGTCGCCCAGACCACTGGGCGGAACTCTTTCTACAGAGTCAATAGCAACGTATTGCCCACAGGTGTGTAGTGAGCTAGCCAGCCAGGGCCAGGTGAGAATCCTGGCCACAGGAACCTTCACTTTATCCACAAATGTGCTCCAAGAGGGTATTACAGGTTGGCGAGGGTGACAAAGGTTCCTGGAGAAAATGCTGTTGAGGCAAGACCTGAAGGCTGGGTAAGAGCTGAGGAGGGGAGACAGGGAGGGAAGGGAGCTCTCTGCAGAAGGAACCGTGTGGGTAAAGGACCTGTGGTCAGAGGGAGTGAGGTGTGTGTGCACAACTGAAAGGCCAGTGTGTTTGGGGGTCCGAGAATGAGTGGTAGGAACCAGGGCATAGAGGGTCTTACAGGGCAGATTCAGAAGTTGTCTTTTATTGTAAGAGCACCAGAGCCAGCAAAGGGTCTCGTGTGTGTGTGTGTGCACACGTGTGTGTGTCTGCGTGCACACGCCCGGAAGTGTGTTGACAGGCTGGGGGCAGGTGGTCATCACAACTTGAGACATTTGTTAGGGTCGCTGTGGCTTCGGGTCAGAGGGAGTCAGGTGGGTGCAGGAAGTCTAGCAGGGGTCCACCACAAAGACCCCAGTTGGAGAGGGTGGTGCTTCGGGCGAGGGTGTGGTATAGAGATGGCAGAGGGGTGGGTGGCTCTGGGAGTCACCCGCACGGTTTGGTGATAGTTTGGCCACGGGCTGTGCAGGACAGTGAATGGTTGGAGCCTGTGGGTTCCAACCCCACATCTGGGTAAATGGAGGCCATTCCCAGAGGCGGCCAGGGCCGCTGGCTTAGGAAGGGATCGTGACTCCCGGTCAGCTCAGGACTTTGTCTGAGTTGCCAGTGAGATGGCCTAGGAGAGGGCGGGCAGGCAGTGAGGTGGGTGTGGACGTGGAGAGCTTCGGGCTGGATCTCACATTCTGAGTCGCCCATGGGGGGACGAGGCTGAGGCTGAGGTGTGGCCGGGTTTCCTCAGGAGAGAAGAGAGGATCTGACTTGAGTCCGGAGGAGCTCCAGGGGCCCCCGGCCTCGGGGCAGCCTCAGGAGGTGGCGGAGAAGGTGAGGCTGGAGAGGTGGCAGTTGGAGTCCAAGGGGGTCCCAGGGTGGGAGCATGGTGGACCGTGCTGACTGCTGTCGAGGGGCTGAGATGACGGAGAAACGTCTGTGGTTGGACTCTAGCGGAAACTCTCGGGCTTTCAAAGCACTGAAGTACAGAGAACTATCCTGTTTTCTATAAGAAGGAGGATTCATAACTGGTACATCAGATTTTCTCCCCAGCGGCACTGCTGGGTTCTGGGAAGGGCAGTTCCTGGTTGTGAGACCATCCTGGGTGCTGTGGATGTTCCGAAGCACTCCTGGCCTCTGCCCAGCAGCTGCCCCGATAGCCTCCCTCCCTGGGAATGACAGCAAGAAGTGACCTGGTCAGATGTCCCCCGGGGTGGGGAATGTGGGCAAAATTGTCCCTGGTTGAGAATGACTCATTTAAACATAATAAATTTTAGAAATGAATTTGATAGGCTCATATTTCTTCTTAATTTCTTCAGCTACCAGCTGTGTGGGTTGGGCATCCTTGGCATGGCTATGATGTCACAAATACAAGTCCCGGGAGGGGAAAAAAAAATCATTGATTAGTATCCGAATGGCATGGTGGCCACCCCGTACTCAGCTACTGTGAGAAACAAAAATTAGGGATGGGCTGACTCTACAGGTTTTCTAATTTTTAGGAAGCATGAAAGCAGACAGTTGGTATCACCCAGGAGAGAGGAGCTTCCCCTCCGTGGTGAAGGCGCAGCCCACACCTGGGGGCACAATCTGCCAGCTGAACCCCTTCCCCCCTTTGGGGCTTATGCTTTGCAACAAGCTTTTGTTAATATTTAGGATATTAAAAAAAAAAGTGAAATGAACATTGCTAATAGGACGGCACCCTATCTTCCAAAACATATAATCTCCTTTCTGGGTTGGCAAAGTTTGCAAAATAAATCTTATCCAGTGCCACACTGACTGCAGTATTTGTCTTTGACACCCTGTGCTATTGAAATCCGTAACGCCTTAGAGCTGACTTCAGCAAACAAATTTAACAACCTAGTTAAAACCAAATAGTTTTATAGAGATGCTGTAAGTTCTTTTTTAAGTTATAGCAGGACAGAGTTAGAGAGGCAGACAATAGAAGTCCTGAGGTTGCTCATATACTGTGTGCTGCAGCAGAACATGGACGCAGCGGCGCCAAGCCAGAGGCAGCCCAGGACAGCTGGGCTTCTGGAATCCAGAGCTCCTCTGTGTCCAGAACAAAGGGTGTTTTAATTTCCTGCTGTGTTGCACGGTTTTTCAGGGACATGTGTTTAATGATTCTTTTTATGCTAAATGAACTATAACAAGAATTGTACTAATAAGCTCTGATGGGATGTCATGAGAGAGAGCGCATACTTCCCAACAGGATGCGCTGGAGTTTGCTAGTTTCCCAAAGAAACCATGCACACCAGAGCAGGCGCTTTCATCTGTTCGGATTGGACAGCTCACAGAGTGGGGGTCCTGAGACCTTGGAGGAGGAATCAGGCTTTGCCTCGCCTTCCTTCTCCCCGGGTTATTTAAAGAAGGTGGTCCGTTTGTGTCACGAGGTGCGTACTGGAGCCGGTCGCCCAGAGCTCAGTGTCTGTGTTGAGTCAGCCTCATGGTGACTGACACGGGTACTGAGCATTCTGTGTGGAAATCAGGGAGGCTGGGCTGCAGGATAGGACCCAGAGTAACCAAGGCCGTGTAAAAGGAAGGAAGGGGGAGGAAGGAATAGTTTTTGTAAGCCTCTCCTTTGCATCTGTGGCCTCAGGGCAGAGGTCCTCAGGCATTTCTAGGCCGGCCCGGAGGAAGCCACCCCGTGCTCACGGACCAGCGGGAGCCCCTCATGGCGTCACCTGGCCCATGAACCTCTTGATGAGTGTATTAGGGTTCTTCAGAGAAACAGAACCAGTAGCATACGTGTGTATATATACACATATGTCCCGTGATCTTCTGTCGGCAAGCCGGAGGCCCCAGGGAGGCCCATAGTGTAATTCAGTCTGAGTCCGGAGGCTTGAGAACCAGAGGCAGAGGGTATAGATTCCAGTCTGGATCTGAAGGTATGAGAAACAGAAGCACCAAAGGCAGAGTTCAATGTCCCGGCTCTCCACTGAGGCTGAATGGGCTCAATTCTTCCTCCTCCACTTTTCTGTTCTCTTTGGGCCCTCAAGGATGGGATGATGTCCACCCACGATGCAGAGGGCAAGCCCCGTTACGGAGTCCACTAACTCAAACGCTGGTCTCACCGGGAAACACCCTCACAGACTCGCTCAGAAATAACGTTTAGCCAAATATCTGGGCACCTGGAGATTCAGTCAAGCTGGCAAATAAAATTAACCATCACCATGAGTTTTTGGGAAAAGCTGTTCCGATTCTAGCAATGCCAGGATTTATCTCATGGAATAAAGGGCATTAGTGCTGAAAGGAGCCTTTTAGAACTTCAAGAGCAATGAACTCATGGGGAAACTGAGGCCCCGAGTTGCACACCAGGCAGAGGTGGAGAGGGGGTACCAGGACCTTGATCTCTTGAAAGCTGAGCAGTATACATCATGTCGACACTTTGGGGTGATCATTTGGCGTGGTCCCCCAAAAAGACAAAATAGCCAGTGGTGAAGGAGCTCTGGTGCCAGCTGGGCATGCTTAGGCACCCAGGCCCCACGGGCCCGCCTGTTTCAGTTGGGGCCGTATGTTGGCACTCCCCTGTGGCCTGTCACCCAATTGTGAGGGGGTGTCGCCTCTTTGTGCCCCACTGAGCTACCCACACTTTCTTTCCTTTTCCCACCAACCTTCGCCTTAGAGCTATCAGCCATGCGTATCTCGGAAATTAGGTTGGTTCCCTCTCCCAGGGTCACTTGCATATGAAACTTTCTCCTTTGATTCTGGCAATGATTTGAGTGAGGGCCTCCGGAGGCACATGTGAAGCCCTGATGTGAGGTCCTCTGTGTCGTGATGCCCAGCAGGGGTGGGTCTGACCACAAGCCCAGGAGGGTCCATCGCCTCTCCCTGCCTCAGCTTCCTGGCTGCCCCCACCTCCCCCTTCCACCTGCTGACCTCACAACTTCCCCCAAACCTAACCGACAGGCTAGAAACCCACAGGGAAGCCTGCGGTGGGAGCTCTGGGCCTGCAGAGGGGGCAGGGAGCCTTGTGCTTCCGGAGCTGAAAGATGGCTCCCACTGAGGGCCTTGCTCGCGGCACTCAGCAGCCTCTCAGAGAGAGGGCCCCTCGCAGCCCGTCCGGAGCTAGTCGTCCAGGGACAAGAAGAGGGCCGGCCGCTCTTGTCTTAGCTCAGCAGCTGCCGCGAAGGCATAGGAAGCTGTTGGCCACACATGCAATGATTTTTCAAGGAAAGCATTAACTTTTCATCACTACGTTTGGAATATTAAACCTATTTAAGAGGAGCACCTCTTGGCTTTGTTAATGTGAATTTCTTGCAGAGCAACATCCCGTGTTAGTTCTCTTTATTCTGGGGCTCTTCGGCATTTTCAGGTAGTTCTAAAAATCAGCAAATACTTATTGTGCATTGAGCACAGCTACCTATCGTGCAGGTTCAAAGGAGGGTGTAAACAGTCCTCCCTGACTTCCCAGGGCTTCTAATGTCCAAGGAAAGCAAGACTGAAGCCAACCGGCAATAAAATAGCCACTATCTAAATAATAATGACTCCCCAGAGCAGTCAAAGGGCCAGGGGGCTCCAGGGCCGTCCTTTCTGAGGGAGGCGGGGTCTGGCTGGGATTCCAGACCTTTGAACTGACCTGTCAGTGGCATAGACACAGAAGTAGGTATGCTTCAATTGTGCCTGCAGCGGAGGGAACGTGGTTTACACTTATTTTTCTTTTTTTTGCTCAGTATTGGTTTCTGTCCTAGAATTTCACCCTGTTTTATCCTCAGAATAGTCCTGTGCAGGATCTTTCTAGGAGACTAATTTTCTGCCTCATCAGGAGGCCACAGGGACCCAGGGGTCTGTGAAACGGAGACTCTGATAAAACTTAACGGCTGAGGTTGCTGATAAGTGGGTTAACTAACATGCGTAAAGCCCCTGAACAGCCCCTGCTGCTTGGCAAGGCCGGTCAAAGCCAGCTGTTAGGGTTCTCCTCGCTTCGGAAGCCTCACACAGCCCCTGCGGGAGAAGGGCTTTTATCATCATGTCACATTTGAGGAGAGCAAGACGCCCGACCGCAGGTCCTGCTCACAGGGATCATGTGACGGACACATCATTTGAAGCCGTGTCTGTCCCATCACCTCCCCCCTCCCAGAATTTCTGCCTGCGAGTATGTATCAGAAAGCCCTAGAAAGCCTTTAAATAATCACTTTAATTTTCAGGTGATAAAATGACCCATTTTAGGATTGACTACAAAGCTAGTGTCAAGAGATAAGCTTCTGGGGCTTTTCAATACTGTATCCATGTTGTTGAAACACTTCTTTTTTCTTTTGTTTTTTTCCCTTTCAGATCAAGAGAGTGCTTGACCCTTAAGTACTAAAAAAAAATTAACATTTTTTTTCTTCCCAAAATAAACCTTATAACCCATTTTGATGTCCTTGCTCCAGAAGCATTCAGAAGTCATCATGCCCTGGGGCATGGAGGTGCGATTCCAGGGGCAGGATGAGCCCTGGGGCAGCAACCAGTGGTGCTCAGAAGTGGTGACAGGTGCTTCAGGATCGCCCATCTCGGAGGCTCTCGTGCTCACACTTTACTTCTTTAATGAATGACACCACTGTGTCCCTGGCGACCCAGGCTGGGGGCCTGGCTCTGTGGTTGACATCTCTTCCCTGCACACCTTGTCACATGCCCCCGAAGCCTCTCTGTGCTTTCACTCCCATGCCTTCCAGTGGGCTTGCCCAGGACGGGACAGGCGAGAGAGCTCAGGTGGCCTGTGGGACACACACTCCCAGGCGAGCCCTCGCAGGCCTCGGTCTATCTCAAAGCCCAGATGCAGTGGATGGGAGGTGGGGCTGCAGAAGGACGTGCAGGAAGCAGTGGAGGCTGGTGGGGGTGTGTGGAGCGGGCGCCATGCGGCCGAAGACCGTGAAGAGGGCCAGGTTGGTGGACTTGCCCCAGGTTGTCCCAGCATGCGGCTGCCTATGGGCCCTCCACTGTCTGCATGGTTGGGTCTCAAGGAATCCTGGGCAGGAAATCTTTGTTTGTCCCCCCAGACCTGGCACTGGAGCCTGAACGCTGGTGGGGCCTGAAAGAATTAGGTTGAATATAACTGGGTTCAGGGCACCCGCATTTCCCTTAGTGGAGAATATGCTCAGTTCTGGAGCTTCAGGTCTGTACAGGCTTTTTGCCTTTTGCCGAGTACCTGAGGGACTTCCAGCCTTCGTGAAGGAGGCGCTGCATATAGGCTTTCCCTGTGCACCTGCCAGGGGGACCCCAGTGTTAGCATTTGGAAGCCCCCTGATCCCTGTGGAAATCCATCGCCTGGGTGTTCCCACTGAGTGCCTTGCTTGACTAGTAGATGCTATAAAAAGGAACCCTTTCTCTGGGAAGATTTGCCTGGCCCTCTGGGGGCAGTGTTTTTCAGAAGTACTGATTTCTCTGAGTGTGGTGAGGGCCTCTCCTGGGAAGGAAGGCCAGAGGCCCAGGAACATGGGCCCATGTTTCAGGAGGTGTAACGAGGTCTGAAGTCCTGTTTGGCCAGGGCACGTGTCTTTCCTGAGAGTGGCAGAGGACCTCCATATGGGTAGCCTGGGGGAGCCCTCTCCTGCTGGGCACTCCGTCTGTGCATAAGAAGGCTTTCTTGATTGCTTTGGCCAGATGTGACATTTTTCCGAGCTTGAGGGTCTGCAGTGGGTGGCCCCTCTTGGCCCTTTGGGCTGAGACGCAGGGCTCCTTGTTGAGGGGCTGCCTCTTCCCGGCTCTGCCCTGACTTCCAGCCTGGGGGCTCTGTCCCCCTAAGCTGTCAGCACCCTGCTCTGGCTCCACTGGTGGGGGCTGTCAGGGGCCCTCTGAGCCAACCCCACCTTGGACCCTATGAGGCAACTGGGATCTTGCCCAAGCCTTAAATATAAAATCAAATCTGTGCTGCATTCTCTAGAAAGAAAAGCCAATCTTGTCCTTATACTTCACCTCTTCCGGTGTTTGGAGGACAGAAGTAATGCCCGGTGCATGCAAGCCACCACCCTTCAAGGGCCTCACCCTGTGTGCAGACATCCCTGTGACTCCTGCCTCCTGAAGCAGTTTGTACAATTGCACACCCTGTCCCCTTCCCTGGAAGCCCCTTTGGTTCAGACCCCCCCCCCCACATCCATCCCTCATTTATTAAACATCTGTGCAGGCAGGTTGTCTCGTGGCCAGAGATGCCCGGCTCCCCAGTCCCCGCCCACTATTGATTAGCTGTGTGTCCCTGGGCTGCTATCTAACCTGTCTCAGACTCAATTTTCTCACCTGTAAAACAGGAGTCTACAAGGTCATCTCCCTTTGCAGGTGAGTAAGCGGGAGGCACAGTGTAGATTATACAGCTGCTCTTCTGTTTCTTCTCATGCCTGCCAGCCAGGCAGCAGCTGCCCCTTCCACCAGAGTGTGAACCAGCCTGGTGACCATGGTTCTGACCAGGTCCCTGGGCCTTTCTCATGTTCCCAACCAGACTCAGTTTTATGTTCTGCCTGGGCTTCAGGAGAGAGAATTTTCAAAAACTTGAATTAGAAAAAAATAGGAGTCAAAGACTATTTATAGCTTCTCAGCTGCTTCAACAGTTCCTGCCCCTTGTGAAGGAGCCGGGGCAGGATGGTTGTTATCCAGCTTTCTCTGTGTCTGTTGTCACTGTCCGAGTTTTTATGTGGCTGTTTGTACTGGATGTCTGTCGTACCGGAGCATCAGCTACTCAGAGCAGAAGAAAGGCGGGAGGGAATGAATGAATGATACTATGCTTAGGGTATTTGACCCAAGATTTTCAAAGTGATTAAGGCACCCAGCTGTCTTCTCCCTTTCCAGGTAGGTTGATAATCCTCTATTGGGCAGCAGATTTTTTCTTTTAATTTTTAGATTCGTACAACTGAAACTGTCTCAAATTTATATAGAAGAATAAATTTCATATCACTTTTTTTCTTGCGCGTTGGAAGGGAGGTCTGGAATATGGAACCTTGCTTGGAATTTAGAAGGTGAAAAGGATTAAATCGTGCATTTCCTGACTGCTCCAGGCCCGTTTATAGCACTGCAGTGACTTTGCTTTCCTACCAGCCAAGGTGGAATTTAAATGACTGACCAAGGAGGAAATAATTCATTTCTTTCTCCCCCCAGTGCTATTCCCTCACCTGCTTTTCTTTCACTCTCTTCCTGTTCAGGTCCTCTTATGATCTTTCTTTGTCAAGGACGATGCTCATGATTGAGTGCTTATATCTGCTGCTCCCCAATATATCCATTTGGATAGATTTAGGACAGATAAAAATGCTAAAAATAGCCTGGTTTCTCTTTACACAGAAACCTCAGGAAGATTTTTAACTAATGGCATTTGGCTCATTTCAATTATTACAGTTACTTTGCTTTGAGTTCTGGAGTCCCCTAAAAGCCTAGGTTTTCTCAGTATTAGGGAAAACATGAGAAGCTTGAACGAACTAGCCGGCTGCACCTACTCCTTTCTGTTTTACAGACATTGGAGAGAGTTGGCCATCGAGAAAACACACAGGGAACCAGAAGGGACTTTGATCCCAAGCTGGACCCTAAGTCTGTATGAAACACAGAGGGCGTTAGCAAGAATTTCTTGCTTTAAGACAGTTTCATTCTGGGTGAAGTCTGTACTTAAGTTCCTCTACTAACCTGACTGTGCTTGCAGGTGGGGCAGAACTGATGGAGAACCTGGACCCACCGCCCTCCCTCCTTGGGTCCCTCTCAGCAACCGTGAGGTCTACATGGAAGTGTAACTCCAGGTCTTGTGGAAGTGAGAACTGCAGTGGTAGCCCCCTCCTCCCCCCACCCCACCCTACGTCTATTTTGGGGCTTCTGAATTGGGACTCCTCTCACCTATCTGAAGGGCTGGCTTGAAGTAGATTCATTCAGGACCTTTCTTTATAGAACTCAAAGCTTTTGTTTGTAGCCTTATCTTTGTCCTCATAAGGTCTCTTGGCATTAGAAGCAAAGATATTTTCAATTACAGTTTTCTATAACATGCATTTTGCTCCAAGCTCTGTGGTCCTTGGTACACTGAGTCCTGATCTTACTGCCAGAATGTAGCCTGAGGCTGAAGACCTGGGACCAGGAATGTCTGATCTGGTGGTGGACCTTGGCTCAGATCTTACCTGTATCACCAGAGAGGTAAATTGAAGCAGAGAAAATAATTACTGCCAGCCTCACTCCCCCATCCTACAGAAGGGGTGGAAACTGAATTTTAAGCATCTAGAAAGATGTAAAGAGTGTATAAATTGCATTTTTTAATTATGATTTTTTTTACTATTCATTCTGAGGTCCAGTTAGAACATAATATGGGATTTTATTAGAGAAAAGCTAGCATAACTTTGTAACCTGCTTCAACTCCTTCAGATACAATTGTGGCAATATCACTTTTAAATTTCCAAATAATTTATTGAGTGTACATGTGCCTCTATATACCTGCCTCTTGAGGGCATCCTCCAAAATGTATGTAAACCTGGGGATAAGGGGTTACTTAATCCAAAGAAGTTCAGTTAATTCTGCTTCTAATTGTCAACCAGAGAGCCGTGCACTCTCCAATTGTAGTTGTCCCATACCACATGGTGACACTGTTGAAGGCTGACCTGCACAGCTCTAGGGCCACTTATACACTGTGTGTTGATGTCCTGTGTTCTCCATCTCTGCACCGGTTGGGGTGATGGTCTGTTGGTGGCCTCCTGGGGCACAGCCCTCCTGGTTCACACCGGGTTTAGCCAGCTTTCCGCTGAATCAGGGCGCAGTGCTGGGAGCCAGGCTCTGAGGAATTACTAGCACAAGCTCCCCAGCAAGCTGCAGGCCATGCACTGGGCCCAAGCCAACACAGAGCTTCCCAGCGACTTTCTGGTGAATTCCTCTTTGGGACCATTGATATCTTTTCTTACAGATGTTGGGTCAGAACCACCACTGTACTACCTGACAGGCCCTTAATTTTGAATGTCTGGCTCTGTCCCTTTTCTTTTTCTCAGTAGGCTCTGGGCTTCTTTAACAGACCTCCTAGCCCCACCTTCAGTGGCCAGTTCCTCATACCAGAGGGGAGATGTTTGCCTTTGCTTGAACACAATATGTTAATTAAGTCCTAAAGGAGAGGCCCAAGCAATGTTTCATCAAAGGAAGAAGATGTCTTCTGAAGTGGACTGCTATTTCACCTGACAAAGACGGGTGTGTGTGTCTGTGGTGAAAGGTGGTGGGTTGGGTGCATAGCAAATAGTTTTGACATTCAGTTACAAAAATTTCAAAACCACACAGGTAATGGTTAGAATATAGCATTCATGTTCTGTGGACTGTGGACTCCTTAATCTCTCTATAAACTTAATCAGTTTATAAGCTTTATCATTATCAGAAGTCTCACTAGTTATTTGCTAGTAAATTGACTCATGTCTAAAGGTTCAAAACTGATTTCTAAAATTTAATTCCTTTTCTCAAGAACAAATCCTTCAAAATTTGGGGCAAATGTTTCCTTAAAAATGACTTTTGAATTTCTAATATTAAAAGTAGACCTACATTAAGGGATAACTTTTAAAAAGTCCCTTAGATTCGTAAGGCCCATGACCCTTAGACAAATATAAGTGAATGCCTATCAATTCAAAATACACACATAGACGCTATCAGGGACATGGAATTAATTTCCAAATAGATGCAAAACCGGTCAAAATCAACAAAGCAACAATCAATTGCATCACTCCCAACACAACCAGCATTTCTATAGAAAAGAATCACTTGCATTACTATCAATTTTCAATAACTGTTTTTATTTCTACAACTATTGTGAAATAGTTCAAAGAAAATAAAAGGTGGAAATAACTGGGAAGAGTAAACTAGGTAAGACCCACAATCTTTTTTTGTGGTCCATTTCAAAGTCTTACACAATTTTTATAGACATTTGCCTGGTTCTAAGTTCAGAAAAAATGCTCACTAGCTAGTAGGATATCTTAATGATGGTGAGAATTGACTTTGGTACCCAAACTTTAAATCAATAGCTGCATCATCAAAATAGTGAAATAAATGAGATGATGCACCTTCTTCATATTTTGCCAAGGATTTTCAGATTCATATCCAATTGTATATTCTATAGTTCCACTTGGATGACTTATAGTTACCTCAAAATTAACAAGGCCAAAGCTTAGCTCCTCATTCCCATTTCTACTGCTCAAAACCGTGTCTTTTAGTCTTACTTGTTTCAATTAATGACATCACCATCTACCCAGTTGCTTAGTTCAGAGATCCAGGATTCATCTTATTGTCTGTTTCTTTTATACCTCACATCAAACTGGACACCCCATACTGTTAGCTTTACCTCCAAAGCATCCCTCCAATCCGACCACTTCCCATAATTATCAGTGTTCCTGCCCTGTGCTAAGTCAGTACCAGTTCTCTTCTGGGTTACAGTTATTGTCTCTTCATCTTGAGTTGGTCTTTCCACACCCAGTCTTTCCCACCTAAATTCTTTTCCCCAAAGCAGCCAGATGACCTTCTGAAAAATGTAACCCAGAGCATACCACCCCTCTGCTTAAAATCTTCCAGTGCATCTATATTGCATTTATAATAACAATCAAAAGTCTTTCCTCCCTCCCCCATGTCTTAAAAGGTCTACCTGCCATCTGACTGACAGTTCCCTTTCTGTTCCTCTGGCTGCCTGGCTCCACCACACCAGTGTTCCTGCTGTCTGGGAGGCTCTGCTCATCCCTGCCACTGGGCCTTCTGCAGAGACCATTCCTTCTCAAGATACAGGGCTCGGGTTGAACGTCACCTTCTCAAAGAGGCCTTCCTCGAGCATCACGTAGGATTCACCGTCACTGTGGTCCGCCCTCTGGTTTTGTGTTTCATCCCCATTTTCCTGACCTCTCGCTCCTCTTCTCCCATGGCTTTCTCCTCTGCCTCCTCCTTTCCTTCCACCCTCTTATTTGTAGACTAAACATAGCTTACCACCGTTTTGCCTATTGTTTGTGATCTTATGGAAATAATTTTATGTGTCCTATTCTTAATTTTAAAGACAATGAGTAAAATGATTATTATTTATTTGTACCTAAAAAGTCCTACACACCCAACCAAAGTAAACTGAACTTAACATAGAGCTCTCAATACAGGTTTCTGAAAGTCAGTGGCTCTAATGGAAAAACAACGAAAAGACTCTTCATTGCTTTTCTAGACAAAGGCTTCAGTTCCTATCCTTAAAGTGAGGAATTCTAGAACAATACGTTTCTTTTTTTTAAATTAAGGTATCATTGATACACAATCTTATGAAGGTTTCACATGAACAACATTGTGGTTTCAACATTCACCCGTATTATCCGTCCCCCAACCCCCACCCCATTGCAGTCACTGTCCATCAGTGTAGTAAGATGCTATAGAGTCATTACTTGTCTTCTCCATGCTGTACTGCCTTCCCCGTGACCTACCTATATTGTGTTTGCAAATTATAGTGCCCCTTAATCCCCTGCTCCCTCCCTACCCACCCAGCCACCCTCCCCAACCCCTTCCTTTGGTAACCTCTAGTCCCTTCTTGGAATTTATGAGTCTGCTGCTGTTTTGTTCTTTTAGTTTTGCTTTGTTGTTATACTCCACAAATGACAGAAATCATTTGGTACTTGTCTTTCTCCTCCTGGCTTATTTCACTGAGCATAATACCCTCCAGCTCCATCCATGTTGTTGTAAATGGTAGGATTTGTTTTCTTTTTATGGCTGAATAATATTCCATGTGTATATATATATATATATATATATATATATCACATCTTCTTTATGCATTCATCTACTGATGGACACTTAGGTTGTTTCCATTGCTTCTTGTAAATAGTTCTGCAATAAACATAGGGGTGCATATGTCTTTTTGAATCAGGGATCTTGTTTTCTTTGGGTAAATTCCTAGGATTGGAATTATTGGGTCAAATGGCATTTCTATTTTTAGTTTTTTGAGGAACCTCCATATTGCTTTCCACAATGGTTGAACGAGCTTACATTCCCACCAGCAGTGTAGGAGGGTTCCCCTTTCTCCGCATCCTCAGCAGCATTTGTTGTTCCTTGTCTTTTGGATGTTGGCCATCCTCACTGGTGTGAGGTGATAGCTCATTGTTTTGATTTGCACTTTCCTGATAATTAGTGATGTGGAGCATCTTTTCATATGCCTGTTGGCCATTTGAATTTCTTTTTTGGAGAAGTGTCTAGAATAGTACATTTATATTATTAATGGAAAAACAAAATAAAAAATGTTCTATCAAAACAGGCTTCCACTTAGGTTCATGTATTCTTGCACCTGACCTATTTTCCCTTGCCTTGTTCAGTCATTGCACTGACAGGCTCTCTTTTACACAGTTATTACTTTTTTCTCCCCCAGGAAGATAAAAAGACTTTGTATCATGCATATTAATTTTGGAATCCTTAAAATAATTTAAAAAACCAGGTGAGATAAATTTAGAAGTCATTAAAAAATTGTAGAATAGTTTGACTTTAGAAGAACTTGGTACTTAAAAAAATCTTTCTTTCTAGCTATAAAAATATTGGCTGAATTAAGACAAACAATTAAACACGGATAGTACCAAAATGGGAATGGGAAAAATCACTGTGTAATGTTTATAAAATATGTTCTTGCCTGAAGTTTCCACGGCTGCTACGTGTAGAATGGTGTGATGTGTGAGTCCTTCCCATGGGGTCTGCCCTACATAATAATACGAAGTGTGAACATGGTCTAATTCAACTGAAGTTTAAAATTGTCTTGCTGTATAACTTAGCCTGGTTCACATGGACTGGACAGCAT
The DNA here is from genome assembly GCA_029783875.1 of Phataginus tricuspis. Classification (NCBI taxonomy): domain Eukaryota; kingdom Metazoa; phylum Chordata; class Mammalia; order Pholidota; family Manidae; genus Phataginus; species Phataginus tricuspis. Next base: position 5,477,891 of record JAQQAC010020896.1, on the reverse strand, counting down.
ACTATAATGCAGGGTTTGCTTTTCTGTAATGAAGCCCTTTGTGCTGTTCTGACACCAAACCTTTTATCTGTCAGTTTAATCTTAGATATTGAGAATTTTCTCCATGTATACTTCACAGGAATAGCTTTTGTTTCACTGCCAAGAGTTGAATGCATTTTGAACACTGTTTGAATCTCACAAGTCATTTCTCTCTTCTATGCAAATCCACGTGTGTATGACACAAACTTGTGAGTCTAAGAAGGATGTACCAGGGCAGGTGTTTTATAGATTGACTTTAAATACAGCTCTAGGGATCACTTTAAAACATTTTTTTTTATTCCTAGGTTTGAATGCAAGGGTTTTTTTGGTTTCTGCTACTTTGATTTTGTTTTTGTCCCCTCTCCACCTGCCCTGCGCTCCTCCGCTGGTTCCTGCTTGCTCGGCTGCGATGCCGTAGACGCAGGTGTGGCCTCTGCTCTTCACCAGTCCGAGAACTCCTGGAGGACAGGCATATGTCTTGTTCCCAGGTGAGCAGTTTGGTGCCTTGCTAGGTGTCAGGCACAGATGAAGCTCCCGATGAATGTTTACTGCATAAATAACTGTGCATCTTCGGGATGTATGGCTTGGAGGCCAACAAGGAGGTTTCGTGTGGTGGTACCAAATCCAGTTCAGTCTGCAGCTTGAGAAGACACACAGTAGTGTCTAATTTCCTTGTGTTCTGCTCTTTATGTTTGGAAAGCGTCAAGGTTGCCTCTGCAGTGAAGGCACTTGCTTTCGAGACTAGACTGGAGGCGGGATGGAGGCAGGAGCGCAGGTGGTGTCAAGGAGAGAAGCACGGAGTGAAAGGCCTTAGCGATCCTTCAGCCCCCAAACAGCACAGCGGCTCTGACCCTGGCTAGATGTCAGGTGAGCGGCCTGTGTGCACCATCTGTGCGCTCGGCCACGCTCACTGCCTCGCTCCCTGAGCACTGGGATGTGCAACTTGAAGAAATGAGTCCAGAGGCAACTATGTGCAGTGAAAAGATGAGTGGGCGTGCAGTCAGGTTACAGGAGCAACACTGGCAGTGCTAGTCACACAAACTGGGGATAATGCCACTGAATCCATAGATAGTCTATGGATTAAATGACCCAGTGTATGTGGAAACATATCTGGCGCATAGCAGGTGGGATATAGGGCACTGGGCCAGGACCTGATCCAGGTGCTGGGGCTTAAATTATTCCAGGGTCGCCTTTTTTTCTCATTTGATTAATGAATGAATAGTGTTATGTCTGCCTCCCTCTGACTTCACTGACCTGGTAAAAGAATTCTTTTCAGTCACAAGCAGTCCTCCACTCCAGTCCAAGACCCCCGCTTAGTACACAGGACAGAGCAGTGTCCCTGTGGGACACAGAACCTGAGGCGCCCTGTGGGCAAGGGTTCTGGCGTCAGACAGTCTGGGACACAGTCTTCCTCCTCCCCTCCTAGAGAGGCATGACCGTAAAGGTTTCAAGAGGATGCACAGACCTACCAACCCTGGTGTGGGTCACCCTTAGGGGTGGGATTGGTGTGGGGAAGGTGAGATTATCAGTTTTTATTTTATAAACCTCTGTAGTGTTTGTTTATGAGAACATGTCATTTTTCATCAGTTAAATCCTATAAAATAAAAATAATTAAGAAAAGGAGACTGGAAAAAGTTCTGAGAAGTCCTGCCTTGGGAAACCTAGGACTTCCCAAAGGTCTCAGTCCTTACCTGGGTCTCTGGAGCATTGTCTGGGAAGTGCTCTCATAACATCCGTCTTCATGACTGCACACCTCTTAGAATAATTTAACTTCAGAGGTGGGAGAGAGTTAAAACAAAACCCGTATGCCTCATTTTACTAGAAAATAAAGTGAGGCCCAAGAGGTTAGAAGGCTTGTGGAGGGCAGCGTGGCTCAGTGGTGGCAGGTGGGGGGTCACCCCTCCTTGGCCATGGAGGAGAAGCCTCTGGTGGCTGGCTCTTGGGCCATGGCACCCTCACACCATAGTATCAGACATTAGCTGTGTAAACGGGTGAGTACTGGGAAGTCAGGACACCACCTCTGCTCTGTATATTGTGCTTGGACATCGAACACCTCAAGCTTTGCTGTAAATAAATGTTTTCAGGCCTGGGCTCAGGGACTTCTGTCCCCACCCTGGGGTGTACGAATTCAGGGTCCCCATCCTCTCCCCGATACTGCATGCTCCACCAGGAGAGGGCCTGGCGAGGGCTGGCCTGCAGGTTAGTTTGCACCGCGGCTGCAACCGTGAGTTCTTGCTTTCTTGACGTGCTTCCGCCTGGCTTCCCAGAGACTTTATAAATGCCGGGTGCCATCAGGCGGCACGGCAACGACTGGCTTTGAGCATGCCTCACTAAGGCCCAGCAGGCCACTTCCCATCCAGCTCCTTCTGCGGAATGGGGAGGCTGCTGGTCCCCCAGCACTCCAGGCTACTGCAGAGGGCGGACTCCTGCCTCCATCCATGTCCCAGGTATGAAACTTAAAGGGCTTGTGCTTACAGGGGGCGGTGGGGGGAAGTGGCAAAACTGCATTTCTAAGGCCAGCAAAGTACAGGGGGGCAGACCCCCAGAGTTTAATTTCGACATCTCCTAATTTAGCTAAAAACAGAACAGAACACAACTGGCATGCTTGCAAAAGCTAGGCGTAAAGTCCCGGAGCGAATAAGGAGCAAAGGAAGAGTGGGTGCAGGCAAGGGAGACTGGGACGGCCTTAGGCGGCCTCACAGCGGGAGGGCCCCCCATGTCATTTGTAAAACGTTAAATGCCGCAGCCAGAGGGCCAGGAGCACCAGGCTGCAGGGTGATTTATGAGAACAAGACTGGCCGTAAATCAAACCACTTTGTTTTAGGTACTAGTTTTGGCGCAGAGATCAATTTACAGGCAAAGAGGACGAGGGGAAATTATGCCATATTATAATCTGCAGATTTAGATGATAGAATTTGATTTCAAACTGGAACAAAGTTTTTCCACTCTTGGACAAAATGCCCTAGCGGGGACTTCCTTTGGGGGCAGAGACCACGGGTGGTGACTGCTGGGGATCTTCCAGGTCACAGGGGGGATGGCTTGGTGGGCCCCAGCGTGGGGGGCCTCAGGCGGGAAACCTCAGGCGGGGGGGTTTGAGGCTGTGTGCCTGGCGCCCAGGGCTCTCAGAGCACCTTTGCTAACCAAACAGCTTGGGCTGTCGTGATTATCAGCAGCGTCTTTGTGCCTTGCACTATGGAAGCTCCTGGTGCCAACGACATCGTTAAGGAGGAAAGACCAGACTCTGGGCTTCTTCTCGGCAGCTTGATTGGGTTGGAGAGCAGCAGCCACCGCTTGGAGTGTCTGTGTGTTTTTCTGCTTATTTGACCATGTGATACTGTTTACTTTCTCAATGGTTCATAATTATCTCTCACGTACAGACCTTGTGAAGAGATGAAAAGTTTCCTGAGAGCAGGGCTCTAATTTTTGGTCCCCCTCGCATTTGGTTTGGGAGATAATAGATTCTGGGATGCACTTGCTGGCTTGAATCAAATATCTATGGAGACAGAATAGAGTCCACTGCACAAATAATCCAAGCCTGGGGGTTATTCAAAGCCCTCACCTTAGCTACAGAATTAGCCCTCTTTCCCCTAAAGCCTTTTATCATAAATACCACTAGAAAACAAAGAGGATTATGATAGCATCTCTTTGGGTTTCTTCTACTCTCCTGCTAGTCGTGAAATGATCAAGAGTTTAGAAAAGTGGCCAAGAAAACTCAGAAGGGAAGAGATACAAAGGGTCTAGAGAACCACAGACAGGAGGATGGCCCTAGAATGACTGGCACAGACGAGCCCCTTCTAAGCACCGGCCTAGGATTTGTGAAACTATCGAACCTCCAAGCCCACAAACACCAGGGGCTTCTTGGGGGTTTGGGGCCGGCTCTCCTGGCAGGGCAAGTTCATTTTTACCCATTTGCATATATTTTCACATTAGGGTTTCAGGATGACTTTGAAGTTCGTTCTCTCAAGGACAGAAGGGAATTCCTACTAGTCCCCTGACAGTAAAGTTAATGACAGAGAACTTCATCTGCATGCCATTACTGTATTTTTGGGTGTTCGTGGAGATTTTATTCTGTTTACTCTGAAAGAAAATCTGTTGAACACACATGTTCTGTTTCTAATACAATTTTGGAGCATTATATGCATCTGTTATAGAGTGCATTGTACTGCTGCCGAGAATAAAGGGACCGAGGGCAAGGCAGTCTGTGCCCTTGAACTTGGGCCTCATGGGGACAGCGGCCATGGTAAGAGGTGTGTCAGGGCCGTGGGGCGACTCCCCAGGAGTGATGGGTGGGAGGACAGGGGCAGCCTGCTCCGCCGGCCCAGGGAGGTGCTGGAGGAAGGGATGTGTTGAGAGAGGAGGTTTGATTCACCTTTGAATGCTGCCTCTCTAGGCAAACATGTGGAGAAGGGTGTTTCGGCTATGCAGGTGGGTACCAGGATTTGTAAAGAATATGTCTGGGTAAGTTGCATTTTCCAAAACACAGATATGACATGAAATCAGCCCCCTTCAGTCTTAAACACTGATTTTTCATCCAGTACAGGAGGCATTAAACTGGGTGTTGCAGGACAGCCTAGCCTCTGGCATTCCTTCTGTATGTTCAACCACCAGCTCTATCACCCAACACGGAATAGGGCTGTGTTTGTGGAAAATTCAGTTACCCCCTTAAATTCTTATTTCCTTCATCTCCTCTCAACCTTGAGCACTTAGCAGAAAGGTCACTGTAGCCTATAAATAGGGGCTATCTTGGAGATAAGGGTGAGATTTTGCTTACACTGCTCTACCATAGCCTAACTTTCTCTACAGAAGTCAGTAACACTCTTCCAAGGTGACAAATCATTTTGCTAAATGATCTGCTGGCTCCCTGACCCAATAGAAGAAAGCCGTGGTTTTTACTTTTGAGAGTGAAGATTTTAAAATATGAGAAGTCTGTAAACTGTGGGTTCCCTTTGTGCCAAACTCAGAAGAAGAGCGCAGGTTTCTGGCTTTTCAGCGTTCTTACCTTCCCACACAAAGAAACCGCAAACAGGGACTCAGGACCCAAAGAGTCAAGCAACACACGCATACCAGGGGCTAATTCTTTCTCAGCAGGCAACCTAGGAGATTTTCAAAAGACTGAACCAAGATCCTCAATCTGAAAAATGATCATGGCTTCGTTTCTGTACCACTGACTACAGGCTGGCCTCTCTTCTCCAGTTCTACACGAATTAACTCCTTTAATCCTTCCAACAGACGCCTTAAGAGGAAACTGTCATTTTCATCTTATAGATGGGAAGTCGAGGGCATGAGGAAGTTAAGAACTTGCTCAGTGTCACCAGCTGGCAGGTTCCGGAGCTGGGCTTTGAGTCCCCACTGTCTGGCTGCCAGGTGACATGCGGACAACCCTACCTCTGTTCTGAAGAACGCAGAGTGCTGTAAAATGGATGAGACCATCACAATATAATGATTCTAATACAGTGTGTGGTTAAAAACAACACTGTGTTTTTCTGTTTAAAACAACTTTAAATGTTGTTGTAAGGAAATAACAACGACAGGTTATTTTTCTCAACAGAGTTTTGAGATGCAGAACATTTTGTGAGTATTTTAAGGCTCCAAATATAAGAATCCCTAGAAAGTAATCATGAAATGAGACACACTGCCAGTAAGCATATATCCCCTTCATATTGGTTAAAATAGAATTTATTTATATTTTGGATAGTTCATACATGCACACGACACAACATTCAAAACTACGAAGGGAATGAGTGAAAAGTGAGACTCCCTTTCACTTCCGATTCCCAGTCACCAAATACCCTTTCTCAGAGGCAACCAGAATTAGGTGTTTCGTTTGGAACTCCTGGAGATATTCTGTGCATATATATGTGTCTACATAGTTTATTCTTGGGGGAGGAGGGACACAAATGGTAACTTGTTACATGTCAATAGCTCAGCACTTTGTTATTTTTACTTAAGGTTATATGCCGGAGTTCAACATGAGCTTGGGCCGTAGTAATTCATGGAATCTCATCAAACTAGTCATTGCTTATTAAAGCAATTGACTTCTTGATATACAATTTGCATCCGGCCATCTTACTAAATTAACTGATTGTTTATGACAGTTTTTCAAAGATTCCCTTGTATTCTCCAAGATAGAGGTTATATAACCTGAATTCCTCTTTCTAACTTTCATACTTTGTATGTGTTTCTCTTATCAGCTTGCCTGGGCTAGTACTGCTGGAACAAGATACTGGCTTGCTTATCTTTTCCTTCACTGTATTGGAAGCCACTAGTTTTTCTCTATTAAGCATGGTGCTAACTTTGGGCTGATACACATACACAAACTGAGCATGCATACACACATACTCAACATTCTTTTTATAGATACTGTATCTCGATATCATATTAAAGAATCACGTACCTTTTCCTATATTTAAGAATATTTTAAGAAAATGGATGTTAACTCACATAAAATGCCTCTTCATATATGGAGATGAGCATTTGTTTTTTCTTTTGATATATTCATACGACAATTTACATGATCCACTTGATGAAGGGACATGTTAGCAGGAATTCTTCATGGGACACACGGCCATGTGCTTTGGAGCACTCATTCCAGATTTTATTTTCAAAATTATCTGAAATACTCAGAAGTAACTCTGTCCAAAATGCTGAGTTTCTCTTCTGCTTCCTGCCTCACTGGCAGACGGCTTCCTGTATATATGGTGGGTTTGATTGATTTTCCATCCAGGCCACCATACCTTCTTTCCTTTTGTGCCAAACTCAGATTATGGGAGCTGCCCACTCCTCACTGTCCCCAGGAAGGGAGGTAGGTTTTCTCTTCAAATGATGCCAATCTCTTTGAGACCATTATCCTCTCAGCCTTGTCTAAAATGCACAGCCATGGGATCCCTTCTCTTGCTTGACGGTCACTACATGTTGTGTCCTTATATATTATGGTTTGGTGTTACCTATGCCTCTGAGTTTTGTCAAATCTTGCAGGTTGGTTTTGCAAGAGATTTGAAATATCCTTGTTACTTTTCTGTGTTAACACTGGAGATTTTCATCATGTTTTAAAAATATTTGTATCTTAAATATAGAGTAATTCAAAGATTTTGCATCTTTAATGTGTAATATATTGGTATTCTCTCTTGGCATATATTTCTTAGTAATTCAAGAATTTCTGTTAAACACATCACTTTATTTGGTTTATAAATTTAACTTGATTATAAAAATATTTTGATATGAAGAAATAATGATGCGATCTGAATCTTATACTTAGGTAATTATATTTTATTTTCTATGTAAATATAATTTTGGTAGATTTTATATGAAACTTCAAAAATTTCAGTTTCTTAGAAAATTAACACCACATGTAAAAATCCACAAAATGTTTTATGTTGTCAGATATATACATTCATATACAAATATAATAATATCTCTTTGTATGATTCAAATATTAAGGTCCATTCTCATCTCTTTTTGTACCATCAGGTGGTGCTAAATATGTCATATTCTTAATGATAAAATTTTCAGGAATATTCTGTAGGTATAGTTAGGGAAATTAGGATCTTAGGGTGGCTGACATGATTATGGTATCAAAATTAAAAATAACATGACTAGGAAGTACAACAATTTAATACAATTACATAAACTATAGAGCTATATTAAGTATCAACAGCATTTTAACTGTTTCAATATGAATAGAATCGTGTGCAAAAGTAAACCTGTGGCCTTTTGTAAGGAACAGTTTGTGAGTGCCTTGTCTCATATTTAAAAGGGAAGGTAACCCTCCTTCAATATCACTTGACTCCTTTGTCCTTCAGGAAGTTAAAGTTCACTTAGTTTATCTAACATCAGCAGGTCTGATTTCTCCCTGTCATATCTGATTTCGGTCTATTGCATTAATCTCAACCCTTGGATGAAATGTGATTTCTGTAATCTGCTTACCCGAAGAACCTGGGTGAAGAGCTTCACATAACTGTGAGCTCAACAAATTTTTTTCTCTTACATTTACACTTCTGCTCATTATGGAGGTAGAAATATCATAGGCCTTCCAAAGGGGAGCAGGTGACTTTCAGTGTCTCTCGATTGCATTTCAGTGGCCAAACAGTATGCGGACTCATTGGCATTTAGCAGCAACATGTTTGTTAAATTGCTTTAGAAAAGGGGAAAGAAGGGAGAGGTCATGTGTTTCTGATTTGCAAAGCCCCGGGGGGTGCTCGTAGTCATTCAGCGCTGTATTCTTTTGACAGATTTTTCTCCTTAACAATAAATACTTCTTATATTTCAAAGCTGCAGTATAGCTATGAATGCAAATATTTGGAGATTCTCCTTCACCTCCTTTTCCTAAGTGTCCGAATCGCTAAAGTCTCCTATCGCTTCATTGCTTAACTATCATGTGCTAGACAGCAGGGCGCTGGCTGTGTTAAGCACAGTGAGGTGACCTGGTTTGGGGGAGCGTGTAGGCGCACGAAGGGGGTGGTCAGTCTTGCCTCTTATGCGTGGGCAACTTGCTAACAGACAGGATGGCCAGGGGACTTGCAAAATAGTACCCTTTCCATCCTGGTCACCACACTCTCTCCTAGGTGCCGCCTGGCTCTGTTCCCTGCCTTGTCTGGGCCCCTTTTACTAAGTCTCAACCAGGCCCTGCGACGGACCTGCCCGTCATCCTGTGACCGCCTCTCACCAATGTGCTTATTGTGTGGAGGCCCGAGAGGTTCTGAGATGCCAAGACCCGGGGTTGGTGGGAGAGGACAGGAGAGAAGTGGGGAAGCCAGTCAAAGAGGGAGGACCTCCTCTCGGCACAGCGCCCCCTGCACTGGCCACGCCCTCCAGCCGCCTGGTGTCCTGGCTCTGGGGACTCCAGAGGCTTGGCAGGAAGCACAGGCACGGAGCTGAGCCTCCTGCTGGGTATGAGGAGCCGGGCACCTGTGGTTCACATGACAGGGGCTCCATTCCCGCAGAACTCTGGTGGGGAGATGTTCGGGGTGCAGTGGCCTCAAGGCCTCCTTCAAACTACAGTTGTGGCTGCTGCTGTCCACTTGAGCAAATGGCCCTGCTCCCCTGTGGGCCTCCATGAGGAGCTTTTCCAACAGGTGCATCTGGTGGGAGCCCCTCCTACAGTTCACTGCATAGCAGGAAAGCATCTGAATGGGCCCCAAGCCCTGCCCTGCCCCAGAGGAGAGGGTGTGCATGCCATGGGTGACACGCAGGCAGAGAGCACTCCTGAAGTAAAGCACATGCCATTCAACCAGTTCTCTCCACTGGCGACATTTCATTCATTAACTAAATATTTTAGTTATACTAATTTTTCTGCAGTGTTTCTGCACATTTGGGTTTTTTGTTTTTTTTTTGCGTCCTCTGTTTTGGGGGTGATATTTTAAGCAGAGAATGAAAGGATTGGGCAGGACCCAAATCGTATGTGGTGACTGGTGGCCAAGGGAGAGCAGGAGCCGGCATGGCCCCAGCTTGGCAGTGGCAGGGGACTAGAGGGCCCTGGGGCCGCAGAGGGGGGGAAGCTAGAAGCGCGGATGGAGAGGGCAGGCTGTGGAGGAGGCGGTGTGCGGGCAGAAGACCAGCCTTGGAAATTCACAGGGAAGATGCTGGGGGCTGGCATAGGGTCATCTAGAGAGGACTTGAGGAACTGAGCTTAAAGGCTGGGAGGATTAAGGTGGCTTCAGTCTGGGAGTTTAGCTATTGGTGGGAGGAGGCAGTGAGAACACGGAGGCCGGGACGGAGGGCCGGCTGAGGAGTGTGCGGACAAGCCAGCGGCTTGGGTGTCAGGTGGGGTGGAGGCAGGGCTGGGAGGGGTGTCGGGATGGCCTGCTGTCCCTGAGGTTTGGTTCTTGGAGCCCAGGAGTGACATTAGCAGTCCAGGGTCATGGCTGGTAGGTGATGACATCCTTCAGGTCTGGTCCTTGACAAAGCTTGGGATGCCCTAAACTTTCTTCCAGGCAATTTCACTCCGTCTGAGCCTTGCTCATCTGCCATGGTGTCTGTTAGTCTGCTTGGGCTGCTGTAACACATATTACTGACTGGACAGCACAAACAACAAGTGCTTTTTCTCTCCTAGTCCCAGAAGCTGGACATCTGAGCTCTAGGCACTGGCAGGATTGCCTTGCTCCGAGGCCTCTCTTCCCGGCCTGAAGATGGCTGCCCGCTCCCTGCTTCTTCACATGGTCACCCCTCTGTACATGTGCCCTGGTCTCTCATAAGGACACCAGGCATCCTGGATGAGGGCCCACCCGAAGGACTTCATTTTAATTTACTTCCTCAAAGACCTGATCGCCAACGATGGTTGCATTATGAGGTACTAGGGGTCAGGACTTCATCGTGTGAATTTTGTGAGGGACACAAGCCAGTTCATGACAATGTCTTGCCTTCTTGAAAACCCAGTTGTGGAGCTGGAGTAAATCTATTTAGGCTAAACCCTGATAAGTGTTTAGTCATGCATAATTTCCTGTTCCAGGGTTAAAAAAAAAAAAAGGAATGCATAGGAAATAGGGACTTATTTTTGACAGGCCAGAATTTCTTAGAGCCAGGAGTGGATCCAGGTTCTGTGGGGTCTAAAGCTTATATAGATTTGATGTTCTCTTTAAAAAGAGAATTAAAAATGATGACTACAAAATTATGGATAGAAGGTAAACCTTAGAATGGAGAAAAACACAAATTATAAATCTAAAACTGACAAATACCACAATCATAAATATGATTTTGTATACAGAAAGCCAGAGAAAGAGCATACTATTAGTTAACTGCCTGACACCCCTCCGCAAGACTTTTTTTCCCTCAAGTTTTTGGCTCTGTATTCTTTGTCTCTTCATCAGACAATAATTTTGTGTGAGTAGAAAGAGAACTCAGTCTTTCTCCCAGCAAGGCTGATGGATCCTTGTTTTGGATTACTGACACTTAGGGAAGCGTCTTTCAGCTGCAAGACTCTGCTGGCGGTGAGAGCGTGGGGCTGTGTTTGCAGAGGGACTTACCAGGGTCACCTTGGAAGCTTTGCATCTCTCTAGACATGAGCTAGTGCAATGCGTTAGCAACTGGCCCTGTTCAGACAGGCCCTGCACCCCCTGATCTGATCCCCATTGTTGGTGGTGAGCTGGTGTGGGGAACTTGGGGGTTTCCTATGGCCAGGATCCTCACTGAACAGTAAACCACCTGATGATGTAACTGGCCTGTTGCTAGGCTACTGCTTCCACACCTTTAGGCAATAAGCGATTATTGTGCTATATAGAGAGCTCGGCCCAGCGCTCTGGGCGGAGGCAGAGACGTTAGTGCTCAACCTACTGCTGGGAGAACAAGCCAGGTAATAAACCCTTTTACCCCAAGAATGTTTTGCTGTCAATTTCTTTGTCACATTTAATCCATAGCAACCTTGCCTGGGGCTGAAACCCATTGGCAAGACAGCTGCCCATTAAGACTGAGATGAGACAGCCCTGAGCATGGAGCAGAGCCAGCAGGACAGACAGCTCCTGTCCAGATCCCTTCGAATGGTTAGACACAGGGCCTGGATGTGCTGGCTTGTTGCAATAGGCTGGCTGGTGTGGCCACAGGGCTGCAGCCTGTAGCCTCTTTTAATGCCCATGACAAGGAGGGAGACATCCCAGGCTGGGGCCAATCTGCACACTTCCAGAATGGGGCTAAGGGTGCTGCTTTCTTCCCATTTGTCTTTCCAATGGGTTTCAGCCCCGGGAAAATTCACTATGAATTCAGTATGACCAAAGAAATGACAGCAAAACATTCTCAGGATGAAAGGGCTAAACCCAACTTTATTTCCATGGTGACAGGTCAATCACTAAAATCTCATTCATTCAGAGCCAGTCTGTATGCAGCAAGCTGGCCTCTGCCTCTTGGCCTGTCTGTCCACACAGTCATCCTCTGGGTCTCTCTGCACAGTTGTCCCACACAGCCGTCCTTTGGGCCTCTGTCTTTGGCGCTGCCACCACTCCAGCCTCTGCTCTGCTCTCCTGCAGCCTTGCAGTCGTGCCACCCTGTCACCCAGAGCACTGGGAGGAGCTCTTTAAACAGAGTCAATAGCAACGTATTGCCCACACATGTGTAGTGAGCTAGCCAACGAGGGCCTGGTGAGAATCCTGGCCACAGGAACTCTCATTTTATCCATACCATGTCTAGGAGGAGAACATGCAGAGCCTTGGAAGGGACCCACACAGGGAGGGGCCCTGAAGTTTAAGCTGCATAAGCAGATGGCAGCTGCTTAGAAAGCCTTCCCGGGCTGTCATGACCCTCGCTGACTGTGAAGATGGATGAGGGATTTTTTTCTTTCCTGAGCCTATTATATGGCAACAGAGATGAGATGTGTAAATGTGTAGCTTAGTTTCTGTCTCATGGTAACTGTTCAATGACTGGCAGCTATTATGGTTATTAGTAAATTACCATCTGCTTTAATCATTCTCCTGTGAGTTTTATCTGAGCTTATGAGTTTCCCAGAGCCTGCTCATGCTTGGAGAAGTCACAAAGCTGAGAACCCAACTTGAACCAGGACTCTGAGTTCAGTCCCCTCTGTACTGGGACACCTGGAGCAAAGATGTGTGGGAATTACCTGCAGTCTCTAGATGGTAGCTCATCTCCTTGTTGAGTGTCTACTGAGTGGGTCCTCCAGGGAGCACCTTGTTAGTGGAGAATACAGAGAAAGGTATATGGTTCTTGCCTTAATCGATTACCCCAGAGTTGAGCTAATTCAGCGCATTGTTAAATTGGATGCTTTGAATATAAGAGAGAAATTCTTTTCTGTAGCTTAAGCCAAAGAAGGAATTCATTGGTTCATGCAATTGAGAAGTTTAAGGTAGAACCAGCTGGCTCAAGTGAGCGGAACTGGAGAAAGGGTTAAATAGAATCATCAGATTCAACGGGCCCTGGCTCGGGGCTTTGGGCTCTGGTGCATTTTCTCCAGGCGGTGGATCCAGGGGCCTCAGCCGCTGTCCCCCCAGGTCAGATAAGCCAGGGGAAGGAAACCCCTGTCTCCTACTGTCCTCCAGTGTTCTGGAGGCTGATGCCCCGGTTCTAACTGGCCTGTTGGGTCACATTCCCTTTTGACTGAGTTGCTGTGCCCAGCGACAGAGTGCTCCAGTGGCCCAGGCCTGACCTCTCCATCCCCTCTGGGGGTTGGGGCTGTTTGCCAGTCCAACCCTCACCATCTAGCCTGAGCGTGGTTTGGGGGAACCCTAAAAGCACAGCCTGGTCCTTCCCCAGAGTAGAGGCCCTGGGTGTTAGGTAGGCAAACATTGTAAATACACAGTAAAATAATGCACAGTAACTATATTATGAGGTTATCACTGACACTGTAGCTTTCTATATAAATGATAAATGCAACCACAGCGCTTAGCAAGTGATCAAAAATGTTTCCTGATCTGATCTGCCACGAGACTCTAAGTTCTAGGAACAAATACTGTTGTATTGTTGTCATCAAGCATATTGTTAGCATCTACAGCTGTCTCGTAAATATGTGTTGAATGAGTTTGCAATAGGATTTTGGGGTGTGGGGAACAGAGCATATCAATGCTCATGGCTTTAACCTGGGAGGCTGAGTATATACTTCTGGGGTCACAGGGCAGGATTCCTTTGAAAATACAATGTTGCTGTTTTCCCCTGCATTTGTAAGTTTTCAAATTCAAATGTGAAGGGAGCCGTGAGTCAGTGCCCTCTGCTTACGAAGCTGCCGATGCTATGAACATTTGCCAAACTTCTTTATTTATGATGTAATGTGAGTGCTTATTTTCCTTGTACCTTTAGATTTATTTCACGTTGCAGTGTTTCCCGGAGGCCTTGGCAGATGGATTCCTATCTATGTTCCCGTGTACAAATAAACCCTTACATTTTCACCTGTCTTTAATAGCGCTCACCTGACACTGCTTGGGGAGCCACGTGGCCAATGGTTCAAAGTCGCAGAGCTGAGGCTTCCTCCTGGGGGCCCCCAGGGCGCCCTCGTGCCGTCCTTTCTTTCTCACACGCGTGGCATGTGTCTGTTCCCTGTACGTCCTTGTCTCCAGCCAGGCAGGAGCCCTGGCTCACTGATGCCTGTGTCACCTGTACCCAGCACGCAGTAAGCACTCTAGAAAATATACACCCACTGGATACATGAATAGGGCTGTTATGAGGAATACTGCCTATAGCGGGCAAGGGTTGGAAACGGGTTGTTTTGGGGAAAATTCTATTGAAAAGATACAGAGCATCTAAACTCTAGATAGTAAACACAGACAGTCATATTTATTAAACATTTATTACTCGGCACCAAGTCAGTCTCTGTGGGAGTCACAGAAAAATATAAAATTAGACACTCACCTGGTTGAGGAACTCAGGCTGAATTCCAGAAGGCATTAGAGAAAAGTACAAAGGGCATGTCCTCGGAGCCACAGAACTGTGATGCCGGTGGTTGTTTCTACCCTTTCCAGGAGCCCGAGGTTCTGTGGAGGAGGGGCCAGGGACTGAACCTTGAAGGTGATCTGCGTTCATCAGGGTTCTAACAGATGCGATCAGAGGTAACCCAATCAAAGCAGGCTTAACATTTCAACTAGGATGGGGGAAGGGCTTTATTAGCTGGGTTAATGAAAATGACCTGGGAGTTCAGGCCTGGAGAGGCTGGGCTGGCGAGGTGTAATCAGGACCCTTTTGCTCTCTGCATGTCTGGCTTCCTCTGGGGCTTTGCTTCAGGCCTTCACCTGCTTAGCCCGCAGCAGCTCCGGGTTGCATCCTCGCGGTCTGGCAGGCAGTGGGGCCCTCTTTCCAGATGACTCCAGCAAACGTCCTGGCTTAACTCCGATTGGCTCTGATGGTACGTAGCCCTGCCCCATGCCCTGCGGGAACACAGGGTGCTTTGTGTGAGCCTGACTCCCAGGCTCACTCCTGAAGCTGGGGGCGGTGGCAATGATGTGCATTGAATGACTTATGAATACATGAATAAATGAGTGAATTAGTGGATCAATGGCAGGATGGATTATGGGTCTGGGGAAAGCCAAGGGCATGGTATAGAGAGAGAAACGGACTTGTGGTGTCTGTGGTTGTAAAGTCCTCCTGCCTGTGGCCCCAAAGGAGGCCCAAGCTCAGGCTCGCAGGTGCACTGTCCCACACAGTTCCTCTATTTACTGTCTGTCAGTGGGACCCAGACCCAGCCAGCAAGGACCCACGGCCGCCCACCCACCAAGGTGCAGCCACTTCCTTTTACTGAGCAGGTGCGCCATCCGCCTAAGACGTCAGCTGCTCGGCCTTGTGCCGGGACGGCCGAGGCCCACGGCAGGGGATGAGCGGGGATATTGACAAGCTGGGCTTGGTTCAAACCCTGGAAGTGAGACAAAGCCTGGGCTGCGGCCCTGATCAGGTGGTTTAGATGTGCATGGCCTTCCAAGCATAAGAATCCTGGGGTCTGAGTCTGTGGGAGCTTAGAGGTTGGGAGGACCCCACAAAGGGGACCCCAGAACTGTGGTGGTGTTTGGAGTGGCTGCCAAGCCCTTCTCTGATAGCTTCCTTTGTCCCCGGTGCACAGTGGGTCATCCTTAAGATCCGACCCTTGACACCTGACCTTTACCAGTAACATCTGATTCTGAACACCTGGGGCTCTGCACGTGGCATGGCTCTGCCCTGCTCTGTGTGCTGCTTCCTGCCGAGCGGGGCCCACCCTTGGCAGGCCACCTGGTTCTGCTTACCGTGACCTGCACAGCTTCCCTATTCCTGGTCCAGGGACGGATCACGGACACGCCCTCACCCCCATCTCCCACCTCCACTTTCCTTTCTTCTGCAAGAAGCTGTAATGCAAACGTGATGTTGTTACATAAATTAGCAAAGAGATGTTGAATCAAAGTGCAAAACACTGTATACGTCATATTGTTATCAATGGTGTAGAATAAGTCTTAGGAGGAGACTCACGATTCTACGCCAGCTTCTCCAGATTGATCTTGAAAAAGTGTTTGTTACTCAGCTTCCCCGGCTGGTGCCTGGGGGTCACCCTTGCGTCTGTCTCCCCTCCTGCTCTGTGCCATTCAGTCACCGTGGCTGATCAGTTTCCTGTTCCTCAACCTCTTGAATTGCCTGTTTGGATTTGTATCCAAATCACCCGCGTGTCTCTTGGCCTTCAGTTCTGCTAACCTCCCCTTCATTTTCTGTGCTTGGGCCGGCGTGAGGCTACCGCAACCCCAGCCGTTGGACACCTTTACTGTCTTCTAACCTTAGAGGAAGGTCGCCGTGGGAGCCGTGCTACTCCCAGAAGCTGGTTCCTGCCTCCTGCAGGCCTCAGCTCTCACCTGCTCCGCGGCACCAGATCCTGAGAGAAGGAAGGGATCGGCTTTCCAGAGAGGGTCGTGAGGATGACCCTGATTTGGGGAAATCTTGTGGATTTCCTCCTGCTAACGCTTCCAGAATTGGGGCCACCACAGAATCAGAAGCTGTCTGACGTCTCCTGGGACAAGAAGGAGAATTTGGGCTCCGGAATGCCCCCATTTGTTGTGGACCCATCTCCCCTGATTTTCCCAGGAGCCACGGTGAAACCAGGGGCTTTCTTCTCATCCTAATTTCTCTAACCCACCCACAGAGCTCTGTGTGGTCCTCGTACATTTTGTACCCTCGTTTTATCTTAGTGACTCAAACAGGGCAATGTGGGTGCCATGGTACCTGGCAGAGTTGAGGTTCATTGACAGGGCCAGTCTCCATTCAGTTCAACTTCCTAATCTGCACCTTCCTCTGCCTTTGTTTATGTCTTCTTCAAATACATGTTGTGACCTTATTTGTCCCCATCTAAGTTATGGGCCAGAATCTGGGTGCTGGCCGTGCTGGGGAGGGACCTCTGTGCCAGGGAGCAGACTCTGCTCTGGCTTAACAGGAATGGGCACTCAAGGGGTTCTGTTTTGTAGCCAGCTGACCCTGGATTTCTTTTCAAGAAAACCATAGGAATTATGTCAAATGAATTGTCAGACTGCAGAAATACCAAGTGTAGTCACAGCTTCCTGACATGGATCTGTCAAAGCCTGGACTAGTGGGGAGTTTCTCAGCATTTCAGTCTGCCCTTGGGGAGCAGTGGCCTGGGGTTAGGTCCTGGTCCACCAATGTTTAGCTGTATGAGTTTTGCTAAGTATTAGTATTATTTGCTAGGCCTGAGTTTGCGACCTCATGCACCATGGAGTCATGGTAACTGTCACCCGTGTGAGAGGCTCTGGAAATGTAATCCATGAAACACACTCGAAATGGTAGTTCTTGTTTTGGCTACAGTTCCTGTTACTTAATTTCTCTGCACCTCAGATACCCATGCACAAAATGGGAGTATGTTACTAAAAGCCCTCATTGGCTGTTTCTAGAGAAACGTGGGGAAGCGTCCCTGCCAGCAGCTCGCCTGGTGGAAGTTCTCCGTCAGTGGTGCTGGTTAAAGTCATGGCCCTCATCTGACCTGCCACTGCACTGACATTATAAGAAAAAGAAACGATACCAGAGGGGCAGTGTGTGCTCGTGTGTGTGTGTGTGTGGTGATGCTCTGTGGTAACAGATTCCCTCCTGTGTTTTGAAAAGTGTGATGGCTCCTTGATTTCACAAGTTCAGTCCTTTTGGTACACGCCATCACAGGTTGGTAATTACATCCGTGGCAACTGGTATTCCCTAGGGATTAATGTTTAGTGCCAGCTTGAATGTTAGAGCCACAATTAGAATATTCATTATGCTAATAATGTTACACCATTCGTCTTATGTATATTTATGTATGAGAAGATATGATAATTCTCTGTAACTTACTGGGGGAGCAGGGAACCTAGTGTATCGTGTGAAACATTCTTTTCCTAATAGCTGGGACAGGAAAGAGGAAGAAATTAGCGTCAGCCGAGGACCTGCAGTGCACCAAGGCCTGCATCAGGGGCGTACATGCGTGATCGCATGGAGCACTCCTAGGCACTTCCCATTTTATGGGTGAAGAAAACAGTTTCAGGGCAGGAAGTAACTGACTCCATGTCACAGTCATTAACTGGGGCTTAAGCCATTGTTGAATCCAGGGCCCCTTCCACCGCTGTGTCAATCAAGCTGGCCACTTCTCTGTCCAGCCAGGAGGACCTGGGAAGAGATCTCTGTGTTTTTCTCACTCAGTTTTGCCTTCCTCACGAGGGGAATGATGTTTACAAAGTAGTTAGGGGTTTTTAGCAAGAGAGTGGTGGAGACAAGCATGAAGCACTGTTTAGATAAATGCAGCGTCTTGTTGCTCCAGGTCTTTATTAAAGGAATGGGAAGATGTTGACTAGTACAAGCCAAAAGCAGGGCTCAGGATAATGGCCCGATTCTCAGTTTTGGTCATTCTTCACAAATTCCTAGTGGTGAGGTAGCCTGTTCCATCACCGGTGACTGTCAGACCAGAGGGGGCAGGAGAAGGGGACATGGAGGATCGCAGTCACTCATCCCTGGGGGCGAACTGCTCACAGGACGTCGGCCACCTCTAAGGCCATGCCGGGGACCTGGAGGGGGTGTGGCGCAGTAGAGGGGGCCCTGTGGAGGGACAGGAGTCCTGGCGTCTCCTTGCTGTGACCACGGGCAGCTGTTTCCCCTGTTTGGGCTTCCATCTCTGCCGTGTAAAATGAGACTGTGCTAGCTGGGATTTTTTTTGTTGTTGTTGCAAGTGACAGAATTCAAGTAATAAGAGCTGATGCTCCTCTCTTTATCTTGGGTGGCGGACAAGCTTCCTGCAGGCAGTGAGAAATTTGGCAGTCAGCAGCCCTGGGCTTACCAGTCCCAGTTTAGGACTCTAGAGAAAAGAGCTGTGCTCTCTAAGTGTCGTACCTAAAATGCCAAGGAAGGTTCTGGGTGGTCTGTCTTGGGTCACAGCTTTACTCATGTGCCTGTGGCCAAGAGGATGGGAATCTATGGCTGCTTTTTATAAGAAGCAGCCGGGGGCAGGGATACCAGGCAGACACTGGCAACTGGTGTCCGCCAAAGAGAAAGAATAATCCTGGTGAATTCCAAAATATGCCAAAGTATGTTTACCCATTTTATCATTTAAATATTTACTGATTTCTTCCAACAAAAACTTGCTTTTTTCCTTATTTTCTTTCCTCTTTAGTGTGAAAAAGATTAATTTCAGAGTAGGATGCAGTTTTATCTTCTTGTCCAGCATTTCTTCTGTTAAAGATTTGTCTTATCACTCATGGGCTGCTCTCCCCTTCAGCAGGTGCAGAGGACCACCCTGTACATCATGGGACACCTGCCCAGCCGCCAGGACCAAACCCCAAGGGTAAAGGAGGACTTTTCATGCTGTTATCAAGACAGAGTGAGTTTAACTCCCCCTACCTTCTTTGTGAAGGCATACCCACGTGAAAAAAGAACAACTTTCAACATTACATTTTATTATGTAATTCTATTTTCAGAAGAATCTGAGGCTACTCACCTGCAAACACGCACACACATACATACACACATGACAAATCAGCCAGGCAACCAACGAAAACAAAAGCAGCAATGACTTGGTAAGTTTAACAAGGATGAAACTGAAATGTAAGGGAATAAAGAAGAGAGTAGATGGCCCGAACGTTGTCACATAACAGTAATAATGGTCACCACGATGTAAGGTCACATCCCCTGAGGTTCCAGGCAGCTGGGACAAAGAGGAATACTCTGTGACCTTTGAGAGCAGACCGGTTTCTCCAGGGCAATAAAGATTTCCCCCTTGAGATAGACATTATTATACCCATCATTTCTAGCTATATTTTACAAAGAGATTTCATGCCTGCATTTCTATGTACATTTCATCGAATGGCTCAAGGGACCATTTCATAAACTACAGTCTGCACGGCAGGTTACCTGGATAGGAAACCTAAGTCGTGATGCTGAGGACTTTTGGTCGTATGACCGGCTCCAGACCCAGAATTCCTTTGGGGGTATTTGAGGGGCACTTGCTTTAGACACTGGGATCCAGTTTCACATGTCCACATTGCTAGGTTCAGGCACCCCGACCTGTTACCTGAGCTATGTGACATCTCTGCACACAGCAATGTGTCATTTTAGAATGGCCCCTTTCTGAAATGCCCTGATACCCTTAATGTCCTTAAAATGCCCCTTCCACCTGGGTAGCACAGCTCCCTAGAAATTACTGGTCTGATGAATGGACAAAGTCTAGAGGCCTATGATCCTTAGAAAATAGGAAAAGGTTCACTCCTTGGGCAAATTTCAGGTGAACTACACTGTGATTTTGAAACCGATACCATTTTTAATGCACATGGAATGCAACCAATAAAAATGTACCTGCCGGGGGAATCAGAAGCAGGAACTTCTCAAAAGACTCAATATACTTTGATTTTAGCCATTCCTCTACAGAGAGCTAAAAGACTGCTCATGTCGGAAGTGTCTGTCCAGTCAGTGATGGTGTTCAGAGTGCCTACCGTGGGCCAGTACGGTCCTAGGTGTTGGCGACAGCAAGGATGAGAAGGAAAATCCTCCATTTCTAGTGGGGAGACACACGATCAAAGAGATAAGGGCATTTCAGGGACTGATCAGGTAATAGGTTTTATGGTTTTATTTGATCACGTTGCATTTGAGATGCCTACTGGACATCCAGGTTGGTTATAACCAACGGAAGCTGCTTAATTTCACGTACATTTAAAAAAAATCTTGGGATACATTGCATTGTACTTCTTTTCTGGGGGGTCTTAGTTTTATTTGACTTCTAGGTAAGTGAAGTCTCCTCTGCTTACCACTTGATTATCTTCTCCTATGTTTCTTTCCTCCTCTATTTACGTTGTCTCCTTTCTGTTGCTTTGGAAGAAAAGTAATAAAACTTATTATTTTCCATTGCCCTCAGATATGGTATTTGAGTATAGCAAATGCCTGCAATTCATTCATTCACCCATTTATTCATTCAGCACACATTTACTGACCTCCCAGCTCTGTGCTAGGCTAACACACGAAGTTGGAAGGGGCTGGATACAAAGAAGAGTGAAACAATGGGGAGAGCTGTACGGAGACAGCACGGCAAGTAAGCAGTCATGACATTCAGTTGTGAATAAACATAAGGAGCAGAGAGAGCCCTCAGAGGGTTGAGCCCTGGGAGGGCTTCACAGTGGGGTGGCTTTAAGGAAGCAGTGGGGAGACCGAAGCGGCCTGCAGCCGGGCTGGAAGGGCCACGGGCGCTGAGATGAGGAATTTGTATCTGAGAGGTTGGAGCTGGTCAACGTTTAAAATAATTTCACACTGTTCTTCTGTGTGCCTGGGGGGCGGCCATCTGCACCCACAGCCTTCTCCATCCTGGCAACATGGTGCCCCAGTCATGACTCACTCACACAGGAACCCAGCTCGCTGTATGGACCCCTGCTGCGTGGACCCTCACTTCCAATTCTGGGAGGAATAAAGCCTAGAAACTACTGGTGGTGGTAAGACTGCTCATTGCTGTCTGTGGCCAAGAAAGTCGGGGTTCCATCTGCCAGCATTTCGATTAAGTGTTCCAGTTTTTACATCTGGTCAGGCCCCTCCCAGGTGGTGATGCACAAATGTATGTGTCAACAATATTGTGTGACTCTGCATGTGACTGTGAGCGCGTGTGAACGTTTGTGTGTGTGTGAGTGTACATTGCGTTCACTACCCAGGCAGCCAAGGCCAGCCTCGTCTGAAAGAACTCGTGTCACAGTAAAGATAAACTGCTTATAAAGACAATTCACAAGCAAAGAAGACTGTTTTTTGTTGTAAGAATATTTTCAGGCAGTTTAGAATGAGAGGCTTCCAGACACGGTTGAAAACTATGCTGGGCATGAAACAAAACCCTCTACTGCAAGCCTCATATGAAGTGTATATCAACCATAAATATTTAACATTATTAAATGCAAGTATTTATTAAAAACATGAGGTTTTATTTTAAGGGATTTGTGGACTTATGGTGCTTAATGTCACCCAATGTTAGCGTGTATGGCTCTACCTTTCAGAGAAAGATTCAATAGCAGGCATTTAGTGAGATCTGTACACCTACAAGCTGCAGATGGTTTCGTTTTATAAGAGATGAAACTGCATTTGGTGGAACTGATTAAATATAAAAACACCACCATCTGCCATTTATTCTAATATAAAATGGTTTGGGCAGATGCTGACATCTTTTGAGATGATTGATTCATCCCTGACAAGAGAAGATGCTCAGAGGGTTTCAGCTGCCCACTGCTCAGACAATACCCGCTTACAGGTGCGAACACCAAGTGGGGATTGATTTGGATGTGGCAGGTGACCAGGCTGCACCTTAACAACGAGCAGCCGGGACTTCCTAAGCGCACTGACTGCCTCCTCCCCACTCTCCACCTCCCTTGATTTGTGGCCCATATTTAACTGGAAGAATATTCTATACCCAGGCTGCATTCTATTAAGTGCCTGACGCCCCAGCGCCAGGATAACTGGAGGGATCTATTCTCATTTTAGCACTGAAACCACCCAAATGCTTTATACATGTGCTACTACTGGGTGTAGAATTCTTTTTTCTAAGTGGATTGTAGGATTTCATTTAAAAATATATTGTTTGCAAAGAAGGCATGCCACATGTTACAGATTTACGTAGGAACAGCTGCATCCCTATTGCTTAAACATCTATGGTGATCTAATGCCCTTCACAGAAGTGGTAATGAGTTGTATCTTTGTATAGGAATATTTTTCTAACAACCTAAATACCTTTAGAAAGAAAATTTAGACATCAAGACATTTATTTGGTGTTACATTTATAAAATATTCCTCTACTTACATAGTAATTGTTAGCTGTAAAATGCTATTTTTTTTCTCTAATAGGATTAAAGCCAGAGGGGAAACTGTTTTTTTTTCCATCTTGTTCATCACATTTTAAAATATTTGAATTCTTTATGAATTGTTCGGCAGATGATTTAAGACTATTTCTTCATATTATTTTCGATTAAATGCAGCAAACCTGTGACTATCGTGGTGCATTTGTGCTGTGAGTCCATGTGTCCACAGGCATGTGACTGCGTGTTCATGCAGATGTATTCCCACTCTGGCGCTCAGAGAAAATTCTGTTATTTTGAATCAGATGCATTCTCTTATTTCCTTTCTATTTCCTCTTGTCCATTTCTTCTTCTAAGGCTTTCTAGTCTGGTAATCAGCTTAGATCTCACCTATTTCTCTGCCCACATTTTAGGAGTCCTGGCAGGAGGTGTCCCTAAAGACTTCATGTTTCCATTCACATTCTTAGCAGCTCTTACCTACTTCCTCTACTCTCTGCTACTCACACTTTAGTCTTTAAACCACTTTTCATATCCTGCCAACCCTCACTTTTCCATTGTTCTTCTTTATACTGTTTATTATTTCTTTCTTCTCCATATTTGGGGGACCCCAGCATCAGCCTCTCAGCGTAGTAGGAAACTCCGATGGGGTAGTTGCCTCACTACCTCACCATACACATACCCTTTTGTAATCTACCCCACATCCTTCTTCCCAAGTGCTCCCTCCCTCTCTCTGTCCCCCTCCCCACGTCTCTCCTTTTCTAGAGCATCTCCTTGCTGAGATCTGGAAACACTAGGAAGAATAAAACACCGTTCTGGATAAAATTGTGTCCGCCCACCCCTCCCCACAAATCACATGTTGGAGACCCAGCCTACAGAACCCCAGGATGTGACCATATTTAGGGAGAGGATTTCTAAAGAGGTAATCAAGTTAAAGAGAGGTCATTCACATGGGCCCTAGTCCAGTCTGACTGGTGTCCTTACAAGAGGAGACAGTTTGGACAGAGACACACACACAGGGAAGATCAAGTAAAGACTCGGGGAGAAAGGAGCTGCCCACGAGCCAAGGAGAGGGCTTGGAACGGGCTTTCCTTCGCAGCTTCAGAGGGACTAACCCTGCGGATGCTTTGATCTTGGACTCAGCCTCCAGAACTCTGAGACAATACATTTCTCCTGTTTAAGGCCCCAGCCCGTGGTAATTTGTTATAGCAGCCCTAGCAAACTATTACAGAGACTGTCCCTGCCCTCAGGGTCCCACTGGAAGGGAGATAAAGATACGGAGCCGCCCTGAGACAGTGCCAGGCGCTCTAATGAAGCTCCGTGGAAAATCAGACAGAGTTCGGGGGAAGGCCATCTGAGAGGGCCCGCAAGGCCGTTTGGAGGAGGGGACGTGAGGGTTACAGCTTAAATGGTGAGCAGGTTGCTTAAGGAAGATGTTTAGAAGAAAGCATTCTGGGCAAAGGGAAAACCTGTGCAGACACGGGCGGGTGGAGGAGAACCGCGGTCACAAGTGAGTTTTGTCCAGTCACTCAGGCACCTTTTCCCTGCACCCCCCTGTCCTTCATGACATGACACTACCTTCTGCCCCCACACCCTCTTCCATTCTAAAGGACATCATCTGTCTAATGAGCAAACATGCTTGTCTCTGGAATCAAACCTTGGATCTGAAACATGGGAGGACACAGCTTAGTGGCTTATATGACAGTGTGTTGTGTCTCAGCTCTCCGGCTGGGCTGAGCTTAGCAGAGCCGCTTTCTCTTGGGGTCGCTCAGGTGCTTAGGTTAGATGGTGACAGAAACTGGGATTCATCGGAAAGCTTGACTGGCTGGGGTCCCAGGTGGCTTCTTGGCTCACATCTAGCTCCCAGTTCCGTGGGTGGACCTTTCCCTGCTGCTTCTCCGTGTGCTGACTTGGACGTCCTCACAGCATGGTGGCCCCAGGGCGTTCTGACTTCTTGGACAGGCCCTGGCCTTCTCCAGAGACAAAGGCAGAAATATGCTCTCCACCCTCAGGAGTCATGCTGCGATGCTTCCGTCACGTTCTGTTGGTGACACCAGGCCAACCAAGATTCATCGTAAGGCTGTGGGGAGGTGGGCTGAACCTCAGAAGAGTTGCCACAGCACCTTTCAGGGAGTAACCCTGGTTCACATCAAGGTCCCACCTTCCCTGTGGTAGTGAGGCGACTCTATGAGGTCATTGTCAAGAGTTTGAGCTAGCAACTGGCACCATGAAATAGATTGTTTTAGAAAACTGGACCAAAAGAGTCTCAATTTTAGTAACTAGGTTCCCTTAGCTGGTGCCAGGATGGCTGCGTGCAGATGTTACAGGCCAGGGCTCCCACGGACACCCTGTTGGGCCCACGGTTTACAAGCAATGGAAATCAGAAACACTATTCTGGCCGGTTTGATGGTACAAGGTGACGTCTTTGAAAAGCCGCTAAGCCTGCCTTTAATGCTCATTAGTGTGACTATTCTGCTTCCTTATAGGAAGTACCTTGGAGCATCTGATTCTATGACCCTCGAGTCACGATGGGGAGGTGTTCAAGGAAATCCTCTCTGAAGCCAAACTATTAAAAATTTTTTAAACATTTATTTTGGTATCATTAATCTACAATTACACATGCAATATTACGGTTATTAAACTACCCCCTTCATCAGGTCCCCCCCACCAACCCCATTACAGTCACTGTCTCAGCGTAGTGAGATGCTATAGAATCACTACTTGTCTTCTCTGAGTTGTACAGCCCTCCCTGCGCCCCCCCAACATTACATCTGCTAATCGTAATGTCCCTTTTCCCCCTTGTCCCTCCCTTCCCACCCATCTTCCCCAGTCCCTTTCCCTTTGGTAACTATTAGTCCGTTCTTGGGTTCTGTGAGTCTGCTGCTGTTTTGTTCCTTCAGTTTTTTTCTTTGTTCTTATACTCCACATATGAGTGAGATCATTTGATACTTGTCTTTTTCGGCTTGGCTTATTTCACTGAGCATAATACCCTCTAGCTCCATCCATGTTGTTGCAGATGGTAGGATTTGTTTTCTTCTTATGGCCGAATAATATTCCATTGTGTATATGTACCACATCTTCTTTATCCATTCATCTACTGATGGACACTTAGGTTGCTTCCATTTCTCGGCTATTGTGAATAGTGTTGCAATAAACATAGGGGTGCATCTGTCTTTTTCAAACTGGGCTGCTGCAGTTTTAGGGTAAATTCCTAGGAGTGGGATTCCTGGGTCAAATGGTATTTCTATTTTGAGCTTTTTGAGGAACCTCCATACTGCTTTTCACAATGGTTGAACTAATCTGCATTCCCACCAGCAGTGTAGGAGGGTTCCCTCTTCTTCACATACTTGCCAGCATTTGTTGTTGTTGGTGTTTTGGATGGTGGCCATCGTCACTGGTGTGAGGTGATATCTCATTGTGGTTTCAATCTGCATTTCTCTGATGATTAGCGATGTGGAGCATCTTTTCATGTGCCTGTTGGCCATCTGAATTTCTTCTTTAGAGAAGTGTCTATTCATGTCCTCTGCCCATTTCTTAATTGGATTATTTGCTTTTTGTTTGTTGAGGTGCATGAGCTCTTTATATATTTTGAATGTCAACCCCTTACCGGATACGTCATTTATGAATATATTCTCCCACACTGTAGGATGTCTTTTTGTTCTACTGATGGTGTCCTCTGCTGTACAGAAGGTTTTCAGCTTGATATAGTCCCACTTGTTCATTTTTGCTTTTGTTTCCCTTGCCCGGGGAGATATGTTCATGAAGAAGTCGCTCATGTTTATGTCCAAGAGATTTTTGCCTATGTTTTTTTCTAAGAGTTTTATGGTTTCCTGACTTGCATTCAGGTCTTTGATCCATTTTGAGTTTACTTTTGTGTATGGGGTCATTAAAATTTAATTTAAAGTGAAAAATTCAACTGGCTACTGATTCCTTATCTGTGAAGTATCTTTCAATCCTAGTTCAAAAGATTCATTCTTCAAAACAAGAAGCCTGGTTTGCAAAGTTGTTTCAGGAGACGTGGACATCAGCAGGGACGGCACAGCTGGATTTAAGTTGCAGGCAGAAGCCAAGCACCTTCTGAACCTCCCGGGCTCGCCCAGCTCAGCAGCCGCTCCCCAGACCCTCTGTCCACAGACTCTATAATGATTGTCTGATTTGTGCCATTTTCCCTGTGATACAAGTTTTCTTTTTCTTTTTTTCCCTGAGAGCAGATTTCTTCTGCCATATGCTCATTTAATTCTAATTGTGGCGCGTCAACATCTTGTGCAGTAAGTGAGGCTGAGCTCCGTGTGACCCGTGAAACCACGTCATTGTGAAAAATCTCACTGGGCAGGTCCTGGTAACTTGGATTCCCCGTTCCTGATTAAAACTAGCACAGGTCCAGAATTTTTTTGTCCTTTTAATTGGAAGGCCATACTGTTTGATTGCTCCCAAATTACATCATGCTTATCAATCTGTTAGGGAAAAAAGTTGCTGTGTAGTATGTTTTTAGCAGTTCAGTTTCCCTGAGCGCAGGACCCAAAGTTTGAAAATGGCATTGACGGCTGAGAGAACAAACGTTCATTTAAAATTCCCCGTATCCAGGAATAGAAGTTCCTTGGGCCTCGGAAGCTGACACTCCGCGCTGGTAGGTCTTTTGAGGGGACGAACATCCGAGGCATGCTTGTGTTCAGATGTGTATCTTTTTGGCAGAAAGGTCGGCTTCTGCCTTCTGGGGTTGTGGAGTGACAACGTGCCCCTCCAGCTAAGCTGCTGCCTCAGAGCTGAGCAGGGCATGATTTCAGTTTGGGGTAGAACCCGGGGCCTCTCTTTCTGGGAAACTGTTTGATCCCTGCTCCCATGTGGCTTAGACGGTGGTCAGTTCCCCTCTCCTCTCAGAGCTCCTTGCATTGGCAGTCCCTCCTGGGGTGCACTCCTGGACTTCTGGGCTCTCTGCACAGATGTGCTGGGTTCCTGTTGCCTGTGGCATGGCCTCTGCCGTCCAGCAGGGCAGAGGGGTGCCAGCTTTGTTATCCATTCAGTGCGGAGTGGCTGACCCAAGGCTGCGAGTTCAAATCTGTTATGTCAGCAATTTAATATGAGGAGCTGTTTGTTAATTTTTTTAGTAAACATGAGCCAGTTTCTTTCATACCTCTGGGGTTTTTGTGAGTTCTCTGTCTCAAATACCCTTGTTTCTCTTGTACATCTGAAAAGCCTGTACTCATTCCTAAGAAACCCCCCCGCTAGATTGAAGTCGCCATCCCTGCAGGCTGTATGCACGGGTATGCATATGCCACCACCGAGCGTTGAGAAATGACCAGCAATGGTAGTTTTTTGTGTCCTCCCTGTCTGTCAGCCTTTAAGGCCTTTGTAGCCTCAACCAATTCACTTTTCAGTCTTCACGTTTCCAAACTCTTTCACTTAGAAGCTCCTCTAATCTTTTGGATCACCTTCATTGCCTTCCTTTTAGTTTCTTATCTCTTTCTATAGAGATATTCACCAGAACCGCATGAATATGAAATTAATTTCCCCTTGAAAATGAAATATATAAAAAACCAATTAATTTTCAGGAGAAAATCAGTTCATTTACCATTTCACAAAGCTTTCATCTGATCTTTTTTTTTCCCCAAAAACTAGGTCAACTGTGTGAAGGTTGACAGATGTTTTTTGTTTACTTTATGATCATGTTTCATAGTTTGTCTCACTGTTTAGGAAGGCAGAACCCCTTGAACTTTCAAGAAAGAGCCTGTAACAGCTCTTTGAAATCTCCCTTGGTGGCTAAACAGTCTTCCTTCAAATCAGCCAGAGTAGGGGCATTCACACCATGGAAATGGGAGACGCTACAAATCTGGGCTTTTAAAAAAAATGGATCCAGTTTGCTGTTGCATCTCTAGTTATAAGGGATCGGTTTTGGTGCCCATGGGCTCGTACATACAATTTAGATCAGCTTGTGGTTCATGAAACATTGGTGTTCTATGAGACTGTGATAGGTGCTAATTCATAAAAGGGGTTTTGAAGAATTATGAGGTAAATAAATTTAAAGATTTTTTTAAATCAAAGGATTTCTTATGGGCTTTCAAAATGGTAATGTGCATTGTGAATAACCAAGAAAGAGAGGGAGATTTTGAATGATGTGTTTCCTTAATTGTTTAACCAAAGAGCCTCCTGTCCTGAGAATGCCTACTTGTTAGGACATCTGGCCCCTGAGAGATTCTGGTTGGGAGTCTTCTGCTGAAAGTACGATGTCAGACTTACCTCAGTTTTGCGTGTTCTCTTCTCCCTGTGGGTCGTGGGTGGGTGCCCTGTGAGCTAGGGGCTCACACTTCCTGGCAGTTCCTTATTCAGTCTGAATCTTCTACCCCTGGCTTTCCCAGTTCCTAATCTATGTCTCATTCGTACCAGATCATGCTTGTCAGTAACAATGATCTCTGGGATTTGAAACATCTTTTTTGAAAGTCTAAATAAACTCATGTGCTTTTTTCCCCTCAAGTGCTGTCGTCTCTAACATCCTGATTAGTTAGGTATTGCTGTGGAAGACTGTCTCCCTGCCCTCAAGTAACTGTGCTTACGTGTTGGGTGATAGCCCCATGGTTACAGCTGTATGTGTGACATGCACAGTCGTTCTAATCGAAATACAGTGCAGCCACGCAGCCTCTCATAACTGGGATTCAGTGCCTATGTTTGCTAAACCTGTGAATGATAATTCTGCTTGAATTCAATCACATATTGAAGGTCATATCAATGTTTTTTGTAAAGCAATGTTTTTCATATGTCATTAGATCTTTTTTCGTAGTCTACTGATATGAACTATGAGAAATAATTCAAATGGAGTATTAACAAAAACCAAGAAGAGAGTTTAATATGGAAGTAAGAATTGTAAGAGAGTCATTAACTCTAAACCTACACATACATTCTCTCAAATGTTATCTGTAGGGCTCCTGAGGTCTGTGGGCTGGCAATCCGCAAATCTGTCTCTCTGAGATTTTACTGAGGAGAAGAGGGCTGAAGTGACAAGTGGCCTGACATCCCGTATGGATGGTCTAAACAAGTGGGATTCCATGTGACAGATGCCCTTATGGTCTCAGAGCTGTAGAGAGACTGGACCTCTCCATTAATATTCATGAGGGGTACAGCAGCTACATGGAGTTTCTGTTTGGTTTTAGGTGACAATTAAAAATGGGCTTTGATCTGATGATTTCACTCTTAGAAGTTTAGGTTAAGCAAATAACATATAAAAATAATTACCACTGCACCATTTATCAATTTAAAAAGTAGAAAAACTTTGATGTCTAGCAAGGGGTGGTTGGTAAAGCATTATGCTAGGTGTATTAAACTATGCCAATCATTTAAAGCGACGATATCGATCTATATTTATTGACGTGGGATATATGCATTGTGTATTGTCAAATAGAAAAGTCACTCATCAAAGAGTCTGTTAGCATAAATATAATTGTAGTGTAAAATTTATACATACATATGTTCCACCCCACAAATAGGTGTGTACATATGCACAGGAAAATACAGAGGTTTATGTATCAGAGTGTTAATGATAGATTTCTTTCAGGGAAAGAAATATGGATTGACTTTCTTGCTTGTGCGCTCTGCATGATGTAGTTATTAAAAAATATGACTTTGTTTTCTTCTTTTAAAGAAAATGGTAACCCTAAAGCTGTGGGTCTTATTTGTCCAAGGCCCTGAAATCCCTTACTTCCCATAACCGGCATCCTCCTTTCCCCCTGCTAGTCAAGTCCCGTGCGCTCCCATCTCATTCCTGTCAGGAGTCCCTGAGCGCCGTGTTCGGAGGTTCCGTGCTCTGGAGCTCAGCCTCCAGGCCTGCCCTGTCTGCCTCTCTGGAATTCAGCCTTGTTTGTGAGCCCTGTACTGTCCTTGTTTTTTTTTCCTGATTCATGTCCTTGAACCCTTGCCCTGTAGTCTGAAGCACCCTGACGGTCCCAGGGCCATTATGTCTTTGTGGGCCTCCTCTGACATTGGCAGGCGGCTTCACCCCCCAGCTGATTGTTGGGGTCCTGCTATTTCCTGACAGACCCTCTACAAACCTCCCTTCTTGGGGCCCATCACACACTGAGACGTTTCTTGCTGTCCACCTACCAACTGCCTGGGACCTGAGCTGTGCCCACCAGGCTGGACAGCCTCTCAGTCTGGCAAAGTGACCTGCAGCTTTCACTGGGCCTAGTGGGTCTCCTTCCTCCTCAGCCCCATCCATTCTGTCCAGTAACTCTATCCATTTCAGATATGAATCTGGGGAGGTTCTGCCCTACCAGGCCCCAACCCAGAGCTGATGCTAGATATATGTATATGTAACTATCGATAAGTCTGAATAAACGCACCAGTTTAGTGGGAATCCTGTTAGAAGTGATGGACGGTGGGGTGCAGAAATCTTATGAGAGATCACTAGGAGAGACGTCTGTGGCTCGTGGGCTTGGTGAGGGTCTGGTGCCGCTGCATTTAGGGCGCTCTGCTGCAGCCCGCTCTCCCTCCATCACCTTCCTCCCCGCCTGTGGGCCTGCTTTCTGACAGGAAACCAAGAAGCTTTGCCATGAGCTGGTACCACTGGGAGCAAGGGTTTGTCTTTAAATGGAGCCCTGGAGCCTGCCCAGCCCCGAGCCAGGCTGCGGTGATACATCAGGCAGGCATAGTTTTTCTATATTTTGCTGTATTTGCTATTCATATGGAGTGGCATCTACTCTTATCTTCTCTGGCCCCTTGCCGAGCACCAGCGGGGTCTGCCGGCTTCATTTCTGGCCCTTCTGCTCCTTCCTGTGTTCCTCTTTGCCCGCTGCACTGTGTTAGCCCTTCAGACTCCAATTCCATTTGGCAGGACACAGTAAAACCTGTAACAGTCCACCCTCTGGCCCCTAAAAATTTCTGTCCTTCTCCAATGAAAAATACATTTCTACCCATTCTGTTAGTCCAAACCGTCAAATGGCCCCAGCTAACCCCAAGGGCCCTGAAATGTTGTCTAGCTGGGAGGTAGGCTTTTCTACGTGGGATCACAAGATGCAGAATGCTTTCGCATCCTGAACTCATTGGTTATAACCTGGGGTAGACAAACCAGGCCTGACACAGATGGAGCAGGCATTAAAAAAAAAAACAAAAAAACACTGTTTTTAAATATGGAAACAAGGCCTGGGGATTTTAGTGGGAGGTTGAAGGTCACACGGCTAGTGGCGGAGGGAGAGGAGCCTGGTCGCGGCCCCTGTCAGGCCCCACTCCTACCATTCTGTAACCCTCATTTGTCTGCGTCTGGTCTAGCAAGAGCTGATTTATTGATGAGTGACTCCAGGATCGATGTATTTTTTAGGTAGCGTGTGTAGTATGCATGGCATGGTGCAGAGCTAGTGAACTCAAGGAAACGGAAAGGCCAACACTGGCTTGGAAATCTCTTGGTATCTTCTCTCTGGTCCAACCATTTGCAGTTTGACTTTAGGGATTCCACTGTGTTGAAATTAGCCTGGAAAGCCTGCCCGGGACGCCTTTGGAGCAGATGCTCTTCCTGCCCAGGGGACTCTGTAGGGGTGGTGAGCTCTGCTCTGTTGTTCTTGCTCCCCCCTTGTCACTCATTTGCATCACAGCCAGACCAGGACCGGCCTCTCACATAAAGATGTGTGGCCCCTGCATTTCCCTTTGGCTTTGTCTGATGTCCTAATAAGTAACACAGTCTGCAGCTGATCAAATGCTGTTGCTTTTTCTAAGCAGCACCTCTGTGTTCATTGCCACCATTATAAGCTTTGCCTCATGGGTAAATAAGATACAGTGTCCCTGGGCACTAGAAATAGCCTGAGATGTGGCTGTCCTGGAGTACCAGCAGGAAGCTCTCCTCTGGCTGAGGCCAAGACACTCTCCTGGCAGTCACTGTGTGCAAGCCAGTTAAAATATGCTTTCTTTCTCCTATCCCTCCCCCTAAAATTTAGAAGGTCATACTATGTCTCTGGTGTCAAATAATTGATACAAATGCCTATTCTCATTTAGATGCAATTGGCAAAAAGGAAAATCACTTCTCTGATGAAAATTAGGCTTTAAATTTTTTGCCAGGGTGTTAGCTACAGAAATAGTGTTATTAGAAAATGTCCATTGTAAGTCATGCAAGCACATCACTTAAAACTCATTAAAGTCACGCTTTACCACACAAAGCAATTTTTGCTTATGGCAAATGTGGCTTATTTGTTTTGTATCACTATGTGGGTAGGCCATTGCGAGGAGAAGTCTTATAGTTAGATGCACAGAGTGAAAGTGAACTGTGTGCAAACACCTGAGAAATTCGTGTTGCAAGTATAATGTCATCTGTTTCCTACTAGTCAGCAGAAAGAAAAAAATAAAGGATCGTGTGTAGAAAATTAGACAGAAGTTAACACAGACACAGCAAGCCTCCATCTCTGTTCTTTCCACCACCCTGCTTACCCTGCTACTGTGTGCTATCCAGCATAGTTCCACATATGCACCTCTGTCGTGATTGTTGGAAGGCTGAGGGAAACAGCACGACCCATGTTAAAAAGAGTGCCTGGCATGCATTAAATGCACAACTGATGTTAGATACCGTGATCATTGTCATAATTCCGTTAGCACCCCAGACTCAGGTTGCGTCCTACTACTCAAATATGACACTCAGCAGAATGAGGTTTAGGTCAACTGGACCTTCCATAACCACCTGTAGGGTGTAGTGCGTGGGTGCATACGTAGTCAACTGTGGAGTGATTTACAAATTGGACATTGATGCTTCTTGGAGTTGGAAGGCCGTAAATCTGCTTTAGAGCCAGGGCTGCCAGGATAACTGAATCACACGCGCTCTAAAACCCGTACAGAGATGGGATCCTTGAAGAAACTGCATATATTTTGATCACGTCATACAAAACCTCCCAAGTTTTATGACTTGAACCTCATCTGTCAATCTTATTAACACACACACTGTCAGCTCCGTGTTACCATGATCACAGCGCTGTATGCTGACAGCCACATCTGGCACCTTTTCCATGGCCTGTGTTTATCTGGTTGATGCGGCTGACTGTGTGGGGTCCAGTTCTGCTGCTGCTTCGTGTGCATCTCCTTAAACCCCATGGGCTCCCTGAGATGGGTGCTGGTGCCGGTGGACGTCCTTCAGGAAAGACCCCTGGCTTCCGTTTCAGACTCTAACCTGTTGCCCACCGCCCGTCTGCCAAATGTGGGGTCGCATCCCAGTTCTCCGAAGACACTTGCGTACCCCTCCTGCCCAAGGCTCTAGGGAAGAGGAAAGACACAGGATTTGTAACAAGACTTGGTTACGGTTGCTGTAAAGGTGAGAATTATGATAAAGCCTGAAGCCAAAGCTTTTTTTACAAACCTGTGCAGCTGCCTCTCCCAAACCACATTTTTACCAAACTTGTTAACAAGTCCATCTATGGACACGTGTTAGTTTCATTTGTAGTAAGATGGTGCGTGGGGCCTTTCTTGTGCAATGAGGACTCTTGGGTAGAAAACAGAATGTGTGAAGTGAAGTGCTCCCATATTCTAAGGAGAGAGCTAGAAGTTGGGGTCCGCAGGCCCTTCCAACACTGCCCACCACTCACCCCTGGCTGTGTGAGAAGAGCCGGGAGGGCAGGTCAGGCTCTGGCCGTCAGGCGTGGGCGGCATCTGGGTGCTCAGGAGAGCTTGGGGCTGCTTCTCTGACGTTTGAGGATGTGCTCCATCACAGAGACTGTCACCTGCTGTGGGTGCAGGGATTTCCTGAGGCAGGGGGCAAACGGGGGCCACAGTATTAGGGGCCTTGGGGAAAAAGGGGTCCACCCCTACCCTGTTTCAGCTTCCATGGTCATTAGCTGGCCTAGGGGACAGGATGCCAGGGTTCCTGGGCTTCTTCCTGGATGCCTGTGGGAGCTATGGGAGGCCCAGACCCTGGGAACAGTGCTCAGGGGCACAGAGTGGGCCTCCCTTAGTCAGGAGGCCAGGGTGGAGCACGCCATCCCAGGAAAACTGCCCGCACCAAGCACTGGGAGAATGCCTGTCTGTCAGGGGCTGCGGGCAGCAGCCTGGTTACCTCCTTGTCTGCTGCCCTTGTGCACACACGGTGGGCAGCCCCACAGCCCTCAGCTGCCCTCCGCCCGGGAAGTGCCTGCCCCTGGGTCCCCGATCATTCAGGCCGCTGTGGACACGTTGCCGCCTCAAAGGTGCCCTCCTTGGCCACTTCCTCTCCAGGGCACCGACCCCTCATCCCTCTGCATTCTCTTGCCCGGCTGTATTTTTCTGTCTGACTGCCTGACATCGTCCTATAGGTTCCTCTGATCCCTGGGCATCTCCCCTCCCCCAGACAGCGGCCCTATGAGGTCCAGGAGGAGTGCGGCTTTGTTTGGTCACCACTCTGTCTCCCTGGCCTGGAGGAGCACAGCATCGCGCTGCAGTACCCAGTAAACATGTCCTTCCTCGTCCCCCTCAGACCCAGGCAAGGCTTCCTGTGTCTACTCACCCTGCCCGCAGTGGACAGTCTCCTCACTGAGCTCATGGCCAGCCCCAGGGGCCCCGGGACCTGGCTGGGGCACCTGCCTCCTCGCCAGCCCTCCTCCGTCCTCAGCTAGCCCAGCTCCCTCGCTGCCTCAGGCCGTCGGGGGCCACACCGCTCCCTGGACACGCAGACTCTCTGGCGCCCCCCACCCAGTGGAGTCAGAATCTGTGCTTGAAGAAGGTCCGGGTGGTCGGCAGGCACTACCCGAAGAGAGGAGAGGAGGTGTAGCGTTATGGTGCGGCCCCTCCCACCCCAGCACCCCAGGGCACGCTTGTGAGTTGGCAAGGCAGGCTTCAAACATGAGCAGCACGGGTTTGTCTCTCTGCCTCCCACGGGTGGAGAATGCGGGAAATTCATCCGTTTGGATTCAAGATGCCCGGGTTCCATCCTGCCTCTCTCCCTCCCTGCTTGTGCAACCCAGAGAGTTCCCAACCTCTGTGTTCTCTTGTTTGCCCAGAGGGGCTGGTAATGGTGCTACTTAACAAGAGTGAGATGATTAAATCACACGAATGCATGAGAATCTGTGGGTATCTGTGGGGGGAACAACCTGAACAAGGAAAAATTACAAGAGAAGCCGGGTGCCTGGGCAGGGCCGCCGACCGCCGCATCGCTCAGCGATGCTTGGGCATATTGGGGGAGTTGTGGGGTGTCCTTCTGGAGAAGGTGGGGCCAGTAGGATCAGGTCATATTCAGGCTGGAAAATCCATGTGTGTATTTCTGCTCAGAAGTACAAGACAATCACCCGACAATCGCTGTAGTGTTTGTTTCGCTTGAGAGCTTGTGCGGCCCTTTCAGAGACTGACACATGTACTTCAGAGCAGAAGCAAAGCCCTGAGAAGGCCGTCCAGGCGGCCCCTGGTCAGGCAGAGACCTGCCGGGTGAGCAGACTGCCAATGAACCCCTGCTTCCGAGTGTAATTCTGCCCATGCACTTGGATTTCACAGTCATTGATCAATAATTTATTTGGCTTGTGACTGCCGGTGACATGATTTAATATCTCCAGCTAAATTATGTTCCCATAGGAACACTCATTAATACCAAAGGAAAAAATTACAGTTGCCACAGTGCTGGCCCCTAATTGAAGTAAGCTTGTGTACATGCCTAGATTTGGTTGTTTGGAGGAAAAAAAAAGGGCCTGTGATCAAATCAATAGAGGGCCTAAAGCAGAGAGATCTCCATGCGCCCAGGACGGGAGGGCGTTCTGTCAACATCACCCCTAACTGGGAGCACCCAGCACCGGTCCATATTCATAACACCCACCACACAGACCAGAACTGGAAAGACCGACGTGATGTGCACCCAGGAAAATGCAGATTGCTTGGGAGTCGTGCAAGGACTTACTCAGACTTCCTACGTCGTCTTTCCTGCGGGTGGCGTCCCCTGTGTCTCTCTCTTGGCCGCCCCCTGCTTAGTGTGAGCCTTGTCTGGAGACCCGGCAGAGCACGGGGTGCCGGTCTGCGGCCACCACAATGCCGGGTGTGTTACCCGAAGCAAAGCTACTTACAAGGCGTGATTTCTCACAAGAAAGGGAATCCAGGACTCAGGAGATGTTGTGTGAGGCTGAGGTAAACACTTAGAAGAGCCAGAATGATGACACATCTCCTTTGTTTTCACTGTGGTTAAACACCTTGGAGTCATAGCTGGTACTGCTTCCCTCATATTGGGATCCCCTCCCTCCCTTGTCTGCTGCCACTGTCCTTGAATGTAACAGTAATCCCGGCATAAAATAGTAGCAGGAGCGTCAGGCTTGCTGTCAGACTGCCTGGGTTCAAGCTGTCACTC
The DNA here is from genome assembly GCA_029783875.1 of Phataginus tricuspis. Taxonomy (NCBI): domain Eukaryota; kingdom Metazoa; phylum Chordata; class Mammalia; order Pholidota; family Manidae; genus Phataginus; species Phataginus tricuspis. The sequence continues at coordinate 5,440,973 of JAQQAC010020896.1, read as the reverse complement.
TACTGCTCACTGGCTGTGTGGTCTGGGCAAGTTACTTAACCTCTCTGTGCTTCCATTGTCATGTCTATGAAATAGGCATAATAATATCATCTTCCCTATATAATTGTTGTGAAGATTAAATAAGCACTGAGCACTTATATAACTACACTCAGTGCAGCACTTGATACATACTTATGATGCATAAATGCTAATCATGTATATTCTTTATTATTATTTCTATATTACTATTACCAGTGGTTTCCTAACTGGTCGCCCCCTACCTCCAGTCTTTCAATCCCAATAAATCACTGTTTACGGTGCTGCTGAAGTGAAATTCTGGAAGACCTACTCTGATTAAAAAAAAAAAAAACCTTAGTGGCTTCCCGATTCCCATGAAATAAAGATCAGAATTTATAGAATAATACATAAAACATCCATGACCTGGCCCGGCTTGGCTCGACACCTCGTTATAGTCATGCTAGCTCAGTCCCAGGTCCCTAAAATTCCTGCCTTTGTCAGCCTGCAAGTTCATGTTATCCCTACTTCCACCCGTCTACCCACCCACCCCTCCACCCAGCCACCCGCTCATCCACCCACCCATCCATCCATCCAACAAATATTTACTGAATGTTTACCCTGTGCCATGTGCTGTGATAGGCAATGAGGCTACAACAATAAATAAGTAAAGAAAAACTAAAAAAAAAAAAAAAAAAAAGATGGGGGACAATGACAACTGTTGCAAAGAAATGTGACCCGGCCATGTAGGCGGAGGGCGTTCCTTTAGTTGGGTAGTCAGGAAGCCTGCGGGGGAAAAAGGCATTGGGACAAAGACTTGGGGTGGCTGCTATGGAAATATCTGGAGTAAGAATGTTCCAGGCAGGGCCAACTGCTCCCGTGAAGATGCCGCAGGAGGCTAACTGTGGTGACAAACGGCCCCCAGATCGCAGAGGCTTAACAGTGAGTGTATTTCTTGCTCACTTTGGAGCCCCGTGTGGATGGGCAGGGGCGTCGCTCCATCTAGTCACCCTGGTGACGCAACCCCACAGCTTTCTGGGGAACCAGTGTCTTGCGCATTTGCCTGTCAGATGGGAGCGGAGGGGGAATGTGGAGGGTTACAGGGCAGGTTTTAGGATCAGGAAGGGGCCATTACCACGCTCTGCCCATTCTTTAACTGCAAGGGAGTTTAGAAATGTGGTCTCTCTGTGGGACTAGGGAGAAAAAAGACAGGACTTGGTGACACCTTCTGGTCTCTGTCTCAAGCCCTGAGAAGGGAAGACCTCCGACCATTGTAGGGGCAGGAAAAAGGCACCATAGGGTGGAGTTCAGTGTGCAAGGGGGCAGAGGGCAGGCTGGAACAGCCCCTACAGACTATTTCAAGGAATTTGGACTTTATTCTAATATCGAATGGAAGCCTTAGTGAAGAGTCTTATGCTAAGGAGTGACATGAACAAATGTATAATTACGGGACCCCATGAGTGCAGGGAAAGACCTGGGGCGGTGTATTGTTGCTATAAATCGCAACCAGCCCAGGGGCTTAAAAAAGCACCTATTACCCTATAACAGAGTGGAGATCAGGGGCCTCCATTCTAAGTGTCCAAGGGGCTGGGCTCCTCCTGGGGGAACGTCGGGGAGAACCCGCCGCCTTACCTTTGCAGCCACTGGTGGCCGCCTATGTGCTTTGGCTTGTGGCCTCTTCCTGCCCCTTCTGAGTGGACTAGAAACCAATTCCCCAAACTCCTGTCTGTCATCATAATAGCCTCTCTCTCTGGCTGTAATTCTACTGCCTCCCTCTTCTGTGAACCCCTGTGATTATATTTGTTCACCCAGCTAATCCCAGATCGTGTCCCCACCGCCAAATCCTTAACTTGATCAAGCCGCAAGGTAATGCAAAGTGACATAGCGCAGGTTCCAGTCACGGGGCTGAGGACGAGGCATCTTCAGGGGCCACTACTCAGGCGACTGTGGGGGGCAAGGCCGATGGCCAGCTGGCCAGTGAAGATTGATACCATTGTTCTAAACCGAGCGAGCCGCAAGGCGGTGAAGAGAAGCGCGTGGATCTGAGAGCTGTTTGGGGGCAGGATCCACGGGTGGTCTCACTGACCGGTCCTGGGACAAGAAGGAGGAACGGAGGAGGCGCCCAGCTTTCACGCTTGGAGGTGACGGATGAAGAAATGACTGGAATCATTCAAAGAGCCTATTCAGTAACGGATAAGGGATAAAAAATCTAAAACTGTCCGTAATTTATAAGGTTTACGACAAGGAAAGAATCCGTAATTATAAACTGGTTATCACTGGATATTACAAACTGATTTTGTCTGAATCATTAATTAGCAAGTGAATCTACAGCTGCTGATGTCTCATAAACAGCTATTCTCACTTATTTTTTAAAAAGTACTGTGCAGTAAAAGGGAAGACCTAGAGAGGTGAAGATTGAGAAATACTCCTTAGAATTATTTTATGTTTCAGGGTATATTTTAAAAGCCATATTTGTGAGCTACCAACCTCCACTCAAAAGGCTAAGCTATAATAAAGTAAACGCTTTAATTTAAAAATTGATGTGGAATAAACAGTTGCATATTTTCTAATATCTCAAGGACGTTTGAGCTCCTTGAGGGCCGTAGCTTCCACTTCCGTTTTTCCCTTCCTTCTTTTTCAGGGCTGTTCCAGTTTTATCTACCACTGCACCGTGACCTCCCCCACCATGTGGCGGCTAAAGACAATGGCCATTTTATTGTGGTTTGTGATTTTGTGGGGCAGGATTGCAGTCTGGGCATGCTTGGACTGCTCTGCTTCCCTTGGTATAGGCTGGGGAGGCTCCGTGGTACCCCCCTGCTGGCTGGGCTGCTCTGGCCCATCCCGGATGGCTTTGCTCACATACTTGGAGCCAGGGCCAGGCAGGCCGCATGGTTGGGCTCAATGGGGCCCCCCTCCTTGTCCTCCATGTGGTCTCTCCAGAAAAGGTTCAGACTAGGAACCAACCCAGAAGCGTCCAGTTCTCTTAAAGGCTAGTGTTAGAACTGAAGCCAGCTTGTCAGATTGAGCAAATCAAACATATAGGATGTCCAATTCAGTTTGAATTGAAGATCAATGACAATACTGATTAGTATAAGTACTTATAAGTATTGCAAATATGTCTCAAATATTCGTGTGACATACTGACACAAAATAACTGCTATGTATCAGAAATCAGATCCAACGGGCATCCCAGATTTTTTCCTGGCAGCCAGAGCCTTGGAACCACTTCACTGTCGTCTGTCAAGGCCATCACAGGGCGGCCCAGACTCAAGGCAGGGCAGATAAGACCCGTCTCTCCATGAGAAAAGTGTCAACGAAGGTGGCCTCCTTTCACTGGCTACCACCTCTGGCTTTGCTCGCCTATCGGAATGTAGGAATGGTCAGTGTTGAAGCTCTCCATGCCTGTCCTAAATGGGCCAAGCTGCTTAGGGACATCATTTGTCTCAGATCCCAACAATTGTAGTACATGGCCCACGGGGGAAGGAAAGGCCAGGTGTGCATCCGGCTGCAAGGAATCCCTTCAGGAACAATATTGTAAATATTTGAATATTTTAAAATCAGTCTCAGAGGACATTTATTTCCTTCACACCAACCCAGGCCTCTCAAGGCAACCTATACTGCTATATGCGTTGACATATTTATTTTTCTGACATTCAGGTGATTTTATTCTGCCCATCGTATACTGCTGTCATCTCCTGAGAATAGTGAGGCCATTTCTGCACACCGTGTGCATTTCCACGTGGCTGCCCTGGCTGTGATGGCGGAGCTCATGCCCCCATCCTGGACCGACTGCCCGTGCTCCTTTCCTCACCCCTGGAGCTCAGCGTAGAGGGAAGGTTCTTCAGATCCCTGGGTGGAGACGTGCAAGGACACTGACATTTACTTGGAGTGCAGACATGGATCAGGTTAGATATAGGGAAAATCCTTGACAGAATACTTGACACGCTGTGAAAAGGAAAGACAAGTTTTAGGGCTCGTCACAGCCCATAAGTTCACTTAGAGGAAAGGCCCTGGGTGTGAGAAAAATGTCGCATTTAAGGAATTAAATGATTTTGTCATTTGTAAAAAAGATTAATAGAATTTTAGGACAGAGTGAGCTAAAATGAAGCTCGGTGAGTCACAGTGGTCTTTCACATTTGCGATATTCCTGAGATGATTATTAATTAACACACCAGAAATGATTTTAATGCAATATTATGGTACAGATTTAAATGCTCAAATGCAAAATGCTTCTTGTTAAGATTTCTCATCCTTTCTTAAAATTAAAATGCTAAACTAATTAAAACCAAAGGTATTTTAAAAACAGTTTGCTTCCAAACAGATTTTTAATGTATGCCAAGCCAAATATGAGCCTAGAGTTATTTTTTTTGGGGGGGGGGTTGATAGAATCAGAGATTTATTAAAAATGGAATTTCTAATGGATGTTCTAGCAGCCTTTCCTCTATTTCCATGTAACCTGTATGGGAAGAAAGACATTTAAGGCAGAATTTGGTGCCAGGGTGTGTAAGAGCATTAGTCAAAACTATCTAAAAAGTAAAATGATACATTATCACTACCTTGCTTAAGTCAGTCCCATGACCTTCCACTGCCCCTAGTGTAAATTTCTATTTCCTTGCTGTGACCGAGAAACCCCAACAAGATCTGCTCTCTAGTTTTTTCTCCCTCATTTCATTTTTATTGTTGCTGCACTTCAGCCATTTTAGCCTCTTTTCCTTTTGAACATGCTAAACTTGTTCCTGCCCCCAGTTTTTGTGTTTTCAATTCCTTCTAGAATGTTCTTATCCCAGATTGTCACCTAGCCTTCTCACCATTCTGGATCTAGCAGTGCTATCCAAAATGATTTTGGTCTAACCCATTTCCCTGTGATATTCTCTTAAGGGTCTCACGTAACACTCTCTGAAGTGTCTTCATGTTTGTTTCCTTGTTTCTATCCACCTCTTCCCAGGGGAACTCAAGCCCCATGAGGGCAGGTGCTTTTCTGCCTTGTTCAAATCCTCCATACCTATAACAAAGCTCTACCAACCGTTGTTGAGTGAACAAAGGCCCCTGTGCCATCCACAAACCACAAGAAGGGACCACTGAATGGCTGACTAGGAAAGTCGAATCTGTTTTTAAAGAAGTTGCCCACAGCTCATTGAGAGACCTTGAGGAAGTTGAGATAAGAGTGTGCCAGCAGGAAGTGGGAAACATACATGAATATGCTCAGGTCATCTCCGAATCAAAGAGAAAGAAAAAAAAGAATGATGACCCCGAAATCAAAAGGCTGGTGGCAGCGAGGGGCCTGAGTAATCCATGGTAAGAAATGGAGGCTGATTTTTTTTTGATGTTTTTTCGATCTGAGTCTCTCTCTTTATAAGGCCCAATTAATTTTCTTTCTAGGTTTGGAAGTATTCAAGAAATGCTTGTGACAAATGTTTATTTGGGAGCCCCAGTGTTCTCTTTCTTATTCTTCATAGCTAACGTTCATTCACGTTAACTCACAGTCGTGAGTAAAAGGCTTGTTTCCAGTCTGACAGTCCTGCCTCCTGTCCGCCTCGCGTAAAGCCGCCCTGGTCTTCTCCAGCACCTCCGCTCTATCTCGCTTTCTGACCTGGCAGCATGTAATACCTAGGACTTTATCTGACAGTATGTTGATAGAACTTAGAGTTCCATGACATTTGACGATGTTCCGGGGGAGACATTCTTCAGAAAAACTTGTGTCTTAGAAGTTATGGTGAAACAATAGTTTTAAAAAATATTTTAGGATTGTGTGAGTGCCTTTACCCCTCCTCTGTTTAAAGCACTTTCCCCTACAAATCCTGAGGTCATGCATTTGTGGGCAATTTATGGGAAGGTGTAAACCAACAAGCAGTGAGTGGATGTGGTCATCAACATGTTAAAAATGGGCCTGGCATATTGAAGGGCTCACTATATGGTACCTGTTAATAATAATAGTGAATATAAGTAAAATAGCTAAAGGAGAAAAAACTTTATCATTGCCCTTGTGACCTTCTCATTGGTCTATAAAATTAGTAGTCATTAGTACAGCTTTCCTGTAGTATGTCTCTAAGGTAATTAGAAGACGAATTTAAATCAAGGACAGTCAATGTATCTATAAATGTATGTATTATACATGTAATACGTACACTAAGCAGGCAACATGCAGAATGTCTCCATGTGCTGGGACATGTGTGAGTGACGAGGCCATGACCCCGGCCCCAAGGAGGTGTCCTCAGTCAAGAACACACATTTATCAGGAAGTAGCTCCAGCACTTGATTGTGTTTCTGAAAATTAGAAATATTGTTTCTCACTTCAAAACATTGAGCTACCACTCTGTTCACACTTTATAAAATTTTTGTCAAGAAGAAAAAAACGCCAGAATAGCGTTGTTTAGGGAGTGTTGTCTATCTCTGATTAATCAGGGAAGGCGGCCACCACCCAGACAGTGAGCCTTGTTAAAGAAATGGGAATTATATTAGGAAGTTAGCATGAGACATGGGAAAGAGCATGGATTTAGGATTTATGAATGGCCATGTTGGGATCCCTCTCAAACCTCTACTAGCTGTTTCAGCTTAGTTAAGTTAACCAATCCCCATTTGTAGCTTCTGTAAACTGGATGTAGCATGCAGCCTTGTCATGCTGCTAGAGACTTGCTCAAGGGGACATGTAAAATGCCATGTACAAAGCCAAGTCCTGTGCTGGAGTGGCTGAATAATCAAAAGGCACCACAGTTGGCTTCCACAGGGTACTGGTTTGTTTCCCAGCGTGCATCTGAAACTTTAACTTTCCAAGGTGCGCCTGTACCAGCCCACTTGTTCCAATCTTCCCCACAAGTGCTGTTTGTCTCCAACTCGAGGACTGTTTGACCACTCAGAAGGTTGGTTAACATGGCGACTTTCATTCTCAATTCCTAGTGACTTATCTACATGTTTAATTTCTAATCTGGTGAATATTGATAATTCTCGTAAATAAAAATCCTTGGGAATCTCCATTTTTAAAAGTGCAAAGAAGTCCTGAGACTAAAAATTTGAGAACTGTTGATCTAGTCAATGGATTTAAGCCTAGCTGAGTATGTGGAATGGGAATTCTTTCCTCTCATTCACTTATTGAGTTATTTAACAAACCTAAGCAGGCATCAACTTTGTGCAAATGATTGGACTGTATTTTGGGGACACAGCAACAGATCACCCACTGTTCCCACTCTTAGGAGGCTGAGTGCGAGCTGATGTGCATGGCTGGCCTGCGTTCTGCCCTCTGTCAGCAGACAGATTGCTAACGTTGCAGCCCCACTTTGCAGGGGTTCACCTCACAAGGTGGGTGCATGAGCCCTCTTTCTGGGGAAGTGTGCACGGCAGTCGAGGTGGCTGTGCTGATGACACGTGTAAGGGTAACTACTGTTTCTGCTTTTCTACCTGTGGGGCAGCCCGAATGTTCTGCTGCTTCTCTGTGGAGGCTTTAGGTTAGCATCCCCCTCCGGATGCCTGAGGCATTGTAGCCCTGCAATGCTGACCACTGACCACACTCCCAGCTGATAACCATCTCCAGCGCCCCTCTGCCTTGAACTAAGATGGTAGAGAGGACTCTGAACACAGTTTGGGTTCCATGGTCTTAGGTTGGTAACTGCCTTTCTACACTCCGCTTGTCTTTGAAACAGTGTTCTTGTGTTTGGCCCTCAAAAGAATTGCCTCCGTAGACAGAATTTTCTGCTCCTTTTAGCACCTGGGGCCAGAGAGGCCATATACTGTTAGAAAACTTCTCTCTTATCCCCGGCCTGTTTGTGGCTTTCATTCTTCTGTTGAATGCACGACCCAGTTTTCTTTCCTTTAAATTAGTAGCAAAGGGGAATCAGAACAAAAGAGCATTTTCAATAATTTTACAAAGAAATTCAAGATTGATTGAAACTTCCCGATGGTGTAGCCCATGGGAAATTTCATCTTCTCTTAGTTTACAATGGATTTTCCAAATAACTTCCAGGTCTTTAATATTTGCTTGACTATTTGATGAGTGACATGATTTTACCCAAAATAGTTATGTGAAAAGACTGAGCACAAAAACAGCCATGTTCTTTAGGTGAGTTTTTATCTTTCTTACTATTGTAGTGTCCCTTCTCAGGGAGGAGTCATCTGCTAAATATATTATTATACTATAGCAATATAATATAATTATATATAATATATATATGTATATATATATGTATATATATGTATATATATATGTATATATATATATAGCGTCCCACTCTTTCCATTTTCAAAAAAACAAGAATAATAATAATTTGTATTAATAGTTCCTACACTTAAGGTTTACACTTATGTCTTAGGAACATTTAGTTTCGTTTTAATTTGAAACCAGTACTGAAAATACAGTGAGCCGTAGAGCGCCTCCTCTGTGCCTGCCCTGCTGAAAGCATTTCACCAAACTCAATTCATTTATTCCTCATTGCGACCCTGTGAAGTAGAGGTTATTCTCCCTAGTTTTACAGATGAGGAAGCAGAGGCACGGGAGGGGAGTGACTTGTCCAGGCCACACAGTCACCTCGAATCATAGGTCGCCTGGCAGATGACAGAGCAGCTAATGGCTATCAGCTCACTCGGTAGGTCTTGGATCATCCAGCAGATCATGAGTCACCGGCCTGGTGTCCTGCAGGCAGGGGCTGGGGGCAGAGTGCTAACTGTTGGCAGGGTGTCCACAGTACAGAAGCAGGATATTTACTTGTTTTTAGGGCCCTTCCCTTCATATATACTAGGCTTTCCCTCTCTTAATTTCTGAGACTAAATTGCTAAAACAATGAGGGGTCCACCATGATGGCAATGGGTTGGCTAGAGACAGAAAAGGGACAGTGTCCTGGGACAGAGCACCGGGCAGGGTGTTGCCCAGCACCCACCAAGTGGCCCGCTCTGACCGGCGAGAACATAGCTCTGATGGGCACTGCTGCCGTAAACGCCAGCCTCAGACAGCTCGGCCTGGACCCCCGTGCCAGGCCCAGGGCTGGGCGCGGGGGACTTGCTCGGATCACCAAGTGGGGGAGGGGGAACCGTTTCCACAGGGCTCAGCTTTAGGGGATGGAGGTAAGGTTTTCCTTTCTTTTCTCACATGCCTTAGAAGTAGAACGGGGAGAGTACTGCCAAGGGGGAACTGGGGCACATTTTTTATTCTGTAAAACATTATATATTTAAAGGTCACAAGAAATGTCTTCTGCTGTGTGAACCAGAGAGCTGCGGTCATGGAGCAGACTTGGGGGTGTGCTGTGGAGGCCCTGGGGAGCGGGGGCTCAACACAGCTGGGGCCGCCTCTCTGGCAAGGCCCTTCCCTCTGCATAGATGTTCCTGGGGCCTGAAGCCCCCTGGTGTGTCGCTCAATCCACTCTTGATGCACCGTTTGTGGACGTCCCTGCATCCAGGGCGCACATGGCCCGCTCTCTCCTACCTGAGAGCCCAGCAGTCTGGGGCCCTAGGACCACCATGGTGCTGCACCCGCACCGGCCTTGCAACGGCAGCTGCATGCGCCCCTGCTCGCTCCCCTTGGTTGGCTTGGGCTCCGCTGCGCTCACTTCTTCTGGATCACGGACCCTGGCAGCACGCAGGAGGGGCACACCTGGGGGGTCTCCATCTGGTGCTGGGATGCTAGGAAATCATGCTGGGTATTGAATGCCTGTCACATGCTGGCTGGGGTTCCATTTAATGCTCACCACGCACTGAGGAGCACAGGACCATCCTGCCTGTGACAGGAGAGGAACGCAGGCTAAGGGGGAGTAAGTGACGTCGGTGTGGTCACAGCTAGTGGTGAGGTGACAGACTGAAGGTGCCCATAACCCAGAGCTGGCAGGGGAGACGGCCGCAGTCTGGGTCCTTCTGGGGGGCTCCCCAGCCAGCCCTGTGGGTGGGAGACCTCCCGCAGCATGCCTCGGTGCTGGTCCATCCAGATGAGCACAGGGAGCTTGCCAACAGGGGTTTGGGAACTGGAGCATGCGTGGAGGTTCGTTTGCCCTGGAGCGCCCTCGGGGTTCCTCTCGGCAGTGGTGAGTGTCTCCGTGACGTTGGGCCCCAGGGGCTGGAGCACCGGGGGGGGGGATGAAGAGGATCCCCGGGAAGAGCACCCCTGCATGGTTGTGCCTCCCTTGCCTGGTCCCCAGGGCCCAAGGCAGGAGCCCCGGAAACTCTCCAATGAGTAAGTTAGTGAAGATGGAAACAGGTTGCTGTTGCTTCTCTGCCCGCCTGGTGACAGTCCTCCACTGCGCAGAGGTGGCCCGGGAGAGGACGCTGGCAGGCGACAGCTGGGGAGGGTGCTGCCTCTGGCCTCGGGATACAGTCCGCAGCTTCCGGGTCTCTGCCGCCTCACCTTCCCACCTCCGGGGCCTGGGTTCAGTCCTAGCAGCTATTTTCAGAAAAAGAATCCTTTGACAGAAGGATGTATTTGAAATAGGCAGAGGAAAGGCAGGGGGTGACCTGAGGATGGGGCCATGTGCGGGTCCCCTGGGCGGCTCCTGAGAGGGAACACAGAGGTGGTCTGGTCGGGTGGCTGCAAACAGGTGCCTTTGGCCTTGGGGTGGGTGATCTGTACCAGAGCCGTTAGCCTGTCTGAGATGCTAGTGAGAGCCATGGGCACTCTCTCCAGGAATAGGGGGCAGGTACCCATTTTAGAAGCCAGCAGAACCCCTGCACCCAACTGGCTTTAGAAACTGCATTAGAAAGAAGGAAAGGGCTGGTCACCACAGGCCTGGGGAGATGCAGAGCGAGAAAGCCGCCCCCACTGGCCATTTGCTGTTTTTCAGAATCTGTGTCATTTAATGAAATGATGGTCTTTACATTCAAATATCATCAGGATAATGCCAGTGTTTCTATCAACTCTTTTTATCCCTTGACTGAACTGAAGTTTACTTGGAAAATTCTGAACCACTCAAATATAAAGCCCACGAAAGGTCCAAGGGCTGCTGTGGGAGGGGTTATCTGAGGGAGGCAGAAACCAGCTCACTGACTCACTTCCCTTGGTATCACGGAAGAGGTGCAGGTCTTTAGTGAATTTCTCCAAATCATTCCAGAAACCGGCCTGGGATGCTTGCTGAGATTGTCATGGAACAGTCAGCGCCGTTTCTGCTGCTACTTGGAGACCTTTACGAGATTCGTCTCCTAAAATAAGCCCTTGGGGCTCAGAGGGTGGCAAAGCCAGGCCAAGGCTTGGACACGAGAATTCCCAGAGCTCCCCACAAAGCTCCCGTGTCCCGTCCTGCACTCAGTGCCTTTAACCTAATTTGATTGTTAGCCTTTCAGCAACAGGAAGCAGTGGCATAGCAAAGCCTCTGAGCCCGGCGCTGGGCGGCGGTGGGCCAGGGGTTTGCTGGGTGGGAGCAGAGCTGTGACCCCTGCTGGGACATTGGCTTGGCAGCAGCTCCCCTGTGCCCGCCTTCTTGGACTGAGTCTCTTGTGGTCAGCTGTGGCCCCACAGCGCTGGTCAGCCCCCAGGGGCAGTGGGCGGGCCAGTGGGAACAGCTGGGCTGTGTTAACACACCTGTGTTTTCCTCCGGGCTGTTTGCTTCACAACAGGGCTGCTGTCAGCAATCGTGAAGCATTTTCCCACCGCCCTCCCGCTCTCCACTGCTCTGTGACATTTGTTGGCACTCGTCATCGGGGTTGAGCTGCTTTATTTTATTTATTTTTATTTAAAAAGGGACACCAGAATTCTTTATGTCTGGGAATAAGCCAACCTGGCCCAGAGTTGAGCACAGAAATATTCCATCTCACTTCTGTGCCCAGAATTATTTTTGTTTTCTTCGATACACAACCTAGATACGGCTACAGCAAGGAAATGGTTGATTTTCAAAACCAAAACTCCTTTCCTGTTTATCAGTTTTGAAAAAAAAAAAATCCACCTTTGCTGATCGCTATGCCAGTTGATCTCCATGGGTGGTGTTCGATGCAGTCTCTCTTTCATCTGTGGTAAGCTCCTAATATTGTACCAAAGGAAGTGGCTGGTACATCTTCAAGCCAAGATTAGAAACCTGATATTTTTACTAGGATTGACCCTGATCCCTGACACACGAGGGCCTTAGCAATGGAGAGCGCGTGGGCTTTGGCATCAGCCCAGCCTAAGGTCACTTAGGAGTTAAGCGGCCCCAGGGCAGGCGGCTTGCTCTCCTGCCAGCGCCCAGCCTCACAGGCTGCCTTGGGAAACCCGCAGCAAGCCTCAGGCTCTGCTTGGCAGGGGGCTTCCTGACATTCAGCTCATTGCCTTCTTGTGTGTCTTCCGCCTGTGGAGTCTCAGCTCCAGGAGGGCAGGGCTGCACCCATTTGGCCCATTGCTGCACCTCTGGAGTGCGGTGCCTGCAGAGAACGGGCACTCCAAAAACACTTGCTGATTCAATGAATGAGTGAACAAATGAATCCCAGGGTCTGTTTTGGAACACAGCCTTCCCGAAGCACATTCTTTTCATTAGTAAGGTGAGGTGGATGCTTGAGTACAGACAGACAGTGGAGGAAAAGGAAAAAGCCAAGGTCTAGGAGAATTTTGTGACCCCATCCTCTCCTGCGTCACCCCCACAGAGAAATGAATGGTTGGGGGTCTGCTTTAGCAGAGGGTGGGAAGCGCTGGAAAGAGACTGAGTAAAAGGAGAATGTGGCCCTGAAAACTTGCGGGCATCTGGGGCAAGAGTTCAAATGGGGATGCATGTATTGAAGGTCTTAATATTTACAATTATCCATTTAGTTTACAATTTGTTGCATGAAACAGTGTCTCTCCTCCTGCCTTGATCTGGATGACCAGCTTCAAATTTGGAATTTGAACTCCTTGAGGCTTAGTGGCACATGCCCCCATCGATGTGTCCCCTGGGTCCCCCTGTGTCCTGCGGGGCTCCCGCCGAGTGTGCAGCCTCCAGCCCATGCATCCTTACCCTCTTCACCACCTGCCTTGGGGCCTCAGTCTCCCCAGACTCAGGAGCGCACACCCCACAGTGGGTTTCCCGGAGGAGGACAGACGACCCAGGGAAAAGGCAGCACAAGTCCCGGAAGTGGCCCAGGAATACTAGGGTCCTGGGCGCCTGGACCATGGTATGGGTGGGTCACATCCCCTTGGGGACGCCTGCCCCTGTGAGAGAGGAGCAGCAGCAGATGGTCAGAGCGGGGTCCCCAGAGTGCCAGACGAGGGCCCAGGCTCCTGGTCAGGGCAGGCCCCTCTCCTGTGGCCGGGGTGGCTGCCAGGCTCTGTGGAGGAAGATGCCACAGAAGGCGTGGTCCTGCATGGTCCTGCTTGCTCCGGCAGGAAGTGCTGGGCAGGGATTCAGGCTGGGCAGCAAAGACCTTCCCCTACTCTTGGCCTCAAGGGTCCAGCTGGCTCACCTGCCCTAAAAACACTCCGCAGGGACAGGGCTGCCGTCTGCAGGGCACCTTCTCTGATGGTGGCCACCCTGATTTTCACAGTGGCCCTGGCTGGAGCAGCCTGCGTCCTCACCCCACTTTACAGGTGGGAAGACAGAGCTCCAGAGGCTGGCAGGCCCTGGTTAGAACTGGTTTTGCAGAGAAGAGATTCCAGGCCTCAGCTGGGGGCACGTAACTGGGTAGACACAGGAGACATGTGAGCCCAGAACCCCCTTCTCTGCACCAGCGCTTGGAGGAGTGGCCTCCCAGCCAGCGTTCAGCATGGCTCCCCTCAGCCGTGGGGTTCCCACCTGCTGTGACCGCTCAGATGGACCCCAAGGTCCTGAATCGGACGCAGCTTCCAGCCCCTTCCGAGGGCGCCAGGCTCACTTGCCTCCTGTACCCTTGAGCTTCACGAGGTACAGGGGCTGCACAGGCTTAAGGGGTCTGACCCCACTTCTCCTAGGCCAGGCTCCGAGGCTACTTGGTGACCCCTGGGGAGTGTAGGTGTTCACTGCTTGCGGGGGGATGTGACTAATAGGGTCTGGGAGACAGGAGGGAGCCGGCAGCGACTTCACCCCCTGGCTGGGCCAGTCTGAAGCAGGGCTCTCCTGTGCAGCTGCTTCCCGATGTCCCATGTGCGTGGCGACCCTGAGTGTCACTTGCAGCTGGTGGAGTGACACAGCTGCGTTATGCCCCACAGGTTTGCTTTCTGTCCTTCCCCTACTAACTTGCCTTCCCCTCGCCATTTTTGCCCCAGGGCTGAGTCTTCCAGGAGACCATGAGCATCTCAGCTCTGCGGTAGTGTTTGCGTTCCAGATCTGAGCTGAGCAGAGTCAGGGCGCCTGGGTTTCCCGGTCTGCACGTGCATCCCCCCTCCGACTGGGGCTTCTGGGCTTCTGGGCCAGTGTTCATGTACTTTTGTAAAATTTCTTCTCTAGTTTTCCTGGTAAAAAAAACAAAACAAAAAGGGAACCGTTGAGGGATGGAATCCCAGATGGAAAGCCTGACTCACTGGCTTTGCTGGTGGAGTCAGTGTGTCACAGAACTTAGAAAAGTGGCCTCTGTATAGTCAGACTGTCTGCCTTTGCATCACAGCCCTTACTGTGTGACCTTGGGGAGGTTACTCAACTTCTCTGGACCTTAGCAGCATCTTCTGGAAAAGGGAAAACCACAACGTTTATACCAGGGGATTGTGGAGCAGATAAAATGACATCAGGTCAAAACCAGGCCCATCAGAAGCACTCAGGAAATATTACTTATCATTCTGAGTCATTCAAAACATACCTACCTGCTTTGACTTAACAGCTCTTAAACAGTTGTTACCATTTATTAAACATCTACACACAGAAGAACTTTGGCCAAGCCCGTTCATTTAACTCTTCGGCATTTTCCAGTGAGGAAACTGAGGTTCAAGGTCAAGCAAAGGGCAAACATCTTGAGTTGGAAGTGGTGTCTAGTCTGCAGGATGCCAAGGCCCATATTCCCTCCCCTGGAGACACAGACGCACCTCCCCTCTGAGGGCACCCAAGTGAGCAGCCCTGGAAAGGGGGGCTGAGAGAGTCCCCTTGACATCTGCGGGCTGGTGGGCTGAGCCCCACCATTCACTCCCCACTGAGAGAAATGCTGTCCTGTTGTTTAGCAATGGAAACATGAACTGGTAATATTGTTTCTTTTTGAGTTGATGTGGACAATGACTTCTTTTGCCACCCGGATGGGTGGTGGTCTTGTGAGGTGTGAGGACAGATGAGGCTGTGGCCCCTGTTGGCTCCTGTGGGAGGGCTTTGGTTGGGCCCATGGGCTGCCGGAAGGTGAAAGCTGTCAAGGGGCATCGGGGTGTGCCGGACGGTCATCAAGGTACAATGCCACTTCATCCTCAGAGCACTGGCGGTCATTGACTAAAGGCCCACCCTGGTTACCATCCAGGCTGAGCCTGACCATGGTCATCAGATGCAGCCTGGTACCCCACATCACCTCCTCTCTCAGCCTCAAGGAACATGCTTTCCCGGGCAGCTATACTAATATCTGATGCTATACCTGTGCGTGTGTGTGCGTGAGTGCGTGTGTGTGTGTGCGTGCGTGCGTGTGTGTGTGCGTGCGTGTGTGTGTGTGTGTGTGTGTGTGTGTGTGTATTTTTTGAACTTCACTTGGGTTGCTTGTTTAACTCATCCTTACTTGTAAGGAGCTTCGTGAGGTGTATGCCTCTTACAAATGGTGATAACCAAAATATACTTCCTAGGCAGCTGTGGATGGGGCTTTAAGGACTGTGAGATGGAATAACTAAATCTGGGGTAATTTTCAGATATTACTAAAGGCCTTTTGATTTGCTTTTTAGAGGAAATTGGAAGGTCATTATCAGCACAGGTAAACTATAGAGCTGAGTGAAAAGATGAACTCGCCAGCTGTAAGTTTCCGACGTTCCTTTGATGTTTGTGAACTGTATAAATAAGATTAGCTTTGGAGAACTCCCACTTGTAATTGTTGACCTTCTGTTGTTCAGAAGTGTGCAGTGCTTTGGGGCAAAGGAGAAATATTTTGAAGACAGACGTGGATTTGAATTTTGGTTCAGATGTTTAGTGACAGTGGGACCCAGAGCAAGTGAATTTCTGAGCTTCAGTTTTCTCATCCATAAAAGGAGGATAGTAATAGATAACCTCAAAAGGCCGTAAGGGTCAGAAGTGATATGCGTGGAAAAGCAGAGAGGGCGGTTTCAATTAGGTTACTTCTACTGAGGCAGACAGCTGGCAGGCCAGCAGAGTGAAAAAGCAAAGTCATTAGATAGTGAAAGTATAGAGGCCGCCTTACTGGTGCTGCTTCTGTGTTGTTGCTGCAGGAGGAAGAGTGAAGGAGCACATGTGGGCAGCAGCTGCCAGGGAGGGATCAAGTCACCCAGTGGTGAGCCCCGAGGTAGAAGCCTTGCAGGGCTCTGCACAGACTGCTGGGTCTTGGTGCAAAAAGGAGGGGAACCTGACAACTCCTGAAGGAGACTCTGTCCCAGTGGCAAGGACAGCGTGCCCGACTGGATTTGATCACTTAGGGACCTTGGACATGCTTTCTGGATAGGTAAATAAATCTCTGCTTCCTGCATCTTCCAACCCAGAACTGTCCAACTCCAATGACAGACACCTACTTGTTAATTTTTATTAAGCTGATTGTTTAGCTTCCTGAAATGTCTCCTCAAGTAAGAGCACAGAGCTGTGAGTGAGAGCTACGGATGTTGTTCTTGGCTTTTCCCAAATGCATTGCGTCAGCTGCTGGGTTTGTTTCCTCACATGTGGGTGTGGCTTGGGAATGGGTGAGGGGGCGGCGTCTTCCTGCTCTCAGACTCTACTGTCTTGGGTTCTCGGACCACCTGCCCTCCATTGACATCCAGTCACAGAGTCCTACTGTCAAACCGCACCCATGCTGAACCTTGTTACTAAGTAATTGCCAAAACAAGTAAATTAGCCTCAATACATATAAATTTGAAAAATATAAATAAATCAGAAGAAATTGGAAGGGAAAAATTCATTAATCTTTTCACTAATAATGAAGGATGCCTGATTTTCTTGTGCAAGGTTCAGAAGCTGTTTGAAGTCAAATATATATTGTATTTGATGTGTAGAAAGATTTCTGTTTTCCTGCAGTCTGAAGATAAGGATATCTGTCTCAGAGTTGGAGGTAAGACTCTTATCAAAAGAAACTCATGGATCTTTAAAAATTTGGGCTAGATTTTTAACTAATAAAAGTCCTGAAATTCTAAGTAAGATTCTCTAATGTTTGCTCATGGCTTTCCCCTGTTTCACAGTATTTTCACATCCATGAACTTATTTCTGTCTTCCCACCTCAGGAAGTTGGTAGACCAGGTGTTATACCCATTTTACAGAAAGTGAGTCTCTTGAGTTAATAAAACCCTAGTCTGTGTTATTTTCCATTTTGTCTTCAGCAGTTAGAATAGTGTTCAGAACATGGAAAGAACTTTTAAAAAAAGTTATGTGAATGTGTGACTGACTGACCTACTGCATGAATGAATGAGAAACTAAAACATGTGCACAAAATTAAGTGGTGTATCCAAGATCACTTGGCATCACTGGCATGATTTTAATGAAAGAGACAAACATTTTGTACTCTTCAGAAATTACCCTCAGAATATTATACGGTCCTATCACAACCATGACCAGTTAAAAAGAACAGTTAAACAAAGTTCTGCCATTGTATCAGTCTGCTTTTGCCCTAATAACGCTGTGTAACAAAAACTTTAAAATCTCAGTGGCTTGTAAACCAACACTTATCTGTTGCAGACATGGTTCTGTGTGTTGGCTGAGGTTCTGCTGATCTGATTAGCTTGGCCAGCCTTGGTTCCAGGCTTAAGTTGGGATCAGGTTTGCTCCATGGGTCTTACTCTGGGGCCCACACTAAAGGGGAAGTGGCTATCTTATTCTGGAGCACAGGGGCATAAGAAGACAAACCAACCATGCACACATATTGAAAACCTTTGCTCCCTTTGAGTTTGCTTACATCCCATTGGCAAGACAAGTATCTGGCTAGTTCTATAGTCACTGGGGCAGGAAAGTATGCTTTATGCCAAGGGGAAGGGGGAGGGATTATTTGTTAAACCATAATTCAATTTATCACTGCCAATCTGAAGGCAAGGAATTTAATTAAACAAATTCTCAAGCTCTCCATCGGCTTCATGTATCTTCAGTTCTTGTATAAAATATTCAAGGGAGCTCAGCCCCTTCACCAATGGAAACTGTCTAGTCATACCCCCATCAGAATTCAAGGTCAAGCAGGACCATTATTCGAGCTGTCGATTTAGTCGTTTGGTATTCACACATCTCTAATGATCTTGGAAAGTATAATGTTTTCTAACAGCTGTAAAGACAAGAGATTTTAACATGATCAACTCTACATAATATCCATGAAATTACATTGAACAATGTAATGATGTGTTATGCTGTCATGAACACATTATGAACACCTAATTTGAAAGGTTAATGAAATTGATGAACATAGGAACACCATGGGTATCATCAATACCATTTAATGACAAATCTCTCGTTTTCATTTACGGACTCCTCTGAAATGGAAAGACTCCATAACTATAACTACCTTTTTAGGTCATGCATTAAAAAGAGTCTGCACAGTACGTTTTGTTTTAATTTGGAGTGTAGGGTTATAAAAATACTTGATACTGCAGGTCTAAGTACACATAACATTTAGTATAATAAGATCACAATTATTTGAGGTAGTCACTTTGTAGTTTTATGAAAAGGGGTGCACTTGCAGATGGTGAATGTTTTCAGTCGGACAGGTCAAGGGTTGTGGCAAGAGCAAGGGCCTGCTGTGGGGAGAGTCACACTCAGCACCAGGTTGTGCCCCTGCAGAAAGACTGTCCTGTCTGGGTTACACTGTGTAGTTTTTTATTTGAAACTGGGAAGAATGATGCAAGGAGACTGTGTTTTTCATCTCCAGATCCCTGGTAAGCTTTTAGTTTAACCGATTGGTTTTAAAGCAATTGAGTCTATATCAACAGGCTAATTAACAAACACATAGACCCACTTATTTTTGTTTACAATATGACACTCTTAAAAGAATGGACAGCATCTATGTTAGCATTTTCACGCAAAGAAAAATGTTCAATATATTTTGTCCTTGGGTATCCAGATTACTTCTTCATCAATAATACTAATGCTGGCGCTAATGCTCACGCTGGTAGTACACCACCACCAAGAGTGATGACAACAGGCCTGTCTTTACATTACACAAAGCACGTTACATACATGATCAGCTTGAGCCTTTTAGAAAGCCAGTGAAATCATTGCCAAAGTTGTAACTCCCTTTTGTCAATGATGAGTTCGAGGTTAAATGACTCGTCCAAAGTATAAGGGTCAAGGTGTGCAAAGCTGTGACTTGTGAATTCTGCTTTTTCCATTATGCTTCACAACTTCTCCAACTCCAGGCTTCCAGAAACCAGGGCTTTCTGTTAGCCATTTACTCTTACATATCATTTTTGTTTAAAATGATCATTTTTTCTGTTGAGCAAAATAACAATTGTGGAAAATTTGAAAGTATAGAAAAGCATAAGGAAAAACTAATAACCACCTACTTCTGGAATCCAACCATGCAGAAATAGCATGTGACTTTTCAGTGTGTGTGTGCATGTGAGTGTGTGTATGCGTGTGTGTGTGTGCATGTGAACAAATGCCAGCCTTCTTTGTCCTAGGTTCTAGATGGGTGGGTGTGACTGAGGAGGACATTGGAGAACCACCAGGTCCTGAAACTGACCCGATCGTGAGCCTCATGAAATCACAGCATCTTGGAGGCAGAAGAGATGAGATGCAGGAGTTGCCTTCACAGCATCCCAGGAAAATGGTCTTCCAGCTTCTGTTGGAAAGCCGCAGGCGAGGTGCGGCTTGCCCTACCGCTGGTGCGCCTCTGCTGGACTGTCTGACCCTCTGCTGGTGGCCCAGGCTTATGCTACTGTCTGGGTGGGGAGGGTTTGTGGAGGGTCCTGAGAAGGGGGACTGCTGCCATCTCGTTCCTCGGACTTCCCTAGTCCACTTCACCACCCCCTGAACCTCAGCACCTTCCTCTATCAGTGGAGACACAAGTGCCCAGTTAGTAAATATGTAGATGCCTTGAACGGTACCCAGCCAGGATTCGTCCTCAGCCAGTGCTGACTATCGTGTCTAGTCTCATGATTGTTTTACTGTCACAGTCGCTCTTTCACCCTCTGTTTGCTCCTGTGGGTGGGCTGGGCTCACCAGTCCTCCTGCGTCCCCAGTCACCCAGGGCACCTGCCCTGCCCTCCCTGCCGGAGCTCCGGGCACACCTCCTCCCATGGCCCACACCTGCCCTGCCCTCCTAGAGAACCTGCCACAGGAACTCAGCTGCCACCAATTTGCCAGGCACCCTGGCTTTGGCGTACAGCCTGAGGACTGGGGATGGGCATAGGTCCAGCCTTTCTTTTGTGCTTTTGGGATACTGACTTAACCCCCGTAAGCCTCAGTGTTCTTATTCTGAAGCCAGAGCCGACACTTCTTGAAGGGTTGTCCTGAGTGTGGGACAGGAGGAGTTGCTGCGGCACGCTGCCTGGCAGGCGTGCCGTCCTCAGGATGCATCTAGTCCCTCTTTCAAACCCATTTTCCTACTTGCTCCTAACTGTGGCCTGGGAGGCAGGGTGGTTACAGGTGAGCACATTGAGCTTTGAGGGAGAAGTGACAGGCTCAAGGCTACCCAGCTCCTCAGGGACTGAAATCAAACTTGAATCTAGGACTTTAGATTCTAGATCCTACATGTTATCCACTGTAAATTTGCAGAAGTATCATGACTGATCTAGTAGGCTCTCAAATCAATTAAATCAAACAGCAGAATACCATGATTTTCTGGTTTTTAATTAACTTGCATTTTATGCTGGGTTTTGGTTGTAAGACTATCTGGAAAAATCAGCAAGACTTTTATTAGAAAGGGAAAAAATCAAGGGATAGAGACGTCGCTTTCTCATAGTGGGGCACCAAAGGGGTTTCTTAGTCTGCTCAGTTTTTGGGAGCTTGAGACCCTGAACATTGCAACACAGGCATTCAAAAGCCCTAAAGGTGACATAGTCTTTTCTAACATGCTGATGATGTTTCCTGTTGCCAGAATCTGTGAACAAACTTGAGCAAATCCTCAAGGGAGAAACAGCAATACATCATGTCGAGCAAATACTTTATTCTGTACAGAATATTTTTGCAGTCCTGTGTGTTAGTCGATGCAAGCCAGCCCATACCCCTGAGGGTGTGTGGGCCTGTGTGTGCATGTGTGTACATGTGTGGGCCTGTGTGTGCATGGCTTTCTGCCTCCAGCCCACCCTGACTCCCCCTTTCACCCCAGCAGAGCTGTCTCTGTCCCCAGTTTGGGAGTCCTAACTGCGTTGACACTTCTGAAATCACACCAGGTATGATTCTGTCTCAAAGACTGAGGACCTGACTTGAAAAGGAGCCAGTTCCCATGGTGTCATTCCTGACAGATTTCTTAATTAATCTGCTCAGATTGTCAATAATGTAATTCACTGTTGATTTAGGAACTAGTTATATGAGCCCTGCTAGTGCCATTGTGGGAAAACATCTGAATAATTCAGCTAATAGATGGGAAACTCACCCAGCTTCTGGAGCACAGAGAGGGAATAGATAATTCGAATGAGATGAGCTCAGGCAGGGTGATTTTAGCAAATTCCAGGGAGCGGGGAGAGGCTGTCATATTACTGGGGGCAGCAGCTGCCTGGTATAATTATTGTCATTTTGGTTTTTGGAAAAAAGAACACGGGCTTCACAGTCTTTCAGGCAAAGGCCATTAACACACTTTTGAAAAATACTGTGGAATTTCAGTGTAAAGTATGTCATCTAGTCGACTGCTAACTCAGCTTCACTCCCATGTTAGTGGGTTATTCTTGCTATGTTATGTTACTTTTATATGATTCTCACTTGAAGTATGTGAGTTTAGTAATAACTATCACCAAAGGAATATAAAAATGCCTTTTTTCTTTCTGGAGATTCCCAGTTATTTGGGTGTTTCCCAGAACTGGATAGATGTTTCTTGAGATTATGGTAATTACCCTTTAACACCAAAACTGGTGTTGAAAACTGTTGAAAATGAAGTTTATAGATAGGTGAGTCTAATTATGTGAAGAGTCTTACATAAACATAAAAACTCAATCACTTTTAGTTATATACTTAACATTTCATTTTTATTGAAAATAATAAAATTATATGGAGTTGAGCTGTTATACTAAATTTTTTCGCTATGATGGTTAGAGTTTTAACGACCCCTAAGTGCAGATGAGTTAGTGCTTAAATGTAAACGTTAATAAGAATCATGCTGCTTTCAATAGGAAATGCTGACTCGCTTGCATTTATCTGCAGTCTCATACTTCCCTCCTGCGTCTCTCTTCCTCCCTGAACCATCCTCATGAGAGTTCATGTGCACACACACACACCCCTCCAACGCTCTCTCACACACTCCCTTCTCTGTCACATCTATTCCAAATTTCTGTCCTGAGGCCTTCAAAAGGAGAGAAAGACCAAACAGTATCTGGTTGGGATACTGTAAGAAACTTCTAGAAGGAGAATCTGTTAGCTTGCGATCTGTGTCCTTGTATTTTGAAAAAGCCAGGATGGATTCTACACCCTAAACTGCACTGGCTACTGTAGGGGACACATTTGCCTTTTGGGGGCATCGTCAACAGAACCTCAGCAAATAACATTTGAATGGATTGAAAGAGTAGCAGGAGAGCTGTCTTTACCAAAACTCTGGGCTTCAGCTGTCCGTGCATCGCACGCTGTGTAGGTAGAATGTGTGTACAGTGTGGTGTGGGTAGATTAGGGTTGGCTACATAGCAAAGAACATCCCAAGTAACAGAGGCTTGGGTGAGATAAGGCGAGTTCTGTCTCTCATAATGAGGCCTGGTGCAGGCAGCCGAGGGCTGGGGCTGCCGCCGGGTGACCAGGGACCGAGGCCCCTCCTGTCTCACTGCTCCACCATTGCGGTGCACGGTTTGCTGAAATCTCGTGGTCACCTCATGGTCAAGATATCTGTGGGCGTTCCAGATATCACATCCATATTTCAGAGAGCAGAAAAGAGGAAGAGGATACACGGGTTCACTCCCTTGCCTTCTGCTTTTACGAAGCAGCCTTTCTGGAAGCCTCCCTTGCCCCACCGACCCAGATTTCATCTTGCACATCCTGGGCCAGAGCTCAGACGTTCATACCTCACTGCAGAGGGCCTGGCACTGTCGTCCTTTCAGTTGGGCACAAATGGTTGAGATTCCTTATGGGAGAGGAGGGGGACTGGTTGGTTGGTGATAGTCCAAAGGCTATGTCATAAGACCTAATCAATTCCTGCAAATAGAAGACACTTCAGAACAGTTATTACAGCTCTAATGAAACCACAAATAAATGCTTCCTATTTTTACCAAATGCCTGAGTATTCTGAATTGAGTTGATTTGAAAAGAGTGTTGTTTGATGACAGCCTTGGACATGAGCAGACCAGTCATGGCTTTCTGGTACTTCCAGTGTCTACGTTCCCAGCTCCAGTCAGGAGACGAAGAGCTGATAAGTGCTTTCAGGGCAGGTAGAATTGGTGACAGGTCCCTGAGTTTTCTAATGACTGGTTATTTCGAGAACAGTTTGCCTCTTATTGAAAAAAACGTTGTTGTTATTTATGTGTGTAACACTAGCATTCTCTGATCATGGATTCCTTGGGAATCTAATTTGTAAATAATCACTTGACAGAATGGAACTGGCTGGAAAATTCTGAATACGCAGAGGCAGAGGTGGGCCCCCAAGAGGGGATTTTAACTGAAAGGCCAAGTGCCTGAATGGTCCAATTGCAATTTTTCATCTCTTAGCATTTAGCAGTTAATAAAATCCCTAGTTAAAAGCAAAACAAAACAAATTCTCAGGCTCTAGACACAGTGGACACACTTAGCCAGTCATTAGCCAAGGTGCTGGGAGCAGCTGGCCTACTGAAGTGCCGATGAAATGCTTTCCTGCCAGGGAGCCAGAGAATGGACACCAGAACAGACCAAGCAGTTCTCCCTGTGGGTAGAGCAGGGAGGGGGAGGCTATGGACTCAATGTTTCTTCTTCCCCAAATTCACATGTTGAAGCCCTAACCCCTAGTGTGGTCATGTTTGGAATTAAAGTTAAATGAGGTCATGAGGGTAGGGCCCTAATCCAGTAGGATTAGTGTCCTTATAGGAAGAGGAGGAGACGGCAGAGCTCTGTGTGTGCACACACTTGGGGAAGGTCCCATGAGATGGGACCGCTGACAAGCCAGGAGGACAGCTCCCACTTGAAATCAACCTTAGACCATGGTCTTTGGCTTTCAGCCTCCAGAACTTTGAGAAAATAAATGTCTACTGTTGAAGCTGGTCCATCTGTGGTATTTTGTTATAGCAGCACAGACAGATTGATACAGACTGGTGGGACGGGGGTGGGTGCCTAAGAAAGAACGCAAAGCCAGCTGCTGACCAGCGGTCCTCCCAGGGGCCTCTTTCAGCGGCACCGATGCTTCTGTTTCCGCCTGCTCCAAGCACCCTATGCCCCCTCTCCTGATTTGCTCTCTGCTGCAAATGGCTGGCTTTTTCTTCATCTACTGATTCATTCTTTGGGTCATTCATTTCAGCTGAGTCACTGAGCACCTGCTAAATCCCGGCTCTGTGCTACACGTGCATCTAAAACAGCAGAAAGAAAGAAACAGCTCCGGCTCTCTTGGGGACCAAAGGGGAGAAGATAGGCAACAGGACTCATGTCAGTGCCTCCAAGGGGGCATGTGCTGTGGGCAGGTGCCATTGCAGGCACTCAGTGCATGTTGAATCATTCAAGCTCACAGTAACCCTGTGAGATAGAGGCTAGTATTGCCTTATTTTACAGGAAAGAAGGAGGACTTGCAGGCGAAGTAGCTTCTTCAAGGACACTGAGCTGGTAGGTGGCCGAGGCAGGGGACACCGCCAAGCCATCTGCACCAGACCCCATGCTCAGTTGCTGCCTCAAAGTTGTTACAACTCAGCCGAGAGGCGCTTCTCTGGCTCAAGCCCTGGACACTGCGGGAGAGCATAACAGGAGGACCCTCTTGGGCCTGGCAGGCCAGGAAAGGTCTCCCCAGAAAGACATGTCCAAGTGGAGGTCTGAAGGATGGTAGGAGCTAACTGGGTGCAGAGAACAAAAGAAGATACAGCAGGGGCCAGGGAAGCAGGGGGCTCTGGGGGTTCCGGGGGTGAGAACACAGGAGGTGGGGCAGAACGAGGTGGTGAGGCAGGGTCCACACCATGGAGGGACTGAGAAACGCAGAGGACTGCCAATGAGTCTCAGTCAGGGGGATGACATGACCCCACCAGAGTTTAGAAGGGTCACTGCAGTTGTGCTGTGCAGAACACGTGAGGAGCAGCCAGTCCCTTTGGGGCCAGGAGCCTGGACAATATCATACATGCACTGTGGAGTTATGGTGGCAGCTTGAGCCACGGTAGTGGAGGCAAGTGAAGGGATATCTGGGTGCAGAGCTGGGAGCTGATTGTTAAATTCTCAGGAATTGTGGGAGCTGGTTATCAAACAGCCATTATTAAAATTCAAGTATAAAAAGATGTATAATTAAATACATTTGTAAAAACAAAGGTATACATACTCAGATTTATCACTCTTAGTTATTTTCCTGTTACCTATTTACCAGTTGCTCTTTTCTTGAAAGGATTTATGTCCATTGTATCTGCACAGTGGGCCTGATGTGTGCTGCCATCAGCAGCCCTTCAGTAGCTTGACGTTTGCTATTAGTCACGGGGAGTATTTACACCAAGGACATTGGCAAACATTACAAGCTAAGGTTCTTCTTCTGAGTGCACTCTGGAGAAGTCACCAGCTTTTAGAGACACACAGAAGAACTCTGTTTATCCTTCTGGGTTCCACCGGGAAGCCTTCTCCAGCCCTTATCTCCTCTGGATAAAGGGAACCTCCCAATGCACCTTCCTTGTAGCATTCATCTCAGTAACTTACATTTGTGTCTGCATTTCCTTTTGTCTACAAGCACCTTGATTATTCTATGGAGCAGAGGTGAGCACAGAGCAGGAGCTGTTTCTGCACTGGAAGAACGGAGAATCCCCTGAATGAGTGAGGAGAAGGGATGGCTTTCCCACATCTGTCTCTTGCCTGCCTTTGGGGTGAGTCCCCCCTCACAAATGGGCAGAAAGCTAAGACGAGAAACCTGAACTGCTCTCGGCCTCAGAAGCAGCCCAATGCCGAAGTGACATTTTACATAAATGTGTGCACAACTTAATACTGAAATACCTACTGAGAAACTACTTGAAAAAGGCCGCATTTGAAAGAAACTACATCAAAAATGACTTAGTGATCTGCTGAGCTGAGGAGAGGGTGCCCAGGGAGCTCGGACCACACATCAAAGGCATTCTGAAGGACAGTTTGAAAGGAGAGCCCCGCGCCCCGGTCACCCCTTTTAACTGATCAGAATCAAGGGCCATGGGGCACAAGGACATCAGATTCGTCTGAAAGACGGCATCCTGTTACTCTTGGAAAGTAATTGCATGAAATCACCGAAGTGCTACTTCCTCCCCTGCTCCCCACACCCTCTTCCAAATAAGAATTTGTTCAGCAAAGATTCTTGGAGCCTCTCTGTCTGCCCTGTATGTCACCTCGGTTAGTCATCTGAGGGCAAGCGCTCAGCACGTTGACCTGGGCGTTGGCGAGAGCCCCTGTCCCCCCTGCTCAGCTGGGGGACCTCAGTCCCCGGATCCCCTCCTCAGGGCTCACTCCTCTGGACTAGCCTTGGTAATCTCCCTAGAGCCTCGGAATCAGGAGACCTGAGCTCACCGGTTCATTCTGCTGGCTCGCATGGGAGGCCAGGCCCTTCTGAGCCTTTGCCTGGCTGCTCCATCACCTTGCCCTCCTCACGGAGCTGCTGGGGGTCTGAGGGCCCCCTCCCCGGTAGACTGCACAGGGCCGTGAGCTGCCGTCCTTGGCCTTCCCGATGCCACGACTAGGATCTTGGTCTCCTCTTACCGTGCATGTGAAACCTGAGGCCCCAGAGGTGACCAGGTCCCTCCAGGGCCCGCTGAGGTCCTGCTGGGGAAATACTGGCTCTGGATGGGGGACCCTTCTAGTCAATTCTTATCAGCTCCGCAGCAGGTAGGAATTTCATCATAGAAAGTGATTGCCACCATTTCTCTATAAATGTCCATGAGGGGAATCTAAACATTCCCACAGGGCACTGCTCCACGTGCTTGGCCACTTGGCTTTAGGGTGAGTAGGAGGGGCCCGCTTCCAACAGCCATGTTGGCCAAGTGAGTGTGTTCACTCTCATCATCTAATACACCATCAGTTCAGATTTTGCATATGTCCTTCCTGCTGTGTGCCCTCTGTGACTGTAGGAATAACCATAGGAAGAACAGCAGGTGCATACATAGCACCAACTCTACGTCAAGACCATTACAAGCGGTTTGCATATTTTAGCTCATTTAATTCTCACATCTCTGTTATGTAGGCACTGCTTTCATCCCCATTTTCAAAGGAGGAAACTGAGGTATAGAGAAGGGAAATAATTTGCTCCCAAACTGGTAGGTCACAGTCAGGATTTGAAGCCAAACCCGGTTCCAAAAATCTATGTGTATCACGCATGGCTTTGCGGTGCTCGATGTACATGGCCAGGTGAGCGCTGTGTGTCAGAGTGACAGAATGGACTGCCAAGGTTCTGGGGTGTGAACTGCAGACTCAGCCCCGTCCTACTGTCACAGCCTGACCTCTGAGCAGTGGCTCATCCCAGGAGGCTGGGGAAGACTCTATAGTTGGCACCTATGTCCCTGGCCTTGAGGGAGGTGTCGGTCCTGAGCTGTGGCTCAGCCTCCCCTCTCAGGCTCCCGCAGCCCTTTACCTCCACTGCTTTGGCCACTGTCCAGCCTCTCGGCCTCTGTCCTGTTCCTTTTGTGCACTGTGCACTCAGTCATAGCTCTCTGGCCACCCTAGATGACCTGGCCCCACACAGGTCTCAGTGACCCCCAGGGCAGCCAGTCTCCATCACCTTCTAGCCCTCCTCAGAGAAATATATCACTTCCAGGCCAAGTCTCCCACAGCGTCCCCCTGGGAACAGAGGTGCCCTTGTCAGCACTGATGGGCTCACTTGTATGCTGAAGGGCTCAGAAAGGGGACAATGAGATAGGTGAGGAACTAATGATTGCAGCATGCTCCACTGGGTGCCTAGAGGGCCAGGAAGGGCTTTCCATGGGGGTCAGGGCCTGGGAATGTTCCTGTTCCCCACCAGTGCCACCCTGTGGGTCTTTCTGGGTCTTGGGTCCAGCAATGAAACTGGCCCTCAACAAATATTTACTGAATGAATGCATCCCTGAGTCATCCCCACCTTGCTAGGTTTGCTCATTCATTCATTCATTCATTCAAGTGGTTCATTCCAATTATTATTCTTTCTTTCCACTTCCCTGTGTCCCAGTTATGTGCCAGGCCCTGTGCTAAGTTCTAAAAGCACGGAGACCAATTAGATACACACCCTTGAAGTCAGAAATACATAGAGATAATCATTTGCAGGAAGTGAGTGCAGCAATGGAGACGAGATAAGGCTTCCAGGATAGCTGAGGCTGGTGGACAGGAAGGGCCTGGCGTGTGAGCGGCAGACGAGGGATCTGGGAAGACCCCCAGGAACAGGAGGCCAGCAAGTACCCTGGGGCAGGAAAGCCAGAGAACAGGGCGCCCCCTGGTCTGTCTCAGGACGCTCCCAGAAGCCCACGGCCAGCTGTTTCTCCAGGACGGGCGAGGTTGCCTCTCCTAGGGCTGGTTTCCCACCGGAGCTCCTTGCTCTGGCTGCTGGGGTGACGCCTGGCCCAGGAGAAGAACACCACTGCTGAGTGTGACCTTCGGGCTCCTTTCCCCTCTTTCTACCCTTAGCAGTTTGCAAGTGGGTGTAGGAAGTCTGCCTGCCATTTCCATCCACGTCCCCAGAGTCCATGGTCTGGTTACTGTAATGCACTCAGACTGCTCCTTGTAGAAGTCATTCACCACCCAGTGGACTTCCGTGGTGGCCTGTTTTTCCACAAGCAAAATCTTCAGTGAGGCTTTCAAACGCGATCCTCAGACAGAGAAGTTTTCAAGGGGCGGAAAAATGCAGATGGATTCTGAATAGATTTCAGGTTTCATTTAATCAGAAAGCCTTTCAGAAATAGTCAAGGCGACTACTAGCACAGAGCTAGTACCCACCTTATGCCTGAGGAATTGTCCATTTCTTTACATCCCCTTTGGTTAAAAGTAAAGTCTGGGATGGGTGGATTTAGGGTGGATTCCTCCAGACACGGGGCTCTTTTTAACAAGCTCATGTAGAAGTATAAAACAAACGGGACTTGGATTTCACATTCTTGACTTTATAGATATGGAAACTGAGGTCAGGGGAAGTTCAAGGAAGTTGCTAAGTTTAAGCAGCTAGTAGGTGGCAGGGCCAGAGCCCAGTTTTGCTTCTCAGCCCTCGCATTTCGCGCATTGGCCTCAGAGCAATACCGTCTAATTCAGCTGCTCAGTTATGATCATCTGCATGACGAGCACTGTACCAGGTATGGTGGGGCAACACCCGAAAGAATGCGGAGCCTTGGTCCTTACGGATATTACAGTCTAGTGGGGACGAAAGCTCCAGTACATTAAGCTCATGCTCAAAGCCAAATGACGCCATTGCTGCATGGAGAGGCACACGTCGCTACAGACTCCACCGTGTTGGGAAATAGTATGCGAACAGGAACACTCCACGCTGACAGATGTGGGGGAAGATGGTAGAGAACTCCTGATGAACTGTCTTGGAAATAAATAACTGTGCATGGAAATAAATCTTTTAAAATCAACTGCAATTTTGGAAATGGTTCTTGCATTTTATTTCTAAATAAAATAGAGGTTTTGGGGTCTTTTTTCTTCTTCTTTTCCATTTTCCCGGGGACTATGGTGTTGTTTGAAGCTGTGAGCATACACACACACACACACACACACACACACACACACACACACACACACAAGCACTCACTTAGACCTTTCCTTTCAGGAAGGAGCAATAGCCTACATGGAGAATTCTGCTCTATAAACTCTTCTTCAGCCAGATTATATGCAGGACAAGTGATGACTTTCAATTTGTACCTCTGACATGAGTCACCGAGTGCTCTGATTCTTAGTTTATTTGTCCTGTCTTCAGTAAAATGGATTGAATGCAGAGTTATTCAACCATGGTGTGACGCTGTGATGCCTCCAATATGGGACTGATGAAACCTGAGTGCCTGGAACTATTTTACAGAAATATAAAAATTTAATTTGGTCTGTAGCCAGCTTCCCCCCTGCTCTGGAACACGGGTGAAACATCTGGGGAAAACGACTCATTAACTAAGCCCTGGACATTTGCATAATACCTGCTCTATCAGAATCTGACTCCGCACTTCCAGTTGGCCTCAGATGTAACTTAGATAGCTTATCACACGGATGCATCTTGCTTTAACATCTTCCATCCTTTATTTCTGAGTATTATATGAAATTATAGCTCAATTTTTAAAAGCTCAGAATGAGATAAGTGTATTGATTTCTAAGAAAAATTTCAGATTTTCAAATTTGCCCAACTGCTGTGTCTTTTGCTTCTCATTCAGAGAGACTGTTTTTAGCAATCTCTTCCCAAAGCTGAGAGTTTAAAGCCCATCCTCCGTGACAGTCTTCAGAGGTTCTCTGCAGCCTTTCTCCCACTCTGTGGGTAAATTCTATGTGTTATGAGACTTTGCATGCATCTGTAAAGAGAAGGCCCACATTTTCATCAGGTGTTTATAGTGACCCATGGCCCCAAGGGGTGAAAACCTGTTGCAGAGTGATTGCCCATGATTTGGAAACTAGAAATGGTCTGAAATGCATTGAATGGGAATTTGTATTTTGCAGATGGGGAAGCTGAGGCTCAGAGACATGAAATTATTTTTCCTAGCCCAATGCAACAAGACAGGGGCAAAATAGCCTGGGAGTCCAGAAGCAGAAATTTGATTTTTTTTTAACGTGTAAGTCTCAGCACCTTCTGTGGCTCTGCGTGAAGTAGTAACTGCTGTGCACAAGCACTTAGGATGTGTCTTGAGTGGACCCGTCTCCTCATTTGCCTTTTTTGGGAATTTACTCGGGCAGCTGGTAGGTATCTTATCCCACAGGCCTGTCCAGAAAATCCTGTTTACTGTTAAGCCACTCACCCATGCCAGTACCCAGTGCCATTCTTTTTGGCCATTAGGAGTCATCACACCTGGGGCAGTACTGCACTATGTGTGTGTGTGTGTGCGTGTGTGTGCAGGCGTGCACGCCCTTGCAAGCATGTGTGTGAGTGTGCACACTAATGCAATTGCAAAACAAATAGCAAATGCCCATAATAGGGAACCAAGACAGAAAGCCTCAAGTTCCACTTTGGTTTAACTCTTGGCTTCCTAGAAGTTTTTAAAGAAGGTGTATCATTTAGGGAATGTCTTCTTAAGCCTGGGTGGGTGCCCCTAAAATGAGAGTACCCACTTGACCTTACTTTCTTTTGAGAGAGGTAAGCTTGGTGAAATTCAAGTACATTGGAGACTTCCGGGTCAACTGCCATCTCAGCAAGGGATATAAATGCTTCCACATGGGGTGGCTTGGGAGACCTGAGGTGGACCTGAAAGAGACTGATCGTGCAGTCATGTCTGTTCCACCAGAGGCTCTGTTTTATAAAAGCATGACTCAAACGCTGTTGGACTGCAAGACAGTTCAGAGAACGTGGAGCGTGAACCTTGTATTTAACCAGCTATGTAAACTGAGACCTACCGAGTAGTGACTGGCTCCGCAGCAGGTCAGGCAGGAGAGCCCCAGGCCTGGGGTCTTGCCCTTGTGTCATGTTCAGTTCGCCTGCATCAGGTGACACCACAGGGTGAGCACCCAGAGGGCACACCCATTAATCATCTGCTCGGTATGCAATATTGCAAAAAGCGCCTGCAAGATTAACACAATAACAAAAGTAACGGACAGCACAGAGGGTAATGTGCTAAGCATCTCTCTTGAGTCGCCCTATAAATCTCGGTAGTAGTATCATGGTACATAGTGAGTGTGGTCACCATTGTCACGGTACACATGAGGAAACTGAGGTTCTGGGATGTTAGGAATCCTGCCTGAATGGTGTAATTAGTGAGTAGCCATGCTGGAGCTGCAAATGAGGGTTTATAAAACTGTACACTATGCTACACAAGACTTCCACGCCCCTTGCCCATCTGTCTGTCTGTCTGTCTGATTTGTTTTCCCCAGAGCACACCCAAACTTCTCAGTTTCCTGTGCAGAGCATGTCAAAGTCAGAAGCGTGAGTCCATCTACACCAAGCCTGGATTTCTGAGTCTGGGGTGCCCCGGACAGGTGGGTCCCTCCCAGGCAGGGCAGGGTTTGACTCGAGGCTCTTTATGTCCTCCACTTACCCCCTGCTTCTCTGGCATCCCTTGCAGTGGGGTGTTAAACCCTGGGAGCAGAGGCCTTTTATAGCAGTCTATAAATTGTTTTACAGCAACCAGACCGTTATCCTTTACAATACTTTCCATTTTTTTCCAAATAAATAAGAGTTTGGGGTCCTTTTTTTTCTCCTTTTTTGGTTCACGGTGATTCAGTTCCAGTTTCGTTGTGCCAAGTGTACAGACTCCTTGCCTGCCTTCACCCATCCCACCCTTCACGGAACGGCCCCGGAGCCCCTCCTGTTCCAAAGCACCGGGCTTCGGGGCTCAGCACCATATGTTTTTCTTTCCTTCTTTTGACTGCTAACAACACAAACAAAACTGATAAGTATCTTGGTTTATCCTCAGTTACTCAAATGCTCGGGGCTGATCCCTGCCGTGCAGCGTGCACTGCTCCTCAGACGCGGTTCCCCACCTCACCCGCAGCCCAGCAGGAAGGGTCAGGAGTGGGGCTGCGGTTGCGGGAGGATTCTTCGCAGACGCGGGGTGTCTCGCGAGTCAGGCCCTGGAGAGGCGGCGGTGAGCACCCCGCAGCCCTGAGCCTCGGGTGTTCCCTGCCACTCGCCTGCAGCTTTTGCATTTGCTTTGCTCCCGAACTGATGGGGGAGGTGACGGAACAAAAGGGAAGGAACAGAAACCAGAGATAGGGGCTCGGCAGGCCCCTCCCTGTTGACCTTAGAATCTCGGGGTGTCTTCCCGATTTCCTGTCACTTGCCTTAAGGAGCGGGGTTGCAGCTGGTTTCTCCATGGGCAGATGCAGTGGTCCTTTGGTTGGGTTCAACCCACGTGGGCCCAGCAGGGAACGTGTCCTGTGTTTGGGCTGTCTTTGCATCAGCTCCAGGGCCTGATCATTGCACAGGGAGGCAGGCCACCCAGTGGACCTTGTTCTGCCCTGGTGATGACAGGGGACAGAAAGGTGAGCGGTGGGTGGGGGCAGCTTTGCAGGGCAGCTGGGTCTGTAGAAAGGGTGCATCTCACTGCATGGGCTTCACTGTCGAGGTTGTAGGGGTCTGGCTTTGGGACCTCCTGACAGGCGCCCCAGCGCCAAGGCTGTTCTGGAGAAGCCCCACCTCTTAGCGCAGAGCCCGGCTGGTCGTGGAGGGTATGCACAAAACACAGGGACCAGTGATTTCAGACAAAAGTCACTGCCATCTACAGTATCAGACTTTTTCCCCTTAAAGCAAATTCAAAATACTAGCAAAAGTCAAGCCTTCTTGGTGGCTAGTGACATGTGATCTTTTAGTTGACAGAAAATGATATACTTAAACACTGGGGATGTAGGGGGTGGGGGAGAAAAATAGAAAATATAGTAAAACAGAGAATGACCTCTTGATTAGCAAATAGCCTTCTTTGGAAAGATCCCAGAACATTAAAACAATTTCATTATTTTTGCTATTCTATAATAGAGGATATATTAATATTCTATACACATTATAATTTTAGTCCTTGCAACAAACTTACGAGTTTGGCATTCTTAACCCTTTTCACTACTAGAGATCCTAAGTTAAAGGGGGTTTAAGTGAAAGGCCTCCCTCACAGGAATCAGCAGGGTCAGGACTGACCACAGCTGCACTGGCATGAGGGGTCCTCAGGCCCCTCCCTCCAGCTTTCCTCCCTCGGGGGGCTCGTCCACACAGAAGCGCCACAGGGGGTTCGTTGCCTGGGGAGAGCGGGTGTGGGTGGCAGCAGTGCGTTTGCCCTGCAATTTGCACGGATCTCGGTGACCTGCACACGGACACTGGGAGCTAGTGCTTGTTGATTTTATGCTCTGCTAGGCAGACATGGAGCAGAGCCTCAGAGGACTAGGAAATTGGCAACGACCAGGCCAGTTCCTGGTTCTTCGCCTGGGGTCCCCACAGCAAAACCTCCCGTTCAAAGCCAGAGTTCTGCCCGTCTGCCCACCCTGCTGCGAGCACGGGCACACGGGCACTCCTGGCCTGCTGCCTGGAGCACATCCAGCTGGGGTTTCCATCTTCACTTTTGCGGGCTTGCATCACTGCAACAGGTTTACCATATTCCTTTCTTGTTTCAGAAAATAGCTTGGTGTATCTAGATTTTTTCCTCAAATAATTTGTCTGTATGGTATCTGGACATCTTCTCCTTGAATGTCTTTGGAAAGAGGCATGGGTTTCGGGAACACTCGGGACACCTTTCTGCTGTAACTTGGGCCCCTTCCCTTTGGCACAGAGCCACGTAACTGACCATACGTCTGACTATATAACTGGCCAGATAAACTTCTTATGCCATTTTCCATCTCAGACTCTGTTTCCAGGAAACCTCTAAGACAGCTGACATGGGAAGTGGTTGTGAGAAATGGATCCTAAATGGAAAACTAGAGATGGAGCACGTGGCTGCTGACAACAGGGACGCCATCACTGGCGGTACGTGGAGCACAGATGGTGCTAGAGTGGCACTGGGGAAACGGTAACTACAAGGCCCATGGGATTGGGTGGTCATGGCTGAGGGCTACTGATTGGTTGAAGAGAGCGGTAAGCTCCGGATGACTCACCACTCGTTTAAGGCAAGTGTGAAAGCTGAAGTACCTCTTGGCAACATTTAAGGAAATCCCAGAGTTCTGCAGCTGAATGGCAGGTCAGCTGGAGGGCGCCTTCACCCAAAGAACAGAATTTAAGGGAGGTTAAATTCTCAGGCCTCTAAGGTCAAGGTCCTAATAGGAATTCTTGGGGTGGAGTACTTTGTACCCTGTATTTCCCAGAACCCTCTGGGCCTGCAGAAGTGGTTCTGATAAAGGCCAGGTGGTGTACTTAGCATCAGAAGTGTGGTGGAGGCCGTGATCCTAATGAGAGGCGAGATCAGTGGAGCGCCCAGGGGTGCCTCGCCCTGCAGAGAGCTGTGGGGATGGTCAATGGACATGCTCCTGCTGGAAGTGAGACAGATTAGCAGCCCACAGGGGAAGCTTGATTTATATGATTAAAATAAATCGAGTATGGACGATTAGGGGGGAGACCACCCCAAGCAGTAGTCAGGGTAACTGAGTTAGTTCTCAGACCCAGAACCCCTGGACTGAAGGAGGAGCAGAGGTCTCCCAGAAAGACCCTACAATATTAGAGCAAGTGTTCTCAGCTGTGCTTCCCCCAGCTCTTCCCCTAAGGGACCCAGGCTGTGTGTTCAGGCACAGTGACGCTGGGGAAGGAGGAGGACCTCAGGTTTAGTAAGTTGTAAACATAATAGCAGGTTGTAAACATGATCACCTATCACACCGGGGGCAGGAATGCCAGCCATGAGGACCACCCTCAAGGACAGAGAATGTGGGGTTCAGTGGTCCTTGTCATGGTTCGGTTCGGTTTACCAGTGTGGCCCCTACACAAGGCAAGGGGCCAAGACAAAGGAGAGAGAACTTCTATGACATGAACCAAGTCATAGTTCCTTTTGCAGCTGCTCTGCCAGATGTGTTTTTAGCTGGGGAGGATCGACGCAGTCTCTGGCCTATGGAAGGAAGCCACTGACTTGGGGAATGTGTTCTTCCCCATTCCTGGGAAAAGAAGGATCAGTGGCCGTTCAGATTCACCTGGAACAAACCAAGGATACTGTTATGGTCCTGCTCCAGGTCCATGTTAACTCTCCCGCTCTGCCATTTTTCAGTCTGAAGTCACCGGGACTATCTGGACATTCCGCTGAATATCCCGTTTGTCCGTTACATTGATGGAACAGATGAGCAAGGAATGGTAAGTAGGTTGGAGGCCTTGGTAAGACATGTGCGCATCAAAGGCTGGGCGATAGACCCTACAGAGACTCAGAGGCTGCCCCGTCAGTGACATTTGTAGGGGTCAGTCCAGAGACTTGGGGTTGCAAAGTAAGGAATGATGATTGCATCTCACGCTTCCACTATTCGAGAGAAGCACAATGCTTAGTAGGCATCTTCAGATTTTGGAGGCAGCATGCTCTGCCCTTCTAAATACTGTTATAACCCATTTTCTGGGGGCTGTGGAAGGCTGTTATCTTTCAGTAGGACTCAGAGGGGAAAGCACTCTCAGCAGGTCAGGTGGTGGTACAAGTGACCCTGCGATCTGTCCATGCAGCCTGCTCAGCCCTGGGGTCCTCCTGTAGATGTGGTGTAGTATGTCAGATCGCTATAGCACTAGAGACATGTAGGGTGGAGAAACACACCAGGGCAAGCCCTGGACAAGTCACAAGGTGACTACTGGCATTCTGGAAAGAGGCCATGTCATCCGCGTCAGAGAAGTATGCATCGTTTGAAAAGTAGCTCCTGGCAAGCTTCTTGGCCCTGGGACTGCTGGCGCATGCCATCACGGGAAGTGGGTCACCCACGCGGCCAGGCTGGCTTCTGTCCGCCCTGCTGCCTTGTACAAGTGAGCGGCTTCATCCTAAGGGGAACTGGGCACGAGCAAGGTCAGGGTGGATGAGGAAGTGGCATGAACAGTCGGGTGGGCTCCATATCACCCAACATGGTTCTGGATTTCTCCCTCAGGTCACACTAAGGGTCCTCTGTGGGGCCAGGATGACTTGATGCATATCAAAATGGGCTGCAGGTAACATCACTCAGAGACGGCCTTAAAAGATAGCCATGAGGGGGAATCCTCCAGGGAACACGAGTCTTCTATCTGGGCGGGTCATCTGCTCACCCACTTGGTAAGGAAGGAGAAGTGGCCTGAGATAATACATGCCATTTGACACTCATGGCAAATTCATGCATGGGGTGAGTGTTCTGAAAAGAGAAAGATTGGCTAGTGGGAGAACAAGGAGGTCTGACAGGCACAGCTGGACTTAGATGCATGGCCCGACTGACTTACAGGAGGGAGCACCACCGTGAGGATCTGGTTATCACACAGCAATGTGCAAAATAGCGCATTCCTGATGGAAGAGAAGACCAAATGGTGGAGAAGTGACTTGGCCACTTGACATCAGTCAGCCTGTCGTCAAGCCACCCCGAGTGCAGGTACAACAGCTGCCACAGTGGCAGTGATGAGGTTGCCCACGAGCCCTTCAGTCTGGCTTTCATTCACCAAAGCTTCCCAAGTACTGGTGCTGCTGAAGGTCTAATCTGCTGGCACAGAGATCAGAAACACTGAGCCCCTCAGCACCAGTGATCAGCCCTCTGGGAGACCATTTGGAAGGTCTGTGCCTTTCCTGCCTGCAGGGCCTATGCCAGCACCACCCTTCACCCACAAAGGATTCCACGTAACACGATTCCAAGGCAAGGGACCCACCTTATTGCAATGGGGGTGCGGCAAGCACATGACCAAGAGACCCACTGTTTCTGTCCAAATGACACCGCCTGGAGGCTGCCCACCCGACAGAGGTGGAGAAAGCCTCTTAGATATATAGCCAGGGCTCCAGATTGGAGATCATACCCTACAAGAGTGGGAAATTATCCTCCACGACACAGAGTACACTCCACGTCGATGAGGCTGCGTCCCTAGCAGGTAGAATACAGGGACTGGGAACCAAAAGATAGAGGTAAGAGTGGCCTTTCTGACCGCCACTCCCAGTGACCAGCTGAGGGAGTCTGTGCCCCTGCCCCAGCCACGTTAGGCTCCATGGCTTCCAGAGGGAGCATGGCTCCACCAGAGGACGCAGTAAGACTCCCCCTGAACTTCACTGTCACCCGCCACCTGCTTACTTAGTTTCTCATGATAATTGATCAACAAAGAAGAAAAGGGGTTTTCATCCTGGCACACACAGTCAACCCTCGTCATTAGGAGCGGGGGGGGGGGCAGCTGTAGATGCACCGCAAGGCCAGGGAAGAATGTGGTTGGCACTCTGAGGAAGCACTGGTGTTGGGTCACCCCCGTAGGCAGGCCACCGAGACCAGAAGAGGTGCAAGGTGAGGCGAGGGAATCCTTGACTTGATGGTGGAGGAGAGGATGGCGGAGTCAGTGACAGCCCGCGGTCAACCGCTGCAGTGGGTTCACCTGTTCGCCTATCCTTCTCTTCTAAGCTTTCCCAGGTCACCAGTCCAACCGCAATTCTGCAAGAGCTGTTCCCTGACGGGCACACAGGTGACACAGTCAGGCAATGGGAAGCAGCGTGGAGCTCTACCCAGATCTCCCCTCGGGGATAAGGCATCCACCCCTCGGGTGCCCCAGCCGTCAGAGCAGCCTCCCTCGGAGGCCCCTCAGCTCCCAGAGCTTGGCCCATGTTCAACTACTGGCCGGTAAGGGGTTACAGAGGCCCAGGCGCTTTGCTTCAGCTTGGGAGAGACCTGAGAAGCCCTCTCCAGCTCCAGAGCAAGCCGCAGGCAGCTAAGTCTCAAGTGAAACCCGTTGTGAGTCATCTTCCCCTGTGCCCAGTGCCACCCTCCAAGCTTTCTCAAAAATGGGTCCCCCAAGAATGCTCCGCCAAAAATCTTCTTGGTGCCATTTGCCATCTCCGACTCTGTTTCCAGGGAATACAAACTGGCTATCCAATTCCAAAGCCTAGGCCTTTAGGATTTTGGAAAGGTGCCATGGAACCTATAAGGTTTTGGGAAAAATAAATGAATAACAATAGTCTCCTCCCAAAAAACCAAACCAAAACAAAACAAAAAATAAAATTTGGGAAAAAGTTCCCCAGTGAATGTTCTTTTTTAATTATGTTGTAACCCTCTTTATGTCTAATGGTGTTTTTGCTTTAAAATGGACTTATTTTTCTGATGTTACTATAACGTCTCTGCTTTTATTGGTAGTGTTTGCCTGGAAAGTCCAAAAACCTCCCATCTATGACTTTTGTTTAGTTAATGTTAATTTGCGTTGATTTGGGTAGATAGCTTATTTCTCATTACAGGTTCTGGAAGGCGTCCCCTGCTCCCAGCCCTGTCTTCTCAGCCTTGAGATGACTTCCGGTGGGTGTGAGTGTGGGGTTTGCACCCCTTCCCCCTCCCAGGGGGCCGGGGTCCCCGGGGGCTCCCAGCTCTATGGAAGGGGGGTCTCCTGCTGGACTCCCCTCTTTGTAATGGGACCTGGGATTTTCCATAAGCGCCATGAAAAGGAAAGTTCGCCAGATTTTCTAAGGCAAGAGTGATTTTATTGCTACTCTTACAGCTCTTGTTTCTAACTTTCCCCTTGATTTGGCCTGATAATACATAAAATGCTTTTAAGAACTGAAAAAATTAGCCAGAATTTTTATCTGTGTTTAATTTGAACACTTAACCTGCCCTGTTACTGGAAGCAGAACTCTTAGGGGTAAATTTTCAGAGAAAGAAATTATTGATAATGGTGAAATTTCATCATATACTCACTCTGCCTGTGAGTGGTCATTTCAATTCACTTCATGTCTGAGAGAGAGAGAGAGAGAGATGGGGCTCTTCACTATTTAGGGGATGGAAGCATGTTACCAAACAATTTCAACAATTGATTTGCATGATACAGTGGAGACAATAAATTTGAAAATAAATTAAGGCCACTTAAACAACTGTTTTGTGGAACAAATAAGTAGTTTGAATATTTACGATGGTAAAGCAGATTAAGTTGCTGAACACTTTTTTCTAAACTGTTATCAATGATGCAAAGCTCTCAGGAGTAAGCTATCAAGTTTTTGTAGTGTGTTTTGATTAAATATAAACTAATCACATTTTCATGGTTGTGAAATAGTTTATCAAATGGGGGAGGCAGTGAAAACAGCATTCTCCTCTGCAAACATACGGTTTACAATGCAGACTTACGAAAATTGTGTCGTAGTTCAACATTTCAATTAAATAAAATCTCCAAAAGCTAAGAAGTGATAACAGATTTTGTACATCTGGTGATAAAGCTTCATGTTGATTTTTTAAAAAACTGTTAAACTGAAGTTTCAATGTTTCAAAAGTTTTAATGTTCCAAAATTGTCCCAAAAGCCCCTTGAGCTGAGCGCTCATTAAGTTTTTAGGGCTGTCCTTTCTGCAAAGTTCTTAAAACAGGCTGGGCCTTTCGGATTCTTTCCTTTTTCACCAAAATACAAGGTGTGACATTTAGGACAATTTGTAAGTCTTTCGTTTTTCTCATCTCCTTCCACCTGGGACTGTGATGCTTCCATTCTGGAGCGGAGTCCGCTCGGAGGAAACACTCAGGGAAGACCGGGTCCCGCAGGCAGCCGAGGGAGCAGTGCACGCTCTTGCCCTCCTGGCCGGTGGGTGGTGGGTGACGTTTCTGCTCCGCCAAAAGACCATGTCACTTCTTGTCACCCTGCAGACCGCATCCTCTCGCTTGGCCGCCTCAGGTGACCCCCTAGGGTTCCAAGTTCCCAGCTGCTGGAAGGGCCCGGAGAGGGCGAAGTGCTTGCCCCGGGCACCCACTGGCCCTGCACCCTGTGCCCTGCTCCTATGATGGCCCTGTGCCCGGTGCTTCTGCCGGCCCTGCCCCTCGCCCCTCACCCGGCCCTTCCTCCCCAGCGCTCCGCGTAGGCTTCGGAGTGGCTGGAACACGCCGTCACCACTCACGCCAAGCGGGCACACGCGTCACCTCCCCTCCTTACTGCCCAAGGTGGGCGTCTCCCGTCCTCTCCACCACCTCACTCCCGGCCTCTCACCCACCTCGGTGCAGTCGGTGAAGCCCGCTCTCCAGGAAGCCGCGTGGTCACCAGCAGCCTGCATTTTAGCCAGGCTGGTACCTGTGGCCTGGCATCCATCGTCTCTTCTTCCTGGGCTCGGCTTCTATTACTGTATCTCTTGCCACCTCTTAACTCCGTCTCTCCATCTTCTAAGGACCCTTGTGATTATGTTTGGTCCGGATGGTCCAAAGTAATTTCCCACCTCAACATCCTTACCTTAATCACATCTGCGAAGTCTGTTTTACCCTGTAGGGTGATGTCGGCAGTTCTGGGTATGATGACATGGCCATCTTTGAGGGGCCATTATTCAGCCCACTACAACCCCCCTCCTTAGAGTCACCTCTTAATTTTGGAGTGCCCTAAACACGGACCTTGGCCTGCTTCTCTTCTCTATCCATGCCCTCCAAGATCTCACCAAGGTTTTAAATGCCATCTTTGAGCCGATGACTTCCAGTTTATATCTCGCCTTGACCTCGCCTTGACCTCGCCTTGGAACAGCGGTTTTGGATCTGCATCCTGTCTGTCTGCACTCAGACGTGCAATAGTGATGTCAGATCTCAACTCCTCAAAGCACTCCTGATCTGTTCCCCAAACGTGCTGCTTGTAGCTTCCTTCAGTTAATGGCTCTATCATCTGCTTCGTTACCCACATCGCAAATCCAGGGATCACTACGTATTCTATTTTACCCATCTTCCACATCTAGTCTACTAGCAGCCATCATTCAATCCCCAGCCTTCACCGTCTCCAGCTTGGGCTCCCAAATAGCCCTAATGAGTCTCTTGCCTCCCCTCACCCTGTCCAGTCTACTCTCTACCCATCAGTGCATTTTAGAAACGTTTTTATTGCAAAGTATTTCTTTGTAATATTTTTTTGGCCAGGTATTCACCACCCACAAATTAACAGCTTGAACATTTGCTTCCTGTAGTTTTTTTTTTCAAGAAATAAAACATCACATGTTTGTGAAATCTTCTATTTATCCCTCTTTAATCTGTTCCCCTTCCTTGTTCCATTCCCAGAGGAAACCACCCTCTGGAAAATGTGTGTCTTTTTTGCTTTGCTTTTATACTGGACAATGTAGATGTGTTCATAAATGACGAAGAGTATCATGGGGTATGATTTATGCTTTATAGAAGCATATTGTGTCCTGTGATCCTGTTATGGTATTTTTTAGCATTATATTTGAAATGTATCCATGTTGATAGACATAGATTTAGTTCATTTAAATAACTGCATAGGTATATCATTATATGAACAGAGCACAATACAGTTCATTTTCTTATTGTTAGGCCTTTAATAGCAAAAGTTTGCTATTGAAATACTACAATGGTGAGTAAATATATAAGTCTTTTTGTATACGTTTGAGAAATCATAAAAATTGTAAATTTTAAAGTAGCTGAGTGTGAAATGTTAGTGCTTTTGTAACTTAGGAAATCTCTTTGCAATGTTATAAAGACATTCTTTATATTTTTGTCCAAAAGTTTTACTCAGTTTTTAAATTAAGGTTTTAATCATTCTGGAATGTGCATGTTTACATTTGTGTGTGTGTGTGTTTGATAGGGTTAGCCAGTTGTTCCATCTCCATTTAATGAATATTCTAGCCTTTACCGACTGAATTTTAATGCCACTTCATAGAATACCATGTTTCTAAAAGAGATGCAATAACAGGGATTGTAGACAAATACTGCCTGGGTTCAAAACACAGCTCCATTATTTAAGACATATGTCATCTTCACCACATTATTTAATCTCTCTGCATCTCTACCTTTTTCCCTCTTATCTGAAAAAAGGAGATAATATTAGGAAATGCCTTCTGAGGACTAAATGAGCAATACTGCACTTTGCTTCCTTCACACAGAACCTGACATATAATAAATGCTCAATGAAAGTTAGCTTTTGTATTTCAATTATTACTATTTTTATTTTATGTGTGAGTATTTTGGGGCCCTCTGCTTTGTATCATTGGTTTCTTTGACCATTTCTGTGTCAGTGACAAGTAATTTAACTATTATAGCTTTCTAGTAATGTTGATATCTGAGAGGGCAGACACTGCAGTTTGTCAGTTTTCAGGTTCTGAGAGAAGGAATATGGAGATAATTTATTGTAATGAATTGAATTTACAGATTAGTCTGAGAGAATTGATGTATTTATGGAGTGTTTCCACATTAAACATGACACATTTTCCTGCTTGTTTTGGCCTTCATGTCTTTGAATAATGTTGTGTAATATTCCTCATAAATGTTTTATATGTCTTTTGTTAGATTACTTTGAGGCATCTTGTGTTTTGTCATTACTAAAGAAGACAGTGCTTTTTTTTAACTTAAAAAAATGGAATGGCTATTGCTGGTATTGATTTTTAAAATTGAGTTTGTCTTCCAGCAACCTCATTTCTAATAATTTGTTGTGGTTTCCTAGGATTTTTTTCCAGCATCTTGTCTATCTCTTTCCACTCATTCTATTTCTTTTCTTGTAAAAAATATATATCTATATTGTAATTATAATCATTAAAATTTACCGTGTTTTCAAAATGTTAGATACTTGTCTCAGCACTTTGCATGTACTCTTTCCATCCTCATGGCAACTCTATGAGGTGAATAATTTTATTCCTCTTTTATTGGAAGTGTTAGAAAAAAATTATTCTGATATTCATAAAAGTGGAAAGGAAGACTTTATTCAGGACTATTGCATTAAGTCCTTTGTCAGTAGTATTGCAAAAGGAGAGACAGTTTGGGCTCAGTTCTGAACGTAACAATGACAAGTAGTGATTTACATGCAAGGAACAGAGTGAGGGGATCAGTGGATAGAAAATTACTAAAAGGAAACATTAAGGATGGGAATTCTTGCTAAACTGCCTTAGAATTCTTGCTGAAGTCAGGTCAAGGACTTAGACTTTAAAGGTAGGGGTAAACGACTTGATCAGACATCACGGGCAATCAGATATCAAAGGTGGGGGATTCTTGCTAAAATGGCTCATAGGGTTCTTGCTACAATAGGGTGAGACAGGCCCAAGACAGGGCCCATGGACGAGGCCAAGTGGAGAACTGGGATCTGAGGAGCCTGACCGAAGCCTGGTCAGGGAGGGAGTAACTTTGTCCGTGTGCCTTTGTGGTAGAGAGAATTTAGACCTGCTCCAAATGGCACAGCTGGTAAGAAACAAAACCGGGTTTGAAACTCTGAGAGTTCGGTTCTAGGGCCAATGCTTTCCATCCCTTTGATATGAATGGCAGAGGTGGCCATGGGGATGCTTCCCTTCTTACTGATATTAATGGGGATGAGGCTTGGTTTACACTGTTTAGTAGGATTTTGATATTTGCCAGAAGTTGGGCTATATACCATTTATGTAATTAAGGAAATTATTGTATACTGCTAAGAAGTTCTTTTCTTAATCTGGAAGGAATTTTTCATTTTATTTAATAATGTTACTGTATCTATTGAGTTAAACTTATGTCTTCTTTTTCCCTTTAAATCTATGTATGTGGTGAATTACACTCAGATTTTCTGATATTGAACCATTCTTTATACTTAGGATAAACCCAATTGTGGCATAATAGAAATAAATTTATTGTAAGCTCTAAATATCTAGCTTTGATTTTTGAAGCATAGTTCCAAGTTTTG
The DNA here is from genome assembly GCA_029783875.1 of Phataginus tricuspis. Lineage (NCBI taxonomy): Eukaryota > Metazoa > Chordata > Mammalia > Pholidota > Manidae > Phataginus > Phataginus tricuspis. The sequence goes on along the minus strand of JAQQAC010020896.1, from coordinate 5,396,584 downwards.
TTTTTTGTTTTGTTTCCTTGAGAAACTGTTGCCCAAGATATTTGTGACTACAAAGTGTTAAATTATCATTATCCATTGCTTAGAAATATAAGAAAGGAAGTGGTGGGTTATTTACAGTTTAACATTAACATAATGTTTAGGTTAATCTATGTTGACTTTGTATTTTGTCATCATAAAGTTGAGTAAAGGGACAAAGAGCTTTCCTCTAATGTTTAAAGATTTGCTCGATTAGTTCCAATGTCCACTGACCATAATGTGACAATTATAAGGGTGCTCCCACCATCTGCCCTCCTTTACCTTCCTTTACGGACATTGTGCAGGCACTCCAGGTGTGTAGGTCCTGACCATGTAATAGTATTGAAGGGACCATCGCTGTGACATTTGTTGGACAAGTCCCTATGGCACAGGGCCAGAAGTCCTGCAGTCTGGGGTTTAGAAGACCTGGATTGAGGCATCTCTCTGCTGTAATGAATACCTGCATAACCTAGTATAACCTCAGGCCCTCAGCACTGTTGACTCTAAACTGAATGTGACAGCAGCCACCCCCAGCCCAACATGCAGCACATTGCTAGAATTAAGTGAGATTGGGCATGTATGTAAAAGCCCTTTGGAACTCACTCTCTGCATGTGGGATAAGACCTGGTCAACAGGAAGAAAAAGCAGCCAGCTTGATGGCCACAGATCAGACCAACGGATAGGAACCCTCCCATCCACTTTCCCACTGACTTCCCTCTGCTGGTCTCTTCTTGCTGCAGAAGCAGGCAGGGGGCTGAGATGCATGATTTCATTCATTTTGCAAAAAGGGTCCTGAGATTGAAATCCTGGTCACACAGAGCTTGCTCTTCTGGTTGGATTCAGATCTGGTGAGTTGAGCTGATCAGCTTCTATGTCCTATAATGCTCTCTCCTGTTTTCTTGCTCTTTTTCTTTGCTCCCTCTAAAGCTTATTTGCAGGGCACACGTGGCAGTGTTCCACCTTTGAGCTGCTTCTCCCTGAGGCCCCGACCCGTCCTGGGCCCTATTGCTATCATTTTGACAATATCCCACTCTGCTTTGACTGCTGGAATTCTCATAAAGGAGCTCAGTTGTGTTAATTCCATGTTCTGGTTTTGTTTGCTCAAAGGGAAAAGCGTAAAAGATGCTCACTTTCCAGTTGAAAATCATGATGAGGCATTGAGTCCAGAACCACTTATCACAGCAGGCATCCCATCTCTGGTTTGGAGGCAGTATACCAGGCTTCTCACCACCCCACCCACCCCCTTGCTTTTTATTGTCCAATGGTTGGACTAATATCCCAGAAGCCTGCTATGATGGAGGGTTACCTAGGACCTGAAGAATACCAGCTACCTTGTGAGACTTCTCCTAATTGCTTTTATTATGATTAATGTCATTTCAGTATCAATGTGCTATAATGGGAACTTCTCGCTGTTTATGTATGTCACAAATCAGAAGGGGAATCGAAACAGAAGGGCATGTGTCTTTACAAGTGTGTTTGGAGACAAACCAAATGGTGCATTTCTCTTCAGATGCTTTCTGATTTTTTGGTCCAGGACACTCAGAATAGAAATAGAAGGGCTTCTTTTTGCAAAGGGCTGTGGATGTGTCTCCTCCAAGGGCTGGTTTTACTGGTACAAAAGGCGACTCCTGGGCTTGAATGTATTGACTCATTAGTCATTAAGGAATTTACTCCTTGGCACTAAGGAATAAGACATGCAGGTATAATTAAAGTGAAATCTTAAAGTTGATGCTAATTTAATGGTACGGTCAACTTTTAATTATCCTTAATGCTGAAAGAGGGGATGGTGTGGGTAATCCAAATTAACAAATGGTCTGGAATACATCAAAATTTTCCCCCCCTGAAGTCATCAGAATTGCTGTTCTAATTTTGTTACAAGGGGCTAATGTGGAAATGATCATGAGAGTCAGTTTTGGGGAAAACAGGACAATAGCACACGGAAGAAAGGTCATGGCCTGCCAAGCATGCATATCAGGAACCCTAGTTTATAGGTGAGGAAACAGATCCAGAGTGGAAACACTTGTCCATGTTCATTTTATAAAAATCAGAATAAGTGGTTCAGTGTTTCTCGGTCCAAGCCATGTGCTGAACACAGGGAAAAAAATGTTTTAATCTAAACCTGAATTTCAATGTGTTCTACTCTTAAGAAAACAGCATAAACTCTCTTTTGAGTATATGTTGTTTTCTTTGTAAGTGAAATTCTTGCTTGGGATAATAACATGGTTTAGAAGAAAACAGCAAAACAGAGATAAAAGCACACAATTTTGCACAATGAATGGATAACTGAGGGTGAGGGTGCCTCTTTTATTGCAAGTTGATAGAACGTTTGGGGATCATGGACATCTAAAAAGTCAATGTTTATGTTACTAGCCGTGAAGTTCTTTGATGTCACAAAATGTCATTCACTCCAAATCTTCAGCAAAGTGTGCCTGGAACAAATACCTGATGTCGTGGTGTTGGTGGGTTGTTTTGAGGGAGAAAAGAAAATGCACTGGAAGGTCAGGTGAAGTGAGAGGTGGACAAGAGTTGTGTGCTGCTCAGGGTTCTCCAGAGAAACAGAGCCAATAGGATATATATATATATATGTGTGTATTTTTTATATGCATGTATTTATAAATATATACATTTTTAATGGAGATTTATTATGAAGAGTTGTCTTGTGTGGTTACAGAGGCTGAGAAGCCCCGCGATCTGCTGTCTGTATGCTGGAGACCCCAGGGAGTGGATACTGTAATTCAATCTGCATTGGGAGGCCTGAGAACCGGGAGAGCCAGTGGTGTAAGTCCCAGTCTGAAGGCGGGAGAAGATGAGATGGGGTGTCGGCTGGAGCAATGGGGCAGGAAAAAAGGGGACAAGTTCTTCCTCCCTCAACTTTTGTTCTATTTAGACCCTCAGTGGATTGGACCCACTGGGGAGGGACACCTGCTTGACTGAGCCCATCCATTTACATGTTCATCTCACTCAGAAACAGCTCACAGATACACCCAGAATAGCCTTTAATCTGGGCATCCATGGTCGGTGTTGACACGAGAATCGAACCATTATAAGCTGCCTGTGGAAGTGTAAGCCACAGGGCGTTAGGGTCTCGGAGGGGCCCTGGCGGCTCTCTGGGAAGGGAGCAGTGAAGGAAAGTCGCTTTATATAAGCCTTGACGGCAGGGTGAATCCAGCAGGCATAGGGCTTATATACTGCTCTAGGGCCAGAGCTTGTTAGAAGTGCAGAATCTCAGACCTATTCAACCCAAATTTTCATGCAGGCAGACCCTCCGAATTCCCTAGATAATTCATGTGCACATGAAAATCTGAGAAGGGTTGGGGTGAAAGGAGGAGCCGTGTAAGTAGAAGGTTGGAGTGAAGGTCATGGTGGGGAAGGTGAACTGGGATCTTGAAATATTTGCAAGGCCCCCCCCCATGGCAACTGGTCATCACTCAGAGCGGAGGCGGAGTGTGCGATCCCGAAGGCCAGCCAAGCCCAGACCTGCAGGCTGGCGGCGGCCAGAGGGCTCACCGTGCCTGAGCTCTTGCTCCAGGTGATGCCCCCACTCGGGTCCAGTCCTTTCTGGACTCCATCTCGCACCCCACTGCTCTCTAGAGGCTCAGCCTGCAAGGGGAAATACCTGTTCTCCTTATTCTTTCTTTTCCACACCCTTGCATTCAAAGTATGTTTGTGTGGTCACATATCGAGCTCACAGGTCACCATCCTGAGGGAATAGTGGGCTCTTCCGATATTGGAACGGAGGGGTGACCCTGACCTGACTTGCTTCCTCTGACAGAGGCTGATCCCACCTGCCCTCCTCTGGGGCAGGCAGACGCCTCTCTGGTGGAAGTGAGCCTCGGAACAAAGAGGCACTTTGGGATGATTGCCGAGGAAGAGCGACGATCACACAGTACGACCTCTGTCTGGGCGCCCACAGCGCAGGCCTAGAGCCGAGAAAATGACATCAGACCCTTCCTGCCCTTCAGTCGGCCTGAGCGCTGAGCTGCTCGTTCATGACTTAATTATGGAATGTTCACCGCACGTTGGTCCCTGTGCTGGAACTTGGGCCCATGCGGCCTTTGCTCTGAGGGAATTCATTCTGTAGCCAGAACGATGGAAATAAGGAAATGATACTGAAGCGAGTGTACAGCAAGAGCTACGATGAGTGATGCGGAAGAAAGGGTGCTCAGTGCTAGGGAAGGTGTCGCAAGGGGGGGGCCCAGGGAGGGAGACCCAGGGAGCACCTGTGGGGCAGCGGCAGCCGAGCCGAGTCGTGGGTCCCCGGGAAGTGCGCTGCACATGTGGGCAGGGGAGAGGGCGTGCCAGCTCTGCATCTGAAGCAATACACCGGTTGCAGAAGCTGAGAGCCCACCAGCCTGGCTGTAGCCCAGCCAGGGAAGCGGAGCGGTGAGCTGGGGTTGGGGGTGAGGCCGTGAACTAGGAGAAGCAGGGAGGGGCCATAGTAAGGACTATTTTTAAGCAGAAGATGGTGGCTAGTGGTGACTGGTCAGATTTGTCCTGGAGCAAGGGAGGAATTGAAAGAAATAAGTAACTAAATATATAGGGGGCTTTTGAAATTTGGAGGAAAAGATGAATGTAGAAGCCAAATAAGAAACCTTATAAAAATCAAGGCAAAACTGTGTGGTAACTGAACAGCCCTCCCCTTCCCCTGAGGTGTTTATTGCTGCAAACAGTCTTTAGAAAGGGCCAGAAAGACCCAGCTGCAGGCTGCTCATGAGCCTCCTGGAAGGCACGTGAACAGTTTCAGGGAGTTTCACTGTGAGCGAATCACAGCTATATGGAAAGCTGCATTCTTGTTTTTAAGTAAAATGGGAAAAAACTTTTCTTTTGCCAGGAGATCTGCAATTTCATTTCTCTAAGCAAAAGTCAAGGCTTGGTAATGGTTTCAAGATGACCATGTATGGCTTAGTGGGCAATCCCACTGTGCCCTGGGCTCTGGCATCGGCCTTGCTCTCTGTCTTCCCTTCTCCTGAATGAATCGATTTCATTAGAAGATAAGAGTGACAACGATGGCTTATAATACTTGGGAGAAATGTACAACCATTAGCAGGTCGTTGTCGAAGGCAGAACATGCCCTGGTAAGCTGCTTAGGAAGCCAGTGGCAGCCAGTGATACGGGGATTAACCTGTCTGGGGGTGTGTCTGGGCGTGTGTGCACAGGCCTGGGCATGTGTGCGTGCATGTGTGTGTGCACAGGCCGTGGGTGTGTGTGCGTGCATATGTGTGTGCACAGGCTGTGGGCGTGTGTGCGTGCATGTGTGTGTGCACAGGC